>CM067216.1:13557951-14757951 GCA_034190945.1 Octodonta nipae
TTTTTTAAATAGTTTTAAAAATTTTTTCGAGACGATTCCAATTAATACTTTATTTAATATCATTTCCATTTTATTTTCACAATTTACACTGAAATATATTGTTCATTATTTATAATTTAATCAATTTATTTGTTTAAATATTTAATAAAACCTTTCTTTATTGTTATATTGCAATAAATCTTGATCACGAGAATAACTTTTTAAGGTTTTAAATAAATATTAATAATTACAAATTAAATAATTTTTATAGTAGAGTTAATGATCTACAAAAAGTTATGTAAGTCAATAGTTTCATTGTAATCTGAAAAAGTAATGAATTATCGTACATTTTGAACTTTGAACTTGATTTTTCTTTGAAGTTTATCGAAAAACAATAAGTTTTGTTTTTTTATGTAGAGAGTTTAAGTTTCTATATAAATATCTCAGGGCTTGTATATATTCTATAGGTTAGTTGAGGTGTACAATTTAAAAAAATCCTTTACATATTATATAAATGTACTCTGAGAAATATTTAGTTTGTACCATTGAAATTTACTAGCAATACCTACACCTACAATTAAAGTCCATTAAGCAATTGTTTTTAGTATAATGCTATTACCTAGAAGTTTCATATGGAACTTAAAAGTTTAAAAATTATGGCTTCAATGTTATGTGTATTAATAAAACATGCTTTATTCCAGGTCTTTGAGATTTTTCCCTTAAATAAGCATGTGTTGAAGGGATCTCATATTTTTCTTAATATTTCGTCTCGTGCCTCCATTTTTAATGCTTTCACCATTGCTTTATGCCTTAATTTTTTTCATTTGTCCTAATGCATATATTTGCTCTGCGATAACTTTATCTGACATTTTTGTGATCCTACATTGATAATTTCGTTGCCTTCATTTATTCTACTTGGTTTATTTGGTGATTGTCTGTTCCCACTTGGGCAAAATTCTTATGTTCCCCAATTTATCTTTCTTTAAAACTTCAATGTCCTCTGCTATTTGCCCAAATTACTCATAATCTTATATAGTTGCCTTTTTCTATCTATTTTGCCTTAGATATTGACTAAGTTTTTCTATCTTTGAGCATTTTCTATCAGCTTTTATCCAACTTGAGCTATCGCATTTTTACCATTATTGTCTCGATCTATGTCAACTCAATTAAAATCTTACTATTTCAGTTGTTTGATTAGCTGCTTTCCATATTCCGATTTAACTCCTTGCGATGTTTTTGAATGGTTTCTCAAGAACTTCCTTTTATATTTTGATTCGGCTTGAACATTTGTCTTTACAGTGTGTCATCACTCTTAGCCTTAAATGAAATTAAGGTTGTTACATTTCCATTTAATTATTATTTTTCACATTTTTATCTTTACTGTACGAAATTCCATATGAGAAAACTTCATCCTTCAATTATCTCATGACAACTGAACTTTCATATATGTCCATAATTTTTTTCTTATTTTCTATATTTTTAATTTATATTATTCCATTACTAATGTGGGTAGTCATAATTTAGTGTTGGTGGCCCTTTTCATGATCAAAATTCTTCACATTTTTTATATATTTGATTTCAAATCTTTCAATTCTCAAAGATTATTTACTTTATTTCGACTATATTGAAGAAAAACTAACTGAATAATTAAAAACGTTCTATTAAGTCGTTTGATTTATGGTTCTATTTCGATTCCAATATTTATTATGAGTATTAAACCTCTCAAGATCCTAACTGCGTATTGTTAATATTTTAAGTATTTTTATGTGCAAGACCCAATCATTACAAGAGAAACCTTGCCTTTATACATCATTAAGCAGAAAATCACTTTGCCAATTACATCGAAATATTGCACTAATCACATAATGCATACTCCAAAAGTTTTGGTTAAAAAACGGATACAGTTGTGTACCTACCATAATAGCGCGGCGGCACGATTATGAAAATTGCAATACTTAAAGGTAAATATGTCATGATTGTGAAGCACTAATAGCACCTTGTGTACTAAAACAGAATAATATTGTACCTGAATTATATAACCGACAATAAAACGATATGACAGATTTATAGGACTTTTGAAATAAAAAATACTCCCACGCTTCCATTGATTTTACGGTATTTTATTTGGAACATCAAATGGTGATTGAAATTTCAAATATATAGGTGTATTTGTATTTTTATTTTCTTCAATGATAAACAAAAAATTTATAAAAAATGCAGAAATATAAAGAAATCTCGTTTTAAATATTGTACATAAGAACTATACTTTCTGTTTTTACGCTCCTAGGTTTACCGTTTTTTGTTTCCACAAGTCTCTATTTTCCCAATCTGCTATTTCTAGTACCTTTTCAACCATCACGTTTTTTATATTTTACCCAAGTAAAAATAGGTCCGCCTCTTTTTCTTTTTCCCTATGGTGATCATTAATTTTTTTGGGCATCTGGTGTCTGGCATTCTTTTAACATGTCTATACCCCGATTTTCCAGTGTCGTTGTTATAGACTGATTTGTTGTTACTGGCCACATTCAATTCTCAATCCATAGCAACCCATGTAGAGTTTTTGTCGCCATTTTTTCCGTACCTATCCTCGTTCCGATCTCGTTCTCGAAGGTGCCAGCAGAACTTATTGTTGTTCCCAAGTATTTAAGAACATTACACGATTTTATCTGTTGGTCGTCTATTTTTAAGTTTTCTGTAGCCCCCCTATGCACATATATTCCGTTTTTGGAAGTTGATCTTCAGACCCCATTTCTGATATTCCTCTCGTAGTTTCCTCAACATAGATTCCATATTTCCATGATGGGCAAATACGACTTGTTCATCGGCGTATAATATAAGGAAAGCAATGCATGATTGTCTATTTTAAATCCCATATCCAAGCACTGACGGTGCCAGTTGGTTGTATTATTCCTTTAGAATTTTGTTATTTCTTATTTTCTTGATTGTTTTCCAAGTCATAGATGATCTGTTGTATGGCAAAGTGTTGTCTATGTCTCTACATAGTCTATTCGAGTGTTCATCTTTTCGTCCTGTTTCCTTGAATTGTTTCTTACGTTTTGATTCTGGAGTTTTGTTGGCCAACCATCTCATCTAAACTTTTTTCTTCTTTAATATGATCCTCTAGCTCTCCTGAGAATTGTTCTGTGTATTGTTTTAGTGTGTTCTCTATTCCTAGAGCTTCTATAGCTGCTTCAAGTAATGTATTCTTCAAATGCTCATACATTTCTTTTGGAGACCCTTCCTTATTCATATCTTGTTTTTGGTCTATTCTATTCTGAAATAACATTTATATGCTGTATTGTTTCAGTTGGTCAGTTTTGTCTCTTCTACTTCAGTCCCTTCAATTCTTAAATCTTTTCTTTTCTTAAAAAGATACTGTAGCTTCAAAAATAAATTTTGAATAACAATTCACTTTTTTACTATTTGTTTATTTATAATTTTCTGACTTGTCATATATAGATTTCTGCGAAAAAAGGTTTAGTACACATTTTGGATGTAATTATAGAATTTCTTTCAGAACTATAAAACTTCCAAACCATTCCAAGACTTTAACAATACTTGTTTCTACATTCTTGTAAGATGGTTCACACTGTATATACAAATTTCTGTTTCCAGTGGCCTACTATGTATTTTATTTATATTCTATAGCTATTTATAAACTCAAAAAATACATTAACGTGGGTACGTCGAGCGTGTTAATAAATTTACCAAACTATTCAATACGTTTAAGAAAATAACGACTTTAAATTTCCAATAAAGCCGTCGTAAATGTTTTTCTTTGGCCGGTATAAATTTACTCGTAATAAGATCAACCTAATAAATTAACATCATTATGAGAGCCTTTCATTCGCAGGTTCACGTTTTTCAGGCACCTATCAACTTGATTCAGCCTGAAAAAAACTGTAATTTAGATTCGTCAGTTTAGTATTTCCAATGAGCTACCAGGTAATATTAATAAATTTTGATCTGAATTCATATTTTACGTCAATGGGTTGATTGGAAAATAAATATCCTTGTATTGAACCGTCACGATGGATTTTTCAATGGAAAGCATCGGAGAGAAAACTTGTAAGGTAGCAAGGGCCTTGATAATTGATCTCCAGAAATGTAGTTTTATCCCAAGAGATGTCAGTAACGGCATTGGTAGTCAACTATCTTATGTTAAACGTTTCTCTTGATGAAAGTTAGTCTTTATTTGGCAAATTATTTCCGTATATAAGTATCTATTTGAGATAGATTAACGACACATAGCTTCTAAAGGGTGCCAGTAAAAAACATACAATGTATTTTGAACCAAAAATTGAATAACATCGAAAGAAATATTTTAAACCTATTTCAGGGTGAAATTAACAAGAAATAACTCGCCCCCATATGTTCCAGCTTCTTAATTAAAACAATTTGTACCTTTATTGCTGAGTTCTAGTTTAAACAAATTTAGAAACAAAAATCTAATTTCTATATATCACGTGACCGAAGTTAGGTATGACAGCAATCGAATTAAGTAACCTAAGTGACCTAAGTAACCACTCAAGAGGTCTCTCCTTCCCACCATTGTTTGTTTGGATAACTGTATTCAACCACTACCTCGCTACAACTGCTAAATGAGATGGTGCTCGATCTTGTTGAAAGTGGAATATATCTAGATCTGGCGTGCTCAGTACTTGGTTTTCTACTCGACGCAAACGGCTACAAGGGTTTATAAAAGGATTTTCTCTAAATTACAATTAAATTTTGTTAGCGGGCTTGTCAAGTATATTAGATATCCAGTGTAGAAATGTTAGGATCTCCAATTGCGCACGTTACTTTGTTTGGAAAATTGGACAAAGGTCCACCAGGATCGCAGAGGCATTGGAGAAAGTATTGAGTTTCGAATTTCAGTTGGTCACAGAGATACAAGTATCAGAGAAACATTTAGACAAACGGATTATGATAATGCTGAGTAATAATTCTCCTCACTCATTCATTTGAAGCTAGAAACGTAATATCAATTACTGTCACGTGATCTATGTATTATTTTAGTTCATATATATACCTGAATTTTTCAATTGCTAGTGATCCATGAATATTAAAAATCGCGATATTTAAACATCGGAAAATTTAATTATACGGCTACAAGGTTTTTTTGTAACAAATGTACAAGAAGCTCATTCTGGTCCGTTATGCAATAACATATAGACTGCTATTGAAATTGCGGAAAACTCTGTGTGTATCCACTTGGCATGCTGCAGGTTTATTGTTCATTGGGCTTAAATAACAGTTATGAATAGTAATATGTCCACAGGTAGACTAAGTGCAAATTTTGAAAGCATTGTAGTGTAATGATGATATGGACAGTTCTGTTTCCATTGTGAATTCGTCAGTATGCAAATTATTCATGTGAATTAGAAAGGAAAATAATTTAAAGGTGCGAAACACAAATACCTGTATGACAAAGCAAAACAAGCCATCAGAATTTTATAAATTTACCAATTCATTGCTCTACTTCTGTATCTGCAAACTTGTTTTGGTAAAGTTCGCGGGATTAAACTGACTCTTCGGCGACAAAAGATAACATAAGTTCAAATATATAGTTTACATTAGAAGTCGCAAGAATTGCGTGTATAGTGTATCCTGTGTTTGTAGTCAAATCTTTAGTAGAAAGGATATCTTCATGTCAAACTGTACCAAATTCCTTGAAGAAGTTAAGAAAATATACTTCTTGACCGGTCTGAGGCATTGATCACATCTAGAAAACAATTCATGACAGATTGTATGACAAAATCACTTTTGTCAAATAATACAGAAGTTTACAAAATTCATAATAATTGACTTATGAGCTCCTACCATTGAAACGAAATTTCTCCCTTCTGTAAGTGTTGTTTAATTATGTTAGTATATAGTTACACAATAAAATCATTTTGCAGAGTACTAGCAATTTCGCACCTCCGGTATAATAACTGATAAACATTACCAATGTGTCCCACGCAATTTTTTTTATAGCCATTACATAGCTCTTTGTGAATCATTAAGCGAGAAAATGTTAGGTTCATAATAGATGATGTTGATTTCTTTGTACTAACTTTGTCGGTGGTGTTAAAAAGAAATATGACTGATGCCTACGCTGCTATGAGGCCTTTGTTGAACATCAAACTCATTAAAGCTTTAAATGATTTTTTTAGTATGAAGTACGTTCAATCAAAAGTTGATTATCTCTCTCAACATCGATATTAAAAATTATTTTGGGAATCATTCCACATGATTTACCAACATTTGTAGCCACAATATATATATATATATATAATATATATATATATATATTATTGTGGAACTGCCAAATGGAATAAATTTGATAACGGATAAAGGAGGGCGTGTCGGGAAAAACGCTTGAACACGTCGATTTGTATTTTTAAATGCGCATTTTTTTTCAACAAAAAAAATTATATAGGGTGTGTCATGTGACAGTGACCAATACCAATTATTTTATTTTAAAGCAAGCCCTTGTATATTATTTATTTCTTGGATTCTCGAGAAAATTCTAGACATAATTCATGTACAATGTCCTACACCTATCTTCAACTGTTTCGGAAATATTAAGTGTTTTTAGATTTATTACAAGAATTAACATTAAAAAAAGAAAATTATTTTCACAAATGCGCCACATGACACTAAAACCCTGATAAGTAATATTGATTATTTCTTAATAATATATAAAAAAACAAAAAACCATTAATGTCAATGTAGGAAATGTTCAAAATGCCCGCCGCGAACGTCTTCGCAACATGCTAATCTGGTCTAGAAATGTCTTCTAACGTTACTCAACATCTAAGGCCTGACTGATCTAATCGCAATCCTGATTCATCTTTTTAGGTCATCTAAGTTAAGCGGTTTAGTTTTGTATACAGTACTTTTGACCTATCCCCACAAAAAGTAGTCCAATGACGTCAAATCAGGAGATCGTGCTGACCATTCTATCGATCCGCGCCTCCCACTTCACCGATTTCGATTTGGTTCAGCTACTGTCGGTGTGTGACTCTTGGAGAGTAGGCACATTGAGGCCCCGAATTCGATTTAGACTCTGAAACTCTTTTTTTCACTTTTGTCTCTTGATAATGGCTCCAAGCAGGAGTTGAAACGTCAAGCATTTAATAAATTCAGACGCGGTTCTCACCCGGAACCTAGCTTAGTCCATTATATATATATATATTATAATATATATATATGCGTGTGTGTGTATATATATATATATATTATATATATATATATATATATATATATATATATATATATATGTATATATATATATATATGACAATCAGATATTTGAGTTCTGAAACCGAAAATCAACTTTTGAGACCAATAATAACAGAAATAAAATTCAAAAGATTGTTTTAAAACGGCAGAAACTTATAAAAATCAATAACAGAATTTTATAATTATTTTTAATTATTTAGTGACTTTACGTGGTATATAATAACATAAACGTGAGTTGTAGAGTGTAACGAAAAATAGATAACTCAATAATATTTGCGATATGAATGGTAATAAACATATTTATTATCCTTATTAGCCTTTGGTCGTGACTTCGTTTGCGTAGATAAATGTGGTATCGTAAGTTAAATAATACCGGAATAAACAGGACAAGAGAAATGTTGAAGGTTTTGACTGTGACTCTTCAGGTCACATGGTTTTGTAAAATTCTTTTCCCATGTTTTCATTTTTTTGATTTTCGTGTACCATTTGCCTATGGAGTACTTGTAAAAAAATTTAAATAAGTCATTTGATAAATTCGTAGGGCCTGACATTTATGTTACTTTACATTTTTTATTTATTTTTAATATTTTTGTCATATTTTTGGTATTTTTGACTTTTATTTGCCATTCATGATTTTTCCCATATTTTAAGCACCTTTTAACGTCGGTTTTCCACAAACATTTCGTTATTGAAGCTAAGTTTTTCTATATTTTATTCATTCCTATTCCTAGTAGAAAGCTTCTAAAAAATTATGGAAATTGTGTTTAAATAGGGTTCAATATTTCCGGAGGCACGTCAGATTTCAATTATTCAAACAATTAATACTAAAATGAGTCATCTCTGCCGAAAAAAGCGAAGAACCCTTTATGTTCCAAAATATGCCGTTTTACAAGTTGGTGACCTCAGCAGATATATCGCACCCATATTTTATTAGCAAAAGATGGTAAATGGAGATAATTTGGGACGTGAGAAATGGAATGTTTGGAATAATCTGCAGAGGGAGTTAAAATTAATTTCGGCAGAGCGATTTGAGTAAAAGAGAGCTTTTACCCTAACTTATTTATGTGTTTTTGGAATGGCAAAACGGTGTTATATAAAAAGTTAGTTTGCAAATATTTCAGATATCGCACTTGTTAAAGGATAAACTCCGAACTTTATGTATTAACATAAAAATTATACAGGACGTTACTTTAAAGAGTGAAATAAAAAAGTTTAATGACTATGGTAAGATATAAAGATATCGCGACTTTAATAAGTACTGAAATGGCTTTTGATTTGATAGTCCTACACTATTTGGTTTATACAGAATTTTCTCAATTTTTGAAAACCAAATTTTGAGAAAAGAGGGATATCCGGCCAAGATGATAGGGCAGCCTCACATGTTTATAGTCAGCTAGTAATGAAACTAAAAAGTTATGTTGGTATAGGGATTAGGAAAAGTGTATACGATTGTAAAAGTAGTATTGAGGATTAAAATGTGACTTCAAGAAGGCCTATGACTCAGTACCCTAAAAAAAACTTTGGGAAATCCTTAATCAGAGTCAATAAAAAATACATCGATGCTATTAAAAGTCTGTATAGGGAAAATGAAATATCCATTAAAATAAGAGGGTGCCTTTTAAAGCCCTTCAACCCCACAAAAGGGCTGAAGGCCAGTTCTGTTTAGGATATATTGATTATAGAAGTTGGAAATGACCATATATATATACACTAATTTATTTGGTGACGATCAGCTAATACTAGCTGAAAATAAAGAGGGTGCGACTTATATGGTCAGACAATCAAATTGAGGAATTTCACAAATGGGGTGTTGAATTAAATATGACTAAGACACAGTATATGGCAATAGGAAAGGTCGAAATAAATATTGAAACAGTATACGGAAACATAGAATGAGTGGAAGAATATAATTATCTAGGTGTGACAATAACGAATGATGGTAGACACCAAAAGAACATAACAAACAAGATAGCTAAAGTAAACGAGCTTTGCATCCAATACTTTGGAACAAACAAATAAAGACAAAAATGACAATATACAAGAAAGCTCAGTAACTTACGGATCGGAAGTATGGGTGATTAACAAAGACATGGAAAAAGACTGCAAGCAGCAGAATGAACTATTGGAGAAGAAGTGCCCCACTTACGAGACTAGATAGGGTAAGCAATTACTTTGGTACGGACACCTAGGGAGAATGAAAGGTGAAAGAATACCAAAGAACATTTGGAACTGGTTTTCCCAAGCGAGGAACATATGGGGGAGACTAAGAACAACATGGAAAAATAGAGAGAGAAGCCTGGAAGAAGGTGACTTGGAACAGAAGACAGAAGGTTGTATATAAATATATGTACTTAACAAAAATTAGCTGTCTCGCTAGGTAAACAATATTGAGTTGTTCAGTAAAAACATAATGGAAACAATATGTGCTCAATTACACAGTTTTTCTAGGTTATTAAAATAAGTGCTATGTTAAAATTTTAGAAACATCAACCACATCCTATTAACCTATCTGCGCTGTTGAACTGAAAAGCCACTAAGAAATAATCTGTTAAATACCAATTTAGGTGTCCCATAGATTTAGACAGAAAGAGAAGTACTAGATCGCTTGTTGTCTTCCATGTATACTCTGATAATCAGGAGATCCTAGGATTATCTGGTTGCCAAAGAATATGTAGATTGTTTAGCCGTCGCTCAAAGAGACGACGTTGCCCAGGGTGCACCACGGGGAGGCCAATCTACTTTACACAGGATGGGGTTCAAACGAACGAAATGAACTCTGGATCTAAATGTTATTATACAGAGGTAATATAGTATAAAAATATACGATATAAGCAATGTATAATAAATGTCAATATATATATATATATATATATATATATATATATATATATGTGTGTGTGTGTGTTTAGTTATGTTTGTGTTTTGATGCCGGTCAGACTGGATAACTCATTTCCGTAAGTTGTATTGTTTCGTTTTTTAGCACGGCTCCATCCTGCTGATTTGTTATTTCCGGTTGAGTTGTTATTGGACGGGTACGGGCCGGTACGGTGTTTAATAGGATTTTCCAACAATTCGATAAGTTCTGAATTTCATTGGGTGCGTTTAGACTGTGAGGTCTCTTCGCTATTTCAATTGCCTCTCTTACAAGTCTTGATTTCGGTTGTTCTATATTTGCCAGCACTCTGGTGTTCTCAAAGTCTACCGAAGGCTACGAGAATTATGCGAACCGACCTGAAGAGGGCAGATGTGACTCTGCCGAAACGTCGTCATTTTACCATCGATCCCGACAGGGATCAGTTATCAACTATGCGGATGAATTTCCGGAAACCGCCTAATATATATATATATATATATATATATATATATATATATATATTGTATATATGGTTTTAGTATGGGTTTCCGGGAATTCATCCGCGTAATTGATAACTGATCCCTGCCGGCTACGAGAATTATGCGAACCGTCCTGAAGAGGGCAGATGTGACTCTGCTGAAACGTCGTCATTTTACCATCGATCCCGGCAGGGATCAGTTATCAACTACGCGGATGAATTCCCGGAAACCATCTAATACATTTAGTGCCCGCGAAAACTTAAAAACAATATATATATATATATATATATATATATATATATATATATATATATATATAATTAATGCATAAGCTCACCGAAATTAATTTAGTATTAAACCAGCTTTATTAACAGAATTATATATTATGCTTTCTGATCGAAAAATCCAAGTGATCATGAACGGCAAAGCCAGCAAACAGAGAATTCTAAATAATGGCCTTTCTCAGGGTTCCGTAATTGCTCCTGTCCTTTTTAATTTATACACCGCTGATCTTCCTGCAACGACTGCACATAAATTTGCGTACGCCGATGATCTGGCTACAGCGGTGTTAAATTAAGTTAAATCTTTTGATGCAGCAAAGAGAATGTTAGAAAAAGATCTCGAAACTTTGGATGTTTATTATAAAAAATGGCGACTAGTTCCAAGTTCCAGCAAAACAAAGTGTTCCTTTTTTCACCTAAATAATAAACAGGCTAATCAAGAGCCTGAACTATTCTGGAATGGTGAATGCCTTAGGTACAATCCGAACCCAAAATACCTGGGTATTACACTGGACAGAACGCTCTCTTTTAGGAAACATATAGGGAACACGGCTGCAAAAATTCAAACGAGGAATAACATTCTGGAAAAGCTCTGTGCAACCTCATGGGCAGCAACTGCCGATACCTTACGATGTTCGGCAATGGGTCTCGTTTTCAGCGCGGCTGACTATGGTGCTCCAGTATGGATGAACAGCCACCATATCTCAAAAGTTGATGTTCAGCTCCGCAGGAGCATGCGTATCATAACGGGATGCATAAAATCTACACCAACTTGCTGGATCCCAACTCTCAGCCATATTATGCCGCCAAATATCCGACGTTTTTTTATTTTGTAAGATCAACTCATTTATACTATTGTCATACGCTAAATAAATAGACAGAAAGAGGGGCTGAATATTTTTTAGTTTGAGTTTAGTTTCTAAGCTTATACTTCAAATTCAGTTGATCGTATTGCATACTCCATGAAGCATATATCAAATCGAAACAAGTCGATAATAAACTTCTTAAAGTAGGTTCATTGTTCACCGTTCATTGTCTTATAAAATGAATGAATAATTATCCGTGTTACCATCAGTTTTCACCACGTACTCGAAATTAATGGTTGCTGGTAGAAATTCGCAACAATCTTTTTACCTCTTTGTCTACACCTCTGGCAGTGCCAATAAGTCATGAAATATGCACGTAGAACTCCTACATATTTTCTCATCTTTGTTGGTCGCGTACCGTGTAGTATGTGTGGCGCCAATTCGTACATATGCCAAGTCAACTCGTCATATGTGAGTTGTTATCGACGAAATTTAATCCCTTATCGCAGTCCGAATTATCTGTACCGCGAAATTACTCATAAAAATCATTAGTTTTACGACAGCTGCCAAATACGGAAGTATTTTGCCTTGGCTTGACACCGGGGCCAGTAGTAGGAACAGTGGCGTGTAAAAATCGATCCTCCTACGTCCAGTACAACAATGAGTACATAAACATGTCTTCTGAAACTTAACAGAACACCATCCGGTTATCTTCTTTTTGTATTATTAATGACAAACGTTTTATAAATACAAAATATACTTTTATTTATTTTCATGGTGAATATAACCCATGGGTATGTATTTTCGAGGCTTGGCTTGCTGCTATAACCTCATCATAGCAGCCAAATCTATTTCCCTGTACCATCATGTTGAGTTTAGCTAACAGCTCGAAGTCAGATGGGGCCAGATCTGGGGAATATGAGGATCTGGAACCAATTGGAATCATTAAATTAGTGTGTACACCATCGTCTTCATTGTCTTGATGACACAATGGTTTTCCGTTGCCATGTGAGATCTTTTCTGTTTAATAATTAACTGATACTACAATTGCAATTTCAACAATTTACGTTTTTTTTTTAAAAACTGTCCGACGCGTTTCGACCGATGTCTTTGTCAAGGAACTAGACTAACTGGGTATTTCTTGAGAAAGTTGTATTTATATTCAACCAGTGATATAATTACCAGGTACTTAATTTTGAACAGGTTTTTTTTAAATTTTATTATAGGTAAAAGGATTAACTAAAGAGGTTTATTAAAGGGGGAATTATTTATTTCTGCCTGGTCGTTTAACAAATTACCGGTATTTTTAAGTTTATTAATCTCCAATGATTCTAAAAGGTTTAAGTTATTGCCTTTATTTTCTGAATGTAATAATTTAAAATTTTCGTTGAAAAGATGATTTTCTGTTACTAAATGTTCGGCATAATTGGAATCTCTTTTTTGATTAATGAAAGAATTACAGTGCTCATAGATTCGTTTTATAGACTCCAGATTTATTTTGGATCGATTTTCGATTTGTTATTTTTGATACTTTTCCAAGACTATGTTTGTTTTGACGTTAATATTCTGTTTTCTTAGATGCTATTTTTAACTTGGTTTGCCAAATAGGTTATACTATTTATGAATCATTATTGGTTTTGCTGTCTGGGTATCTTCTCTTAGTGCCTTTTTGTGTTTTGATTTCCAAGAATATTTTCTATTAATTCGGCCTCAAATCCGTTATTTACTGCTATCTCTTTGATTGTATTTAATTCTTTCTGAAAATTTATATGGTGATTGTTTTATGGAAAGTAATCTATGAACCATACTATTGTAAGCGGAAAGTTTTGTTGATATGGGTGTATAGAAGTGCGGTGAATCGTTAGATCGGTTTGAGATGGCTTGTGAATATTGAACTAGTTGAGGCCGAATTAATAAAAAATATTCTTAAATCAAATACACAAAAAGGCATTAAAGAGAATTTACCCAGACAGCAAAACCAATAATGATTCATATAATAGTATAACCTATTTTGGCAAACGAGTTTCAAAAACAGCACCCTTTTAAGAAAACAGAATATTAACGTTACATTCAAAACAAATAATAGTCTTGGAAAATGTATCAAAAATAACAAATCGAAATCGATCCAAAAATAAATCTGGAGTCTGTAAATTATCATGTGGGTCATGCCCTAAAGCCTATATTGGTCAAGCGACAGAGCGTGTAAAAAACGTATTATGAATAATTCTTTCATTAATCAAAAACAGATTCCAATTATGCCGAACATTTAGTAACAGAAAATCATCTTTTCCACGAAAATTTTAAATCATTACATTCATAAAATAAATGCAATAAATTAAACCTTTTAGAATCATTGGAGATTATTAAACTTAAAAATACCGGTAATTTGTTAAATAACCAGACAGAAATAAATAATTCCCCCTTAATAAACATCTTTAGTTAATCCTTTTACTTATAATAAAATTTAAAAAACCCTGTTCAAAATTAAGTACCTGGTAATTATATCACTGGTTGAATATAAATACAACTTCTTCAAGAAATACCCAGTTAGTCTAGTTCCTTGACAAAGACATTAGTCGAAACGCGTCGGACAGTTTTTTTAAAAAACGTAAATTGTGGAAATTGCAATTGTAGTATCAGTTAATTATTATAATGAATTTCCAACAAGTATCAGCCGAATCAATTCAGTCTTTTCTGCTTACCAATCAATCCAATAAAGCAATACATTATTTGTTGGTCGTCCGAGCGTGTCTCGTAATACAGAAGGACCAAACAAACTGATGAAGACAATGGTGAAATTGTCCGATTGCTTTCGCAACCTCCATATTCCCCAGATATAACCCCATACGACTTCCATCAGTTCGCAGATCTTAAAAAGTTGCTCCAGGGAAAGAGATTTGGCCCCGGATGAAGAGGCTAAATGTTTTTAAAAATGTTCAAATGATTATATAGCTGGGGAAGGTGGGTATGATGATGAATAAAGTAAAATTTTGCAAAAAAGTGTTTTTAGGGCTTAGTTTGGGGCGTAATGTCGCATGGCTAGTATACTTTGAAAACCACAAGATGGTAGGGCATTACATTTTCAGTTTACATACGTACATTTTAAGTCATGCAATATTTCAAGTCACCATAGGTCCGGAAATAAATACTTGTTCACTTTAATTGCTTGTTTAGAGGGAAATTTCTGAGTCTCGAATATTGTAACGTATTCATTTCTGCGTTCCACAGACCAAGATCTAATTGATTTATAGAGTCTAACACAGAAGGAAACTCGTCGAATATCGACAATCACGAAAGGAAATTAGCGAAGTTGGAGGAAAGTTCTGAAAAATGATCAGGACTCGAATACTAACTAAATAGCTATGTTCCCTGCAAACACTATAGGAAAATAAGTTTTAGAATCCGTAACGAAGAGAATTATTTGAACAATAAGTTGAAGGCTAATAGGAATCCAATGCCGAGGGTGAAAGTTGTCAAGTTTCTTAATTCAGTGACTACAATAGATAAGCTTAACTAACCAAAGTGCTGAAAGAAATATAGTTGATGAAGTTTGGTGTAAGTAGATTTCAAATTCAAATAAATTAACGAAAATTAGTCTGGCATCAAAATTTTGAATATCATAAAAATTATTAACAAAATACTTATTACTGGCATCTTATAATTATTGTTGTTGTTTTTGAGATTAAGTAACTTATATATGTAAATTAATTTCGCCAAGACGGTTCACTTTTTCCTCTTTGAAATTTTTGAAACAGGTAGCTAAGAGAGCAAACAGGTGTTAAACATGTCAAAATGGTGAGTGAAATTTTTAAATTAATATCAGTTAGTTTTTTAGTTAAATCTTTTAATAATTTACTATAACACGAATAGCATCCCCAATAGCATTAATATTAAGATCAATGATTAAAGTGTAAAAAGAGTGCATAGTTGCAAATATTTAGGAATAATATTCGACTATATTCTACGTTGGGATAAACATATTCAGTATTTGATAAAAAAAAACAAATATTTAGTGTTCTTATTTTATAAATTTTCTAGTATTATGGCTGCAGATACACTAAAAATGATAGAGCATAGTCTATTCCATAGCGTGATTAGCTATGGGGAGAAGCCTTTCCCAACAATCTAAAATTATTACAAAGAGTACAAAACAAAATACTGAAAATTGTAAATAAAAATAATATTGTTGGACAAGGCAACCCATGCAATTTAGTCCAACATTTTTTTTAGACTCCTTGACTTATCATTATGAAATACTAAAAATTAAATATATAACATCAAGAAGTACAACCAAAAACAAAAGTATACAACGAATAGATATTTTCAATAGATTACCAAATACACTTAAAAAATGGATCACAGCAAATCTATAAGTAGTTAAATATAAGATTTTGTAATTAATGAAACTATCTTCTGTGCAATTTCAATAATTTTAAGAATATTTCATAAAGAAAAGACAGAATATTTTAAATTAACCTAACATAAAAGTTAAAAGTTTATTGCTTATTAGTTTTAATATTAATTTTAAATTATATGACTTCTATTTTATGTTTTACCATTTTTCTTTTTTGTAGTTAGTTTTAAGTTAAGATACTAAGTAGAGTACCAGTTCTACGCACATGTAACCAGTTTGCCTCTGTAGAAACGTTACATGTAAATCATTTACTGTAAATGTAAATTTTTCTGGTAATAAATAAATAAATAAATGTGATAAAATCTACTAAAAAAATTAGGCTGTTATTAGAAAATATTTTGCCAACAGTAAATCGACATGTTTGGGAGCGGGGGACGCAGCGGCCATACCATCGGGGTGTAAGACAAAATTATTAAAAGATGTAACAAAAAACTAACTGATGTTAATAAAATAATTTCACTTGCGATTTTGACATGTTTAACACTTGGTAGCTTTCTTAACAAATGTTTCAAAAATTTTCGAAGAGGAAAAAGTTGGGCGTCTCGGCGAAGTTAAGCCTGTTGTTAATAAAAAAAAATTTGTTTGGGCTCCCTGTCTATAAATTTACTTTTTATTGTGATTCCAGTCGTATTGTAAGTAACAGTTTAAACCATACACACTTCATGGAAGTTATATTCTAAGAGATAGAGCGGGTTTTTGCTCGTCATCGAGAAAATGGACAGAATGTATCGTATTAAGTTCAATTCCTGAAGTACATCACGTTTCTAGGCAGGCGCCAGTGGAAGTGATAACCGAGGATAGTTACAGGGTGTGAAAATGGTGTTTTTTCCAAAATTTGCTGCATACAAGATTGTAAGATATTTAAGCAAATTCCCGAGAGGCGTCTGCCTAGAGCGTTACCATCAAGGTGGCGGACAGGGGTAAACCTGTCAAAAATAGGGGTGAACTTCGTTATTAAGTAAAAAGTACCCCATTTGCACCATTTTTTTGCTTACACAAAAGAAATCATAATCCAAAAGGACATACAGCTAAATGACATAAATATATTTTTGATGACGTCATTAATGTGGTCTGTATGACGTCATACACAATTTTTTTAAATGCACATTTTTCATTACTGATTTGGAAAGAGCGGAAAATTTCAGGTCCGAATATAACTTTGACCAAGACCTTGAACTCGACCCTCAAGGTCATTCCAAGATCAAAGGTTGTTTGAAAAATCAACCTATTATAGCCAAATTAGGTGTGTGGGGGGTTTTCGACGTCGCTGACCTCGAATCTGAAATCAGCTTTTGTTTGAAAAACTGGTCCGCCCTCTTGGACTGCGAAAATCTGATTTTAAATTCGTAATCAGATTTTGAAAATTGTCAATTTGAAAAAAAATCAACCAACCTACTCCCAATTTGTTATGTGGAGGTTTGCGACGTCGATGATTACGAATATGAAATGAGTTTTTAAAAATTTTCAAAACAAGCAGTGGCCAAGTTCAACATCAAATTTGTTTTTAGTTTGGAATACCCTCTTTGATTCAGTCATATTTCGGATCAGGATTAAAAACATCGATTATCGTTAATTGCTTGTGCATCAATTGGTTCGAAATCAGCGATGTCGAAAACCCCCATACACCTAATTTAGCTATAATTGGTTGTTTTTTTAAAAAAACTTTGATCTTGGAATCACCCGGAAGATCAAGTTCAAGGTCATGCTCAAAGTCATATTCGGACATGAAATTTTCCGCTCTTTTCGAAAACAGACCACATTAATGACGTCATGAAAAATATATTCATGTCATTTAGCTGTTCATCCTTTTGGATTGTGATTTCTTTCGTGTAAGCTAAAAAACGGTGCAAATGGCGTTATTTTTACTTAATGACGAAGTTCACCCCTATTTTTGACAAGTTTACCTCTGGCCACCAGCTTGATGGTAACGTTTTAGGCAGACACCTCTCCGGAATAGGCTTAAATATATCACAATCTTGTATGCAGTCAATTTTGGAACGTTTATTCGATGATGAGCATGACAAAAAACAATTACCACTTTCACCCCCTGTAACTATCCTCGGTTATCCCTTCCACTGGCGCCTGCCTAGAAACGTGATGTACTTCAGGAATTGAACTTAATACGATACATTCTGTCCATTTTCAGGATGACGAGCAAAGTCCCGCTCTAATCTCTCCTACTATTATTACTCTTCTAATCTTTAGATATTGCCAAAATAATAATTTAAAAATTATATCAAGCACCAAGTCCAAACACTAATACCCCTTAAAATGTAAAAGTAAGAAATGTAAATGAAATGCAAAACAGTGCTATACGTTAAAGTCCCACATCATTTATTCAAAAACTTTATTTTGCCACGCGTCGTAAAATTTATTATTCATTTATGTTAGGACAGAGTTTGGTCATATAATTATTTAGACAAAGCTTTCCTCCTCTAGTGTTAGAATATATATATATATATATATATATATATATATATATATATATATATTTGTTTTTAAGTTTTCGCGGGCACTAAATGTATTAGATGGTTTCCGGGAATTCATCCGCGTAGTTGATAACTGATCCCTGCCGGGATCGATGGTAAAATGACGACGTTTCAGCAGAGTCACATCTGCCCTCTTCAGGTCGGTTCGCATAATTCTCGTAGCCTTCTAGAAGCGAAAGCAGTAGTCTAGACTACATTTTTTTTGTTTACAGATCTTCACGCAGTAACAGCAAATTATTATATCGAAAAGTTATACGGATGCAAAAATGTCATCACCTGAATCGAACAGCTTTTACTACCCTGTCAAAAACTAAATGGAAAAGGTAAGTTATTGCACCTATTTTCTAACATTTATCTCATTTGTGGACTTTAGGATTTTCTTTTGTTCAAAGTCTATGGGCAAAATGACATTTATAGACAACGGACGCAACTGCGTAGGTACGTTGTTTTTCTAACTGTCTATATGATGTTAAAAGGAAATTAGTTCAGCATTTGAAATTTTGTTTGTCTTGTCTGACTGGAGTGGATTGGACTTGAACTAATAAAAGCTGGGCAAGAATGGATAGAAGGATTTTTGAGACGAAATAATGTATGCAAAATCTGAAGCTACCTCCTCGGTTTGTACTTAATTGACCTCTAGTTTAAGAGTTTCTCAGCTACATGGAAAACTGCTCGAATATGCTGACCTTGGGCAACATCTAATTTATTAAAGTGCTGAAATAGGTCTATATACTTTACAACAAAAGATTTTATCACTAGTGGAAGGGAGCAGCTTTCGTTGCAGTCAGTACAGAACACATAAAATTAAATGTAAAAACATGCAGACATTCCAAAGTTACCGCTGGAAAACATCTTCAGTGAGTAACTTTTTCAGCAAGCAAACAACTTCTGGTCAGGTTTCCATTGCGGCACAATCTTACCTACACAGTTTCCGTGACGTGATAACGAAAGCTAAGATTCTAGTACCTAGCAAACAATAAGCCGACAATTCATTTTAGATTCTAGCATCAAATACCGATCAAAAAGTTGTTTTAATTCCTATTTCAGGTCAAAACAATTCATATGCTGAGAATACACAATATTCTTTGTCTTCTGATCTTGATAGCTCTATTGATGATATTAGTGAACAAGGGGAATGTAAATCCAAGACTCGGACTTTTCTCAAAACTCCTAGATGATAAAAAGGACTGTTCATATACTGCAATGTCCTTTGTTACTATCTAGAAGAACCAGGTCCTTAATTTGTAATACCTACATTGTTAATAATTGCAGTTTATACTAGTATATCATTTTGCCCACAGCGTATGAACAAACTAAATATTTAGTGATCTCAGTTTTTCTGTCACTTTTATCCTATACCCAAATGTTTGTTATTTTCAATTAATGAAGAATCAAAAATGGTCTACAATATTACCGTGCTATATATGACATAATAATGAACTTTCTCATTTTGTACATATTTGCCTATGCTATTTATATATTTGTACAAGTAAATTCAGAACCGTAATTGATTCCGAAATTCAATGACAGTTACGTTATTTAAAATGTGCAGTTAACTATTGCGTATGGTATTAAAATAAATTGTCAAGGAAGAAACTAGATCATCGACTTCTGGCGCAGTGGTGAGTAAAATAGTGAGTAAAACCGGAATGGCATGTAAGTAGCGTATTATTATTGACAATATGTAGGCGTTGAGGAATTTGAGTCATTTCCATTCCATCTCACGTTAGAAATTCTAAGGTTCATTATTTGTGCATGCTCTTTATTAAACACGACAATTTGCCATAAACGACCAATTCGTTAGGGTTCAGTGAAACTTATGTGAAAATACGGAAATAATTCTTGCCAAGAGAGCAAGACCAGTCAAACAAGCATTTTTGATTAGTCCTGTCTTTCTGCCTTCTAGGGCTCAGAGGATTTAAATAAACATTGCACAACTTTTGCCTTTTGAATGAATAGATTTTGAGAAAATTGAATTTATATTATGGTGAATTTACACGCAAGATAATATTATTGATGTTTCTATGAGTACTATAAATGAAATTAAATGGTAACTTGCCAAAGTTGAGGTTCACAAAATAAAATTAGCATGTCCAGAGAATTAAACAACGTAATGTTCAGTTTTTTGGTTGTAGTTTCATGAAATTAGATCTAAATTTGCAATTTTTTTGATGATATATATAAATGAGAAACTATAGAAATGTCAGAGGTAATATTATAAGGGATGAGAATTTAAGAAAATAAATAAATAAATAAATTTTCAGACAAAAAATTGAGATAAAGAACAAGAAATTCTTCAGTTACTTAGTATCTTTTGAGAAAGTCAAATATGATTTTGGCGAAACGTCAAGTGAGTTTTCAACCAAATACAACAGACGAACCGATGTACACCGGAATAAATCATCAACCATATATTATAATAACAACAACACAACAACGTATTTAGAAAAAGTTACAAAAAACAAAATACAGGAATCACAAATAGATAATGAAATCAAGAAACAGTTGATACCATGTGGGAAGTAATTCAGGTGCCCAATACTCTACGGACTTCCAAAAATACACAAAGAAGGAATCAACTCAACTCAAACTCACCAACTCAAAAACTGGAAAAATACTTAGCAAAGTTTATGCAGCCTAGATGTTAGGTATTAAGTATTCAACGAAGATATCCATGAAAGAAAATTTCCCAACCCACATCATAGATCTCGCCAGACACTGCCTAAACGACACATATTTTACATACACGTTATGGGTTCGATAAGTAGATGATATTTTCATCATCTGGCTACATGGAGCAGCAGAATTGGAATATTTGTTGACATATATATCAACACCTTACATCCTATAAAATACAGTTCACCTTAGAATTAGAACAAAATAATCGTCTTCCATTCCTAGATGCTTTCGTTATCAAAACACCAAACAGGCAGTTTCAAGTTACAGTTTACAGAAAACCAACACACACCAATATATATCTGAACGCCAGATCACACCATTACCCGGCGCAGATTTAAGCCGTCGTCAACACCCTTATTTTCAGAGTATTTTGATTAGCAGACCGTAATACCAAAAACGAAAAAATTGAAATCATAACAGAGGAGCTAAAGAAAAGCGAATACAAAAATCATACAGTAAAGCAAACAATAAACCGAAGCACACGTCAAGAAAACAACACAGACATACA
Organism: Octodonta nipae; assembly: GCA_034190945.1. Classification (NCBI taxonomy): domain Eukaryota; kingdom Metazoa; phylum Arthropoda; class Insecta; order Coleoptera; family Chrysomelidae; genus Octodonta; species Octodonta nipae. Next base: position 13,579,671 of record CM067216.1, read on the forward strand.
AACAAGCAGCTATCCTACCTTATATTAGAGGTACTACTGACAGAATAGGACGACTACTGAGAAAACACAACATAAAGCCAATCTTCAAGCCTCACACGAACATGGTCCTCGGTAACCCAAGAGGGAGAACCACAGAGTCTATGGTATATCTTGTAGAGACTGTCAAAAGTCATACGTGGGAAGTACTAATGCACGCATGTCCGTAAGAGCAGAGGAGCATAAACACATCACGAATAAGTATACGACATCGGCTTTATTCCAACACGAACTCAATACAGGATTTTAAATTATGCTAGGAAATCCCCAACGTAGAAAATCACTGAAATAAGCTAATACTGGAAGCGATCGAAATTCAGAAAATCGGGGAATTAAATACAGATCTCCCTCTAAACTTGCCAAAAACGTGGAAGGAACTTCTACAAAAATCGCACGAAAAAACTCCTACCAATAAAACTAATCCTAATGAAAAACAAGCACAAGGGACAATAAACAACGCAACGAGTGGTCACAACCCAAGGTAAAGCAATAAACACCACTAATGACACCGCATCTGAACAGCGATCATACAGTTTGCGATCTCGAATGTAGGTATAAATACAAAGGCCACTCTCTAAATTACTTCATTGTTTTCAGATTTTCAGCTTTGAAAATTCCAAATGAGATCTTGGCGAAACGTCAGTTAAAATGTTCTTTTCAGAGCACAAACCAAGAACCGGAAGTACACCGAATACAACATAGAAAATCATATATATATATATATATATATATATATATATATGATTTACAAATTTGAAATATTTTTATATATTCTCGAACGCTGCTGTTACCGACCTGTAGAATACCTTCGAGTATGAAGAATAAGAGGTTTTGGTCGACTACACACGTTGTATTGTAGGACCTCACCGCACTGTCGACAGAATACGCCTGAGTATGTATAGCCTTGTCTCTGTTGCGCCTTTTAATGATTTGTTGTGTGGGACGAGTGGAAAGTAGTATGTACAATAAAGAGAATCATATTTTGTACCAAGTGTGTCTTATGCAAAATCAAATTCACCACAATAACAAATCAAGTTTCGTTGTTTATGAACTCACAGCCATGCGGAGCAATAATGCTTTAGTTGAGGGGAAATAATTTGAATTTTTTTTCGGAAGATCGCTTCTGGCATGTGCAGCCGGTTGCTGGTTTTGCATTGATATCTTTACGGCATGGACCACATAATGCAGTTCATTAGCAGCTGCTATCATTAGTTCTTCCAGTAGTTAGTACTACTGCCACCTAAAAATGAGTCGAATATTGTACATTTAGCAGTTAGTCGACAAAAAGATAGTTACATTTTTAGTTTTGGAGTTTTGTTCGAAATTAAGTAGTAATTTGTTTACTTGTTGAATAATAGCGCTTTTTGAATTGCATTTCTTGCATATTATCTTCTTAACTTGTTGGGACAGGTTGTTTATCTAATATCAAAATCCCATATTTTATTAGGACGTTTTTATCTCCTGACATACCACAGGGTAAGTTTTGTTGCCCATCTTGATCTTTTCGCCTTGTTAAATGTTCTGCCCATTGCGACTTCGGATTTTTCTTTGTGGATGTCATCCATTACGTTGGTTTTATTTCTTATCCACTCTATTCTATTTTCTCTCTCCTTGTTGTTTAGATCCCTTGATAGACCTTTGTGAAACTTGAAGTTTTCGAGTATTGTCCTTTAGGATCCAGGTAGAACATCTTTGAGATGGACTGGCATTGTAGACTTGAAGACTAATATATCCGTGTAAATTGCCAACTCAACATACAAGTAAAGACTGAGGGCATGAAGATGTTGTCCAAAATCGACGAGACTAGTGAGTGAATCCATTGGACAGAGAAACGAAAGATAAACCTCACTAATTAAGACGACACCAAATGAGTTTTACTCATCTGGAGAGTCGCACTGACAGGACGTTATATATCAAACAAGTCTCCAATAGCACAAAGGAACATCGAGAACATAAGCTTCTTGCCAAAGAGCGAGAGCCGAAATGAGCACTCCAATAAGAAGACACCACTAATTTCGAAAGACCGCATAAAGGGAAAGACACTTAGTATTGATGACTCAGTTTTCACAAGACTTACAGAGTGACAACAGTAATATTTAGAAGATGAGTGCAACAACTTCAAGAACCTGCCTTTTTTAAGCCAACCAACATACACGAGACATTCGAGAACTTTCACAAACATTTTATACTCGTGAGAATATTACATATATATACACAATATTTAACCGAATGCTTGTTTCCCTGTGTAACACCTCCATTTCAGCCTCAGTGTCAAATATTTTACCTATCGTGTTGAACTATTCATTAAAAAAAATAGAAATGAACGATTACTTCACGTACATAGATCGAAGAGTTTATCAGCTGGTATACATGTGGCGCCTTGTTTGCCAACCCACGGGGTTTCCCTATGCAACGCCATCGTCAGCGCCTAAAGACATTTTGCAGTTCGTTCGTTCATTTTATTACAGTATTCACAAATGATCAGTTGAGTCTTAATACAACGTTTAGATTTTAGTAAATGTTGCCGAATTATTGCAGCAACAGCGGTTTCGTTCACATACGTTCGAAAATTTCCAAGAAGATTGTTTTTGATAATTTTCAATTAACATTGACAATATATGTTCTAAAAAGTAATTAGTTAGGCTTAGTTACAACAGTTTCCATATGTTTCTGGCTTTTTTGTACGGCACTAATAACTGAAGAAGCTCTGCACCTGCAAAATTACTAACTCATAATAAATGAATAGTAAAGGATATAGTAACAAATGCAGTTGTATAGTGCTTTAATACTTATCTTGGACCCTGACTTTGTGTAAGTGAACAGTTGTTTTAAATCATTTTTTCTCTTAATAGGTTCACACAATGTCAAGTCATCTGATCAGTAAATTTATATCAGATTACATCATGGTCGTATTAGTTTAGTTGACAATTCTATTTTGTGTAATAGTATAAAACATTAAAAAAATATATATATAACCGACTTCTACCTATAACTAAAAAGCTAAAAATAATTATAACAAAATACAACTCTAGCAAATAAATAACACATTCAATGTTGTTAGGTACCTAACCAGGAAGTAAAAAACTTGATTGTTGCTTGGCACCGACTTCAAAAATATACTAGATTGGTAGGTAATTAATTTGTACAGAATGAGCACCTTTTAATGTTTATATTTTTTACTTCCTGGGTAGGTACCTAACAACATTGAATGTGGTATTTATTTACTAGAGTTGTATTTTGTTATAATTATTTTTAGCTTTTTAGTTATAGGTAGAAGTCGGTTATATTTTTTTAAATGTTTTATTTTCAACTTTTTAGTTTTTTTTGAACTCAGGTAGTTTTCATTCTTTATTTTTATTTTGTATGTATAACCTTAATAGACAGAACCAGGTAACATCGAAAGCCTCAACATTACACAATGATACTTTCTCATTTAAATTGACAGGTAAATCTTTACGAACAAAATGTACTAGTACGCGTTGACTTAATAAGCCCAAAATATATTTATGTATAAATATAATTCAACTCCAGCATATATTTCAACCATCCTGTATATGATTTGCTTATGTTCACATCAAATAACAGTTTTTTAATCACCCTATATAATTTTAATTTCACATTTTTTCCAACATTTTTATACCACCAAACGTCCAATCCACTCTATATTCCAACCATCCTGTATATACAGCTGCCTACGGACCACTATTATTCTGGTCCGTCCTATATTTCAATGTTCATATAAATGCAACTCCTTCTATCACTTTACTTTGTGATTTTGTTTGCTATAACTAAAAACCCTGTCTATAAACGCACCAAATAGCAGTTGAAAGTTTGACATGTGTTGTCACTGAATTTTCTATTTGTCCGGGAGAATGTGACAACCAAAAGCACCGTCTTCGCAAAATGGAAAAATTTGCATTTAAATAGGTATTTGCCTGGTATACAAACAAAACGAGCTTGGTACTCATTGATTAAGGAGCCGAAAATACTATACTTTACTACCTATATCCTTGAGATGTACATAGAAAATTTTCAAATTCGCAATTAAAACTTGCAGTGCCTAAAATTACCGCACTATTACGTTGGAATTAGAATATTTATGAGGAAATGTCCGTTATTTCATTTCGATGAAATTTTTGATAAGAAATTTGGAAATTTCGGCGATTTTCTGCAAAACTGCAAGTTGCACGTCGCAGAAAAGTATATGAGATCACCTAAAGATCTTCCTTACTAGATTATGCGTTAAAAAACTATACACATCCATAAGGAGTTATCGAAGAATCGACTAAAATATTAGGGATATTGGTCGATTTCCATGCACGCATGTGTTCATTCACAAATTTTATCACTTCACCAATAGAATTCTTTTCCAAAATTTAAAGTTTCACCAATCCGGATATATACTCTATTAAACAAGACCATATTCATTCAAAATGGTGCACCACACGAGAAGAAATCAGGTAAAATACATACAAAAAAAAGCGAAAAAAAATACGCGACGAATTGATAACATCCTCCTTTTTGGAAGTCGGTTAATAAAAAATTATAATTATATCCTTAAATATGATTTTTAAATTTCGTCCCAAAAAGGCCAGCGTTTTTATTGATAAATCCAAATGACAGGACGAACTGTGTTTTCCTTTTAGCATAATTCTTTTGAAATTCTACACAAATGAGGAAGATTCGCGGAACGTCAGCGGCATGGGGGCGCCACTGCATACAAGAGTACAGTAGCCGCCATATATACAAAATTCTTATGCAGTGGCGCCATCATGCGATTGACGTGCCATGAATCTTCCTCATAGCCCAGCGAGTTTCTGATTAGAACCATAAAAAGGTATTTTCGAGAAACGACTGGAAACTTTTTCAGTATTGGGGGAAGAAGCCTGTGATCGTTTTTATATTGCTATCTTTGATTGTTTTTGGTACCCCCGTTTCATCAATTTTTTCTTGTAGCCGCCTTTTCAGCCTGTACTGAGGTAAATAGCTTCTATTATGTGTCTCTAAAAAATCTGCAATTTTCATAAAATAACTAAGCAATGTTAGAAACGTTACAGCATGAATTATTCTTTCGTGTTGAGGTACCATCAGACGTGTTCCAAGTTTTTGCAATATGTTTTTCATTTTTTCGATTGTTGGTATTTCTGTAGGCTATCGACAACATCTTCTTGTGTTTTTAGACACAGCTCCAATTCACGTCTAATGACTTGGATTTTCTTAAATCGTGTTTTTAGATTTCGTACATATTCCATAACATCCGGTTTTCGAACAAGCATTTTGAATTCTTCCATCGTTAGATAATCTAACTGAGGATCTTCACTTTATTTGACCATAAAAAGAACGAAGATCTCGCACAATATATTTTTTATAAGCATAAGCGATTCTTCTCAACCCACAAATGTCCATTCGATTTCTAGACTCAAACATTTGTTTCTAAGAAATGCTAAATTGTTTGAATAATTGTCCATTGTATTTAAAATCATTCCATGTATCTGTTAGAATGTCTTTTGCTAATGTTGCTGTCATTCCATGATCAATAAATTCTTTTATTCTCGTGGATGTCTGACTGCATTTGTCGTCTTGAGTAACACTTTGCAAAATAATGATCAGTTGGTACTTATCTTCGAGAGATTTGGGATTGTGATTACTAGCCACTTATCCATATATATTTGATGTTTTTTTGAATTGAAAAATTGTTTCCATCATACTTCTCACCACCCTCCAATTCCGTCCAACCAACCCGCAGGCTCTCTTTGGGACCGCCAATTTCATCAGATTCTTCTCCATCATCACATTCCTCAATTCTACCAGAGTCTTCCAAAGATCGCTATATGTTGGCTTGTCCTGCGAAAATGTTTTCGTTATCAAATAAAAGATGTCTCTGGTACCCACTGGTTGTTTATCTTCGAGATGAAGGACCTTCCCTACCACTGGATCTTGCTGACGTAGCTTCTGGAACTGACCACAGTGGAATTACCTCCGTGTCTCTAGGCTTCAATAGTATGTCTTGCTTTCTAAAATAAAAACAACTATCTATAGCTGTTTTCTTGTGAAATTGATCCTCAAACATAGAAAATTTGTTAAGCTTTTTTCAAATGACCTTTACGGTTGTACTTACTTGATTTTCTAGAACTAGATCTGAAAACCTAAATAGGTATTTAATTTTTAGAGAAGTGACTGTTCCAGCCATACCCAAAATTTGTTGATTGTTAACATTCAACGAAATCCTATGTCGGAATTTTATCGATATTAAATTTTTAGTTTCCTTGTCATTCAGACAAAAAAAAAATACTGAAAAAGTTTCCAGTGGTTTCTAGAAAATGACTTCAACAATAAGCACAGACCCTATTAAAAAAAAACAAGAAATTAAACTAAACATATTATTCAATTCAACCATGAAAAATACATGAAAAGGTAATTTGCAAAAGTTCTTCAACATAGGCGTTTCTTTTATTTATTTACAACATAGATGGTGAGAGGAACTTAAAATAAATGCATTTATACACGTATGAACATAAAATCATGAAGATTAATAATTTGGATGGCAATACCATTATGTTTTGTTACTTTTCTTTCAATTTTTAATGCTGTTCAGTTTTTTCACAAAATCACAGGTAATTAAAAATATTAATAGTAGTTCATCTATGAGGGCGACGCACAATTGTATATGGTTACGTCCCAATATTGGAGGAAACTTCATGGGTTCAAATTAAATTTTGAAAACTGACATTTACTTTCACTTTCTAGAACTTTATTTACACATAAAAATCCAATATTTACAACAGCTGATTTCGAAAATAATTCGGCGGTTGGTTTTCCTCATTTCTTGGAAGACAACTGGCAAACAAAAGGTTGTGTACCCCTCAGAATTGACTGTTCTGCGTTGTTCTAGTGCTACGGTTGCGATATGTCCAGTTTTTTTTTTGGAAATGCTTCGTGCGCGAACAACTTTTGTTGGATTCGGCTCATCTTGAAACACCCATACAGTCGACTGCTGTTTACTTTCGGGCTCATACGCGTAAATCCACGATTCATCACGTGTCACTATATCACAAACGTGTTTTGAAGCACCGCGATCGTATTTTTTGAGCTTTTCTTTCGACCAATCGACACGAGCCTTTTTTTGAACGCAATATTGAATGTATGCTGTCCCACTAATGTGTAAGGTTGACTCAATCTCACGATAGGTCACATGACGATCTTGCAATATCAGTTCGCGCACAGCATCAATGGTTTCCGGAACAACAACTGTTTTTGGACGACCTTCACGAAATTCGTCTTGGAGTGAACTACCACCTCGATTGAATTCACCATACCATCGATAACCAGTGGTCCTTGATGGAGTTTCATCGCCAAAAATTAAATTAAGTTCATCCATGCACTCTTGCTGAAATAATCGCACGAAAATGTTTACGATTTAATTCTATTTTAAGTTACTGTAAAAAACAGATAGGGCTCGTATGTCAAAACGGCTGAGTATGTATAAACTCAAAAATGTCAAACTTTACGATAGAGCTGTCAGTTGTCAGATTGCGACACTAGGGTTGTCCAATCCCGAAATATAAAAGGCAGCCCTCGTACATAGCGAAAAGCTTTTAAATCCCATAATAATAGAATATTCCGAAGTTCTTTAATGAAAACAAAGCAAGACTATAAAATATCTTTAAATATACAATGCGCCGTAGCGAAATCCTATTATGCTGCTAAATTTGCCCGCATTTGATAAATAAATATTGCTCAAACGGTAGGTAATATTTATTGCGGCTTGATAAACAGTTTACCAAAATGGAAATAACTTCCAGCTACTGAATCGCAGAACTCCCGTACGTGGCACCTTTTCCCACGGAGATATTCAAGAGAAAACGGCCTACAGCTAATCTTCAACTTCAACAAGAGCAGTTTAAATGGCCATTTACTCAAAATAAATCAAACGTATACGTAATTGTGAGGGCGCTATTAAGCTGGAAAGTTTTGATGAGAATTTTTTCCTATTTTTTGTGCCAGCACCGAACCGTTACTGACTGTCGTCGACAAATGAGATATTCTACAGCAATACGCGGATGAAGAAGGCGTGCTGTCAAAGTAATTGAGATTTATATGTGGAAAAGCTCTTCCTGATACAACAATTCATTTCATCTCACAGCAATACTTTAACAACTCCTCAAGGAGTTTTATGTAATTATTAGAGATATCAAAATGAAATTTGGAAGGTGGATACTGCAATACCTAAATTGCCTATTTGTTTCCAAGTTTTTTTACAATTTGGAACTTCCTGTTGTACCGGAAGTAAAATTTTTAAATTTGCAAACAAATACCCTGTACAGTATTTTAGTTTTTGATGAAACATTTTATTGCGAATACAAAAATATCGGGTTTGATATTGTTTACTTCAATACCTACCGAGATATTAACAGAAAAGTAATTAAGGAAAGGAAAAATATCTAATATCCATTAAAGAAATACATAATCATAATTATTAACTAAATCAAAGTGATTTTCAAAACATTGAAACTTAACTTAACTAAACTTAATGTATTAGATGTTCAAACTGAGCACCGTTTATTTCTTGACAATAAGCAAGTCGGTTTTTAAATTCTCTAGTAACATTAGCTATTACTTCTGGTGTAATTCTCTGGATTCTTGCAGCTAATTCTTGCAAATTATTTGGTCTATCAACATAAACCTTAGACTTTAAGTAACCCCACAGAAAATAGTCTAGTAGATTAAGGTCGGGACTTCGTGCAGGCCATTCATAAGTACCCCTTCTTCCAATCCATCTGTGATGAAATGTCCTATCTAAATGATCTCGAACAATGCGAGCGTAATTGGGTGGTGTTCCATCCTGCTGAAACCAGATATTATTTGGTAATTGTCCATTTACCTCCAATGCCGGAATAACTTGTGTCTCCAAGAGCTGTAAATATCTATCTCCGTTTAGAGTTTCTTGTAGGAAGGAGGGTCCCACGATTCTGTTGTTATAAATGCCGGCCCAAACGTTCAATTTTTGGGGATATTGTGTATGAGCCTCTTGTACCCAATTAGGATTACTTTGCGATCAGTATCGGTAGTTATGTCGATTAACCGTACCATTTAAACAAAATGTAGCCTCGTCCGAAAACACCACATTTCTTATAAAATTATTATCACGGTTTCAAATATCCATCATCGTTTCACAAAATTCCAAACGTCTGTCGAAATCGTCTTCGGAGAGTTCTTGAACGAGGCGAATTTTGTATGAATGATATTTTTCTCGCCTTAATATTCTTCCTACTGAACGACGGCTAATTCCATGCATATTGGTGAGGTCGGTAGTGGATAAGTGAGGATTTTCTTCCAAAGATCTAGCAACATTTTGAGCTACACCTTCATTACTTTCACTTTTTAACCGTCCACTTTTTGGTAAATTGCTAACTGTTCCACTTGTGTCGTACCTTCGCAAAGTTTTCGTCAATATTGAACGGGATATTTGTGTATTCGGATGAACAATGTTAAAAAGGTCACAAAGTTCTTGATGCGTCCTTTTCCTCTCGCCATACCAAATCATCATTAATATTTCTATTCTTTCTCTTTCACTTAATTCGGTCATTTTATGATCAAATTAAAACAATACAATCTTGTTACGTTCAAATAAAAAAAACTAATAACTTATTTTGACAACTACTGTCACTTCTGCAATGAATTTCGTTGACTACTAAACTTGATTCAGATTTAATTTGCGCCTGATTTAAAGAAAAGCACGTGTATTCGACTATGGAACAAGCAGTGCTTTTGGCTGTGACGGTATAATGCCACCGATTGGCCAGTAGAAATACAAATCCTTACCGAGCGGTTTGTTTATATCGGGCGTAAATGAATTCTGAACCGACTTTAGCTACCATCGAATTTTTCCTTTCCGTAGTTACTTTTCTGTTAATATTTCGTTAGGTATTGAAGTAAACAATATCAAACCCAATATTTTTGTATTCGCAATAAAATGTTTCATCAGAACCTAAAATACTATACAGGGTGTTTCATTGCAAATTTTAAAATCGACATTACTTCCGGTAAAACAGAAAGTTCAAAATTGTAAAAAAATTGGAAACAAATAGGCAATCTACTGCAGTATCCACCTTCCAAATTTCATTTTGATATCTCTAATAATTCCAGAAGATATTTAGTTGGTTCCACACATTTGCCCATCACTGTATTGATATCTATCTTTCTTGACCAGATTCCTGTAAAAACTAACTACTACTCTAATAGTAACTTATTAGACCTAACAAGCGAACGTTAACATTTAAAAATTGAATCAAAGTTCTGGAATATAAGAAAAATTAAAGATTCTGTTAACAGAAAGATCGCAAATTATAAAATTGAAATATGAAGTTATCATCAAGTACCTTTGCCTATGTCTAATATTTCCTATAAGCAACAGCATGACTCCCAAGGAATAACTTTTGGCGGTAATCACACTTAGTAGATTTCCAAATTTCGGGATTTTGGGTAAGCAAAAGTGGAAGTATCACACCTTAGTATGAATTCTGTTTGATAATGACACTGAGAAGAATACACATACATTAAACAGAACAAAAGAATAACACTGGCATAACACTGATCTATAAGGAAGGTGATAAAGAAGTTATCCAAAACTACACACTGATAAATCTCCTACTGATGACTTACTAAGTGTGTAGGAATATTGTAAAAAATGGGATACAAAGCATACTGACCTATAACTTACCACGACCAGAGGCAGGTCTTTGCAGCGGATTTAACACGATTTAGTCCATGGCTGTATTAATCACAGTAAGTGAAGCAGTTGATAAATTGACCATTGAAGTATTTGCCAAAATTTACAGAGGAAAATTTAACATATATTGTGGATTTACAGTAGCAAAGGGAGGAGTGGCATTAGAAAGTTTTTTCAAGTCGGTTGGAGTTATGAGGGAACAAGCAGCCAAGATCTGCTGGTTAAGTAGCACAATAGAAAGCAAAAAACACAACGGAGTTGAAATCAAAGCAAGCAAGGGAGGCAATTATTAATTTGAATTTACGGAGATAAAGATAAGACTGCTATAAGAAGTACCCTAGCAATCTATAGATGCCACGTGATTAAGTTAAATCTTGTGAAACGAAAAACTCTATTTAAAAAGCTTGGATGAAGTTTCAAATAACTTTGAGCGAAAGCCTGCTCACAAAAATCATGTACTTAATCGATAGTGTTGAATTTGAATTCAAAAATAAAAATTAGTCTAAGTAATACTCATTTTTAACCGACTTCCAAAAAGGAGGAGGTTATCAATTCGTAGCGTATTTTTTTGTATTTATGTTACCTGATTTCTTCTCCTGTGGTGAACCGTTTTGGATGAATATGCTTTTGTTTAATAGAGTATATATCCGGATTGGTGAAACTTCAAATCTTGGAAAAGAATTCTATTTTTAAAGCCCTGAAATTTGTGAATGAACACATGCGTGTATGGAAATCGACCGATATCCCTAACATATTGGTCGATTTTTCGAAAACTCCTTATGGATGTGTATAGTTTTTTAACGGAAGATCCCTATGTGATCTCATATACTTTTCTGCGACATGCAACTTGCAGTTTTGCAGAAAATCGCTGAAAATTACAAAATTCTTATCAAAAATTTCATCGAAATGACATAAGGGACATTTCCTCATAAATATTTTAATTCCAACGTAATAGTGCGGGAATTTTTGGCAATGGAAGTTTTAATTGCGAATTTGAAAATTTTCTTTGTACATCTCAAGCATATAGGTAGTAGAGCATAGTATTTTCGGTTCCTTAAATCAATGAGTACCAAGCTCGTTTTGTTTGTATACCAGGCAAATACCTATTTAAATACAAATTTTTCCATTTTGCGAAGACGGTGCTTTTGGTTGTCACATTCTCCCGGCCTAATAGACAATTTAGTGACAACACATGTCAAACTCTAACATGCTATTGGTGCGTTTATACATAGGGTGTTTAGTTATAGCAAACAAAATCACAAAGTAAAGTGATAGATCATTTGATGACTGAAATATAGGACGGAGAATGGTTGGAATATAGGGTGGAGTGGGCGTTTGGTGGTATAAATTTGTTGAAAAAAATGTGAAATGTGGAATTAAAATTATATAGGGTAATTAAAAAACTGTTATATGATGTGGAAATACATGCTGGAGTTAAATTATATTTATACAGTGTGATTAAAAAAATATTTATTTTTTAGTCCATAAGAAGTTGCATAAAGTGTGGAGAGGAATTAATGTTACACCAGGCGATAATATAAAATGTTAAAAATGAAATAATTTATGGGGTAGCCCACGAGGAGTTATATACTATGGTTGAAATATAGGACGAATTTGAATCCGTAAATATTGGAGGGATTCTACTTCGTCCTATAGTTTACAGAAGGCAGCTAACAAATTTATGCTTGTCCGTGGGCAGTCGTATGTACAGGATAGTTAGTACATAGGGCGGAGTGGAATTATCTATATTTGTACAGAGTTTTCAAAAAAAGTTGAAAAAAGGTTACATGGCGTGGTCCATAGGGCATAAATATATTTTGGGCTTATTAAGTCAACGCGTACTAGTACATTTTTCTATCTATTAAGGTTATACATACAAAATAAAAAATAAACAATGAAAACTACCTGAGTTCAGAATAACTAAAAAGATGAAAATAAAACATTTTTTAAAAAAATATAACTGACTTCCACCTATAACTAAAAAGCTAAAAATAATTATAACAAAATACAACTCTAGCAAATAAATAACACATTCAAAGTTGTTAGGTACCTACCCAGGAAGTAAAAAATATAAACATTAAAAGGTGTTTATTCTGTACAAAATAATTACCTACCAATCTAATATATTTTTGAAGTCGGTGCCAAGCAACAATCAAGTTTGATGAAGTGGTAGATAAATACGCAATGAAGGATTTTAGATTTGCTTGGCACCGACTTCAAAAATATATTAGATTGGTAGGTAATTAATTTGTACAGAATGAACACCTTTTAATGTTTACATTTTTTACTTCTTGGGTAATACCTAACAACATTGAATGTGTTATTTATTTGCTAGAGTTGTATTTTGTTATAATTATTTTTAGCTTTTTAGTTATAGGTGGAAGTCTGTTATATATATATATATATATATATATATATATATATAAATGTTTTATTGAGAAATGTACCAGGAAATTTATGTGTTTAAACTACCAGTGGTGCGTTCCCGCATTTGTTTAGTGTATTGTGTTCAATTTGATTGAATTACTTCATTGATTTTTAAACTTCTGCACCTTTTCTAAAACATTCCGTCGCGCTAATGCTAATTGTAAGTGTGTTTTTGCGTGTAAAATATAGACAGTATTGTGATTCGTTTTTTGGATCCCAAGCGATTAAGACGCTTGGGAGTTTCGTGCAATGTACTCCGAACTTTTCGGTGGCTTTGATTCCGTCTGAAGAGACGCCGCTTTTTGTTGTCTTTTGCGTTACGATCCGCGAGTTTTTAGCTCCATTCGTGACGACCGCTAAACCGCTTTCATTTTGTTTCTTTTGTGTTTACAAAAGCGCATCATTTGTTGTTAAACCCGCATTTTTTTGTATGTTCAATCAATGAACATTACGTCGCTATTTTTTGTGTAACGTGTTGTCCAGACGAAGCTCTAAGAAACTGTTCCTGTTCACGGGGCTAGCCTCAGAAGAAAGAACCACCAAGAAAACACCCTTTGCAGAGATTCGACGTAAAAGGTTAGTGATTAACTTTTATTTGGTGAATTACTTAACGTGTTTATTGATTGTTCCGCTAAAGGTTTTTTGTCAATTATATACTTGCATTGAACCAGCATTGAACTAAAACCGCAACATCTATTTCATACATTTTTTTGAATATTAATCTCTATATGTAATGTTTATCGAAGACATTACATAACAACCAGGGTTTCATGGCAATCGTTTGAGCGGCATGACACCGCATAAAATATGACCAATATTCGATTGTAAAATGTCTAAATTTAAATATATATTTTAAAATCACTTCATTTTGACCAATCTTTGTAATAGATTGATTTAAGTGCATTTTGCAGCTTTCTTTACCAACACCGCCTGAAACTGTGAAACCAATGATACATTTACCCAGTTATCGCATTCCCTTTTACGCAATTTTCGTTCTTTGTTTCACAGTAATGATGGCTCGCTATCTTGGCCTCAATAGCGCTACCTGAAGACATATCAATCTAACATACGGTTTCATAAACATTTATGAGGGCTCTAAACGATTGAATAAACACTACATGCTCAACAGTAGCTTATTTGGCTGACATAATGAATGGCCTGCACAATTTCTAGATGATGTTCACAAGAAATTCTCACGTTTTCTTTCTTCGGTTAAAACAAAGAAGGGTGTAGTCTATTTGAAGACGCCGAACCTCTTATGGAAGTTTCTATTTTCGCGGAAACATTAAAATCATCTTAACTCTAATAATAAATGTGGAAAAGCTGCATTGTCGAGGTGCAGCGCTTAAATTAAGGAAGAGTTTGTTTGATTTTTTAAGGTGTAAAAATCTGAATAAGGTATACATTACGACTTTCTTCGATGGAATTTAAAGCAAACAAATTTATTGCCTAACGATTTTAACATCATTAGTGACCTTAAGAACTAGTTGTGATCAGAATTTACGGAGACTAAGTTTAAATATCCAAAATTTATTTAAAAATGTTTCCTTCGACTATATTTTAGATTACCATTTTTATATAAGACAATTTTTTTAAGTTTTATTAAGGATATTTGTTTAGTTATTGCTTGCTACTTGGATTACATGAAAAAATGATGTTCAAGCTTTATTTCTCAGTCGTATTAACGTAATTTGCGACTTTAGGTTCAATCTGACGACCGTCAAATGTTCATTTCATTCCGTACTCAACAGAGTTCCTTGGAAAACAGATGAACCAGGACTAAGATTTTTTGTGTAGCTACTTTTGCTGTTCATGGTAAACGTTGTTTGTGTTGTGTCCATACAGAACAGCTATTGATGTTGATGAAACTTTATCTTCTCCAGAACTAAAGCTATGATTGTTTGTTGAGAGAGCAATTGATATTTGAACACATTTGTTGTTATTGTGTGAAAGTACATTTACAACTTGATGAACTCTCAATATATAAGTCGTGTTCTGACCATAAGCCCACTGATGAAAAATTATATGATATAATTTTGGTTCCTTGTTCCATTTAATTTTTCTCGTTCAATTTGATGGACAATAATTTAGATGACATCCCAGAGGCTTATTCTGAGGGCCTATACACCTCACAGAGCTCTGGTGGTTGGTCAAACATTAAATTTGGGATTTTTTTCAGCAGAGTGGTAATATAAGCTACATAACCCATTTTTTCTCAGTGCCCAAATTTGCTCACCAAATGTCTTACGGTTTTTGTATTTTTTTCTCAACTTCAGGACATTCCTTCAGCACTTCCTCTTCTCCTCAATTGACACCTTTAAAGCTTTTAGCTTATGAGTTCTGGTATTTTCTCTAATTTCGTCTAGTTGCTTTCAGTTCTTTATAAGATTGCTTCTATCCACCTTGGCTTCCAGATGTTCATTTGCACTTATAATGACAGGTGTGACTCTGGCAAAACGTCTGCAACTTTCAAACAGGAATCAAACTAAGTAGCGGATGTACTCCCTGATAAGCAATTATTCATATTTAAGTTGTTGTCGATAGAAAGTATTTGTGCACTTTCGCTGATTTGGTGTTATTCAAAAATATTTTCGTGATATATTAAGAGCAATTGGTGGCCAATTGTGGCGTTGAAGCTACTTTGGTTAAAGACTGGGATTGCGATTGAAACAAACTTTTTTAAAATTATTGACGATACCAGTTGTTCAAATGCATAATTTGCTTTTAAATACAAAAAAGTATGAAGAGGCGAGATGTAAGACCGACATCTAGGATTTTCAAGAGAATCAGTACACAGAGGTTCCGAATCTGGAGCCGTTCCGTGTAATTGCTGTTCTCCCTTAACTTCTAGGACAGAATGTCACGATAAAATTTTTCAGGTTACTTCACCTGTCAGAAATATTGAATACTCTCTTCGAGGTGTCATTCCTTTGTACGCAAGACAATATATATTATATATAAATATAATATATATTGTTTCTGGTCGGGAAACTTCATCAGTTGCGCTTCCCACAATTGAATGTCCTCTCGAACACTTCTTTATGCATTTGATGCATTTCTTTAAATTTGAAGACGCGAGATGTAAGACCGACATCTAGGATTTTTAAGAGAATCAGTACACAGAGGTTCCGAATCTGGAGCCGTTCCGTGTAATTGCTGTTCTCCCTTAACTTCTAGGACAGAATGTCACGATAAAACTTTTCAGGTTACTTCACCTGTCAGAAATATTGAATACTCTATTCAAGGTGTCATTCCTTTGTACGCTAGACAATATATATTATATATAAATATAATATATATTGTTTCTGGTCGGGAACCTTCATCAGTTGCGCTTCCCACAATTGAATGTCCTCTCGAACACTTCTTTATGCATTTGATGCATTTCTTTAAATTTGAAGACGCGAGATGTAAGACCGACATCTAGGATTTTCAAGAGAATCAGTACACAGAGGTTCCGAATCTGGAGCCGTTCCGTGTAATTGCTGTTCTCCCTTAACTCCTAGGACAGAATGTCACGATAAAAATTTTTAGGTTACTTCACCTGTCAGAGATATTGAATACTCAATACTAATATTCAATATCTCTGACAGGTGAAGTAACCTGAAAAATTTTATCGTGACATTCTGTCCTAGGAGTTAAGGGACACGGAACGGCTCCAGATTCGGAACCACTGTGTACTGATTCTCTTGAAAATCCTAGATGTCGGTCTTACATCTCGCGTCTTCAAATTTAAAGAAATGCATCAAATGCATAAAGAAGTGTTCGAGAGGACATTCAATTGTGGGAAGCGCAACTGATGAAGTTTCCCGACCAGAAACAATATATATTATATTTTTATATTGTCTTGCGTACAAAGGAATGACACCTCGAAGAGAGTATACAAAAAAGTAGCCGATTAACAATAATTTCTAATTTTCGATAATATGAGAATACCTATTTCTTAAAATTGTTTCAATATATAGCTTTTTAACAGTGCTGACAAGCGTATTTATCCTATTGGAAAAATTTATTGCAGTCATTACTGTGTCGCTTTCAGCAGAAACAACTTTTTGGTTTTTTAACCGCTACAAATAGTATAAATAATTCCTTGTTGAAAACATTTCATTACACGCTAAGGAACTACTTATAACTAATGATTGTAATTATTTCATGTTATTGCACTTCGTGATCAGATATACCTTAGGAAATTGTACAAAGCAAATTACTCTATGCACGCACTGACGTTTCTTTGGTTTGAACTGAATTTCGTTATAAAGCTAAACCGAAAACATCTGATTGTGAGAAAATACGTAGCGAGATACTGTAAATGAGGGAAATACTGTCTACGAGTTGGTTAGTTATAAACTAGGTATACAATGAGTATATTTCGAATAATTTGGTTGTAAATATTCCATTTTCATTCGTATTCTAAGTAATGATTTTTTTATAGAGCACTAAGCAATATATTGTTTCTAGGGGAGAAGCTTCATTAGTTGCACTTCCGGGAATCTAGGATTTTTAGGATAAAATGGGGACAAAGTTCGGGAAATCATTTTAAGTTGGCAAAAGTTCAATTCAATCAGGTGATTTATATATCATTAATTATATCAAATGTTCAATGGAAGATGTGGCAATTTTGCTTGTCTTAAAACTGTTCTTTACATACATTAGCAGATTTTTGGTCATTTTTTTAAATATATGGCGTTCTATTAGAGCTTGCCATAGGCAAATTTCCTGCGTGTTTTCTAAGAAAGATAATGTTATAGGACTTCAGCAGGCGTTAAAGATCTATAATGTGATGTAATAAAGACGGTCGATGTGTTCTTAGGCTATCGTCAATTTTGCTTGGTTAGATAATTTTGTCGGTACTCCTTAGAACGCATGATTTTCTTGTAAATAGCTTAATCATGTGAGATTACCTAAACAAAATGACGTACCGTAAAATCTTACACTGGTGAGTCACTTATAGATATATTAAGAAACAATAGTGAGAAAATGACCTAAGCGATCATTCTAACAACGGTCTGCCTGCAATAAAGACTTAATCACACCGGACGATGAATTATTAGGGTAAGCGAATTTTTTTAAAGATCTAATAGGGTGTTAACGAAACATTTCAACACTTTGTAGCTCTCCAAACATGATCGCTTACCCTGTTTTTTTAATCTTGTTGATATTTCTCAAAGACCTTTCCGTTCTTGCCGTGTGAAATATTACAAAAAGTATGACAAAACAAGATATTTTTGTATAAGGTGAAAAATTTAATCATATCTAAATAAATAAATAAATGCTTTATTGTCCAACAATCTCCCATTTACAGGACAATTTAAAAATACAACATTGCGGTACTAACTATTTGATTCAGGGTACATGTAAAAATATCACAATAATTGCATATATTATTAAAATAATTATTGCACATAACATAAACTGGTGATTTCATCAAAATTTTTTGTTCTGGCTCTTGGTGCGCTTAGAGCTAGATGTTTCCTTGAGTGAAACGTAGGTACATTAAAATTAATTTGATTTAACAATTCCGAACAGTCTACCATATTATTTACTAATTTAAACAAGAATACAACAGATGCAGAATTTATCCTTAATTGCAAAGAAGGCATCACTAGGTATATTCCTTTCTGGATATAATCCATCACTTTTGAGAACCAAATATTTCAGGAATTTTCTTTGGACCTTTTCGACACGTTTGTTGTGAATATCAAAATATGGATGCCAAATTATACTTGCATATTCAACTTTAGAATGAACGTACCCAAAATATAATGTTTTCAATGCGGAAATATTAGTAAACTCTCGGCAGTTTCTCAATATAAATCCATAAGACTTTAATGCTTCAGATGTTTTTACAGATATGTGCTCTAAAGGTTAATTTATCGTCAAAGATAACTAGTATTTCGCTCCAACAGTGTACCTTGAATCGAATAAGAAAATTTGATGACTGACGTTTTTTGGGTATATGTCACTACTTTGCATTTTTTCACATTTAGATTTAGATTATTTCTATTAAACCAGTTTTCTATAGATACTAATTGGCTCTGAATATTATGACAATCATTTACACCTTCTATTAATAATAATAATAATAATAATGTCTTTATTAGCGAAGTAGCTATCAATTACATCAACAGGTTATACATAAAAAAAAACACAACTAAAAATTATTCTTAACATAAATACATAAACATCTCTTAAATGTATAATAATTTCCAGAATTTTTAATACTATCAGGTAAAGAATTATAAAGGATCAGACCTCCATACAGTGTTGATTTAGTCAGTTTATTACTATTACTATTTGCTACATAAAAGTCTCTTATTTGTCTAGTATTATATTGGTGTATATCGCCGACATGAATTAAGTTGTTGTATAAATATTGTGGTACCATTTTGCATTTAATTTTGTAAATAAAATCTAAATTTTTAAATATAATTCTTTGTTTTACATTCATAAAATTTAAAACGTTTAACATTAACTTAATAGGGTGTATTTGCTACATTTTAAAATATTTCTCATACATTTATTTTGAATTTTTTGTAACATTTGTACATTATTTTGATTTAGGTTACATAGAATACTTGCACAAAATTCAATGTGGGGTGAAATGAGGCTCTTGTATAACAGAACCTTACAATTAATGTCTAAATAATTACCAATACGGTTAACAAGATACATTTTTTTTTGACATTTTGTTCGCAATATAGTTCGCATGTTCTATGAAATTCAAGTTTTCGTCTATAATTACTCCTAAATATTTCATTCGGTTTACTTTTTCTAATTTAGTGTTATTCAGGTTAATGGATAAATTATTTGTATCAATTATTCTTAGAACCTACTATCATGTATTTGCATTTTTTAATGTTCACACCCAAATCATTATCACAGAGCCATTCATATATTCTCGTAAGATCTTTATTTATGGATTTGAACATTTGGTTAGGATCGGAACCAGTTAAATATAACATTGTGTCATCTGCGAATATTTCAATTTGAACATGTTGTACATATTTAACCATATCGTTGATATACAATATGAATAGTAATGGACCCAAGACTGTACCTTGGGGTACACCATGTTTTACTTCATTAATTTGAGAAACACTGCTGCCATATTTTACTCTCTGCTGTCTATTTGTTAGGTACGATTTAATCCATGTAAGGACGTTACCACTTAAACCTATTTTTTCCAATTTTTGAACTAAGATATTTCTGTTAATAGTTTCAAATGCTCGTTTAAAATCCAAAAATACTGCTATTACAATTTTGTTTTCATCTAAGTGTCTTAACCATGTATCACATATGTTTACTATAACTGACTCACATGAATGATTTTGTCTAAACCCAGATTGGTTGGTAATAATGATATTATTTTTCTCACAGTAATTCGAAAGTTGATTTTTAACGATTATTTCTAAGATTTTTTCATATAATGGTACAATATTTATAGCTCTATATTCTTCACAATTAACAGTATTAAAAACTTTTTGTATTGGTACAATTTCTGAAGTTTTCCACGCATCTGGAAATATACCATAATCTAAGGAACATTTGATGACATCATAGAACCTATTACCAATTACAGCAAAAGTATCTTTTATGATTTCAGTAGATATTCCATCTATTCCAGCTTTACGGGGAAGACCATTAACAATTTTTTTTAATTCAGAAAAAGAAATCTCATTAAATTCTTGAAATGTCTCTTCAACAATGATATTATCTAGATAAAACTTAATATTTTTAAACTTGGGAATATTCGACACTATGTTATTAACACTATCAATAAAATACGTATTAAATTTATTGGCAATATCTAGGTCACCGTAGACTTTATTGTTTTCAAAAATAATATACTCACTAATTTTACTTTTATTGTTTGGTAAAACTTTTTGAATTTTCTTCCAAATTTCTGTTTTATTGTTATATTTGATAATGTTTTCTATATGTTTTTTCTTTTCTTTTTTTATTATGGATGTTACTTCATTTCTTTTAGATCTGAAATTGTTCCAATCCTCAGTAAGGTTAGTGAGGACAGCTCTTTTATATAATAAGTTTCTTGCCGTTATTTTATTTAAAATGTTAGTATTTATCCAGTTGTTATCCAACTGATTTTTTTTTTGATACGAATGTTTTAATAGGACATATAGTACTTAGTGTCGATTTAATGTTATCTGTTAAGGTATTGGCCATTAAATTTACATCAGTTGTATTATTTTGCCAATCTTTATTTAGAAGTGAATTTTGATATTCTGAACTAATATAATTTGCCATACATCTTTTTTTAATAATTATTTTTGAGTTACCGCTAGGAGCAACATTTTGAAAATTGACAGAAATAATGAGATGATCACTAATTTTTGGACTCAAATGTACTTTATATTTTAAATTAGGATTATTTGTAATTACCAGGTCAATTATTGTGCGGCTATGTTGCGTTATTCTTGTAGGTTCTTTAATAATTTGTTTCAGTCCGGATTGATAAATAATACTTTTTAATTTATTCGAATAAATGAATCGTTACTCTGGTCAAGGTTAAAGTCTCCAATGAAAAAAATATCACCATTAAATGAATTGTAATTTTCAATCAATTCTTCAAAATAACTTAAAAAATCTGAATCTTTATTTTTTGGAGGATGATATAATGTATTTATTAGATATTTATTTTTGTTAATTTTTAATTCTAAGGAGACAATCCAACAATTGTTTTCTATACATTCGTTTATTTTGTAATATAACTTAGTCCCTCTTTAATGTATATTAATACCCCCTGTACGTCGGTTTTCTGTAATGCAGTTTATGAAATTATATCCTGCAATTTGTAACTCACTATTAGTAACTGAACTATCAATATGTGTTTCTACTAGACAAACAATTAGTGGAGACCAATCTTTAATTAATATGTCAAGTTCTGTTTTGTTATTTAAATATCCTTGACAGTTTAAATATACTATATTTTTGCTAACTATTTGCTATGAGCATGATTTAGTTTTTTCAGACACCCTTTCTATTATTCTCTTATAACATGGACATTCTTTATCTGTTGCTTTATGTTTAGTATCTAATCTTATATTTAATTTTTGTGTGGTATTTAAGCAATTTATACAATTAACTACATCTGACTTACATTCAGAGGTTTTATGTTTTCCTGAGCATTTTGAACACGTTACATCATTTTTACAATCCGAAACAAAGTGATTAAATCGATAACATCCTATGCACTGTATTATATTAAAGTGTTTATATATTTTACAAATTCTCCAGCCAAAATTTAGCTTTCCTTGTTTTATTATATAATCATAAACTTCCATGTTCTTAAGTTCCACCACTACACTACCACAATTTCTTCTATTTTTATTTATATATTTTCTAATTACCCTTAAATTTTCCTCTGCTATACTATCGATATCTTGTAACGAGTTTTGTTTCACCATTTTTTTTACAATTTCTTCGTTTGTTTCATCTATTTCTTTCGCTTCTACCCCAGTTATGATAACTTGGGGGTTTCTGTACTTTGGTTCTTCCACTTTGTATTTGTCACCCAACTCTTGCTTAACTTTGTCCGCTATAATGCCTTTAGAATCTGCATTTGCACAACTCATTATAATACCTCCCTCCTTTATGTTTTTTATATTTTCGACTCCTACTGCCAATGTACCCGGATCAATTTTATTCTTAATATCATTTACTGTTGTACTATTGTCCTGATCTCTTGTTGGTCTTATCATTAGAATTTCTTTTTTCTTGTTTAACACATCTGCATATGATTGTTGTTTGTCTACTTCATTTTTGGTGTTCTGAAACTTCGTAATTATTGCGCTATGCTGTTTAATTAATTCTCCTTGTTGACGAATTGTATCGATGCACTCAGATAATTGGTCTTTCATACCCATCAATACTTGAACAAAGTTGTTGTTCTCACAGTTTTCACATGTATATTTGACACGTTTATTGTTCACAATGACTCTATTTTCCTCTTCATTTATATTGCCGCATTTTAAATGGTATTTCTCATTACACATAACACAGACAACTTTCGGATTATTCCTTTTTATTTCGAGTTTGCATTGTTTACAGCTTAGACCCGTCATCTTTCATTACCAGGCCTGTACTTTTTTCACTATAATAATTTGTAAAACAGATGTTGCGATCTGTTTTACTTTAGGTGCTGAACACAGATGTTTTATTGGTACAATTATACTTCTACCCCGAATTTACGATATTCCGAAATACCGGGACCGAAATTTTTGTTGTTACCTCTTCGAAGGTTCGACACTAACTATTGTAGAAAAGATCTTGAAGTCATCAGCGAAGCCTAACTTTTCTGTCGATATTGTATTACATAAATCGTTAATAAACAAAAGAAATACCAGAGGTCCTAAATTCGACCCTTGAGGAACTCCTGATTTAGCTAAGTATGAGTCCGATTTGAAGCCATTATAAGTCACGTAAATGTATCTGTCTGATAAGTAAGACTTGAGGAAATTTACTGCTTGGATAGAAAATCCAAAAGCTGATAGCTTGTTTAACAGAATTATATGATCAATTCTGTCAAATGCCTTACTGAGATCTGTATAGATCACGTCGACTTGTCTGTTGGTGTCCAGTGCTTCTGAGATATATTGAGTAATTGCTACCAGGTTGGTTGTTGTAGACCTTTTATCAATAAATCCGTGCTGATATGGAGATAGTTGATTGCGTACTAGTGGAAATATGCGATTATACAGTATGATTTCAAATAGCTTTGAGAAGTTTGACAGAATAGATATAGGTCTGTAGTTCTCTAATATATTTTTCTCACCATCCTTAAAAATGGGGCAAATCTTTGCTACTTTCTAGGCTTCAGGAAATTTATTGCACTTGAGACAGGCGTTATATAATTAAGAATGGATCTCACAAATTTGGCTCCACTGTATTTAGAAAGAAATTCTATTGTATTCTTTTAATAATTTAATAATTTCTTTCAATTCAATGAAAAAAAAATACTGGGTCTGTTAGACCGGTTAGTAGAAGTAGTAAGTTAGTTCTATTAAATCACTTGTTTATATTGGTATAAATCTAGTTAATAACAAGCTCAAATTAACATAATATATTTTTTAATACTAGAATATTACAGTAATTCTGTTGGTGTGTTACCCAACTTCCTTTATTAACTTGCGTTCAACACAAGTACTTAGCTGCCCACAACAAAATGTGAACAAAAAAATTCAATACGAACGCCAACCATAACCAATAAAAATAACAATGCCGAAATATGTCGAAATTGTCTTTAATTTCATAATATCTTTATTGAAGATAAAACCTGAATGTAAATCACGATATTGTCCCAAAAAACACGAATAAAACTAAATCCCAGAAGATCGATTAAATTTATGTGTTATCGTGTGTAGTCTAGTCGAACTCCATGTTATTTTCCTTATATAGAATGTCTTCTCTCTCTTTACGATTTGATATTCATGAATCGGGTAATATGAACACGTACCAAGCCTACACAACTATTGATAAATAGGATCACCGCCAGAGTATCTTGTCCCGTCTGACGAAATTTAAAGCTTTATTAAAGCTTTGATTAGTTACTTTCATCTTAATGAAATTGTATCTCAAGTGAAACTAAAGACGGTGTTAACTCGAGACAAGGGACCCTTCATTATCAAATTTATTGCAAAACAACATCAAATATTTTACGTACATCCATCCGCTTTAAACTTATCTAGTTATCAGTAAAACATAATTCCAAAGAGTTGACATTTTAGTTACAAATGAAGCTCCAATGATATACTATAACAACAGAATAAGGCTAATATCTTTGATTAATTTTTTGATTAATTCAGATAAAATACTTTTTAACCGACTTCCGTATTTTTTTTCGCTTTTTTTGTATGTATGTTACCTGATTTCTTCTCCTGTAGTGCACCGTTTTGAATGAATATGGTCTTGTTTAATAGAGTATATTTCCGGATTGGAGAAACTTCAAATTTTGGAAAAGAATTCTATTGGTAAAGTGATAAAATTTGTGAATGAACACATGCGTGCGTGAAAATCAACCAATATCCTTAACATTTTAGTCGATTTTTCGATAACTCCTTATGGATGTGTATAGTTTTTTAACGTTTAATCTATTAAGGAAGATCCTTAGGTGATCTCATATACTTTTCTGCGACGTGCAACTTGCAGTATTGCAGAAAATCGCCGAAAATTTCAAAATTCTTATCAAAAATTTCATCGAAATGACATAACGGACATTTCCTCATAAATATTTTAATTCCAACGTAATAGTGCGGTAATTTTAGGCACTGAAAGTTTTAATTGGGAATTTGAAAATTTTCTATGTACATCTCAAGCATATAGGTAGTAAAGCATAGTATTTTCGGCTCCTTAAATCAATGAGTACCAACCTCGTTTTGTTTTTATACCAGGCAAATACCTATTTAAATGCAAAATTTTCCATTTTGCCAATACAGTGCTTTTGGTTGTCACATTCTCCCGACCTAATAGAAAATTCAGTGACAACAAATGTCAAACTTTAAACTGCTATTTGGTGCGTTTATAGACATGGTGTTTAGTTATAGCAAACAAAATCACAAAGTAAAGTGATAGAAGGAGTTACATTTATATGATGATTGAAATATAGGACGGACTAGAATGATAGTGGTTCATAGACAGCCGTATATAGAGGATGGTTGGAACATAGGGTGGACTGGACGTTTGGTGGTATAAAAATATTGGAAAAAATGTGAAATTAAAATTATATAGGGTGATTAAAAAACCGTTATATGATGTGGACATAAGCAAATCATATACAGGATGGTTGAAATATATGCTGGAGTTGAATTATATTTATACAGTGTGATTTAAAAATTATTTCTTTTATAGCGCATAAGAAGTTGCATAAAGTGTGGAGAGGAATTAATGTTACACAGGGCGATAATATAAATTGTTAAAAATGAAATAATTTATGGGGTAGCCCACAAGGAGTTATATACTATGGTTAAAATATAGGACGGATTTGACTCTGTAAATATGGGATGGATTCTACTCCGTCCTATAGTTTACAGAAGGCAGCTAACAAATTTATGCTTGTCTGTGGGCAGTCGTATGTAGAGGATGGTTGGTACATAGGTTGGAGTTGAATTATCATAGTTATACAGGGTTGTCAAAAAAAGTTGAAAAAAGGTTACATGGCGTAGTCCATAAGGCATAAATATATTTTGGGCTTATTAAGTCAACGCGTACTAGTACATTGTGTTCGTAAAGATTTACGTGTCAATTTAAATGAGAAAGTATCATTGTGTAATGTTGCTTTCGATGTTATCTGGTTCTGTCTATTAAGGTTATACATACAAAATAAAAAATAAAGAATGAAAACTACCTGAGTTTAAAAAAACTAAAAAGTTGAAAATAAAACATTTAAAAAAAATATATAACCGACTTCTACCTATAACTAAAAAGCTAAAAATAATTATAACAAAATACAACTGTAGCAAATAAATAACAAATTCAATGTTGTTAGGTACCTGTACTCAGGAAGTAAAAAATGTAAACATTAATGGTGCTCATTCTGTGCAAATTAATTACCTACCAATCTAGTATATTTTTGAAGTCGGTGCCAAGCAACAATCATGTTTGATGAATTAGTAGATAAGTACGCAATGAAGGATTTTAGATTTGCTTTATTTATTTGCTAGAGTTGTATTTTGTTATAATTATTTTTAGCTTTTTAGTTATAGGTAAAAGTCGGTTATATATATATATATATATTAAATGTTTTAATATCTGCTTACTTTAGGGTGATAAATGTTTTATGCTTATTAAATATAAAATAATATTTGTATCAACAAAATAACAACTGAAGATTTAGATGATCAAACATTATCTATTACCTTTGTTTTTAACCACTCACTTGAATAGATACGTTTAAAACGTGACTATAGTTTCAACACTATAGTCACGTTAGTTAGTGTTTAAACATTATGATTGACTATCTAAAATTAACGACTTCCGCCATCGAATTTTTTAAATATTTGGTTTTGAAAAAATCAACTGTTCTAGACTTTCGATATGATTTTCTTATAAACTAAGTTGTCTTTTGCTACAGTTGTGGCCATATCCTCATCATTGGAGTAATAGTTCTTTCCCTGAAGTCTCTTTTTGAGATCTGCGAATAGTAAAAAATCGATTGGTTTCAGATCTGGTGAATAAGAGGGTGTGGACGCAATTAAAACCCTAACCTGGTTGTTTTCTGCCCGTATGTTTGCACAGGAAAATACACTTCACTCCAGAATCTTAGTGATCATATTGCTTTTTAGAAATAAGTCCCAGTTTGTCGAAATATATCCATGCAAGCCGTATACTGCAACATCTACCCCTAATTTATGCAGAAGTTGTCGTTAATCTCCAAAGATACAACTTGGTGCTGTCAAGTAATATTCGCAGTAAAAATGGAGTGGAATTTCCTACAATTTGAAGGAATTTTCACTACTTGGCTAAAACAATTATCCTAGCGAATGCTTTTTAAACATTCTATTTGTCGAATTCAAATACTTCACAGAAAGAATCGGCATTGAGCTGAAAACGAAAGTTTAGTTCAACACAGTGCGTAATAATAATAGTTACTAATTCTCTCCTCTAGAAACTAATTATTTTCCCTAGCGTCCATAATATCTTCATCGTACGTAATGTCAATATAAATACACTTAATAGATAATGGGTAAACAGTTTCAACTTCGAAAACCTCTAATACTAGACCTCTCCACTGTTATCCAAACATGCCAGTCAGTGTCATACACTTCAAGAAACATTATTCTTTTAATGCAGTTTGTCCGAGAATAAATTAAGTCAATTTGTTGACCGAAGGCTTTAAACAATTAGCGATTGCTTGCGTTCGTGGGAAAACAAATTCCCTGTTTTGTTTGATCTATTGGGAAAAATGTAAATATTTCTCAGTTCGCAATTATGCAAGGATTTCTCTCTTAAACTGGTATTTTCGATAGACCACATTACGTTTCGTTTGATTTGTTTATTTATGTTGATTCAGTAGAGGGTATTAATTGAAGTTAAAATAGTTGAATCATGTTTGCCGAAAAGTAAAAAGGCAAGAGTTTATAGATTTTAAAAATGTGTCTTATTGAGACCAACGATGAATCAGATTTTTTTGATGTTAATGTCATAGTCCCACCTCATATTACGGACTTTCTTTAATCTTTTATCACCTTCAGGGTACCATAGAACGATTATTGTCCTGCCCACTGCCATTTTAGACTGCCGGTGAAGTCTATTATCTAGATCCTGTTTCTTGTATGATATATTTTATTTCGCTCTCTCCTGATAATACCGGTCCTCTAAGCTGCGCAGAGGCGCATCTGCGCATTGCTGTTTTACGAAAGTTGCGCAGTCCTTTGAATTCTGCGCACAATAGATTTGGAACTGGGGAACCCCCCGTTTGCACACCTTTATATACGTTTTGCACATTTCTGCTCCCATATTCTTTAATACTTCGCAGTCATTGAAAAACTATGGGGAATATTGGTCGTGAGCAAATCTCAGATGGTTAAGATATACTCCACCTGCAGGTTTGTTTCAATCTGTCTTATTTTTATCTCTGTAATTCCAAATGTGTTATTGTAGTATGTGTATGGTTCTTAGAAAGTTCTAATATATTTTATACGAGTTGTTATTCCATCATTGATTGTCATTTTTCATATTCTCGGGCGCTAACTCCACTTCCTCCATTATAATTTTTAATTTCATTGTGTTATATTAGCCATTTAGACTCCGAAACCTTTGGAAGATTTGATATATGCAGACTTTTGTCAAGTGCGTTGTTATTTCCGAAAAGTTCACAAATACAAACTCTTTTATGTTATCCAAAAATAAAATGGTATAAATAAAAAATGATCTTTGGAGCTCTCTGTGATACTCTATGTATAAAAGACAATATTATCAATAAAACATTAAAAAATATATAACCGACTTCTACCTATAACTAAAAAGCTAAAAATAATTATAACAAAATGCAACTCAAGCAAATAAATAACACATTCAATGTTGTTAGGTACCTACTCAGGAAGTAAAAAATGTGAACATTAAAAGGTGCTCATTCTGTACAAATTAATTACCTACCAATCTGGTATATTTTTGAAGTCGGTTCCAAGCAAATCTAAAATCCATCATTGCGTACTTATCTACTAATTCATCAAACTTGATTGTTGCTTGGCACCGACTTCAAAAATATACTAGATTGGTAGGTAATTAATTTGTACAGAATGAGCACCTTTTAATGTTTACATTTTTACTTCCTGGGTAGGTACCAACATTGAATGTGTTATTTATTTGCTAGAGTTGTATTTTGTTATAATTATTTTTAGTTTTTTATTTACAGGTACATGTCGGTTATATTTTTTTTAAATGTTTTATTTTCAACTTTTTAGTTTTTTTGAACTCAGGTAGTATAACCATAATAGACAGAACCAGGTAACATCGAAAGCCTCAACATTACACAATGATACTTTCTCATTTAAATTGACAGATAAATCTTTACGAACAAAATGTACTAGTACGCGTTGACTTAATAAGCCCAAAATATATTTATGCCTTATGGACTACGCCAGGTAACCTTTTTTCAACTTTTTTTGACAACCCTGTATAACTACAGATAATTCGACTCCAACCTATGTAACAACCATCCTGTACACACGACTGCCCACGGACAAGCATAAATTTGTTAGCTGCCTTGTGGGCTACCCCATAAAGTATTTCATTTTTAACATTTTATATTATCGTCCTGTGTAACATTAATTCCTCTCCACACTTTATGCAACTTCTTATGGGCTATAAAAGAAATTATTTTTTAATCACACTGTATAAATATAATTCAACTCCAGGATATATTTCAACCATCCTGTATATGATTTGCTTATGTCCACATCATATAACAGTTTTTTAATCACCCTATATAATTTTAATTTCACATTTTTTCCAATATTTTTATACCACCAAACGTCCAGTCCACCCTATATTCCAACCATCCTGTATATACAGCTGCCTACGGACCACTATCATTCTAGTCCGTCCTATATTTCAATCTTCATATAAATGCAACTCCTTCTATCACTTTACCCTGTCTAAACTCACCACATAGAAGTTTAAAGTTTGATATGTGTTGTCACTGAATTTTCTATTAGGCCGGGAGAATGTGACAACCAAAAGCACCGTCTTCTCAAAATGGAAAAATTTATACACATCCATAAGGAGTTTTCGAAAAATCGACCAATATGTTAGGGATGTCGGTCGATTTCCATGCACGCATGTGTTCATTCACAAATTTCAGGGCTTTACCAATAGAATTCTTTTCCAATATTTGAAGTTTCACCAATCCGGATATATATCCTATTAAACAAGAGCATATTCATCCAAAACGGTTCACCACAGGAGAAGAAATCAGGTAACATTGATACAAAAAAAATACGCTACGAATTGATAACCTTCTCCTTTTTGGAAGTCGGCTAAAAACGAGTATTACTTAGGCTCAATGTTTTTAATTTTAAATTCAAATTCAACACTATCGATTAAGTACATGATTTTGGTGAGCATGCTATCGCTCAAAAGTATTTGAAACTTTATCTTTAGCTTTGTAAATAGAGTTTTTCGTCTCACAAGATTTAACTTGCCCACGTGACATCTATAAATTGCTTGGCTACTTCTTATAGCTCTTATCTTTATCTCCGTAAATTCAAAGTTAATAATTGCCTGCCTTGCTTGCTTTGATTTCAACTCCGTTGTGTTTTTTGCTTTCTATTGTGCTACTTAACCAGCAGATCTTGGCTGCTTGTTCCCTCATAACTCCAACCGACTTGAAAAAACTTTCTAATGCCACTCCTCCCGTTGCTACTGTAAATCCACAATATATGTTAAATTTTCCTGTGTAAATTTTGGCAAATACTTCAATGGTCAATTTATCTACTGCTTCACTTACTGTGATTAATACAGTCATGGACTAAATCGTGTTAAATCCACAACAAAGACCAGCCTCTGGTCGTGGTAAATTATAAATATATATATATATATATATATATATATATATATATATATATATATAGGAAACGAACATACTATGTTTTACTACCGATATGCTTGAGATGTACAAAGAAAATTTTCAAATTCGCAATGAAAACTTCGAGTGTCTAAAATTCCCGCACTATTACGTTGGAATTAAAATATTTATGAGGAAATGTCCGTTATGTCATTTCGATGAAATTTTTGATAAGAATTTTGTAATTTTTGTCGATTTTCTGCAAAACTGCAAGTTGCACGTCGCAGAAAAGTATATGAGATCACCTAAAGATCTTCCTTAATAGATTAAACGTTAAAAAACTATACACATCCATAAGGAGTTATCGAAAAATCGACTAAAATATTAGGGATATTGGTCGATTTCCATGCACGCATGTGTTCATTCACAAATTTTATCACTTTACCAATAGAATTCTTTTCCAAAATTTGAAGTTTCACCAATCCGGATATATACTCTATTAAACAAGAACATATTCATTCAAAACTGTGCACCACAGGAGAAGAAATCAGGTAACATACATACAAGAAAAAAGCGAAAAAAAAAACGCAACGAATTGATAACCTCCTCCTTTTTGGAAGTCGGTTAAAAATCACAAACATAGTAAAACTATTAGATTCATATTTGCATTAGCTACTAGTTCGAATACTACCTGAAATGCTTTAGATATTTTGAAGAGAAGGCAAGGACCGTGTATCTTTCAGTTCCCTATGAAATATATTCTCAGACAAATTAACTCTCGGTTGTTTTCCTGCCACATTCAACATCTACTTAAAATTAAATACCTCCCCAGGTAGACGTAAAAAACCAAGATTCTCTGATAGGGTTATATAAATGAACATCGTGAAATAATCCCCTAACAAAATCCAAATGTCGAAGTTTAATTTAAAATTTGGATCTAGCAGGTAAAGTTAGATAATCTTTCTCTAACTAACGGTGTTGAATGGCCGAGCTGACAAGGAGGGCCTTATCTTGGTTATCAACATCGGCATGGTGAATTCATTAAAGGCACTTGTGACACCATTAGTCACTTAGCGTTTGCCATAGACTGTCTACAAATAGATAGACAAGCTGATTTACAATTGTTCATGTGGGGTAAAAGTGCATCCCTTTGTGTTGTGAACATTTTATTGGTATTCCACTTGTGTGACTGATAAATTATTGTTTATAGCGTTCTTTCGTTTAGGGTTTTACTTCAATGTTAAAAGGGCCGCACATTAATTATGGTAACATGTTTGGTTAACTCGCAACTGGTATAGTAATTTCAAAAAGGGTTTATAACGTCAAATTTTTTGTCAATAATATTTATTTAAATGAAATAAATAGACGTGAACTATTTTTGAAGTGAAAGTATTTTGTTTTCTGAATGATACTTGTGGCATATTTTTCAATGTCTAAGTGCTTCTTGGGAAATAACACCACAGTTTAAAGAAAATTGCTGTATATTCCAAACGTTTCGGAGCCTAGATCAGACCCCGTTGTCAATGGTTAAGAAACTACGGATTAAAAAGGCACAATTCTAAGATGTACATCTTAGAATTGTTTAAATCAGGCACAAATTAAATCTGAATCAAGTTTAGTAGTCCATGAAATTCATTGCAGAAGTGACAGTAGTTCTCAAAATAAGTTATTAGTTTTTTTTATTTGAACGTAAAACGATTGTATTGTTTTAATATGAACGTAAAATGGCCGAATTAAGTGAAAGAGAAATAATAGAAATATTAATGATGAATGGGTATGGGGAGAGGAAAAGGACGCATCAAGAAGTTTGTGACCTTTTTAACATTGTTCATCCGAATACACAAATATCCCGTTCAGTAGTGATGAAAACTTTGCGAAGGTACGACACAAGTGGAACAGTTAGCAATTTACCAAAAAGTGGACGGTTAAATAGTGGAAGTAATGAAGGTGTAGCTCAAAATGTTGCTATATCTTTGGAAGAAAATCTTCACTTATCCACTACCGGCCTCACCAATATGCATGAAATTAGCCGTCGTTCAGTAGGAAGGATATTAAGGCGAGACAAATATCATCCATACAAAATTCGCCTCTTTCAAGAACTCTCCGAAGACGATTTCGACAGAGGTTTGCAATTTTGTGAAACGATGATGGATATTTGTAACCGTGATAATAATTTTATAAGAAATGTGGTGTTTTCAGACGAGGCTACATTTTGTTTAAATGGTACGGTTAATCGACATAACTGCTGCTACTGGTCGCAAAGTAATCCTAATTGGGTACAAGAGGCTCATGCACAACATCCCCAAAAATTGACCGTTTGGGCCGGCATTTATAACAACAGAATCGTGGGACCCTTCTTCCTACAAGAAACTTTAAACGGAGATAGGTATTTACAGCTCTTGCAGACACAAGTTATTCCGGCATTGGAGGTAAATGGACAATTACCAAATAATATCTGGTTTCAGCGGGATGGAGCACCACCCCATTACGCTCGTATTGTTTGAGATCATTTAGATAGGACATTTCATCACAGATGGATTGGAAGAAGGGGTACTTATGAATGGCCTGCACGAAGTCCCGACCTTAATCCACTAGACTATTTTCTGTGGGTTTACTTAAAGTCTAAGGTTTATGTTGATAGACCAAATAATTTGCAAGACTTAGCTGCAAGAATAACTCAAGACATCCAGAAGTAATAGCTAATGTTACTAGAGAATTTAAAAACCGACTTGCTTATTGTCAAGAAGTAAACGGTGCTCAGTTTAGTTAAGTTTCAATGTTTTGAAAATGAAATCTGAATCGAGTTTAGCTACCATCGAATTTTTCCTTTCCTTAGTTACTTTTCTGTTAATATCTCGGTAGGTATTGAAGTAACCAATATCAAACCCGATATTTTTTAATTCGCAATGAAATGTTTCATCAGAAACTAAATACTATACAGGGTGTTTCATTGCAAATTTTTAAATCGACATTACTTCCGGTAAAACAGGAAGTTCAAAATTGTAAAAAAATTTGGAAACAAATAGGCAATGTACTGCAGTATCCACCTTCCAAATTTCATTTTGATATCTCTAATAATTCCAGAGATATTTGCTTGGTTCCACATATTTGCCCATCACTGTATAGAAAGTGTCCATAAATGGGAGTAAATAAAAAGCCATGGCTGACTTTGAATAACACTTTTTTGAAAATACTGCCTTGCTTCCCCCATGTGGTGCTGTTTTCCAATCTTCAGAAAACGTGTTCAGTAATTTAAAAACAGCCAAGGACTATGGTATACTAAAGCATACACTTGACATTTACAGATGGAGCTGTTTCGTATATGGTTAAACATATATCCATAGACTGAGTACTGTACAGTTTTTAATACGAGTTGATTTATTTGTCTTTGATTACCTGCTCCCTGTAGTGACTTCTATACTTTCGGAAAACTTTCGGTAAAAGGTAACATATTCAAGTCCTTATTAGTTACAGGAAAATTAAGATAAGTTAAAATTCTAGAGAACAGATGGAATATGTATTTTACTCATATGCACAAAGCTATTACACTAAATTTTGTTGTAGCAATTTGAGGGTTTTATTTTCAACTGGGCATAAAAATACTTTCTAAGAAATTCAGAGTCTCAAATTGTTCACATCTGTCTTTGCAGACTGGACACTCGTTTTAATCTACTAGGACAAGAAACATCCTTCTATCCAGCATGAAAAGATACAACAGAGTTGGACCAACTCTTTTAAGTAAATTGTTAGTTTCAGTTGCATGTGATGTGCTTTGTAAATAAAAGAACATCTTATTTTATTTCTGTAAAATGTTTAATGGATCCTGTAACAGCGTAGCAGTTCTTATAGCAGCGTATTCGTTTTTCCCTTTCCAAAGGTGAAGTGTAGCCAAGTTTCCGAATAACCTAAGGGCGAACAGTAAATTTGGCAGAGCCATTAGAATTTATCAAGGTATGAAAAAGAATGGGAAAAACTCAACAAGCTTAAATAAGCTTAAGGCTGTGTTTGGGTCTCGGCTTTGATATATAGCATAACAGGTCACTGAATGGTCTTTTTATATATCCACACCGGATCCTTTTTATTTATTTGTCCTCTTCGAGTTAAGGGAAAAGTTTTTATTAATATGGATCAGTTTACAACTTTTCCGTTGCTACAGTCCCCGATAAAATTTCCTCATTTTAAGTGAAATCCGGACAATTTTTCCGGCATAAATTTTACGAAAAGTAATTTGAACTTGAGTTCGGCTTGATTAAATCGACGAATATCTCTTGAAAAATATATCACGCTCAAGTTTCCTGAGGTGCGAGTAATTGAGCTAACGGCTGATGTAATTTTTCGGAATATACATCTCTCCAAGAGTCACATTCATTTCGAGGGACTCAATGAGTGGGAAAGAAATGGCCTATTTGACAAAAACCAATAACCTGACGCGAAGTTAAATGGCTTTAACTTAGAATAAGTAGCCTGTTGTGCTCATTTGAAGCTTGAATGGATCGGCAGGACGAGTTGGCATTGAAAATGGTATATTTTTCAACAAATTGCTACTAACTACTCATTACGGTATCAATCCAAAGAAAATGTTATAGTAAGATAGATAGAGCGGGATAGGGATGTCGGAAAAATATCGATATATCGATATCTTTTGTCTTTTATATCGATACTTTTAGACGATATAATTTTATTCGATATATCGATATCAAAACCAAGTATCGAAAACGTATAAAACGTATCAAAAACGATATTTTTCCGTATGTTTGTTCCGTGCTATATAAAATAAACACTGTTATATTTATGTTTCATGACATGCAGAACCATCTTTTTAGGTGGTGATTTGTGCCACAGACCCACAGAATCACATACAAATTATTCTTTGCACAAGTTTTGGCTTGCAGTTGTTTGGCTTTGATTTTCTACGATATTAAAATATTAACGTTCTTTTCTGTTTTTGAATTTGTAGCGTACGGTTGTATTCAATTTCTCCAGGCGTGTTTTGTAGCCATTTTTGTTTGTGCGTTTAAGTTGAACTTTGTGTTAAAAAACTTTCTCTTTTGTAAACTGTATAAGCAACCATTTTTGTATAACCATGTCTAGTGTTGTCTAGAAATTTTAAAAAAAAGTAAATCAGGACACTGTGTCGTGTAACCTTTGCGGAAATAAATAAAATAAAAAATAAATTGAAAAATAACTGACTGGATAAATTTACCGGCAATCAAAATAGGGGAGTTGGTTCATAACAAAATAATTGAAATATGAAAAAAATAAAGATGAAGGAAGATGCAGAGTTAATGTAGGAATAAAGACAAATAATTTCTAAACTGCCATTTCTTTGAAGTAACTGCTGCTGTTTTTATATCCCATTACTACTAATGAATGAAATAAAATGTTTGTACAATTGAAAAATAACCCCATTTATTTATTGAAACATTGAAACTTTAAATATATACTGTAGTTCTTTAATAACTGTTTTTATCCTGGTCAATGTCCTAGTCACCTTAAGTTAGAAAAAAATACTGCTCTAAAAACTTGTAGAAATATAAAAAAATATAAATTTTGATACTGATATAGAAAAGAGATACTCAGTAATTGTATGATTTGACTTGAGCAAGATTGAACTGGTTGCAGAATTTTTTCTTGACTTGTTGGACAATACTTTTGATACAATGATACATTTAGAATATTATTTTGGTATATCTATAAGTCATATACTTAATCTATTAAAAACAATCTTAATAATAGAAAACAATTGGTAAGGTTAAATGATACTAAAACTATTATGTTTAATATACATAAATGATATATTAAAGTTAATAGTGCTACAATATTTTCATTTGCTGATTAAACTTTAGAAATATACCGCAATAATCATTGAAAGACATCAAATATCAATGAAATTATTTATGAAAATAATATATTAGGCTGACTATGTATCAATATATTGTCAAACAAGTTGAGATACATGATCTGTGCACACAAATATTAGTAGAAATCTTTCAAATATAATTAATTTATTACAT
Organism: Octodonta nipae; assembly: GCA_034190945.1. NCBI lineage: Eukaryota > Metazoa > Arthropoda > Insecta > Coleoptera > Chrysomelidae > Octodonta > Octodonta nipae. The sequence goes on from CM067216.1 coordinate 13,616,893, forward strand.
TTATGCTATGTGTTGCCTAACTGCTTGAAGTTAAAATAAATTTTAAATATGCTGATAACGCATTATTAAAAAAATTCTAAAAAAGGGGAGGTATATATGAGAGTGTATAAATTATCACTAGAAAGACAATCTAAATTTTTAGAAAATACAAGAAGTAGTAGTATATAGTTAATTTAACAATATATTTCTACCTTAAGCTGTAAAAAAAGTTAGTCTCAAAATAAAATATTTTTAAATTTTGTAATCCGGTGTACCTACCATCTATCTATAAATTGTTTGCATATAACTCTATCATATAAACTGGTTAAACAAATTAATAGTATATATATATATATATATATATATATATATATTTATTCTACTGTTCTAAAATATTACCGATATATCAATATCGATATTGATATTTTTTAAAAATATCGATACAATATATATCGATACTTTTTAACAATTCCGACATCCCTAGAGCGGGATTTTGCTCGTGATCCTGAAAATGAACAGAATGTATCGTATTAAGTTCAATTCCTGAACTACATCACGTTTCTAGGCAGGCGTCAGTGGAAGTGATAACCGAGGATTTTTCCAAAATTGTCTGCATACAAGATTGTGAGATATTTAAGCAAATTCCCGAGAGGCGTCTGCCTAGAGCGTTACCATAAAGCTGGCGGACAGGGATCAACTTGTCAAAAATAATGGTGAGCTTCGTCATTAAGTAAAAAGGACGCCATTTCCACCATTTTTGCTTATACAAAATAATTCATAATCCAAAAGGACATGCAGCTAAATGACATAAATATACACAATTTTTTTAAATGCGAAGCCACAATTTTTAATAAGGATTCGGAAAGAGCGGAAAATTTCATGTCCTAATATGACATTGACCATGACCTTGAACTTGATCTTCGGGGTGATTCCGAGATCAAAGTTAGCTAACCACGCCTGGACCAAACACCACAACATCAACTGGAACCAGGCCAGGGTAATTCACAAGGAGGAGCATTGGTATAAAAGAAAATTTATACAGACAGCATATATAATCTCGAACGAGCATATAATTAGCGAACCCAGCCTCCAAATTAAAAATATTTGGAAACCCCTTCTTCGGCCACTGTCGCTACGCATCACCGACAACCAATCGCCAGATACGACGACGGTGATTGGACCGGATGAGACCCAATGACCATGACCGGCGACGCATGACCGATTAAAGGTATAAATACCAGGGATAAACTGAATTTCCCATCATTCACCTGATGACGAGAGCAGATACAAAGCTATTGAAACATTGTGAGATCAACCTTTTCAAGACGATGGAAGTCCAAGGAAACTTCGGAGGAACGAGGGACACTGTCTACCAGATTCAGACTAACATAGATATGATAATGTCTAGGAAAATACCAGGTTCCAAATAATTGGAAGTCTGGACATTCGAGGTCATTGGCGCGATTCGAGTATAGGCAAGGGGATTGAAAAACCAGTGATCAAAGGCATAATCCTGGTTAGAATTGTTTTTAACATGCGTGAATAAAATTCAACAGTTTAATATGTTTAAAATTGTACATCCGTAATCATAAATTGTTTTTAATTTTTTTTCTCGTCTAATTCCTACATTTATTTCAGCCATCATCTGTGCCTACAGAGACAGTGAATAGTGATGCAATTCAAATCATTCTGGATTCAGTGACTCATATGAGGTATGTTTTTTTCTATCATTATTTAAAACAATATATAAAGCTGTGTGATGTTGCCATTGACGCTATAAAACTGCATACTCGTATTTTTTTATATGGCCGTTAATTTTCACATTCGTACAGATTTTCATTTAACCGCTTTTACCCATTCAACTGTAACGTTTTGTCCTTCCATCCACAGTTCTTCAACGATAGTCTGTAATTCAATATTTGTTCTGCACTCTTTACACAGACATCCAATGTTTAAATAGAAAATTACGGAAAATTGTAGAGCAATTATTTAAATAAAAGAATATGTGCATGCATCTATCGACACCTGATAATTATGTAAAGTATAGTTAGAAGTAGAGCCTTTGGCAAATTGTTAGGTTGCAGTTTCCTCTATATACTATAATAATAAAGTGATGTATACAAACATTGCATGCTGTTGTTTGTACGTAGTGTTGATAGGGAATTAGACACTTGAGATTGGTTCATGTTCCCTCAATATTTAAGACTTTGAAGTGAATTTACGAGTACAGCTTTACAATATATTGTACCTATTTAAATTTATTGCAGTAATAAATATACGATGTGGTTTTGAATTTAAGTTTCTAGGCACAGTTTCGGATTTATAACATTTTTAATTTGCAGAAATTAATTTGACATAACTTCATGCCGAAATTATGTAGACGTTTTTCTTGAATTAATAAATTTGTGTGTGTGTACTAGTGCTATCCATGGTACAGGGTGGAGATTTTTTAAAAATATATTTAAGTTAATATTAAAGTCGCAAAAATCTTAGAACTATTGCAAGTGCTACATTAGCTATTTCAGAATTCAATGCAAGTTTATATTGAAAAAATGAAAAAGGAACGGAACGCATTAAAATTCATTAAATGCTGTCTTGGTCAACTTATTTTCAGTCTTCACTTGATGAAAATTCATTTTTAAGATTCCCTAAAAACAACATATACTTGGTTAAATTTTCACTTTTTATTTCTTTAAATTTGAGATTCTGCTTTTTCCGGATTTGGCCCGCGTCATTTTTTTGAATTAATTTATTTATATACCTAAACCGGGATATAAACAAAGTTTTCCGACGTTTCGCCCACACTTATAAGGGAGATTTACTCATGTTGATCGAAAAATATCTTTCGTTGATGTATTTTCTTTTTTAAAATAAATATTACATGCAAACTTCTGCTACCCCCCTGGGTTCGCCGCTATCACCGGTAGTGGCAAATATCTTTATGGAAGCCTTTGGAGTTTTCAAGCCACAAACCCAAAATTAGGTTGAGATATGTTGATGACACTTTTGTCATCTGGCCACATGGACAAGAGGCTCTCCAATTGTTCTTTAACCTCATTAATACCCAACAATCAAACTTCAAATTCACTATGGAAATTGAGTCCATTGGATCCCTGCCCTTCCTAGATGTGTTGGTTTCACGGTTGCCAAATGGTTGCATGGGCCACTCTGTATACAGAAAACCAACACATACCGACAGATATCTACACGCCCGGTCCCATCATCACCCATCTCAGAAACAGTCAGTCGTGAACTCCCTGGTGCATCGAGCTACATCCATTTCCGAACCCAAAAGTTTGAGAAGGGAATTAGCTTGGGTTGAGGGTAGCCTACTAAACAACGGCTACAGCAAACGAGAGATTCGCAATTCCATTTCTCGTCACAAACATCCCCTTCCTAAGAAAGAATTGTCACCTAATAAATCAGTAGCATATTTGCCATATATCAGCAAGGTCACGGATAGGATTGGGAAGCTTCTCCATAAGCATGAGGCGAAAATAGTCTACAAACCACTATCCAAAATCTCACAAATGCTACCCTTTCCAAAGGATAAACAAAATCCTCTTTCATCTAAAGGTGTTTATTTCATTACATGTTCGTGTGGGGCAGTATACATCGGTGAAACAGGTCGATCTATAAACACTCGTCTGGATGAGCACAAATGTTGTTTGAAAACGGGCGTGCTTTCAAACTCTGCTGTAGCTGAACATCAATCACTTACATTATCCACTAATAAAAGTCCAGGAACGTATACGAAATTTCATTATAACCATAAAAATAATCCCATTAAGTGCCTCCTAGCCTTCGTTTACCTGAAAATTTCGGGGGGTCAATTATTATTTCTTCGTACCTATTACTCATTTAGAATTTGTGCATCATTCTGACAAGTTGAATAAAAAGTGAAGTTTTGAAGTGTTCGTGAGAAACAAATGAAATGAATGGAGTCGCCGCAAGCTAATTGACATTTGTTTTGTTTTTTGTCTCATCCTTGAAAAAGCCCCTTATGAGTGTGGCAAACTTTGTTTATATCCCGGTTTAGGTATATAAATAAATTAATTCGAAAAAATGACGGGGTCCAAATCCGGAAAAAGGAGAATCAGCTATGACTCTGGCCGCGAAAACCTCCGTTCTCAATTTGAGATATTTTTCGTCAAGTCTGGCTTCATTAGAAATTGGAAATACAAGCAATTCTAAATTTATATTTCTTAAAAAGAAACTACAAGTAAGGTAATAAAATATTTCAAAAGTCTTAATTCTGGGGAATTTCGGAGGAAGTGGGCAGGGTATAGGTCAGCTAAATTATACATTTATGAAACATTGTGCGCAATAGATGTTAATAATATAATATTAATTATAAATGGATATGGAGATTAAGTAAGGGAGATGAATTGGTATCGGTTTGGTTCTTTAATAGATTCCGAGAATATTTGTTTTTGTTGATTTCGAGGGATTCAAGAAGATATAATTTTTTACTTTTGTTGTAAGGTAAAATTTAGAATGTATTTTGAGGTATTTGGTTTTCTTTTAATAAATGTTCCCCAAAAGTAGATTTATTTTGTCTTTGATTTTCAAAAGCTTTAGTGTGTTCACACCATCTTGAATTGAAAGATCTTTCAGTGTGACCAATATAGAAATTGAGGCAACTGCTACAGTTCAACATCTAGACAACCGATTTAGAATTATTGTCAGTCTTGTCTTTGTTATTTTTTATATTTCTAGATAAATTGTTGTTTGTTGTGTAGGCTGTATATATGTTCCTGTTCTGTAAAAACTGGGAGATTTTTTGTGAGGGGGTTTTATTGAATGTGAAAGTATGGTATAATTTAGGTATGGGATTGGGTTTTTTTAACCTCCAAGATATCACTGCTGTTCAGTTCTTTTCTTGAACACCTTATATTTACACTAATTGATTTGAATCAATCACTACAATTTTCATCCCCTAATAAAGACAAAGTGTATCAAAACGAATCTAAATCACATAAACTTCATTGTCGATCAGTTTAAAATATATTTCTTGGATAAATTAAAAGTTCAGAAACCTTTAATACACCTTTCCGTCTTTTCATTTTCCTTGGTAAATATCCATTCAATCCAACTTTGAATTTCTCATTTTCAAATCTGAACGATATTCTCAGCCTGTTTTCATTTGCTCTGTCAAATATTTAGCTGAATTATTTATTATTTTCCCCAATAAAACGGAGGAAAAATGTTCCACCTAAGGAAATGTTAAAATGTATACGATCTAAATTATATTTACCTTGCTGGGTTTTAACCGCAGCCATTACAAATATTATTACACTTTGTAGTGTGGCTTTAATAGCGGAAACTGTAAATCAAGACTGGGAATTTGATAACAGTAACCCAAGGAAGTTTTCTTCAATAACGAACGAATACATTTTTTGTTGGATATATTTGTTTTCAGAAGGTCTTCCTTTATCGTTGTACGTATAAAAGAGCAAACAACTTGTGTACTGAATTGTAGAGTTCAACAAATTTCTAAAGCTACGTGAAATTAATAATAAAGTACTAGAGTGTCTATAAAATTATATTACCGGTATTAAAAACTTTAACAAACTTACACCATATTAAGCTTTATGGTAGTTATTTTAAAACACGCAAATTTTATGTCACTTAGTTATCAGAAGAATAATTTAGTCTACAAGAGCCAGATTGGTGAAATCCTGATCACTGAAAATTATAAGTTTGGTATCATTCAATTCGGATTGACGTCTAGAAAGTTTTTGAAAAAGTTGAAATGGCACCGATAAAAATTGCAATAGTTATAAACAAGATAGTGAAAAAAAAGAGTGCTTCCTTTTTTTGAAAAATCTCCAAAACGATAAAAGATTTTTATAAAAAAGTCACAACTCCCGAAACTGTATCTCCAATAATACAGAGCCTTAAAGTTATTGCCGTTCACGTGTGTCGCGTCATTCAGATACGGTAAACAAAAAAATATATTTAAACATATTAAATATAAATATTAAGGAATGAAAAAATTCAGGTACCTTTGGAATAGGTTAATAAACAATAATCCGCGCACAAAAAAATTATTTGAATTTTTTATGCATTTGTTAACTAACAACATTTTTGAAATAGAAAGTTAACATACAAACCTTAGTAATTATTAAACTAAAAATCTCATTTTTTTGCTTCGTACAGTTGTTCTAAAGAAGTGAAAAAATAGATTCCCGTTGGAAAAATTTTAAAATTTTAATTTTCCACTTATTTATCAACAACCTACTCCATTGAAAAATGAATAATAACAGTAAAGTGTTATTTATTTATTTTTGAAATCCTAATTATTTCTTTTTTATCATTAAGCGCCACATGAAAATAATTTTCAATAAAAAATATTATGATTTTTAAAAGAAAAAACATTTCTTAAAAAAAATATTGCTTAAAAATGCATTCGATAATTATATTTTTTTTTCTCTTTTATTATTAATATTAAGGAATCCTTTTTGTGTGTAAAAATCATTATTTCTATTGTCCTTTCAAATTCATAAGGAAATATATTGTTTTATTAACAATATTTATAACAATATGTTATAAATAAATAAAAATAAACTACAAATATAAATAAAAACAACTATGTATCGCATGATTTATAAAAAAAATTGTTGTCTGTTTTTTAGAAAATTTTAATATTTTACTGTTTGTAAGTTCAATATTTTCTTTCAGCTTCCGATGACTATTATTTAAATAACTTTTAAACTATTATAGAAGTGTTTTTCTGATATCTGATTTTTACAAAAAAAAATCCTTAAAATTAATAATAAATGACAAAATAAAATAGTTAATTAACAAATGCATTTTTAAGCAATATTTTTTTAAGAAACGGTTTTTTTTAAATCATAATATTTTTTGATCCTTCGAATCTTGAAAAAAAATTCATTATCTCATTAACAATGTATTTGTTTATAACAATTTTTTAAATATCAGGAATTAAAAAATTAAAAAATTTATATATTTTTTTCTGTTTTAATTTATTTGGGATTTTTGGATATTTTTACGTTTTGCTATTTTGATATTTTGAGATTTTTGTGTGAAAATCTATTATGGCAACAAATCCTGATGAACTTTTTACCGTTTTGTGTCAATGTACGAAAATGGGGAGTATTATCAAATCACAAATAATATTTCGATATATTTTGAATATCAGCTATTGAGATTATCACCAAAATTTTATACAAATACAACGCTTGTACAACTTTATTTCCAATAGAATTTGTAAATGCTAATCAGTAATCACATTCAGAGCTGTAAGCTCAGCACTTTCTAAAAGTGTCGAATTTATTGCTGTTTTTGTTTTCCCAATAAATTATTTCAAGCTTTTTGCGCTCTATCCGCCTTGTTTGTTCCTCAAAATCAACATACATAAATTGAAACGGCTATAAATTATTATTTTTGGCGATACGATTATTTATGTCATTTCCGTCTATTCCGTATGCACTCATGAAGTGGGCCAAACTGATGATCATTATAGAACATCGAAATGACAGTAAAGTTTTCATCGTGACATTTAAAATATTGTTCCTGTGAATTATTCTCTGAAAAGGTTCGAAAGCGGTGATAATTTAGCACCGTCCCATTCGATAACGTCAGTGGAATAGATATGCAACGATTAAATCTTAAAGTGTTATTTATTCCTGTCTGATTTATTCATTGCACCACTGAATTTGCAATCGTTTATTAAAACTTCACAAATATTTGTTTTCAGTTGTAGATTTGTAATTTGTTTGCAGTTTATGCATAGTAGCTTTCCAGCATTACGGCCAAATTGACGACCCCAGAAGGTTTCAAAGGGGCTTGGCTTAATACACGTCATTCTCAAAGCTATTTGAAATCATACTGTATAATCGCATATTTCCACTAGTACGCAATCAACTATCTCCATATCAGCACGGATTTATTGATAAAAGGTCTACAATAACCAACCTGGTAGCAATTACTTAATATATCTCAGAAGCACTGGACACCAACATACAAGTATACGTGATCTATACAGATTTCAGTAAGGCATTTGATAGAATTGATCATAGAATTCTGTTAAACAAGCTATCAGGATTTGGATTTTCTATCCAAGCAGTAAATTTCCTCAAGTCTTACTTATCAGACAGATACATTTACGTGACTTATAATGGTTTCAGGTCGGAATTATACTTAGCTAAATCTGGAGTTCCTCAAGGTTCGAATTTAGGACCTCTGTTATTTCTTTTGTTTATTAACGATTTATGTAATACAATATCGACGGAAAAGTTATGCTTTGCTGATGACTTCAAGATCTTTTCCACAATAGAATGTTTAAATGATTGTCATAATATTCAGAGTCAATTAATAGCTATAGAAAACTGGTGCAATAGAAATATTCTACATCTAAATGCGAAAAAATGCAAAGTAGTGACATATACTCGAAAAATGTCAGCCATCAAATTTCCTTACTCAAGTCAAGGTACACTGTTGGAGCGAAATACTAGTATCAAGGATTTGGGAGTCATCTTTGACGATAAATTATCCTTTGTAGAGCACATATCTGTAAAAATATGTGAAGCATTAAAGTCCTATGGATTTATATTAAGAAACTGCCGAGACTTTACTAATATTTCCGCATTGAAGACATTATACTTTGGGTACGTACGCTCTAAAGTTGAATATGCAAGTATAATTTGGCATCCATATTATGATATCCACAGCAAACGTGTCGAAAAGGTCCAAAGAAAATTCCTGAAATATTTGGTTCTCAAAAGTGATGGATTATATCCAGAAAGGAATATACCTAATGATGAGTTATGTGAACGTTTTCAGCTGCCTGCTTTGCAATTAAGGAGAAATTGTGCATTCTTGTTTAAATTAGTAAATAATATGGTAGAGTGTTCGGAATTGTTAAATCAAATTAATTTTAATGTACCTACGTTTCACTCAAGGAAACACTTAGCGCTAAGGCCACCAATAGCCAGGACAAACATTTTGTTGAAATCACCAATATATGTCATGTGCAATAATTTTAATCGTATATGCAAATTTTGTGATATTTTTACATGTAGTATAAATCATCTAGTTAGTACCTCAACGTTGCATCTTTAAATTGTCCTGTAAATGGGAGACTGTTGGACAATAAAGCAATTATTATTATTATAAAGCAATTATTATTAAGGACGACCTAGCAAATAAATAAAACCGAGTTATTATCTTTTGGATTTGGCCGGTGAACCCGGCTTTGGAAACACCTGGTTTAACCAGTTTTTGCATATTTAAAGACATCTGTACCTCAGCGTTTGAAACTTACACTTCGAAACTGAGACGCAATTGATCAAGTAGGTTCGACTCCCACTTTAGTTTTCATTGCGTGTGTGTGTGGTTGTCTAAGTACTGAAAACGTGATAACTTAGCGAACCGTCGAAGGTCATAAATCCAAAAAATTAAAGATAGATAACTAAATATTGAAAGCATAGGAATTACCTACATATATTGATGGAGAGGTTTCAAGAACTTGCGAGATGACTCTAGGAGAATATGTATGGACACAAGCTTTGAGACCGCTATTATTGTCTAAATTTTCACTTAATTTAAATATTCATTTGCGATTTTCCTTCCTCACAATAGGTTCTGAAAAATACAGATAAGTTATGTAATTGAAAGTCAAGGTGTAGTATCTAATAGCAGTTTGTTGAAACTGCCCGCAACACTAGTTGTCTTCTTATAGAAAAAAACTCCATCGCAGGATTAACTGTGAGAAAGTAGGTCTACGGATTTGGCAGCTAGTTTTCCTGTTTCCTTTTTGATGTTCATTTGCCAGGAGCTGTTGCCATGATACCCGGATCTCTACTTCTCCATTATTTAGCAACATGCAGACACTTTCTTTGATTTTCCTTTTTTTTTGGTGTGTTTTTTTTTAAGTAATATTTTTTCTTATTCCAGTCCATTTTGCGTATACCATTATCCGCGAGTACATGGTTTGCCAATCTTGATCTGTCGATATATCTTTTTGAGACGTTCTATTGGTGTTCTTTGTTCTAATGTGGAGAAGTCTTGATGTTTCACTAGTATATGTTTTTCCGCAGGCACAAGGTACACTGTACACACAATTTTTGGAATTTTGAGTAGCGTTTTCCAGTTTTGTTTTTGACAGATTTGAACTTAATGTATTATTTGTTTTGAAAATCATTTTTTCTTGGTATTTATCGCCAATACATTTAATTTTGTCGGATAGACCGGAAACATAGAGTTAATATCAGTTTGTGCGTTCTTATTTAAATTCGAAGTACTTTGTGTTGTTTGTGTAGTTTGTCTCTAAAACAATGTTTGGCCTTATTACTATTTTCGTCGCATCAGTATCCAGCAGCATTGCTAATTGCTTCCTATTAATAAGGCCATCTACGAAGACACTGCTAAAGTGGTTGCGTAGCGAAGCGACATATGCGTTGGTAGTTGGGACCCCGGCGAGGAAGTCTGTACTCCGTTGTTCTCCTTGCAACGACTCTGGACATATGTCCTACCTTACGACACTTCCGACAACTTACTAGTCGGTAAGGACTTCTTCTATTATCTTTCTTACATAGGCTTCATCGTTTCCGCCATCTTCGGATTCTCCGTCAACGATTCGGACTCTGAATTGACCTCTGCAGATATTTTTCGCAGCCTCGAATTCCAGAGCTCGAGCCAGTGCATCTACTAATTGAGTCGGTCGCGTTAGGGTCAATGCTTGTCTGGCTTCGTGGTCCCGAAGTCCATCCAAAAATGCTTGCACTGCTAACCTTTCTATTACATTTTCCGGTGTGGTTGGATAGGCAAGGCGAATCAGATGGGGAATATCAGTTTCAAACTGTTGTAGGGATTCATTTGATTTCTGGTGGCGATTTTTCAATTGGGAGTGGTAGACGTGCTCCACATACCACAGTTCTAAATGTTTGACCAGTGGTTTTTTGTGTTTAACATAATTTATATTCACAGAAATTATTTACATTTAAGTCCACGAACCATCGGGAAACTCTTTCTTGTTCTGGAAGCTTTAAGGGAATTCCTAGTATGGCCGATTGCACCAGCTGTCGGATGAATTCTCGTAACAATATTGTATGTACAGAATACCTTACCCGATTGTAACGAACTTAAAAGCTACCGCCGATGTCGAAAGAAGAACATAATTTAAATATTCCAAATAATAAGCTATTGTGACTAAAAAATATACACGTAAAAATATTTATACATTTACTACGATTAAACGTAAGACTTTTTATGGTAACAGAAAAATGAAACAAAAACAGTGTAGAGAAATGTTTACATTGCGTACATTACGTTTCCTTATGAGCAATTAAGACTGTGATAATAAAAACTAAAACTAGCCTGGCTAAAAGATAGATATGAAAACTTTTGAATAATAAAGTTCATGAGAAAATTGGAAGAGCAACTAAGAAATATTAAGAATCCTTTTAACAATTTACCAAATCGAGAAAAAACAAAGAAACCAACAAACTACACAAACAACAGACAGTACTTCCAATTTAAATCACAACGATACCGGTATCATGGCAACAGCTCTTTGCAAATGAACATCAAAAAGGAAACTTCAAAGTCAATTAATCAATGAAAGGACATTGCCAAAAAAGTCACGCGATGAATATAGTGCAAATCATTTCAAACAATCATTGTTTAAACGTCACATCAAGCAGATAAGTATTACACAAAATACATAATAACATATTACTCACAGTTAATCCTGGGAGAGAGTTTTTTCTATAAGAAGGCAACTAGTGTTCAGGGCAGTTTCCACAAACTGCTATTAGATACTACACCTTGATTTTCAATTACTTAATGTATCTGTATTTTGCAGAAACCATCGTGAGGAGTGAATATCCCCACTGAACATTCAAAATAACTATTTGCCTCCTCAATCATATAGAAACTACTTAATTTTGCAGTTTTGACTTAGATGATTAGAAAACAATATTTCCCGAGTAGAAAAATTAATCAATTAAAAACAGTAATTTACTTCGTTACAACTGTTTGAATAAGTCAGAATTGATACTCACTCTAATAGGTGTGCATTTTTAGTAGCAGTGCAACTAGAAAACAAATACTTTAAAATGCAGTCATTCTGTTAATGGTGTATTGCTTTTATTATAATTTCATCTTTCCATTCCAGCTGTTCGCCCGTAATGTGTTTATTTTCCTGTAACTGGCACCAGAAGCATATTTTATTTATACCTTTGCTATCGATACATCGATAAAACATCAGATAGGGAATATTTGCGTTATCGTATGATGAATCTATTCCAGCCACACCTCAATCCCTATCGTAATGTTCATCTCAGTCCTGAGCGTATTACATAAATCATCTTTAGAACCCCTTAGTGCAGCATTTATTATAGTTTATACCGCGTATGTTTTTTGATACTTATAATGTTTGAGAAGTTGATCTTTCAATTTATCGGTAAATTATAAGTTAAATTTGTGCTCTGAAGAAATCATTTCAGAACTGACCAAGAAGCAAACATTTAGATATCTCTTCAGGTATATACGAGTACAGATCAGAAATTTCAATTTTAATATCTCCTTTATTTTTAACTCAAAGTAAAATAAAATAATCAATTTGTTATGGTTATTGGCGGTAACGAAAATTAGAGCTTAATACTGTAATGTTTTTATTTTCACACTCGAGTTCAGTTCTTTGATTTATTTAAAAACACTGTCCAACTCTCTCTAATTTATTTCTACTACTTTAAAACAATTTATATTCACAGAACCATTTACAATTTATCTAAACTATACAGCAGTCGAATGCTGAATGAATCCCATGGCCAGCTGTCCGCATTTATATATTTCTCTCGGAATTCTCTAGTAAGTCAACGAGCCATCGTGAAATGTGTTCTCGAAGCTTCGACAAAATTCGAAGAATTCCCATTAACGCTAGCGGTCGGTCTCGGGTCGATAGACAAACAATATTTCGGCTTCCCACAAATATCGGAGGAATGTCGCTTCCACGAATTGGATGATGGCCGATTGCACCAGCTATACTTTCAATGCATGACGCCAATACAGATGAAATTTCTTTATTGATGTTTATACACAATAGTACTAAATTGAATGCAAATGCTAAATGTATCAAATAATGAAATAATGTCGGCTGAATATAAAAATTAACATATAGGATGAGACCGAATCCTACTTTAGCCCATTTCCATCACACAGTGAGATTAGGTTATGTTCTTTAAAACGATAAATTATAAAATTGATACAACATGCTTTGCCAGCAGTAGCCACAATATTTTTCGTTTCGATATTCTGAGTTCTTGTATAGCGGCGATATCGCTATTATTCTGATAATTAATTAAACCAAAAAACAATAGAGACCAGGCTAAAAATCCCAAATAAATTGACAGCTTGTTTGGAGCTGCTCTAATATGTTGTACGTCAGCGGTTTCTGTACAATGGCTGTTCATAATAAGTAAACAAAGGAAAAGAGTTCTTTTTGCAATACACATTTTAACATTGTCGGTACCGTCCAAAAGATATATCAGAACGTGAAATTTTAATTCAACATATACCAATCTGGAACAATTTTGAGCTCAATGTGAAACTATTACACGTATATTGAAAATTTATCCTGTTTAATCATTATCAGTTGAATAGAGGTAATTGTATTTTGGGCTTTTTAAGACGGTTTTGGAGGTTAAGTGGTTAATTGGTTACAAGTAAATAAGTGTAGTTTACAAGTAATTTAAACCCAAGCATTCAACAATACATCACGTAGTGTATAAAGAATCTGTAAGGAAGCTTAGTAGCTGCCCCTACCGTTAATAGTGATTTAATATAATACAATATCACTTAAAGCCTTACTAATTTAAAGAATCCTAAGTGATAAGAACTACTAGTATATTTGTATAATAAATTAACCAGATATTCGGCATCTAAATTTCAAAAGTGTTAACGAAACATAAAGTGTAAGTTTTGCCAAAATAATTATTTCTAACAAGAAACATCTGTAGTTAATTGATATGTCTGATATGTGAATTTTAAAGCGTTCTATTCAATATAAAGTCAGGATGAAATCTCATTTAGGAAATTTATCAGTCACAGTTGACTCCTAACTAAAAAGGACAAAATTGGAACCGAGCTGCATCTTGTAGCTGTTCGAGTAACATCACATTTCCGGTTTTTTATTTAATTTCTTTGGACTGTAAAATATCGCTGTTGTTTAAAACACCCTTTGCTGTTTGTAATAGGGTTGAGTTAATGCTTAATGAAAAATATCTCCTTATTTGCTTGAAGTATGTAATAGTTTTAATGAATTTTAAAACAGTAATAATCACTAGCCAACATTTTTTTCTCGTTTTTTTAGTAATAATCAGTTTTTATCGTTCCATGAACATTGATTGTTAATGAACTATGATATGTTTACCAATAATATATGTGAAAAATGTTTGTTTGTTGCCTGAAATATTTAGCAGTAGCCAGCAAACATTCTTGGGGTCCATCTTTCTTGCAAACTTCCTACCTTCTTTGAAACATCGTGATGAAATCTTTCACTATGCTCATCCCTTATTGCTTCCAAGTTTAGCCGTAAAAATCCAAATACGATACGTGTTTTTTTTATGTAAGTACCATTTTGCCACACCGCTGCCGCAGCGCTGCGGTCGGCGTTCTGAGAGTGTGTACTGGGTACCCACTTCTCTTGCCTACGCAATGACGCCATTATAGTCTGATTCTTTCTTGTTCCCGCCGACTGTGAAGCACGTTTTGTTATAAGATTCCTTAGTGCTAAAGGACTAAAACCGATCGATATTCATCTTGAGATCTGTGTAATTTACGGACAAAACTATTAGGTAATCGAATGATAAGAAAGTGGGTGAGAGCATTTAAAGATGACCGCACAAATGTGCATGATGAACAACGGAGTGGGCCTCCTTCGGTCATTAATGAAAGTTTGGTGCAGCAAATAGACAATAAGGTGAGAGAAAACAGATTCTTCTCCATCCTGGTTGTGTGATGATTTTCCTAATGTTTCTCGTAGTGTTTTGTATGGCATTGTGACCGAGCACTTGAATTACCGAAAACTGTGCTCACGGTGGGTACCGAAAATGTTGACGGATGTACCCAAACCTCTAGGCAGTGCATTGACTTTCTTGAGCGATACCGCAACGACAGTGATGATTTCTATATCCAAATTGTTACGGGCGATGAAACATGGGTAGCCTACATCACCCCAGAATCAAAGCAACAGTCCATACAATGGCAGCATTCAGATTCACCCAGAAAAGTGAAGTTTAAGTAAACATTTTCTGCCTGGAAAATCATGTGCACAGTTTTTTGGGACAGAAAAGCAGTATTGCTTGTGGAATTTCTGCCTTGTAATGAGACAATCAATGCAGCAGCTTACTGTAAGACATTGAACAAACTGCGCCGTTCAATCCAGTACAGAAGACGTGGCAAGTTGAACAATGGCATCTTTTTGTTGAACGATAATGCCCGTCCGCATGTGGCTAATGAGACCAAAGATCTCATCACATCTTTTAAATGGGAAACTGTAGACCATCCTCCGTACAGATCTGGCGCCCAGTGACTACCATCTGTTTCTGCACTTCAAGAAACATCTGGGCGGTCAGCAGTTCAGGAAATTATGTAGAAAAGTAGATGAATGTACGGCTTTCATGTAAAAAGTAAAATTATTCATATATCTTTGCACGTCTGTTTTTAATTTCACAATAGTACTTACTTAGAAAACATGCCTTGTATGACTTCAAAAAAATGCATTTTTAGCGACAAAAAAATGAAGTCAAGTCCTTGAAGCAGTAGATTATAATATTTCATTTTTGTTCCAATAACAGATATTTTGTTCATTTCCTGAATTAAGTTCCTACCAAAATTACCTTTTGGCATTTCTTAATTTGGAAAGTTTCAAGTTTTTTTCTATCGAGGATTGAGTATTTGAAGGCCAGGCATTTTTATAGATGTAATTAACTGACTTGACTTGCTTAATAATCTAATTGTGTTATCTTAATTCACCAGATCTGGCTTCCGGTAATTTCACATTGTTTCCAAAATTTACTAACTATAATTTTCTTAAAGTCAGTGACCATTGACAAACGATTACAAGTTTTTGATGTATAAACAAAAGGCAATTAAATCATACTCGAACTGTATCGTTAAGTGTCGCAGTCAATAACTACTATAGTTAACATCTTAAGAGTAAATACTTGAACTCTGAACCTGTTTCTTCACGAACTTCAAGTAACTTCAGCTCTTACGTATCCCACTGTGAATAGATAGCTTGTCAAACATACGTAAATGTTTTCTGTAACAAGCTGGCAGTTTCTTTTTCTTCGTGTTACGGCTACCAGGGTTACTTTGTGTTGTCTTTGTCTCTATTAAAGTGACATAATTGGCGAATAGGAAAAAAATGAAGTGCTGGAAATATTTAAATGATGACACAAATGAATAATTTGTCTATCATTGAAACTGTGTTTAAATTTTACATTGCAATAACTGTGGAAAAGTAATTTAGATGTATGTGAAAATTCAGAATAAAGTTTGTGCATTGATTTGGAATTTCCTGAACAACGAGTTTCAACTTTTTTTCAGAAAAATTTGAATATTTCCAAAAGAATTCCCAAATAAAGTGACCAAACCAACCAATGGAAAATACCTACTGCAGTTTGAATATCCGGATGTGCTTTCAATAGAAAAAACACTATTGTTTTTGAAGTTTTCCGAAATATTGAATGCGCGAATGAGCCTTTGAAGCTTTTGTTCATTTCAGTGTGCTCTCCAAGCAATATATTTCTTTAATCGAGCGTAAACTACTATTATTCGCTCAGCAAAAATGCCAGTAATTGCATTGTCCTATCAGATAGATGTGGATGTATTTCATTCAAGTGCATATCACCATTAAATTAAGTGTCGGTTTTTTCGGCTGTAGGGGAACTTAGGGTTGACTTCGCTAAGGAAAATGGAATAATATTTTCTGGCGGTAAATCCTTACGTCAGTCATCGCCTTTTCCGTTATTGATACCTCTTCTTTTCTGTAAAATACAATTTCTAACGTAAATATGTTGTAATGCGTTCGTATAGACTTTGTCCCGTACGAACTAATGAATCAAAATAATTACAACGATATTGTTTTAAGTTTATTTATTTTTCATAAAGTTTTAAAACAGTTGGAAACGGTACCTTTAAGTTTATGTTGGATTCTGTATCTGAGAAACAAATAATTACACAGTTTCGAATGAGTAATAGTCAGTATTTGCATAAATTTTAATACTTGCGGCATTATTTTATGTTATGGAAAACTACATCATGTAAATTTTTTATGAAGTAAAAATATATCAGAAAGTTTCAAAAGTCCTATAAAGCTAAAAAATGTCCAACCCCCTATATACATTTCATTAACATTCGCTTTCTGTAAACTTCAGGAAAGTTCTATGGTCTGAATCTTCATGTTGATACCTTTGATTAACATTAACAGATATCGAATATATACCAATTTTAATGGAACATTCAACCTAACAAATATGACAGGCAATGTTACAAAGGACAAGAACTGCAAATAAATGGCAAGGTATACCACACTTGAATACTTAAAAGATTATCTGCTGGTATATACCAACCAAGCTATGTGCAGCTTAC
The DNA here is from genome assembly GCA_034190945.1 of Octodonta nipae. NCBI lineage: Eukaryota > Metazoa > Arthropoda > Insecta > Coleoptera > Chrysomelidae > Octodonta > Octodonta nipae. The sequence goes on from CM067216.1 coordinate 13,634,494, forward strand.
ACCGGAAGTGGATGAAATTGTACAAAGATTAGTTCAATTGAAAGTATAGTCCAGTTTTTGAAACGCAGTATCCACTATTGATCCCATATATACCCAGAGACGCTCTAGCGGGCAATGAAAATGATAAAAGTTGGTAACTTGAACAGAGCTAAACCCTTTTGATATGTAGGATATCAGGGATTTAGTGAATTTTCCCCTAAAGGTACACTATGTATGCCTTAGAGGGAGTGTGATGCCATCCAATGTATGGTCAAGTCGGGGATAATAATAGTCGTCCAAAGATATACAAAGATTAGTTCAATTGAAAGTATAGTCCAGTTTTTAAAACGCAGTATCTACTATCGATCCCATATAGACCCAGAGATGCTCTGTAAAACGGGAGCTAGATCTCTGGGTACTTGCCCTTAACTTGCAAGTGCATTTTGGTTTCTTGGCTACACTCTTCATAAACCTTTTGTGAAATATCCAAGCACTACCCCTCTATACTATAATGCTGGGGTCTCTAGTAGATACGAATGTAATTGATGTATCTAGCTTTGATTTTACTAGCCAAGTAACAACCAGACTGTTGAACAGCACAACTTGGAAAATACATACATATCAATAGCCAAATAGATAGGGATTCAAAATCTTATTTACTACTACTGATGAAGAAAAAGTAATCATTCGATACTAACTACTGGTTACTTTGTGAGATACGAAATAAACCAGTAGCCACTACTTGAACTAATCGTTACTTCGTTACTATCTTTACTTTTTTTGATCCGTACTAATACTCATAGGCAGTTGCAAGTGGCCACCTTGAAAGTAGATGAGATGATACATGGTGCGCTGTTGGTTGCCGATATTATTTTAGATGATTTTTTACAATAGAGAAATACATTTGTTATTTTTACCTATTATATTATTTATTATGAAATTATAACTTAATTATAATATTTCGTGAATGTAAAAAAGTGCAATACAAAACTGTATTTTTGTTTCGCTTACAATACATACAATAATAGAATTATTTTTTGAAGATCAACGGGAAAAATAGGCCATAGGGGTGGAAAATGAGTATTCCCATATTTTAAAAACATTTTGATATGAATACTGACCCAAATAAAGTAGATGAAGTTGAAGAAGACGTGATGTAGGCTGAATTTGATAAGCTGGTTAAAACGCAAGTTAAAATTGATTCTAAGGTTCAAGCATTATTAAAGAAGTGAAGACTTTTCTAGTAGAACCTGGTCAATTCATGACAGAACAAAGAAATCGCCTAAAAGGCGAAAATGCTAAAAAATGTATTCCTCAAAGCCAATCAAAGCTTTTTTAATTTGCTTATTATTGTTTAGATACTAGTAATAAGTAGTATAACAGAACATTTCACATGATTATTATTTTTTATTTCTCCTAAACCGAGAATCGAAGACTTTTTTATTTCAAATTTAGTTTATTAATTTAAATTTTGTACAGTTTATGCAGTTATGTTATCCAATCAGTCTTTTATACAGGGTGAGTTTTTTATGATGATCAGTATGGGGATTTAGGAAACTAGCGGAGATAGAGCAATGGTTAAATTGGGAAAGATTTGCAGTTTTACTTACCCAATTTAATGACACTTTCGGATTTTTAATACGATTAATGGCTCACTAGATATTTTGAAAAAACGAAATTCTGTCGATTTAGTCAAATCCCTCTAGCTCCTTTGTTTTTGATTTTATTAAAAAAGTGTAAGTTTCAAAATTGAAGGGAATTGTATCCCGAATATGATTGTCGTGTCCTCGTTTGCGTGGCAGCTCTTGTTTTCGAGATATGACACAAACTTATCTTTTTTTGAATGGAAACCATAGCATTTTTAGAGCTTTTCAACGATATAATACTCGATATAGTTATTCATAAAAATAACGGAGTTATGGATGCTTTTCTCTCTTATTTTCACTTTTAACGTAGGTAGCCATGAAAAGATTGTTTTCACTTTGACGTTTCCTCATTTGAGAGTAATTCTTCCATTAGTAGTGCTGAACTGACAGTCGATATTGACAAGTTTTCGTGATAAAATGGAATATTCTAACGAAGAAAAACTGAATATAGTGGAATGTTATATATATATATATATATATATATATATATATATATATATATATATATGCCATAAAAATTCAGTTCGTGTAGCTGAGGAATACTTTCATAGATATTTTAATCGTCGTTAACCTGTTCTATGTACATTTAAGAGGCTTTACGATAGTTTACGCATATATGGATCTTTTACTAAACCACCAAATGAACGTAATCAAATTAACGAAGCAGCACAAATAAATGTTTTGGCAATGGTAAATCAAAATCCATCTACATCAACTCGTGAGATTGCGGCAGAAGCTGGCACATCTCAACGAACTATAGTTAAGGTACTGAAAGCGCACAAGTTCCACCCGTACAAACTTTCAGGTTTTCAAACTTTGCATGCTGGTGACGAACATCGACGTATTTTGTTTTCTACATGGTTTAGAGACACGTGCCTTGACAATTCACAGTTTGCATTAAAGGTGTTATGGTCAGTTGAAACTAGATTTACTAACTGCGGTAGGTTCAATAGACACAATAAGCATATCTGGGCTAAAGTAAACCCTTTCCATGTAGAACAAAGACGACCCCAAATAAAATTTGGTTTTAATGTTTGGTGTGGTATCATAGGGTCTACTATTCTGGGGCCTTTTATCTATGACAAATCAATTACTGAGGAGTGCTACCTACATTTTTTGCAATACACTTTTCAAGACATCTTGGATAATTTGAATTTGAGAACTCGTTTTGAAATTGAATGGTTCCAACATGATGGAGCACCTGCTCATAACTGGGTATTAGTAAGACACCATTTAGATAATATCTATCCAAACTCTTGGATAGGAAGAATTGACCACGCGAATGGCCACCCCGGTCTCCCGATTTGGGAGTTATAGACTTCTATTTATCGGGTTCGCTAAATAACAAAGTATACAAAAGAAAGTATGAGACAGTTGGTGACCTAAGGGAGGCGGTATTACAAGCAATTGAAGAAATTGATAGGCGGTCTGTGAGGAAAGCGGTAATGTCAGTCTTAAAAAGATGCAATTTTTGTCTAAATAACAATGGTGACCTTTTCGAACATAAATTGTAATCATTATTATGTACTTTATTTTCTTAAGTTTTTAGTAAGTACCTACTTATTTAGTTTTTTCGTTATATCTGATATACCTAATAAATAATTCATTCAATGTTTTTTGGAATTGTTATTAATAAATCAATCTATTTCATGGCTAACTACGTTAAAAGTGAAAATAAGAGAGAAAAGCATCCATAACTCCGTTATTTTTATGAATAACTATATCGAGTATTATATTGTTGAAAAGCTCTAAAAATGTCCGATTTTTTTAAGGCCATAGCCAACTATGGTTTTCATTAAAAAAAAGACGAGTTTGTGTCATATCTCCAAAACGAGAGCTGTCACGCAAACGAGGACATGACAATCATATTCGGGATACAATTTCCTTCAATTTTGATATTTACACTTTTTTTATAAAATCAAAAACAAAGAAGCTAGAGAGATTTGACTAAATCGACAGAATTTCGTTCTTTCAAAATATCTAGTAAGCCATGACTTTTTACAAAAATCCGAAACTGTCATTAAATTGTGGCAGTAAAACTGCAAATCGTTCCCAATTTAACCATTGCTCTATCTCCGTTAGTTTCCGAGATCCCCATACTGATCATCAAAAAAAAAACTCACCCTTTATATGAGTTATAAAACGTAATGGTGCCTTCATAACCTAAAATTGTATTAAAAACTAAAATTATTAATAGTAGTAAATACTTATATACGATTATCTGATATACTTAAAGTAACGCTGTACCGAAGTAACGAATACAAGTAACGAGTACTCAGTTCTGAAGTAACGATTAGTAATGATTACTAAAAAGTAACGGTAATCTCCATCTCTATTTACTACGAGCGTGGTCGTTTCTAGGTTACAAATTATGTATTCGATAAAACCGTCTGACAAAATGCAATATTAGGACCGACCATCACTTTCTTTTGCATATGAAATGTTTGGAAGAGTTCAGAGAATATCCAGAGTATATCCAGCATTAATTTGTTACTTATTTCAAGATTAGCGGCTAAAAATCTCTCGGAATAAAAACAAAGCAATCAGGTTCATTGTGTACTCAATTTCCAAATCAAACAAAGTGATTTCCGAACGGCCGTTCTGATCACGAATTCAATGCTAACGTATAAACTGGCATTCGACATTTGTTTACACGTTTTGATTTTCGTTTTCGCAAAAAACCAAGGAACACTGCCGACAGGATTCATTATAAATGCATATTTGCTCGCAATTAAGTGCCTGCGTATGACGTTTGTTCGTTTTGTTTGATTTACAAGGGAACAGAACCATGGGATGGAACTGAATTGTTCTCACCGAAAACGCCAGCCAGCCAACAACAGACAGGGCGCTAGAATTTTGCCTGCCAGACTGAAAATAAGTTGAAGTAACGTTGAAGAATCGACCTAATCGGTACGAGGAAAATTTGTAATGTTAACGGAATCATTATTCATCACTTTCGGCCTGCACTTGGTGGAACAAAGGAAGCGATATTCAGCTTGTTCAAATATAATAGAAATTTGTGCAGCACTTTTTAAAAGTTAATTTTTTTTACTAAATATGTGGTAGCTTGAAATATGAAGGAAACTTACACAATACAGAACATTAAAAAACTCAACAGACTTCAGTGTTGAATTAAAATCTGAAAATAATAAATCAATTGTAAAAATATATGTTCAACTTCCTTAATTTTTATTTCTTTGTGACACATTCTTTAAAAATAATCATTTAAGTTATCCTCAAATTCCAGTTTATCTGCCTCTTTCTGTTATAAAATAATTATAAAAATTCGAATATACTATTTTCAAACAATATTTAATTCAAAATATTCAAAGTCACGCCTATGATAACAACCTTGCCACCATCTTTGAATTAGCATTAAACAAAGAGGGAGAATTTTTATGAATGAAATATTTTGTCTAGGATGATAGGTTTTGCACTAATTCATCAGTGACGTGGGGGTTAATAATTTTATGAAATGTTAATAAATCAAATAATTTCATAGTACTTGAAATTGTATATATTACTATTTTTGTGTCGAAAGAACGAAATAATGAATAGTTAGTAATCTTGCAATTGAATATTACAGATATATCTTAGATTCTATTAATTTTACCTGTAAAAAATTTAAAGTTTTATATTTTAATACAAAAACGTCGAATGCCGCATGTTACGCCTATGGTCCGGAACGCACACCTGCATTTTTACCCCAGAATTTGCAGACAGTTTTTATGGGTTTTTGAAGGCTGTGACCTATATAGTAAAAAGCGTGGGTGTATAGTAAATTTTTCTAGGAAATCAATTCATTCCTATATTTAAAGAAATACACTTGTACTTTCAATAGAAGATGCATCCTCAGTGGCGTGGAAATAAAAGATAAGTTATATTTTCAGTATGAAAAAAATGGTTTTTAAACAGAATGTTTTGTCAAACTAGTGTCTCTATAATATTTTATTTTATTAGTGTATTTGCAAATATTTAAACTGCAAATAAACTCTTTTTTACTAAGGAAAGGTTCCCAGGTACGTTTCATCAGCGCAAAAACATTTCGGTGGGTAGAAATGGACCCTTAAAATTACTAGTAATTCCCAAAACTGTATTATTTATAAGCTGTGAATTTTAATCTATTTTTGCATTATATTTAATTCATTTCTTGTACCTTTTAATACTATATAGATTTTACATTTTGTAAACTCGCGTTATTGTTACAAGAAGCTACAATGTAGCGAAACAATTGTCACAAGTAAGTCTAAATAAAGTGGAATTGAATAATACTGTGTATTATTTCGGCCAACTTCATTCAGTATTTAATAATTATTTCTTGGATTTTTTTATAGCAAAAATATTTACTTTTTATATGCACATTTTCATACGTTCCACATCATTTTTTACATAAATTCTGATCCTATTAGTTGTGTGAAAAACTATTGACTGTGATTATATGCAGGCTAAGAATTACCCAATAAGAGGCACTCCTAGAAATATTTTACTGTTTTGAGTTAAATGTGTAATAATTTGTTAGGCCTCCATCTATGTACTACAGAAGGGCATTAATTTCTGTAGTATTGATGGGCTGACAGATTAGTCCCTAGCTAAAATATAGTAGAGCTGACAGAGAAAACCTGATTCCATATATAATTTGAAAACTAAAATCATTTCTAAAAACGTGTCTTCCCTCCTAGACTTGTGTAATACTTCCAAGATAATTGAATTTGAAAACTGAATACACTTTACACTACAGAAAAATCACCACCGTTAATTAAGAAACTACAAACGCATAGTAAACACTCAACTATAGAGAGAAGGTAAGTGTAATTTATAACGAACTAAGATTATGGCAAAGACAATTATGTAATTACGACGGTTGCTTGGAGTTAATGAAACAATATTATCCAAGCTATGAATTAATTCCTTGGCAATAAATATGTATTTGGTAATAGGTGTATGAGAGAAAAGTGAATGAGTTCAATTATTAATTAAGTCACATGCTTCCAATCCTTTCTAATCATGTTTCTATAAATTAATTGAAATACTATTTTAGAATTTGTCCCAAAACAGATAATTCATCTTATCATGTCTTAAATTGAACTAGAATCGCCTGATATCGAAGTTCGACCAATTGTTTGAATTCTTAACAAAATTCAACTTGTTTTTGATATGAAATTAAAGGAACTTTATTTGTGTGCACATTATTAATGATATAAGTTATGGCAAAGGGGCAGGAAACGGAGATTAAAGACAAAAATTTAGTTAATATAATTTCTTAAAATTAAATAATTCAGCTATTAACCAGCAGAATAATGTAAAAAATAAACGTAAATTTTTATTAATAGTAATACCTACTATGGGTGATCGAATCGAGCTGTACTCGTAAATTCAAAGGTTTCTATATATATATATATATATATATATATATATATGTTTTAGGTGGTTTCCGGGAATTCATCCGCGTAGTTGATTACTGATCCCTGCCGGGATCGATGGTAAAATGACGACGTTTCGGCAGAGTCACATCTGCCCTCTTCAGGTCGGTTCGCATAATTCTCGTAGCCTTTTGCTTTCGCTTCTAGTTACTCGAATACTAAGATTTTCAGAAGGGCTCGCGCTGTTATATAGTCGCGGCTCGGCGCCTATTGGTTGGCACCGTGAACGGCTGCGTGTGATTGGCCCTGGGCGCTCAGTGGCCACGCCTCCCGCCTGCTGATTTGTTATTTCCGGTTGAGTTGTTATTGGACGGGCCCGGGTCGGTACGGTGTTTAATAGAATTTTCCAACGATTCGATAAGTTCTGAATTTCATTGCGTGCGTTTAGACTGTGAGGCCTCTTCGCTATTTCAATTGCCTCTCTTACGAGTCTTGATTTCGGGTGTTCTATATTTGCCAGTACTCTGGTGTTCTCAAAGTCTATTCGGTGTGACATCGTGGTGGCGTGTTCCGCAATGGATGTTGTTTTTTCCTGCTTTCTTACAGCGTTCTGGTGTTCATCACGTCTTGCTTGAATTCTTTTATTATGTCAGACTGTCATAAAACTTATGTGGGGCAAACTAATAGAAGAATTCAAGCTAGACGATCCCGGCAGGGATCAGTTATCAACTACGCGGATGAATTCCCGAAAACCACCTAAAACATTTAGTGCCCGCGAAAACTTAAAAACAAATATATATATATATATATATATATATATATATAATACATCCTGTGTATGCAACTGTTTATAGGCCACCCGATAAAACATTTGGTTTCTAACATATCTGGAATCCCCCTGTGCAATTATAATCTACAGCGCCTTATATCTCAGTGAATTTAACTAACTGCTCAAGGCAACTGCATTGTATGCCTCAAATTAACATGAGAACACACAACTTTTTACCCACACGAAAATCGCCTAACCCGCACTTCTTACTTTAAGATCAACTGTAAAAATGTAATGCTAGAAAAATATCTAATCTGATAAAATTCTTGTAAGATCCTGCACATCAATTTGTATTGAAAGAATTTTTTAAGAGCGGTTTCATTCACAAGTATTGAACCTATATTGAACGCCCTGGAAAGTCAAAACAGCTATCATAATTGTTACAATCTCATCTCATTATTTCTCGGTAATACGATTTATCCCCATTTGTGGACACCAAAACCCCGAAATAGAATTTCGACAAAAATTACAATTAAAATCTACTGTTTTACTAACTATTCATACGTACTATAAGCCTATAGACACAAACATAGACCTGCATAAAAAAAACAAATAAACAAATGTTATATCTATTACATTATTAGATAAGTAAGTAATGATATATTTGCAGCATATCACATCTCGTTAAAAGAACATTAAACAATTTTTGACTGACTACTAATTTTTAGATGAGATATTAAAATTAATTTAAGATTACTTTACATCAAGTAAAACTGCCAAGGATATGTTTATTTTATTTCTAATACTGTAATACTTATTCAAGTCTTAGTATCTTTTGATAATAGATGCATACGGTTTCTCAAAATATTAATAAATTGAAATTTGAAATTGATTTGTGAGAAATTCGTTACTGAAAGAATGTACTTGTGAGGTTGGGAAATCAAATGTATCAATTAGCTTTGTAATCTCTAAATAGTGTACTTAAAACTTTTCATTTGGATTCTTCTGTAAATGCGCAATCTTCTGATAAACACATTCATTTTGGTCACTTCAATAGTTGCTGTCGTCATTGTTTTTGTAGCAGTTTTTAGAGCATACATCTTTATAAATAAAAGTCGATTATTTTAATATGTAATATTTATACCTCGCTCCACTATTGTACATATTTGGGTTTTAACTGTCGACTGTTGTCAAATTTCGAACATTAGATGAAGGCTTAAGCTATTTGTGCATAGTGGACACCATCTAACTTAAATTTTATTAATAATTTATCTTTAAATTACATATTTTAAAAGACAAATGAAGATTATTTATATATTCTGCACTGAAGATTGCCTACAGCTACTAAACAAAACAAAAATAAAGAAAATCGGTTGAGGGACAGAGGAGAAAATCGTACCGAACCGTTTTGTCTTTGCCCATTTATATATAGATGTTTTGCTAATACCTTCCAAAGAGTAGCTTAGAAAATCGTCAAGTTTTGATCATTGTGATTTTTTCACCTTTTAAAACACTATGGCATCTGTCTGGCAACAACTAAAAACTAGTTATATATGGTAACTATTAATTGTCGTTTTTACCTACAATCAGGAGTAAGTGTAAAGCTTTCCTATGCCCCTCTATTTGTATATTCCCTGAACCTTCACGAGCCGAAATTTAAATGTCTGAAGAATACCGCACGGAACATAGATTAATAACTTGATGGACGATGTTAATCTGCCGCTCTTGACAAGCTATCAGCTACAAAGTAATAGTTCTAAGTTTACTTGACAATGTGGCGAAACTTGTACATCAAACGAAATAGAGAACTCATTGTAAATCTAGTCAATAGTGAAGGAGAATTGGGAATGTACTAATTACAGAGGAGTATTGTGCAAACCAGATACACGCCGTTCTCGACGTCAAATTATTTCCTCTGCATAAGGCCGCTTGAAGGAAATTAAGAAGAAAATTGCTGGACACATTTTGTTTGTAGGTGGAAGAGATTTAACACGTTAAAGAACAGTATCAGTTCGTTGTATCTCAGATTTCTCAATTTTTGACAGTTTTTTTGAGGTTATATGACACTTACTCTGTTGAATATTGACGAAAATTGGGCAACAAAAATTGTTCATAGTAAGGTAAATTTTTTTAAAGCCCAGGAGTACAATAGGGTTCTCGGAAACTAGCGGAGATAGAGCAATGGTTAAATTGGGAAAGATTTGCAGTTTTACTGGCCCAATTTAATGACACTTTCGGATTTTTGTAAAAAGTCATGGCTTACTAGATATTTTGAAAAAACGAAATTCTGTCGATTTAGTCAAATCCCTCTAGCTCCTTTGTTTTTGATTTTATAAAAAAAGTGTACATATCAAAATTGAAGGGAATTGTCTCCCGAATATGATTGTCTTGTCCTCGTTTGCGTGACAGCTCTCGTTTTCGAGATATGAAACAAACTTATCTTTTTTGAATGGAAATCATAGTTGGCTATGATCTCAAAAAATCGGACATTTTTAGAGCTTTTCAACGATATAATACTCCATAGTTATTCATAAAACGGAGTTATGGATGCTTTTCTCTCTTATTTTCACTTTTAACGTAGGTAGCCATGAAAAAGATTATTTTCACTTTGACATTTCCTCATTTGAGAGTAATTCCATTAGTAGTGCTGAACTGACAGTCGATATTGACAAGTTTTCGTGATAAAATGGCATATTCTAACGAAGAAAAACTGAATATGGTGGAATGTTATATATATCATTAAATTGGGCCAGTAAATCTGCAAATCTTTCCCAATTTAACCATTGCTCTATCTCCGCTAGTTTCCGAGATCCCCATACTGATCATCAAAAAAAAACTCACCCTGAATATTTTTAGTCCAATAATAATAGACCCAATTATTAAAATCTGCCAGCTTTCCCATAAGTGTATTAGAACCAAACATAATAATGTCAAGGCATACGGCAAATATAAACTGACCTGACCAAACGATATTAATCTTTACCATAGCAGTTCCTCATTCCAAATGCCCATCCCAATACTTATATCTAATGTACTCGATTTTCCTAGTTTTAATTCCCATAAGCGATAATCAGTGTCTTGAGTGTCGGTCAAAAATTAATATCATTGTCACTACAATGCTACACTGAGAAACAGTTTCTTTCCATTTGCCCTTTTATTCTAATTATTTTATACACACGTTTTAATTTGAAATGTATCTAGATTATGTATTGTGTGTCTTCTGAAAAAGGTTATTTGAAATGTTGTTAAAGTGATCTTATTGTCTATGAACGCCAGTCTTCATGTAACAGTGCAGCTGTCGTTACGGGATTCTGTATCTACCATATTTGACTGTATTTGTGAATGGCATTAAGCTACTAGAAGCCCGGGAATGTTTACTATCAGTTGATTAGCGCTTTGTTGATCTAACAAATTCCCTTTAGCTCTGGTTCTGATCTTCTTGGTGCATAGAATGTGGTGTTTTTTTTCATGAAACAATAGCTGCCATGGCTCTTCATGATTTCATCAAATTTGGAAGCTTATTGTGTTCCAAAACTTCCTCAATATAACGCCGCAAGTTGATATGTCCAGTTATCTCTAGTACACAGTTTACTAGTGTCATGACCGTGATGCTTTTCTGCTGAAGATCTCTTCTTCATTTCTGGCCCCAATGAAATCTATGTTAGTGGCAATAAAATTGATTGCCTTAGTGAAAAGCAGTACGAGATAAATGTCTACAACTTGTTTATAGCCCGTATATTATACATATACCTTTGATCCTAAGTCCCTAAGTTGGTCAAAATGACAAATTCGATTTACTAGTGACATATCACAAATTTAAAACAAAATATTTTGCTACGATTTTCAACTGAAACCCCAAAATGTTAACAAATGTTTTAAAAATGTGTAAAAACTATACCTACTCTCTACTTTCATAGATACAATCAAACTTTGAAATAGTTTTAACTCATATAAAGTGTTACGATTTCCTAAGTCACAAAACTCTCCATATAACGAGGAAGACGTGTAACGCAATCGAAAAAGTTAATATATGTTAATATTTGTCCACAGTTTTATAGATTAGTCGTATTGTATGTATAAATAAGGGTCTATAGATAGGTAGTCGAATTGTGAAGTACCTGCCGTGGGACTGTGATCAATAGATAACTTTTGTAGAATTAAAAAGTGACGTCACTTTACAAATGTTGGTACTCATAACTCGTATCATCGTTATACCACTGTTTTACCTTATGACTAGAAACTGACGCCACTTTTCGATTCTACAATAGTTTTCTATTGATCTGAGTCCTACGGCTGGTTGCTTTGTAGTAACTTCGCAAGTTTGCGGAATCATTGCATTACTGGTTCGCACCAGTTTGCAGCAGTACTTTATATAAATTATTTAAAAAATCTAAAATTATGTAATGCTTTCGACTTCCGGGAAAATGGCGGGACGGCCACACGTGTAAATAGCTAGTTAAGTTTAAAAATTAGATTCAAGAAGTTAGAATTAAAGTTTAACATGAAATAGTATATGAAATTAGTGATTGTCCGATAAGTGTTTTATTATAAATCCGCTAAAGGTTCCGTGCAGGAGTAATTATATAGAATAGACGCTTTTAGAAGTGAGAGACGCTCAAGAAGTGAAAATAGTGTATAAGTCAATTAGTAATATATAGACACTAGTTAAGAGGAAGAAGGGAAAGAGAAAAGGAAGATTTTAGTTAACCTGGAAGTCCAAGAGTGGCCGTCCCGGAAGAATTATTTTTTATTTATTTTTTTTATTGAAATTGCTCTATAGAGGAGGATGGGTTATCCCAGACGCATTTAATTATGCACTTCTTCTAACTCGAGGCTGGCTAAATGCTTATTGGCGAAGGCCACAAACCAACCAACCAACTGTAATGCTTTCTATGCCGACTAATATCCTCCATATGGTTTTTCTCCGTGTATCTTGCATACCTGTCCCTCAAATCAGTATGCATTTGAATAAAACAACTAATTTACATCGAGTTACGGCCCATGCGAAAAACCGGACTGGATCATTTTTTTTACAATTACAACTTTTGCTCGTATTTCTTATCTAACGCCTCCAGATTGTGTTAATAAAATCATTTCATACTAAGAATGATTATAGATTTCAATTCCACGGAACTAACGACAAACTCAGTTCCTTTGCTGTTAGTATTTGTTATTGAATAGTAATTCCTTGGTTAGGGTATGTATATACATGTATATATATTGAGGTAAATCAGGAATTCTTGTCATATTCTACGCCTACACTGCCTTCAACAATTCAGGTACATTCCTGACATTTGTCGCTATTTCAAAGGCTTTTTTGATCGTTGAAATTCGTTTTAATATAAAGTTATTCGTTGTTGAAGTAAGCTATTATATTTATCCAAAAAGTTTGTTAACAAAGCGTTTATACCGATCTACAATTGATTCGCAATGGGTATAATTAAAGCCACGCTCAGGCACAGACGCTGCAAAGCCTGATTAGTTCGGTTTTGTTCAGTCTTCCCGATTTCCCAAGTTGAGTTCATTGAGGTGTTCAAGTTTCAAGTTGTAAAGAAAAATTTAAAACTAAATCTAGATAACTTACAGAGTAATGTGTCCGCCAGGAAGGTTAGCAACTAAATTGGTGAAACTTTTGGCAACTAGCAAATTCTTAGACCGCTTATTACATGCTTTAAGAATGTGAAATCGGAATATGTAGTCGTAGTAATTTTAGAAAATAACTTACTTGAAACAAACTGTTTACTGTAAGGCGTTTCATATTTATGGAAAATAACTCATTCGCAGTTAAGAACAACCATTGTAGAGGACACGAAGAAGAGGTTACAACCAGGAATGGAATGGTAAATTTGGTGGTGGCAATTAGTTAAAGCTTGGAAAGACGATAATATCAAAAAGAACACAAAACAAGTTATGAAGCACCCGTTTTTTTCAATAGCCACGTCCGGATCTGCCTGTCTATACACATAAGAAGCATTTGAGGTAAGCTGCTAATACAAAAGAACACCTTAAAATTTTTGGCGATTTCAGAACACTTGTTGCAATTGTGAAGAAGCTCATGTAAGGCCAAGTATTCGTGGACGAAATAAAATCCTGCAAATGCCTACAACCTTGTGAACTTTTTCGATATAGACGACATTATCAAAATGAACACAAAACAACTGATGAACCACCCGTTTTTTGAATAACCACGTTCGGATCTGCCTGTCTACGTAGAAAAGCATTTAAGATGAGCTGCTATAGAGGAATGTCAAGGATACCCTGGGTGACTCGCAGAATTAACGTTTGAATCCTACAAGAACTGAAGACATTATCTAATAAAACACTTTTGACGGTAATACAAAAGAACACCCTAAAATTTTTCGGCGATTTGAGAAAACGTGTTGGAATTGTGAAGCAGGTCATATTAGGCAAAGTATTCGTGGACCAAATAAAATCCTGCAAATGCCTACAACCTTGTGAACTTTTCCGATATAGACGACAATATCAAAAAGAACACAAAACAACTGATGAAGCACCAGTTTTCTCAATAGTCACGTCGGGATCTGCTTGTCCACACAGAAAAGTAGCATCAAAGATGAGCTGCTATAGAGGAATGTCAAGGATACCCTGGGTGACTCACAGAATTAACATTTGAATCCTGCAAGAACTGAAGACATCAGCTAATAAAACACTTTTGACGGTAATCCAAAAGAACACCCTAAAATTTTTCGGCGATTTCAGAAGACGTGTTGGAATTGTGAAGCAGGTCATATTAGGCAAAGTATTCGTGGACCAAATAAAATCCTGCAAATGCCTACAACCTTGTGAACTTTTCCGATATAGACGACAATATCAAAAAGAACACAAAACAACTGATGAAGCACCAGTTTTCTCAATAGTCACGTCGAGATCTGCTTGTCTACACAGAAAAGAAGCATCTAAGATGAGCTGCTATAGAGGAATGTCAAGGATACCCTGGGTGACTCGCAGAATTAACATTTGAATCCTGCAAGAACTGAAGACATCAGCTAATAAAACACTTTTGACGGTAATCCAAAAGAACACCCTAAAATTTTTCGGCGATTTCAGAAGACGTGTTGGAATTGTGAAGCAGGTCATATTAGGCAAAGTATTCGTGGACCAAATAAAATCCTGCAAATGCCTACAACCTTGTAAACTTTTCCGATATAGACGACAATATCAAAAAGAATACAAAACAACTGATGAAGCACCAGTTTTCTCAATAGTCACGTCGAGATCTGCTTGTCTACACAGAAAAGAAGCATCTAAGATGAGCTGCTATAGAGGAATGTCAAGGATACCCTGGGTGACTCGCAGAATTAAAGTTTGAATCCTACAAGAACTGAAGACATTAACTAATAAAACACTTTTGACGGTAATACAAAAGAACACCCTAAAATTTTTCGGCGATTTCAGAAAACGTGTTGTAATTGTGAAGCAGATCATATTAGGTAAAGTATTCGTGGACCAAATAAAATCTTGCAATTGCCTACAACCTTGTGGACTTTTTTGATATAGACGGCAATATCAAAAGGAACACAAAACAACTGATGAAGCACCAGATTTTTCAATAGTCACGTCGGGATCTGCTTGTCCACACAGAAAAGAAGCATCTAAGATGAGCTGCTATAGAGGAATGTCAAGGATACCCTGGGTGACTCGCAGAATTAACATTTGAATCCTGTAAGAACTGAAGACATCAGCTAATAAAACACTTTTGACGGTAATCCAAAAGAACACCCTAAAATTTTTCGGCGATTTCAAAAGACGTGTTGGAATTGTGAAGCATGTCATATTAGGCAAAGTATTCGTGGACGAAATAAAATCCTGCAAATGCGTACAACCTTGTGAACTTGTTCGATATAGACGACAATATTAAAAAGAACACAAAACAACTGATAAAGCACCCGTTTTTTCAATAACCACGTCCGGATCTGCCTGTCTACGCAGAAAAAAGGATTTAAGATGAGCTGCTACAGAGGAATGTCAAGGATACCCTGCGTGACTCGCAGAATTAACGTTTGAAACTTACAAGAACTGAAGACATCAGCTATAAAACACTTTTGACGGTAATACAAAAGAACACCCTAACATTTTTCGGCGATTTCAGAGGACTTGTTGAAGCAGCTCATATAAGGCAAAGTTTTCGTGGACCAAATAAAATCTTGCAAATGCCTGCAACTCGCGAAAAATGCTATCACCATAGCCAATTTTCGGCAACCAAGAAAAGCTTCTGAATTCTACTACTAGACGCGATGCAATAATTTTTTGCTTATAGCCGAGATACTCATAGGAATATTGCTCAGTATTGTATTTTATTAACTCTGTTCTACGCATGTACACGAATTTTGAAATTGACATTTTTGTGTTCAATTATTCGTACTTTGGGGGTCTTAAGGTTTCGCCAATATAAAATTATTCCATTCGCAATTTTTGAGGAGTGAGTTGTGTTTTTCTGGAATAATATTGCAACCATAAAGATTTTACCTACTCTTGTCAATTTTTCTACGGTGTGGTTTTTTAATTTAAAATTCGGTTAGTGGGCTAGGTTCTTCGCGAACCTTTATTGCTGATATATACTTTCAAGTGTGGTTGTCTTTTTCTGAAAATTTGGCAATCTGAAGTACCTAGACAATACCATAACTAACATTTAGAAAATAATATTCCTCTGGTGGTATTGTGTATTTGTGAAATTTTTACTAATACTAGCGCAAACATTGATATTGGGGCAGTTTTCACAGAGTGCCATCATTATTACTCTACTTTGGGTAAAAATATTTCAACTTATCTGTTTCTCAAATATAATTTTGAGGGGAATAAATAAAGTATAGAAATGACTAGATATTAAATTAACCCGACTCAATACCAAGCAACGAAGGACTTTTTTTTAACTCGCCACCACTCAATTGGTGGAATATCTGTCATGACTTTCCATGCATTATCGTAAACAAACTTCTTTATTATCAGCAATCTGTTTCTTTTTTTAAATCAACAAGAGTCATCATCAAGATCTGAATTAATTAAATGTAATTATTTTCTGTAGAAAAAAACCTTCATTTATTCCTGAAACATACAAAATTTCGCTGTCCTTCGATTAATTGTCCAGATAACTGAATTGCTTTTTAACAATACCTACCCTATCGTGTCGAGCTCTCAAACAAAACGAATTTAAATTTATTTCAGTGAAGAGCGCGTAAACATTCACCTCTAATTAAAGTTTAATTTTGTTACGTGGGATGTGGTCCAGATGACCAATCAGAATCCAATCTGATAGAATTACTACGTGGTAAGTACTAACCTATCCTTCGCAGGATGGTACCTTGTCTGCATAGTACGCTAGATCCGACAGTCATGCGGCGGCTTTGGACGCGCTGGTTCGGGTCTTTCTCTCTATACCAGTTGTTCTAATAATGATCTACCCACGTGTCGGCGGTATGGCCCCGCGACTGACGTTCTCGTTTGTTTTTTTTCTTGTGACAATTACATTGGCTAAAGAAACTTCTGTTATTCGTAGACAGATTGTGATAAATCGCGGTTTTTTACCCAGATGCCGATACGACGAGTCGATTTTGAAAAACGACGCTCTTTTTAACGAGAAAATCAAAAGCGCTCATCTCGTCTTTACCGGGAAAATCAGCAGTGAAATCGTTTTTAAAAATCGGTCGATGGAATTCAGTGTCACGGTGAGGAGATACTTCAAAAATATTCTGGGCCTTCCGAAAAATATCGAGGTGCGCGTTTTGAAAACCCTAAACGATGGTGAAGGTGTGAAGTGCAGACAACCTGTTAGAGTAAAATATACGGCCATTTTTATTGGGAAGAAGTCACAGAGGATGAAAGAAGTTGACGTTGTCCTTTCTCTGGCTCCTCTTCCTGTAACTCTCACCAATCTTGACAGGGTCAGTCTGGCGACAAAAGGCAAGTTCTTTTATTAACAGCGATTTTATTTACCTCCAAAATTGTTTAAGAAAACTAATAACCGATTATGCCAACAATTAAACTAAACTTGTCAAAAAATTACCACAAATCAAAATATTTACTATTGCTCGCAAATGAAAGAATCTTCAAGTTGTTAATTTTGTATAATAAATTCATTAGCACCTTGCACGCTAGTTGATAGTTTGTCCAATTTGTTTTTTATTAAAAAGGAAAACTAATGATTCCAATCATTTTTAATATAAGAACTATTAAAGCATTCTAATTATTCAAATCGCCATACATTATGAGAAGAAAAACTTTATTTATTTTAAAGCATTCTCTTTGGTTATTAACACTTGAGATGCAGGTTTGCCTACGCTTGTATCTATTTTTTGCTTACTTTGGTGATAACAGATGGCACTTTATTTACAATTAAAGTAATTCTAAATCAGCTTTTGTTTACTCTAAAAGATACATCAAACATTATCTTTCAGAAAATTGCCCAATATTTTTTTGAGCTAATTATGGAACTTGTCTCTCTTATATTGTAAAACTTTTCACTTCTAATTAGGGGGTTGTTAAGCAATAATATCATAACAAATGTATCATAATATTGATGATACTGTTTAATAGAAATTTTGGATTTTTGTTTAATTTCGTGTACTGTTCTTGTGTGATTATGTTCTGAATTTTGGCATCATATTCATTTTTATTTAAAATTACTTGTGGCATTGCCTTTATCTGCAGGTAAAATATTTATAGTGCTGTCATTTTTTAAGGCTGTAATTGCAAATAGTTCATATTAGAGACATTATTTTTGCCGTGTATAAATTTTTCATATTCAATTTTTAACTTACACGATATTCTTGGCTTCACTAAAGATAATATCAAATTTTGGGATAGATTTTGGAGTAATTGCAAAGTTTTGACCTTTTTGTAAAACTGAGGTTTCTGAAATGTTTAATTCTTTATCTGATAAATTAATGACAGTTTTTCTTGGATCAAAGTGTTTGTTTTGTACATTATTGTTTGGTATATTTTTATTTAAAAGAAGCTCATTCAATTTATTTTATTTGTTTTTGTGATCTGAATTCGTTGTTATAGCTTATTAGAGTACTGTTTTTAATTCGATTAAACTCGTTTTCTGGTAAGCAAGGAAATTCTGTACATACTCTATATCTTTTTCTAATTTAAATTTATTGATACGATGAAATTGAATTGTGTCGCTGATGGCTACGAAGCTTGCTCGTTCCAATATGCTATGGTTTCTTCCACCCATGTAAGGTTGACGAAATCTTAATCCCAAGTTATTAATTATTATGTTATTACTAAAGAAAACAGAAAACAATTGATACTATTCTGATATAAATACTAGCCTCGGAAAATAACAGTTCAATTTGTTTGGGGAGAGGTTTGGTATTTCTGCGAAAACAAAATATTGGTTCTAGATTTTGGAAATTACATATAGAATGATTGTATAAGATTTAAGTAGTAAAATGGTTTTACTCATGTTCATGAATGCATATTTGCAAGATAACGATAGTATTTAGGACGAGAGTTTCTGGACATATATATGAGAAAACTTACATCAACACTATACTAGTTCAGTTATCAATTTAACATCCTGATGAAATTGAAAAATGATATTTTGTCACATGTTAAGGAAGACCATATCCTGGGAACCTCGGCGGAGAAAATTTATTTAAATCTCAATTGAGTTTCCTGGAAAGTGGTCTTCCAAATATACAGTGATGGGCAAATGTGTGAAATCAAGAAAATATCTCTGGAATTATTAGAGATATTAAAATGAAATTTGTAAGGTGGATACTGCAGTAGATTGCCTATTTGTTTCCAAATTTTTTTTACAATTTTGAACTTCTTGTTTTACCGGAAGTAATGTCGATTTTAAAATTTGCAATGAAACACCCTATATAGTATTTTAGTTTCTGATGAAACATTTTATTGCGAATACAAAAATATCGGGTTTGATATTGTTTACTTCAATACCTACCGAGATATTAACAGAAAAGTAATTAAGGAAAGGAAAAATCTAATATCCATTAAAGAAATACATAATCATAATTATTAACTAAATCAAAGTGATTTTCAAAACATTGAAACTCAAGTTAACTAAACATTAAGTTTAGTTAAGTTCAAACTGAGCACCGTTGACAATAAGCAAGTCGGTTTTTAAATTCACTAGTAACATTAGCTATTACTTCTGGTGTAATTCTCTGGATGTCTTGAGTTATTCTTGCAGCTAATTCTTGCAAATTATTTGGTCTATCAACATAAACTTTAGACTTTAAGTAACCCCACAGAAAATAGTCTAGTGGATTAAGGTCGGGACTTCGTGCAGGCCATTCATAAGTACTCCTTCCAATCCATCTGTGATGAAATGTCCTATCTAAATGATCTCGAACAATGCGAGCGTAATGGGGTGGTGCTCCATCCTGATGAAACCAGATATTATTTGGTAATTGTCCATTTACCTCCAATGCCGGAATAACTTTTAAAGTTTCTTGTAGGAAGAAGGGTCCCACGATTCTGTTGTTATAAATGCCGGCCCAAACGTTCAATTTTTGGGGATGTTGTGTATGAGCCTTTTGTACCCAATTAGGATTACTTTGCGACCATTAGCGGCAGTTATGTCGATTAACCGTACCATTTCAACAAAATGTAGCCTCGTCTGAAAACACCACATTTCTTATAAAATTATTATCACGGTTAGAAATATCCATCATCGTTTCACAAAATTGCAAACGTCTGTCGAAATCGTCTTCGGAGAGTTCTTGAACGAGGCGAATTTTGTATGAATGATATTCTACTTTAAATATATCCTTCCTACTGAACGGCGGCTAATTCCATGCATATTGGCGAGGACCGTAGTGGATAAGTGAGAATTTTCTTCCAAAGATATAGCAACATTTTGAGCTACACCTTCATTACTTGCACTTTTTAACCGTCCACTTTTTGGTAAATTGCTAACTGTTCCAC
Organism: Octodonta nipae; assembly: GCA_034190945.1. NCBI lineage: Eukaryota > Metazoa > Arthropoda > Insecta > Coleoptera > Chrysomelidae > Octodonta > Octodonta nipae. The sequence continues at coordinate 13,655,163 of CM067216.1, forward strand.
TTGTGTCATACCTTGGCAAAGTTTTCGTCACTACTGAACGGGATATTTGTGTATTCGGATGAACAATGTTAAAAAGGTCACAAACTTCTTGATGCGTCCTTTTCCTCTCCCCATACCCATTCATCATTAATATTTCTATTCTTTCTCTTTCACTTAATCGGCCATTTTACGATCAAATTAAAACAATACAATCTTTTTACGTTCAAATAAAAAAAACTAATAACTTATTTTGACAACTACTGTCACTTCTGCAATGAATTTCATGGACTACTAAACTTGATTCAGATTTAATTTGCCCCTGATTTAAACAAACGCACGTGTATTCGATTATGGAACAAGCAGTGCTGTTGTCTGTTACGGTATAATGCCACCGATTGGCCAATAGAAATACAAATCCTTACCGAGCGGTTTGTTTATATCGGGCGTAAATGAAATCTGAGCCGAGCTTAGCTACCATCGAATTTTTCCTTTCCTTAGTTAGTTTTCTGTTAATATCTCGGTAGGTATTGAAGTAAACAATATCAAACCCGATATTTTTGTATTCGCAATAAAATGTTTCATCAAAAACTAAAATGCTATACAGGGTGTTTCATTGCAAATTTTAAAATCGACATTACTTCCGGTAAAACAGGAAGTACAAAATTGTAAAAAAAATTGGAAACAAATAGGTAATCTACTGCAGTATCCATCTTCCAAATTTCATTTTGATATCTCTAACAATTCCAGCGATATTTACTTGGTTCCACACATTTGTCCATCACTGTATAACAAAATATCATTTCTCAATATCAACCGGAAGTTAAATTGATAACTGAACTGGTAAGGTATTGAATGATCTTCCTTAACATGTGGTTTAGTTGTCAAATGCATTTTGAAGATATACAAAATAAATCCTTTATGGTTTGACGACGAAGCTGTAATTAGCCCGAAAATAGGTAAAATATACAAGATTTTGAAATGTTATTCAATGTCAGAAATCTAAACTTAATCCGTTTCGACTCAGACAGATCACAGTGTCAACGAGAACATTTGAGTGGATTGTGTTAGAATTTTAAAATAGACATCCACCGAAAAATTACCTTGATGACAAATATATTCTGCCTCGTTATGAAATAACCGGCTCCCTTAAATCCATCTAATATTGTTTAATTATAATCAACTGTGCTTTCATCAATTAGTCAAAGAGACAGCTTACTCGATCTACGTTATACATTTCAGATTTATTTTTACTTAATTGGATCGAGGTGATAAGCTCCACTGAGATATGAGGCACAATGTTTTGAAATCGAGTATGACGAAGTGTTGAAGATATTGAGACTAAAAAATATTACGAAACTGGAAAACGAATTTTAATGCATTAATCTTTTCGAGAAAAAAAATTTTGCTAAACGTGTAAGCAGCGATAACATGGAATCTATACGTTTGCTTCTTACTTTCATTATATTTCGTACTATCTACTTTAATTCGTTAAATTTTCAATAGTTGGGAAATATTTGGATATAGAATATTTTGAGTAGGATTTTTTGTGTGTTTTTTTAATTTTACATAATAAATTTAATGGAAAGCTATCTGATAAGACTGAAAATGCAACATTTCTTCATTTTAACCATCATTATATTATATCTATGTTCTCTGTAGTCTGAGTTATTAAATTTTATTAATATTTGGTGATAACTCGTCCCTGCATATGTAAAAACCTGGGTGACCCCAAGTCCAGACAGGTATTACGGAAAATGTTTCATTTTTCTTTTGCGCTCTGTAAGAAGTTGTCTTTAAGTGGACAAGGCCATAACAGTTCTTTTTTCCTTTGAACTCCTATCATTTTCGAAAAATTGATCCATAATTTCTTTCATAAGGCTAAATTTCTTCTTCAAAATTTGTATTTTTAATAATTTTGTGTTCGTTTTAATCCTTGAGCTCATCATTAGAAGTACTTTCTGCTGTTGCTTCCAAATTTCTTCGACATCTTTCACATTTACTTCATCAAAACATCAACAGTGACTCTAGTGTCTAGCCAAATGTTTCTCCACATTCCCTTCAATCATATTTCAGTTACAATATACCAAGCCTGTCTTCTATAGTCTGCCTGTTTTTCAAATATTTGTTTAAATTTTAGCCGCAATAGGCAAAAATGTTCAGTGAACCAATTCTGGAAAATGTTCATAGCTATTCACGATTTTCTATTAGATATAACGTTGATGTAGATACTCCTTTCACCGCTCTTAGGTTTTTGGAATGATAAACAAGAATTGGCTTTAATTTCGCATAGAAGAAGCAGTGCAGATAAATTATGGTGTTTGGAGAAACCCAAAGCTGTAGGATGGCAATTTTCTGGGAATCCGGCTATTTCAATTAACACAACTGCGCAACGAACAATTCTGGAGAAGATAACCACAAATCCGGCTAGTTTTTGCAAATTCCTGCGTTACATTTAGATCCAGATACAAATTTAATACATATTTATTTACTATCTTTTCGAGATCGATTGAAGGCAAGACTTGTTTCTAGTTGAGAGCCTTATTCAGTTATTTATTTGTTAGAAAAAGGGGTGAAATACAGACAGAATATTCAAAGACCTCTTCAATAATTATTTCGAAGTAACTTATAGGATCTTCTAAACAAGTTTCTTTTAAAAGATTTTAGACAAAATATAAAATGCGTCTCTACAAACTTCGGAGTTTAGACCAGATTGTTTTATGTAAATTGGGAGAAGGTTTTCACATCAGGGTCGAGACATTTTCTAAACGCAAGTCTCTACTTGTTTGTTAGCTGTAAAGAGATAAAATTGTGTCGTTTGTGTTTGTAACTGTATCTCACTTTAAGAGCGGCCTTAACAAATTGCATCAATTACTCTCTTAACTGTGTGTTTACCACCTTTGATAATCATCACCAAATAATTATCTTAGCATCTCACAAATCTGCTTTTCCACTTAATTCGCACTGGCTTCTGGCAAAATCAGAATCGCTAATAGCCACGTCCATACTCACGGCGCAATTTGCTATTCTCGAATAAAGACGCTCTTAATCATCGAATGCGTTGCTGAGGTAAGAAATTTAACGCAAATCCATTAAAGTCACTCGAATAGTTTGTCTTGTGTGATTTTAATTACTTTATCACTATTATTTTCGTTATATTTTATTTTGCCGAGCTGACACTAAATTTGCATAGTCATTTATTGCCTGTGATATTAGGGACATTATCTCAATCACTTTCGAATTTATGATTATATTAAATTAAAAGGAATTTGAGGTATTCTTGTTGGCAGTTCATAAATTAATTTCAAACTCTGGATAAAAAAGTAAAGCGAAGCGTCTGATTTGAGGATGAGATGTAATTGAGTAGCCACAGCAGAATAGTTCCCAGTTAAATTATTCCTATAACGCCTTATATAAAAACGTTGACTCATGTCTTTATTTACTGATTTTTCATTCATTCACTCTCCTTTTATGACCTCTACACTTTTTCAGGTAATTTAGCCAGTATACCCTTTGTTAAATATTTTACATTTATATTTCTGTGAAATTCCAACCTCCCCCTAAGGAGATCAAAATTTTCCACTAGAAAATCGCATTTGCTTGCATTGCACAACATAACAACATCCATAGGCACCGATGGGATTCGAACCCAATGGCCAAAGTGGAGTCAGTTTATGAAACGTGAGCTTCAACCACTGAGCTACCGGACCCCTTTTACTAATTTTTTATTAGAAATATCTCAAGTCTTGTTTAGTTTTCTCACGTTTCAACAAGTGAACTGCTTATGTTGACATATGTTGTCCATGATTTAGTCAAACACAGTAAATTCTGTTATCATTTGGATCTGCTATTAGAAGTCCCTAAAGAAACTACTAAACTTTCCAGAAAATGTCACAAGTTCATAACATGTTACCTACTCCATATTGTTGGGGAGGAGGGGAGTCTGAGTTCAGTGGCAGAATCCTACACTTTGTCTTTGATTTAGTGGGTTCGAATCCCTCTCTAGGCCCCTGGCTGTGTGGTTGTATAAATATCGAAAACTTGATCCTTGCCAAACGTTCAATCGAAGTCAACAAATGGTGTAGGTAACAATCTCAATGGGTGAGTATTAATAATTAATATATAATTGCAAAACAATCTTCTGATTATTAACAACTGTTTCGAGATACAAGTACTATAGCACATGTTATAGTTCACATTTAAATAATGTTGAATAATTAAATAACTTGTTATGACATTACTGTTGGATATTACATTAAGTGGACCAACTTAATATGTCGTTTGTATAATACTTTTTTAACTAGTTGCAATTTGCATTTTCTGAATATACGTTACATATTTTTATATCAAATTGTCTTAATGTACAAATAATATAGCCATAAGTGATTTTTATTTTTTAGTTTGATAAATTTTTATTATTATTGCTTTCTAATTCAATGATGATTCATTCAGTTCTATGTTTTATTGAAGTTTTTTTCCAACATTATAATCATAATTGTAAAGCAGAACCGAGGTTTTACAACTTTAGCATTATTCAAAATATGTGATACAAAATTTTTGGTTGTATTTAGGAAATAATCAAACATCAGTTTACTTGATAATAATATCACTTAGTATTTTTGGAAGTATCCTATTCGTTCACAAATGAAAGAAAATCGATATGCTGTTGCACTAAATAATTTTGACATCTGTTTAAAACCACTTTTTAATGAATTTAACACGCATTTGGATCTCGCGTGTGCGTATACCATATATTTTCGGTTGTAAATTAATTTGTCAATCTTAATAAAAATAACGCGTCTACAGGCCCGGATGAACCAAGGGAATTTAAGGCGCCCAGATTTTTATCCAATAAAATATAGAGGTATATATATTATTTTTATGGGTTATATATTGGAGTATTATGTCGAATTGACGAAAACTGATAGTTATCAAGTACGATTTCGGCACATAAACACGAACGGTTGGAATTTCGTCAGGTAAATTAATGTCGAAAATAGTTTAGGAATTTCTAGAGTAGAGGACGAGAAATAATTCAACTGGAGTATATTGTTTCTACATTCTAAAATTCGTAAAATGGAACACAGGAATGGTTTTTGCTTACTATCTCAAGATCAAGAGCTAAATGGGAATTAAGTATCAAGTGTAATGAAGCGTAATAAAATAATTTTCTTTTTTAATGTTAATTTTTGTAATAAATCTGAAAACACTTAATATTTCCGAAACTGTTGAAGATAGGTGTAGGACATTGCACATGAATTATGCCTAGAATTTTCTGGATAATCCAAAAAATAAATAATATACATGGGCTTGCATTTAAAATAAGAAAGTTGGTATTGGCCACTGTCACATGACACACCCTATATAAGTTTTTTGTTGAAAAAAGCACATTTAGAAATACAAATCGGCGTGTCCAAGCGTTTTTCCCAACTCGCCCTCATTTATTCGTTATCGATTTTATTCCATTTGGCGGTTCCACTTTGTAATTGTCTTCATGTTTTCGTTCTGTATTGAAGGTTTTCACAACAAACTAGAAGAAATTGTTTTGTATAACTGCTGGAAAACTGTAGGAGGGTACAGCTTTTAAGTTATGGATTAAAACCAACTATTATAAAGTTCAAATTGAGAAAAATAAAAACAGTTCTCAGCACATATGGAATTGTGTAAAAAATATATTGAACACACAAAATTCTTTAAATAAAAATAACGAAGTAAAACAATTAAAGGTAGGTGACAAAAAAAAATTGTAAATAAAAATGAAATAGCTTAAAAGTTTAATGATTACTTTAGTAATATTGGTCAAGAAATGGCAAACAGAGTCCCGAAAACTTTTAAATAATTTTCAAAAACTGTAATAAACAACTCGATGATTTTAGAAAATACTAACGTTAATGAAGTCAAAGAAATCATAAACGGTTTAAAATTAAAAAAAGCACCTGGAATAAACCAATTAAAAATGGAAACACTAAAGCAAATTGTAGATTTCATTGTGGAAACCTTTACATATATTATTAATATGTCAATAAATCAGCCGATTTTTCCGTCCGCTTTTAAAATTTCAATTATAATTCCGTTATATAAACCTGGAGATAAAGACAGCATAGAAAACTACAGACCTGTATCAATATTGTCAAATTTAGTAAAAGTTTATGAGAAAATTAAAAAAATTCGACTATTTAATTTTATCAGAAAACATGAAATACTCTCAGACCAACAATATCGCTTTCGTGAAACTAAATCAACAGAAGATGCAATAGCTGACCTTACAGGGGAAATTTACAATGCACTAGATAAAAGTGAGAAATCACTTTGTATATTCGTTGATTTAGCAAAGACTTTCGATTCCGTCAGTCATCCGACTTGCTTAAAACCCTTGACAATATAGGTCTAAGAGGCCAAGTACTAGATTTATTTAAGAGCTATTTAGAAAATAGGAAACAATGTGTTCAATTTGATGACGTTTATAGTTCGAATAGAACTGTTCAATTCGGGGTACCTCAAGGTACTGTGTTAGGTCCTGTACTCTTTACACTTTATATTAATTATCTGTTTAAAATAAAAACCTGTGGAAAAGTCATAACGTTTGCAGATGATACAGCAAAATTTTATAATGAAAAAACCTGGGAAAAATTAGAGTCTAGTGTAAAAACTGATTTTGATAACATAATTTCGTTTTTATATTCTAAACTTTTATCTATCAATTTTACCAAAACGTATTTCCTTACATTTTCGATGCAGACTAGCCAGCAACACACAGGAAGCTCACTTTCAATGCAAATGGGCAACATATTGAAATCAATTCAAAAAACTATATTAAGTACCTTGGTATTATTATTACTAGTATTAATATGTTAAGATGGGTTAAGTATATAACAAAGGTAACAACAAAATCAGGGTCCCTATTATATAAGTTTAAATATCTAAGAAATTTTTTCGATATTAAACAATTAAAAATAATGTATTATTCTTTAGTACAGTCACATATATCATATTATTATCATTTCATTTTAACCATAAATCATTATTTGAAGTAGTTGACCATTATTGCAATACTCGTTACAATCAAAACACACTGAAAATACCAAAAATGATGAAAGCTGTTGGTCAAAGGTCATTTATGTTTATTTTGCCTAAAATATACAATATACTGCCATATGATAATAAGATGTCTTCTTCTTATATCGTATTTGAAATTAATGTTATAAGATGGATATTTAATGTAAACAGAAGAAAAATATTACAACTAATAGGAAACTGTTAAAACTATAAAACTATTACATGTGAAATGTTGCTAAGATGTAAATTAACGCCTTAGAGGGAGTGTGCTGCCATACATTGTATGGTTAAGTCGGGGGAAAAAATAATTTAACTACACTTTACTTGTGGACTACCTGAATCTCGTATAAGGAGTTACTTTTGAGATATCAATTGTTTACGGTTTATTGTGGTGAAATATGGTAGTATTGTTAATGTAAATTCTATTTTTTGTTTTTATGTAAAAAATGATATAAGTACTACTGTACTGATCTTCTCTGCCCTACTCAACGTATTACCTTCTGGTGACATTCCATTGTTTATTTATCAATTTAAATGTTAGTCGCGTCTAATTATCTATGTTAATTGTTAAAAAATATATGTGTATTATTATTGATTGTTGATTTTTTTGAGAAATAAAAATTATTATAAGTATTATACTGCTATAAAGAAAATGCATATGAAATTTCCTAATTTAAACACTGCTGATATAGTATTTTCAGTAATAAAGTTTTCAACTACTATGCAATTTGGATGGAAGACTTGGATCAAGCTCAGCCCATGTTACATTAATTAATCTTGGAAGACTCTCAGTTCCCAATTCTAGCTCAAAAGAGCCCTTTTATTTAATATTAATTATAAAGATGAAATAGAGTTTCTGGACTTCCAGTTATCTTTCTCTACTTAGATTCCTTAAAATGTATGCTGGGAGTTTACCAATAGTGTGTTGTTTCGTTTTTAGACCATGGAAGCTCACTTAAGTATTTAATAACCATTTTATATGAGTGTTCAATGTTAATATGTATCATTATTAACCGACTTCCAAAAAGGAGGAGGTTATCAATTCGTCGGATATATTTTTTGTGTATGTATGTTACCTAATTTCTTCTCCTGTGGTGAACCGTTTTGTATGAATATGGTCTTGTTTAATAGAGTATATATCCGGATTGGTGAAACTTCAAATTTTGGAAAAGAATTCTATTGGTAAAGTGATAAAATTTGTGAATGAACACATGCGTGCATGGAAATCGACCAATATCCCTAACGTATTGGTCGATTTTTCGAAAACTCCTTATGGATGTGTATAGTTTTTTAAGATTTAATCTATTAAGGAAGATCCCTAGGTGATCTCAAATACTTTTCTGCGACGTGCAACTTGCAGTTTTGAAGAAAATCGCCGAAAATTCCAAATTTTTATCAAAAATTTCATCGAAATGACATAACGAACATTTCCTCATAAATATTTTAATTTCAACGTAATAGTGCGGGAATGTTAGGCACTGGAAGTTTTAATTGCAAATTTGAAAATTTTCTATGTACATCTGAAGCATATAGGTAGTAAAGCATAGTATTTTCGGTTTCTTAAATCAATGAGTACTAAGCTAGTTTTGTTTCTATACATATTTAAATGAAAATTTTTCCATTTTGCGAAGATTGTGCTTTTGGTTGTCACATTCTCCCGGCCTAATAGAAAATTTAGTGACAACACATGACAAAATCTAAACTGCTATTTGGTGCGTTCATACACAGGGTGTTTAGTTATAGCAAACAAAATCACAAAATAAAGTGATAGAAGGAGTTGCATTTATATGATGATTGAAATATAGGACGGAGTAGAATGACAGTGGTCCATAGCCAGCCGTATATACAGGATGGTTAGAATATAGGGTGGAGTGGACGTTTGGTGTTATAAAAATCTTGGAAAAAATGTGAAATTAAAATTATATAGGGTGATTAAATAACTGTTATATGATGTGGACGTAAACAAATCATACAGGACGGTTGATACATAGGGTGGAGTGGAATTATCTATAGTTATACAGAGTTGTCAAAAAAAAGTTGAAAAAAGGTTACATCGCTGGGTCCATAAGGCATAAATATATTTTGGGCTTATTAAGGCAACGCATACAAATACATTTTGTTCGTAAACATTTACCTGCCAATTTAAATGAAAATATATCATTGTATAATGTTGAGGCTTTCGATGTTACCTGGTCCTGTCTATTAAGGTTATACATACAAAATAAAAAATAAAGAATGAAAACTAAAAAGTTGAAAATAAAACATTTTAAAAAAAATATATAACCGACTTCCACCTATAACTAAAAAGCTAAAAATAATTTTAACAAAATACAACCCTAGTAAATAAATAACACCTTCAATGTTGTTAGTTACCTACCCAGGAAGTAAAAAATGTAAACATTAAAAGGTGCTCATTCTGTACAAATTAATTACCTACCAATCTAGTATATTTTTGAAGTCGGTGCCAAGCAACAATCAAGCTTGATGAAGTACTACATAAGTAGGCAATGCGGGATTTTGGATTTACTTGGCACCGACTTCAAAAATATACTAGATTGGTAGGTAATTAATTTGTACAGAATGAGCACCTTTTAATGTTTACATTTTTCACTTCCTGGGTAGGTACCTAACAACACTGAATGTGTCATTTATTTACTAGAGTTGTATTTTGTTAAAATTATTTTTAGTCGGTTATATATATTTTTTAATGTTTTATTTTCAATATATTTGAGGTCAATATACAAACCTGATCAACAATTGTGGGAAAACAAAATTATTTTCTCTGATTATTATTCTGCGTTATAAGTGTCGTTAAAAATGTTTACAAATATTTTCTTTTCACCTCGCAGTTTCATATTATTCACACAAAGAGCTGTTGGGGCCATGCGATGGTGTACAAATTTGTTTTAGAATTTCTAAAGTGGCGGGCTTGTTTCAACTCGAACTTCAATAAAAAAACATACATTCAGTTAACTTTTCGAATGTGTACGCAATGATAAACTTATTAAACTGCGGAATATAAAACAAACAGCAAACACGTCATCAGTGTAAAATGTACACACAATTACAGGGGAATGAAAATTCGAAAATAATGTTTAGCGGTTTAATTGAATATAAAACTGGATTTGCTCATACTATAAAGATATTACCTGTACGGTTTCATTACACGGTGAAGATCCGGTAAACAATATTAAGCCGTGAGCGTAAAAATGCAGTATAGTGTTTAGTCATTTCAGTATATGATCAAATAAAAGCAGATGGAACATAAAGAGGCTTTGTTAGACAATTATTAGATTGGGTGTGCTGTACTAGAATTAAAATGTGAAGCAAAAATATTTTTCTATAATCGTTGTGTGAAAATGTTTGATATCCCTTCCGAAAATAAAAATCTGAAAAAATATCTAAAGAAAGCAAATATCCCCATTTCTTTGTCATCTCGTTTATTTCTCCACTGAAATAGATTTCATATAAGCGAAACAAAAGACGTATGTATTTTCACTTGACAATATAAACAAAACCTTTCTCGGTAACTAGATCGCCTAAATCTTTTCTTTCAATCTCTGTTAGCGAAGGAACAGAAGCTCAACCTGTGCTTTGACAACAATATCTAAATTGAGGTAAAACGAAATCTAACAAATTGTGTTGCCTTTAAATTTGTTTCCTTTTGGTAGCTTAGGACTGTCAGAATATGAAATGGGACAGTGCAATCTGAGGATGTTGCTTATAAGCTTAACTATACTAAGAAAAAATAATTTGGGCAAGTGCGAGTTGGACTCGCATACTAAGAGTTCCGTAACACGTTTGAAATTTGATACTACGTAGGTGAATCAAAGTATATATGGGTGATTTTTACAAATCAATATTTTTTTTTAAATGAAAAATGCTGTAAAACTTACGTTCTGGGTGCTATTGGCATTTTTTATGCTCAAAATTAAGCTTGTTACGTAGTTCCAGTACAACTTCAATAGATAAGGAACTAGAATAAAAATTAGAATTTTCATGGCCACGGTACTGACACCAAAATGAAATATTCAAAATACTTGCCTAATAAATCTCTTTAAATTCTTAAAATAATTAATCAAATGATAAATTATAGGACTTTGATAATCATAAAGAGAGATTTCGGGATTTTCTTGTTTTTAACAATCTTCACAATTTATTAACAGTAGAATTTCAAAAAACAATTTTTATAACAAACAAAGTTTAACATTATTTAAATCTATTATTCCATTCTACCAATAAATATTGGGCTTATACAATAGATTTTAGCTATAAAATCTACACTTTAGACTATAAGACGGCTCTATAGAAATTTTTAGTCACGGCAGTCGATTCCAGGCTTCGTTTCTGGCGACAAGGCGGTGCCCGTTAGTAACTAGGGAAGGAGAGGGCCCCCAACCTCGAGTGTGACTTGTCAAAACTTTACACAAGTAGTTCGCCGGACACACTTTCCTTTGGGATTGAGCGAAAGGGAACGAGGTGGACTAGTTAAGCCTTTAATACAAGTTCTCGTCAGACCTGCTTTCCTTCGGGATTGTGGCGATGAGACGACCTTGCGGGTAACAGTGGGATCGTCGCTTGAGATGTCGAGTCATCGCCCTGTATGGGGTTCGACCTAGTATTCGAGACGAGAGCCCTTTGCCAACCTCTTGCCTGTTACTCCTAAAACTGGGCCATAGCGTCCCGCAAGTAGAGGCGCTTACACCACTAAAGCGGATGTCCGCTGGTCCAGAAAAGTAAAAGGGGGAGATTCCCGTCAAGGGAGTCCCCCATCGGCGTGGAACTCTTAAACGAACTGAGGTGTTCGTAAGATTCCAAAATGGGGAGTGCGGGTACTGACATTTTGGGTATATTTCTGGTATTCATTATCCATGAATACTTATGCTTTAATATACAATGTCGACGATAAAATACTATCCAATTTATCATATTTATAATTTTCTGATAAAAAACAAGTTCAATAATAAATAAAATATTAGACATAAAGACATAAAAAATCACAGCTCTAAGAATCACCCATATTCTTCTAATATTTCAGTTTCAGACAAGCAGGGAATTAGTGCATTTTCTTATATTTACCTTAATATCTTTTAAAGTAAGTGTTTTTAGTGAAGCCCTATATATTCGTATTTGTCGTAATGAGCCCTTTCATTTAATATATTACACGATGCGTTAAAAATTATTATTTTCCATTTAATTCTATAATTTGCCCCCCAAAATTCAAGTGAAGCCTAATACCCCTAACTTTATTCAAAATTTTAGGTCGTATGGTTTCGGAAATAAAGGGAGAATTTAATTTTTAAATATTTCTGTTAATATCTTTTAAAGAAAAAAATATCAAAAAATATATTTGTATTCCTCATATTGAGCCCTTTCATTTGATATTTTTTATTTTCCGTTTACCTAATTCTATAATTTGCCCCTCAAAATTAATATTAGGGATATTGCCTTATTTTTTGTATTAAGGGTCAACTATGGCCATAAAGAAGCAAGTTTTTCCAAAATTTTAGGTCTCATAGTTTCGGAGATAAAGGGAGGAATTGATATATTTTTTTGTTAATATCTTTTAAATAATTTATTTTAAAAATTTGGAAAAATATATTTGTATTTGTCATAATGAGCTCTTTATTTTGATATATTTCACGATGCCTTAGAAACAATTTAAATTTAATATTTTTCATTTAATTCTGTATTTTGTCACCCGAAATTAATATTAGGGGTTTCTCTTTATGTTTCCTGTAAAGTTCATGTGGGACCCTATATCTTTATTTTTTTAATTTTACGTCTTATCGTTTCGAAGATAAGGGGGATGGGTAATTTTTTAAATATTTTTGTTAATAACTTTTAAACAATATATTTTATAAATATGAAAAAAATGTATTCGTCATAATGAGCTCTTTGATTTGGTATATTACATGATGCCTCAGAAACAATTTTAATTTTTGTATTTTTGCTTTAATTCTGTAATTTGCACTCCAAAATTAATATTAGGGGTTTCTTCTTATTTTTCAGGTAAAATTCAGGTGGGGCCCTCAGAATGAGCCCTTCCTTTCGATATATTATTTATTATTATATTATATTATTATTTTTGCTGTAAAATTCGGGCAACGTTCGATATTCCCTATTTTTTCAAAATTTTAGGCTCAGTAGTTTTGGAGATAAGGGGGGGGGATGGTCGATCCCCCCCCTCCAGAAGTACCTCTAATATGTAAATTTCTTCATTTACCATATGTAGTCCTGATCAGGTCACCAAATTATACACTGATTTCAACATTTTAACCTTTTCCGCTATGTAGTTTCGGAGAAAATTGCTGTAATGTGAAAAACTTAGAAATCCGGAGTGATATTATAAGGATATCTGTATAATTGTATATACGGAACCCTAAAAATAACTTAAATATCGTGAAATTGTGTAAAAAATTGTCAAAATGGAATATTAATAAAGATCTTACCAAGTGACAGATACTCGTTTAGTATTCATGACAAAACTCTATCAATTGGGCTACGAACTGCTATCTTATCCAGCATATACTCCAGATTTGGTCACATGTGACTGGTTCCTATTTCTACACCTGAAGAAACGGCTGCGTTGCAAGGGATTTGGGTCGAATGAAAAGGTATATTTTGAAGGAGTTATCAAACTGTCCTCGTAAATTTGGAGATTATATTTTGTAGTTTTCTTATTGAAATTTTGTAAATAATTTAGATTTGAAAGTTTTGCTTCTGGTTCGCGATATGCGGGATTTTTCTGCAGTTTTTCATAGCCGATGGTTGTTACCGTAACAAAAACAAATGAATTAGCCAAGCCCAAGCGACAGATACGATGTTATACAATAACAAAGTTCTGAGACGTTTAATCGGCCTATAGCATTGGCTGCATTCATTACTAGAATGCAATTCCTGTTGAGTGTTGTTTTGAGCAAATGTAAAAGCGTTATTAGTAGCAGAATTCACTTCTTCATTGTAAGATGAAGGCGTGACCGTTTCACATTAGCTCCAATACATGACATACTGGCTACACCTACAGAGTAATTCTTGAACTGTTCTACATAACACCGGAGGAACCCCGCGTTTCTTTATGGACTATATAATATCTAATTTGCTGGTAGACTTCAATGCATAAATTTTAAAGAATATTTATTGTTCAATAAAATGTATATGGATAGATTTCGTATGCCCAAGGATGTATCGGTGCATCTTCGAATTCTTCTTATTGAATATTTGATACACATATTTTATTATTCATTGTCTTGAAAACGCCAATAGAAGCAGAACAATTGAATTGTTTTCTGTTGAGTGTAATATTGATGGTCTTGTTAATTTATTGCTGACATTAATTATTTCTTCAATTCATTTAATTTTGTTTTCCTTATATGGATTGGAGACAAAGTGCCATTCCTAGGCTGGTAAGCAATCTGTCATTGTAAGGACATAACGGATATTCTGATGAAATTTGTTTTCCTTTGCTTTCATATGTTTTAAATTTGTATTAGGAGCTTCATACCGCACGGAAATTTCCACTTATTTCTTATTGAATTTTATAGTAATTAGTAGATGGATAATTATGGGCTTACTTTTATTGTTAGATAATCCACACATGCCAAAGGGGACAGCAACGGTCTGATAACTGAATATTTAATTATCACCATAAACTAAGAATATATACAAAATGTAAAACTTAAGCTTTAAAATTTTTAGTTAAGGATTCTTTAGGTGATGACTAGATAGTCTTGCATCGCATCACTTCATATTTCCAATTAACGTTTAGCACTTTCAATCTACTGATTTATTGAACGAATTGTAAACATAATACAGAAGCATTTGACTATACTGTATAATTTACCATAATTAAATTTTATTGCCTAGTGACTATGACCCCATAATTTTAACATTCTCAATAGAAAAGCATTGAAATTCTTTACTTTTAAATTAGTTAAATATCTGAAAACACAGTTTTGCACCTTAACACCAAACCTTTATTTAAACACTCAACGCCGTTTCAACAACTCTAAATTGTCATCATCAAGGAGTTTGGTTTACTCCCTGATGATGACAACTTTTTTTTTTTTTTTTTTTTTTTATCCGAAGAGGGGGGAAATACATTCCGTACTTAGCTAGCACGTGCTGGCCGTCGTGCGGGACTCCCGATGTAATGACTCCAAAGCAAGAGTAAATCGTTGCATTGAAACCAGTATACCGTATACCCGCTAAAACCCTAACCTCTTTCTCCTACAACCATGGTAGACAATTAATTTAATATTAGGTGACTCCGTAAATATGGGATGGATTCTACTCCGTCCTATAGTTTACAGAAGGCAGCAAACAAATTTATGCTTGTCCGTGGGCAGTCGTATGTACAGGATGGTTGGTACATAGGGTGGAGTGAAATTATCTGTAGTTATACAGGGTTGTCAAAAAAAGTTGAAAAAAGTTTACATGGCGTAGTCCATAAGGCATAAATATATTTTGGGCTTTTTATTATTATTTTGTTCGTAAAGATTTACCTGTCAATTTAACACGTTCGCTACCGCTCGTCTCATATATGAGTCGTCTTGGTTTATTATATAGACCACCGGCTCCTATATGAGCCGATGCAGCACTTCTACTTTAAGTTAATTTTTTCTGTCTGGTCTATCGCTAGAGACTCTATACTTTGAAGAGGTCTGTACGAATATATGACACACATACGAGTCGAATGGTCTCGGGATATTTTTTAAGGTTTCCAGTGTATGTGTAAGTAAATATTAGTGCGATATGTCTTCGTCATAGAAAATACGTTTAACTGAAGGTGAGCTGTTAGAAGAAGCAAACATTGTTGTCGATTACAACAAAAGTATGTCTGGGATTGACCGCACAGATCAAATGATTTCGTATTACACTACACCAAGAAAAACCATTAGATGGTATCTAAAATTATTCTTTCATTTATTGGACGTTTGCTTATGGAATAGTAATTGGCTGTATCAGAAAGCTACAGGGAAGAAAAAGACTTAACTGAACTTCAGGGACGAGATAATACAATCACTCATCGACTCCACGACAGCTGACAAGGAGACAAATAAGAACTATGTTGTCCAAAGTTCCAGAATTCCTCATTTTCCAAAAAAAAAAAATCGAAAAAAAACTAAGATGTCGCGTTTATTCACAAAATAAAAAAAGAAAGCAAACATCTTTTGTTTGCAATGTGTGCGTAGACAGCAAAGGAAATCCAATAGGACTATGTCCGGATACTTGTTTTGCGCAACACCATACATAATTTTTCCTGTTTTATGTTGTACAGTATAACAGATTGTTTTGCTATTATATATTTTGTTGCTAGTTTTCTATGAAAACTCAAATGAAATATAATATTTTTAGTTTTTTAGTGTGTAAAAGGGTGTCTCATATATGGGACTTGCGGTCTATTAGTGCAAATTATTACTGTAGACCACTGTCTTATATATGAGTCATATTACTATAAAGAAAAATAAAATAGTTTTGCGAAAAAAACTCATCAATTTATTTTCATTACCTTATCTACTTGCATCTTTTACAAAAAAAACAAAGTGGTCTGTGTCAAACGATTTTTTTTAAATGGCGGTAGCGAACGTGTTAAATGAGAAAGTATCATTGTGTAATGTTGAGGCTTTCAATGTTACCAGATCTATCTATTAAGGTTATACATACAAAATAAAAAATAAAGAATGAAAACTAAAAAAGTTTAAAAAGTTTAAAAAAATATATAACCGACTTCTACTTATAACTAAAAAGCTAAAAATAATTATAACAAAATACAACCCTTGCAAATAATTAACACATTCAATGTTGTTAGGTACCTACCCAGAAAGTAAAAAATGTCAACATTAATTAAAAGGTGTTGATTCTGTACAAATTAATTACCTACCAATCTAGTATATTTTTGAAGTCGGTGCCAAGCAACAATAAAGTTTGATGAATTAGTAGATAAGTACGCAATGAAGGATTTTAGATTGGCTTGGCACCGGCGTCAAAAATATACTAGAGTGGTAGGTAATTAATTTGTACAGTATGAGCATCTTTTAATGTTTACATTTTTTACTTCCTGTGTAGGTACCTAACAACATTGAATGTGTTATTTATTTGCTAGAGTTGTATTTTCTTATAATTATTTTTAGCTTTTTAGTTATAGGTAGAAGTCGGTTATATATATTTTTAAATGTTTTATTTAAATATAAATTATTAAATAATTTTTCTTATCAGTTATGTGTTAGGTGCGGCGGTTTTCATATTTTTATTGAACGTGAGTATAACGGTAATTTTTTTAAAACCGTAACAAAGGCCCAACGCCGTTCACACAAGGATTTCCACTTGGTATGCGGTAGTTACTGGATATAATTTTTTCGGAGATATGAAGGAATAATCTTCAACTTATCGAAAATATCATTTTTGGCGTAAGTACCCAATAAAATACCTTCTCACATGTGGTTATAAAATTTGCATTTTTACCGCCTTCGGCTAAACTTTGGCGGCATCTTGGTAAGTGGCGTTCTTGTAATGAGCTCATGACCTTTCTTTTCTGAACACTGCCACAAGACAAAAATGTTGTTTTACATATTTTGTGACACTTCAATTTTCGTTTACACCAAATTACCGTTCGGTATGTCCATGAAACACCGATTTTAATAAATAATAAGTTCAGGTTTATGTACACTCGCATTCTGACGAATTTGCTAACATGTAAGACAGAAAAGGCAAATTCGTTATAAAATTGTGCAATTTATTATAAATATGCGAATTCGTTATTTATTCCTAAGAGGGGCAAAATTTTAAACATGCACTTCTAACTCATCAGCTTGCAACAATTTAATTCTAAATTGATGTGACTTATAACTTACATTTGGTTACTGATATATGTTTCGCTACACAGTATCATTATCAGCCTACCAACTACAGACCCAAGAAAAAATAGTTGTATTTTATAATAAAAGTTTTATGAATGTTATTCTATAGATTTAAGAAACCAAATTAATGCCACTCAAGTATTTTATGGACACTATCTTTGACTGGCACCATACAGTGAAATGTAATGTAAGTATAGTTTTAAAACAAGTAAATGATTAAAATTTGGTAAAGTTTGGTGAATATTTTTTCATGTAAACTTTTTTTTACCAATTAATATTGTAGTCGTTTTTGCATTTTTTATATTTACCAAAATACAAACTGTTTGTTTGTTTATTTCGAGAAATCGCTAACCGCACGAACAGGAATCCAACTGCTGTTATGAGATGTTGTCAAGCTTGGTTTGATAACACCCAAAATCGGAGAAGAATTGGCACCGGACGTCGAAGGAGAACAAATGAAGTTCAAGAAGGTCCTTTAGAGACCGATTTTCGACAAGTCGAAATTTGACTGATGAGTGGTTAGGAGAACAAGGCCATCTTGTAAGTGCTCCAACGGTTTACCGCCGTATAAGGTCTTTTGGACTGCAGCATCATTGACCCCATCTTGAGCTATCTCTGACTGCGGACTAGAGTGGTCCAGAGAGCGACAACATTGGAAAGTGGAATGGCATCAGGTCGTCTTTTCTGATGAATTTTGACTCTGTTTGGGTGAACATGATGTATTTCCAGGATATATAAAATTGGTTAAAATCTTGAAGCCCCAAATTCCCGCTAGCTACGGCCTTATAACTGCCAATATGTGAATTTTGAAAGAGTCATACCTCAATCTACCCAACAGACTAAGCAGAAAGTGATGTAGACAAAATTGAGAATATTGAAAAATTATTTTCTCTTAAATAAAACTTAGTTATGATATGATTTATAAGTTTGACAACTAAATAAGCATTAATATGAACAAAGTAACCTGTTCTGCCTCAAGGAAAACGACTTCAACCTCACTTTGATGTTTAGCGACATGTACAGCAAACAGTAGGCCTTATAGTATGGGATGCTATTGCACATGGGAGTGGCAACATGACAGGGCAACGTTATCTGCAGGAAGTAGTGAAGCCGTAAGTTGCTCGTGTTAGTTTGTGGAGAACCATGTGAATCTGTTACCATGCCCGCCCAGATCTCCCGATCTTTTGCCCATAGAACATGTTTGGAGGTTCTAAGACATGAAATACCGTTAGCTTGAGATAGTATTCCTCAAGTAGAACTAGACCATCTTGTTGAATCAATGTGTATAAATAACCGCAGTGGAAAAACACAATATTAACAAACTAATTAAAAAAAATAAACTCCTTGGTATTTTTTTTTTCATTTATTCCTTACTATAGCATCTATCTTTTGCCAAAACAATATTAAATTTAAACATTTCCTTCTGGGTGTTGCAATTTCTTTGTCTGTGAGTATATATAGCTTAAAAAATAGGCGTGATAACACAACAAATAATTTGGTTAAGTGCGAGTTGGGCTCGCATACAAAGGGTTCCGTACCACCTTCAAGATTCACATGATTTTTACAAAAATACATATGTATTTAGTTTTCTAATTTGGTCCCCCAAAATTAACATTAGAGTTTTATTTTACTAATAAATTTTCAGGGAAGCCTTTTATAATCTACTATCTGAATTTTGAGGCTCTGTAGATTGGAAGACAAAGGGCAAAATAGGTCAAGTTTTAAATTATAAATTATTAAATCTGTTATTCAAGATATTTAAAAATACAAATAAAATATATTTTTCAAAATTTAAACACTGTAGTTTCTAAAGTGGGAATTAACTCGATGTTTAATATTTTTGTTAATATCTTTTAAACAAATGATTTAAAAATATGATATATTTGTAATTCACATAATGAGCCTTTTATTTGATATATTACGTGATGCGTTTAAAAATTGAATTTTTATTTTCCATTTAATTGTATAATTTGTCCATAAAATTACTATGGAGGTTTTCTAATTTTTCTTATAAATTTCAAGTGAGCCCCAGTACCCCTAACTATTTTCAAAATTTTAGATAGTATGGTTTCGGAAATAAAGCGAGAAATGAGAATTTTTTTATATCTTTATGTTAATATCTTGTAAACAATTAACTTTAAAAATATGAAAAATATATATTTGTATTCCTCATAATGAGCGCCTTCATTTGATATATTGCATGATGCGTTAAAAAAATATTTTTTATTTTCCCTTTAATTCTATAATTTGGCACCCAATATTAATATATGGGATTTCTTCTTATTTTTCCTGTAAACAAAAAAATTTAGGTCTTATAGTTTTGAGAATAAAGGGGAGAATGGGTAATTTTTTTAATATTTTTTTTAATATATTTTAAAATATTTATTTAAAAAAATTTAGAACAATATATTTGTGTTGGTCATTTGATATATCACATGATCCGTTAGAAACAAATTTAATTTTTTATTTTCTATTTAATTCTATAATTTGCCCCTCAAAATGAATATTAGGGGTTTCTCCTTATTTTTTCTGTAAAGTTCGGGCAACGTTCTATATTTCCTATTTTTATTTAGGAACAGTAGTTTCGGAGATCAAGGGGGGAACGATCGATTTTTTTAGTTTTTCCCCTCAAAAGTACCCCTAAAATCAAAATTTTTTCAACCTCTTCCGTCCAGTAGGAGAAAATTGCTGTGCTATGACAGAGGCAGAAATCCGTAGTGATATTATAAGGGTATATTGTATATACGGAACCCTAATAATGGAAAATGTTATAAATACTGGCTTGGTAAACAGGATACATGTCGTTGTAATGACTTGACTTTCCCTAAATACTCACGACGAGAAAGTGAAATAGAACTGTGTTAAAAAAATAACAACAAACATAAAAAATATATTGTCCAGTAAGTTTTCCGCAATTTCAGGGCACTAAATTTACTTTTGCTAGTAGACAGGGTTCTGGAAATGTTGATTCACGAATAATTATCTAGAAACCACTGAATTATTTTATGAAAACTAGTCTGCATTCTGTTAACAATGCTGTGAAAGTCCACGCTAAATGGTATTGCCAAAGTTGAAACAACATATTGATCAAGGCAGTTACTGTGAAGCCTCTCGACTAGAAATAAATTATTTTCTTGCGTTCAATATATTGTTAAATCTCGAAAAGATAGTATAAATAAAGCAGTATACTACTATTAATTTTGCAAACGATAAACATAAGGGAATGAGATCTGCAGAGAATCCGCAAATTACGAAAATATAAAAATTTCCAGCACTGAAATAATTTGGGGGCCAATTTTTAAAGCCTACTTTAGCGGTTCTTAAGAAAAAAAATTAAAAAAAACTATGACGGTGCTTTTTATCCCGCTTTGAATTACTTCCATAAAACAGACAAAACATTGTAAAATCGTTTGACATATGTTGCTGCATCCTGTAGTAAATATTCAGTAAACACTGTTAAAAACACGTCACGTTTTTATGTTTTTTTGTCTAATTCAACCAGTTTATATCTGTTATTAATAGAATGAGACGTTCAATGTAATGTACTATCTCTCATCCTAGATAATGCATTTTCGATGTCACTGAAGGCATTAAATGGATCTATTATTGTTATGATTATTTTACCATCACTTACTACGAAGCAATATAATGCAGCTCATGCAGATATAACAAGAAATATAAAATTAGTAGGTGTCAAGTAATTACTTGATATGATACAGGATAAGAACGTTTTCTCGGTAATAATCCTCACCGCTTGAATAAACCAACAGATACACATCTGAGTATGTAAAAGTGTACTAAATAAAAAAAAAACTATAACGTCCAACGCCTTCATAGGAAGGTGTGCCCAGAACATTACGCATACACCGCAACTACATCAAGATAATTAGTGATATCACCTCAAAATGGTGTCATATTTTTGCTCGTTGTAATAATCTACATGCTGCAGGTTGGATTTATAGGCCTAAGCTGGAGGAAATGAGTTCGTTCGACATGTTCTGACAATGCGGTAATGCCATCTTATAACTCTCGATATAGCACTGCAAATTGACATCTATTACAATATACATACTAGTAGCTCCTACGAACAGAGTGCGGATATTTTAACACAGCAAAAACTGCATAAATAATACTTTTTATTATATCCTGTAGAATGTTTTTGCGATATTCAGAGCATACTCTTGTATGCTGATAGATGGAATTAATGCGGGAACACTGTCTGGGGGTATTCTTGTTTAATGAAGTTATGGATTTTGCATTCAAATCGCCAATAATAAAATTCGCTTCTAACATCTAACACTTAATTGAGCGAGAAAAACGAGAATTATAGAGTCTGTTAGCAGAACGATAATCTTCACTTCGACGACTGAGTATTTATGTTTAATATATTATTATGAGTTTCAGTAGCAATGCAACGTTCTGAAGTTAGAAACGGGTTCAGTGAATTTCTCGTGAGCCTTTGAGGTTAAGTTGATCAAAACAAACAATTTTGTACCTTAATTTGTAAATAAGTGTTGCAATTGTTTACTTTCGAATTTGAAATTTTTGCATCAAATGAGTCCTCATCCAAATTTTCCAATGCTATAGTTAGAATTAACACCGTTTTTAACCGACTTCCAAAAAGAGGAGGTTATCAATTCATCGCGTATTTTTTTTCGCTTTTTTTTGTATGTATGTTACCTGATTTCTTCTCCTGTGGTGCACCGTTTTAAATGAATATCGTCTTGTTTAATAGAGTATATATCCGGATTGGTAAAACTTCAAATTTTGGAAAAGAATTCTATTGGTAAAGTGATAAAATTTGTGAATGAACACATGCGTGCATGGAAATCGACCAATATCCTTAATATTTTAGTTGATTTTTCGATAACTCCTTATGGATGTGTATAGTTTTTTAACGTTTAATCTATTAAGGAAGATCCTTAGGTGATCTCATATACTTTTCTGCGTTTCTGCGACTTGCAACTTGCAGTATTGCTAAAATCGCCGAAAATTCCAAAATTCTTATCAAAAATTTCATCGAAATGACATAACAGACATTTCCTCATAAATATTTTAATTCCAACGTAATAGTGAGGTAATTTTAGGCACTGGATGTTTTAATTGCGAATTTGAAATTTTTCTATGTACATCTCAAGGATATAAGTAGTAAAGCATAGTATTTTCGGCTCCTTGAATCAATGAGTACTAAGCTCGTTTTGTTTGTATACCAGGCAAATACCTATTTAAATGCAAATTTTTCCATTTTGCTAAGGCGGTGCTTTTGGTTGTCACATTCTCCCGGCCTAATAGAAAATTCGGTAACAACACATGTCAAACCTTTAACTGCTATTTGGTGCGTTTATAGACAGGGTGTTTAGTTATAGCAAACAAAATCACAAAGTAAAGTGACAGAAGGGGTTGCATTTATATGAAGATTGAAATATAGGACGGACTAGAATGATAGTGGTCCCTAGGCAGCCGTATATACAGAATGGTTGGAATATATGGTGGACTGGACGTTTGGTGGTATAAAAATGTTGGAAAAAATGTGAAATTAAAATTATATAGGGTGATTAAAAAACTGTTATATGATGTGGACATAAGCAAATCATATACAGGATGGTTGAAATATATGCTGGAGTTGAATTATATTTATACAGTTATTTATTTTATAGCCCATAAGAAGTTGCATAAAGTGTGGAGAGGAATTAATGTTACATAGGGCGATAATATAAAATGTTAAAAAGGAAATAATTTATGGGGTAGCCCACAAGAAGTTATATACTATGGTTGAAATATAGGACGGATTTGACTCCGTAAATATGGGATGGATTCTACTCCGTTCTATAGTTTACAGAAGGCAGCTAACAAATTTTTGTTTGCCCGTGGGCAGTCGTATGTACAGGATGGTTGGTAAATAGGTTGGAGTGGAATTATCTATAGTTATACAGGGTTGTCAAAAAAAGTTGAAAAACGGTTACATGGCGTAGTCCATAAGGTATAAATATATTTTGGGCTTATTAAGTCAACGCGTACTAGTACATTTTGTTCGTAAAGATTTACGTGTCAGTTTAAATGAGAAAGTATCATTGTGTAATTTTGAGGCTTTCGATGTTACCTGGTTCGGTTTATTAGGGTTATACATATAAAACTAAAAAGTGGAAAATAAAACTTAAAAAAAAACCAACTTCTACCTATTACTAAAAAGCTAAGAAAAATTATAACAAAATACAACTCTTGCAAATAATTAACACATTCAATGTTGTTAGGTACCTACCCAGGGAGTAAAAATGTAAACATTAAAAGGTGCTCATTCTGTACAAATTAATTACCTATCAATCTAGTATATTTTTGAAGTTGGTGCCAAGCAACAATCAAAATTGATGAATTAGTAGATAAGTACGGAATGAAGGTTTTAGATTTTCTTGGCACCGGCTTCAAAATATACTAGATTGGTAGGTAATTAATTTGTATAGAATGAGCACCTTTTAATGTTTACATTTTTTACTTCCTGGGTAGGTACCTAATAACATTGAATGTGTTATTTATTTGCTAGTGTTGTATTTTCTTATAATTATTTTTAGCTTTTTAGTTATAGGTAGAAGTCGGTTTATATTTTTTTTAAATGTTTTATTTATGAACCTCTGAACTAGACCAAAAATCGAGAAAACATAGATAACATCAAGTAACTGCCAGCAATCATAGTTGTTTATAAAATTATAAAGACGCCCCACCTCGTAACTTTAATGATTCTGATGATCAGCTTAGGGAAACAGGTGTCACTATAGTTGCCATTTTATTTGAAATATTAATGTTTTCACTAAGTAATAATAATTAATATTTAAAGAAGAACCGACTTCAACTGACTTCAAATAAAAACCGTGTGCAACCAATAACTGTTTTCTGACAATTCCGTCGATTATTTTAGAGTATTCTTATCTCTCCCACTCATTTTAATTTATATTTTTTAAATTATCCACATATTTTTGACACCCTATAATTATAGGGAGTTAAGCTGGAACATCTCTTTGTAAAATACAATTTAAAATATTCAAATTGATTTAGCCATTTTAGAGGAAACAGTGTAGATTCATTGAAATCCACTAAAATGTACTCCCTTGATTACTGCTTTTTCTGATTTTCTGGAATACCATATATCGCACGTTATAAAAAATTATATGGTACCTTTATGCAATATTCGTTAATACAATGCCGTTTAAATCATCAAAATAGCCCAAGCCGTTCTTGAATAATTACTGAGCATATATAAAAAAAAACGTGCAGTCGAATATTGACAACCTCCTACTTTTTGGTAGTCGGTTAAAAAATAAATTCCAAATTTCGAAATGGTAGTTTAGAATTCTCAAGCAAATTCCAAATTGGGATTGGTACTGAATGTTAAGCTACCACTTTGATTTTCGAATGCTTGGACGCTTGACATTGATTATTGTTTATAAATTTCTCGTTTAAATGGTTAACCATCTATTTATAAATAATTATTTTTTTTTGTTTTTCGAGACTGTACAGGATCTCCAAAGACTAGTAACAAAGTAACTTTTTGAATTCGTATCGTGTAATCGTCTGTGGTAACTCAGTAATTTCGAAATGTTGCCATTCAATTGTTTGAGAGTCTCTCCCAGAAACACTATTGCATCTTGCATTGGAAGGTTTCTTGAATCTCAGATATAAGAAAAACTAATGTATTTAATTGTACACAAACAAATTTTGATTTTATGGAGTAAATAATTTTAAATATTATGAAATGCTTCTGTTCACTACTCATTAGGGAGTGGCTGATTTTTTAAAATTCTTGACGGTTAACAGTGTCCCATTTATTGCCAAATCTGCCGTTACAACATGCCTGGTACCGTACCTTGTCAAGTAGGCGTTTCAAATAATTACTTAATACCAGCTAATGACCAAGAACAATAAAGCGTCTGTAAGCAGACGCACTTGTTTCTAATTCATCAAATCATAAACTCCAGTAGGCCTCTTATGAAGATTTATTAAAACTGCTCATTGTACTAGTTATGGTGTGAGTGGGCTAAATAAAATGCTTCATACAAACATGTTCTATAGCATAGTTCTTCGTTTATTTTTGTACATTTGTTCGTCTAAAATAATCGCCGTTTGTGACAATGAAGAATCGGTACAAGAACACAATTCGGAACGACGTTATTTTTCAGCGTGACCCATCGCCGCAAAACATATCAACTTACTATTTATTTGATCCATTATTGTTTTTACTGTGATAAATGTATTAGTAAAATATTTTGCAGACGCCACAGTGAAGTTCGATCCAAAACTAATTGTTGTGTTTTATATTCCAGAGTCGATTTTACAACTAATTTATAACAAATTTGATAATACAGAGTTACTATAAAATTTGTTCGTAATAAAATTTTATATCTGCATGTTTTTTTTCCAATTTTAGTTGATCATTATCGGTAGTTATTACCGAAAATTAATCTTTTTAAATATTATATTGGAGAATTCGGTAAGTGTCTAAATTCCAGAATAGACGAGCGTAGAAACAAGACAATCCTTCTGAAAGAAATGTCGTCCTCTGGAATTTCAAGGTTTTGGTATATTTTACAAGGATATAAACGGGTTAATCATTGTAGCCCATAGTTTATTTCTATCTTTTGTAAGGTAATTCTAACAGTTTAATCAGAGATTGTTTGGGAATAACTACCATATTTGATTTGACATCTAAAATATCTGTTCTTAATAGTATTATAATATTTCTTGCTAAGGAAAGTCAAAACTTGGTGGAAAACGCTTTTCTTTAACTCCTAGATTATTTTGTTTAGTTTATTTATTGTTAAAGTATTACAACTGTATTTTTTTGACAAGTCAAAGGTACACAAGTATGCATTAAATATGTATACAAAAAATATATAAAATGTTATTAAAATGGTAAGAAAATAAAACGTCCTATTTACTAATATATCGAGAACAATTACATTGTATAGGTAAACATTAAAATCACTTCCTTAGTACTCCTCTGTTTTAAAAAATAATTGTTCACTCTTACTTTAAAATGATATACGTTTTTAATTTTTAATTTCTGCTGGCAGTGCATTAAAAAATGTAATACCATAATAATAGTCAGTACCCATTCTCGTTCGTTGCAATCTGTGGTAGCTGAGAACTAAGTCTCCTCCTTTCCTGGTTGAACAGGAGTAAATATCGTTGTGTGTTCTGTAGCTGCTTTTGTTCTGTTTCATATAGACAAGATACTGAACGATAAAAGTCCAAGGAAGTTATTTTACATAATTTCGAGCTGAGAAAATTAACATGGGCTTCCCAGGTCAACCCAGGATCAAGGTAGAAATTTGCTGATGCATCACTTTCTAGTTTCGATGGTGAAGATTGCAATGTAAAGTTAATGTTCTGGGTCTTACTATTGTTAAGACTAAGCCTATTGGTTAAAAACCAATTCTCTATTTCATGCTGTTTGATTAGAGTCTATTGCAATATTGGGTCTGAAGGTTGATAGCGCAGCAATGTTGTGGTATGATCAGCAAACTGAATTATCAGCAGAGTGAAAAGATTGTAAAAGTTTGGCAAGTCATTAATGTATATGAGGAATAATGGAGGACCCAGCACAGAGCCCTGAGGTACGCCACATCGATGCCTTCGATTTGTCGACTGTTGATTCTCAAAAAAAACTTACTGTTCCGTCGCTTCTAAGTAGGACTGTACAAGGGTAATACTGCTCGAGTCAAAGTTGTAGTGAGATAGCGTTTTGTAAAGGGTTTCAAAACTTATACAATCGAATGCCTTCGTTAAGCCCAGGTAAAGTTAGGTGAAATTAAAATAAAGTAAAATTCAAATATTTAAATTTTCCATTTTAGAAGTGTGCCTTCTTTCATAGTATTTTTGCCATTGACAATGGAGTGTACCCTTGACTCCGAAACGTTTGGAATTATACAGAAATTTCGTATGGTGTTATTTGCCAAAAACTGCTTAAACAGCGCATACTTTATCACATTCGTCGCCCATGGTACTGGATGTGAATTAAATATTCATAAACCACAAAAATGAATAAGTTACATACACTTAATTCTTACGTTCGATTATTTCTCACGAAACGGTAGTAGTTTATATTTATACATTTATACAACCACACAAGAAAAAAAAAAGATTATGCCGAAAATTAAACTTATTTTCAAAATTTTTTTATTGTGAATATATGTCTATGAAAATTTGGAAATATAGCAGTCATAAGTAAGATTAGCAAATTAAATCTCAACCCCTATTTAGATATAATTTATGTTCCTTTTCTGTTCAATATCTAGCATTTTCTAACAAAAATTTATCTTTGCGCCGTACTAGCAGTTTTTGGAAATTCAGTTTGATAGCACACTCTAATGAAGTCACTGTAGTGTGGCAAAAGTAAAATTTAATGGAATAAATGAGTAAATAACGACATTTTGCTGCTTACCTTGGTAGGATATTCAAAAACTGTCAAGTTTCGAGAATATTTAGAATTAGCAGCAAGCTCCCAAAATAGATATCTTCAAATCATTATATTCTAATAACATTTAAACTAAATTTCAATTAGTTGGTAGTTCATTAATTTTATGAAGATTGACCCAGGACCTTATTGTAAGTACTTACATTGAAATAAAATCCGTGTTGAGCAGTCTTAACAAAATTTGAAGGTAGGCTTGGGATGACTAGAATTCTTGATTTTTTTACCGAACCCCAATTTTTTTGCTATTGTTTTCATAAATAAATCACTCGAAAGTGTTTTTGAAAATTGAAATTTTACCTATTTACTTTACACCAACTAATTCCAACGGTTGGAAACTGACTGACTAAATTAATAATTGAAAAGCGGAAAAATGTTGTTTCATCTCCAGTATCTTGCGTCTGCTTGGTCTGCGTTCTTCCTGGAAGCGATGATTTTTATACGTAACTTTATGAAAATTACATGGAATAAGTGGTGCGGCAAATGCGATTACTGTATGTAATAGGAAGATTTTTCCAGTATGTTTATTCGTTCGTTACTAGACATTTAAGAATACGTTTGAATGCAACAGATGCAGAGTAGAGAATTTCGTTACATGCATTTTTTACAAAAGTATTCTAGCAATCAAAGAGTACTTTGTGGTATCTTTGAGTCCCTTTCCTTTAAGCTTCTAGATGGAAATTGTTGAAATATTTATTACTAAGGATACATCAATGCACGTTTACATTACACTGCACTTTATTTAGTTGATAAACAAACCCCTATTTATCTTCGGTTAAAATACCGAAGTTCATTAGTCCGTTTCCTTTCTATTCTTTTGTTTTTTCTTTTTTCTTTCCGGGCTGTACTTACATGTGTGGCTTTACTGGTGACTGTATCTGCAAGCACTGATTCACTTACAGGCGTATGTTGAAAAGGTTGGGTACTTAGAGGTAGTTTTGATTGTAATCATTCTTCTCATTCTTGGCAAATCCTCTGGATTTTTAAACAAAACTGACAACCACTTGCCCTGTATAGAAAGGTGAGGATTATATTTTGCCATTAAAGTCACAGACCTGTCAGGACGATTTCTAGTTTCGATCTGTTTTGCGTCATTAGCAGAGATCAACAAGTTGTGGGAGATAATAAAAGTCCACACTGTATATTCGAAATGGTAAAGAAACAAAAATAAACAAAATTTTTTCTACATATTCATACATCTTGAACGATCAAAAGCAGTAAATATGTCGTAAATTTCAAATTGACATATCGAAACTTTTGTTAATAAACAGGTACACAATTTTTCCTGAATGCATGAGATTATTATTTTCTATGCGTCAACATCCTAACCTAAGGGCTCGAGTAAATAAAGATTGTAATTACTCGCAAACGATTAATTATCAATTAAATGGCGGCAATAAATAAAAGTCCAACATCTTTAAGTTGGCGCCACATGTTTTACATATCAAGGTAACTAAACATGTTGTAGTATCCGAACACAACGCTTTGTACATAAAACATATTTATATTCTCTCAACTCAAACTGAATATCTCATGGTGATGAAAACCATGGGAAGACGAAATTTTTCTTCGGCTTAATCTTAAGATTACCGTTCAACTTGGTCTACCTGCGGCATCTGAACAGCAATGCGTAGGCGGATAAACATTTTGGTCTCTGCATTGAAATTCGCCAAGGTAGACGAAGAAATTGACATCTTAAATTGTTTTGTTATATTGGTAAATTGACAAGTACGAGTTAGTATAGGCGTGTTTTCGTCTAGTGATAGAATATCAGTGAACGAAAGAGTAATACAAATTCTTATTACATTCCATTGTCGAAATTTCAGAAAACGTTTAGGCCCACGTCTTCTTCTTCATCATACGTTACGTCTATAACCTGTGTTTACTGGCTAATATTTAGTCTTCTTACTCGGTCCTGTATAGCCTTTCCTTTTTCTGATTTTGGTGCTTTCATTTCAACTGTTTTAGTGCCTGTTTTGTTATTTTGGTATTAGATCTGTTTTCGGTGGAATTTTCTCCAATAAGAAGTGCTTGTTCTTCCATTCTATGTCTCTTAATGCGTCTGCAGTGGTTGCTGCTTTCCATAGTCCTGACGACTTGTTTTATCTACTCCTAGATATTTGACCGACAATATTTGGATTTTTGCACTAATCTCCAGTATTGGCTCCTTGGATACAATTAGGTATTCCGTTTTTTTCTGTAGATATAACCATATTGTACTCTTTGGCAATATTGTTAAATATATGTAACAGTCTCTGTAGGTTGTCTTCGGTGTTGGATACCAGTACCTCATCGTTTGTAACCTGTTAGTGTTTTCGGGTTCTCTATTATATTGTCCATTACCAGGTTGGATAAGAACGGGCTTAAGCTGTCTCCGTACCTGCTTCATGTATTTATCTTTAGACAACTATTTTTATTTTAGTTAACCAACCGAGATTAATTTCTTTAGTTCTTCAATTTAAGAGTTACGTTTCGGTTTAAGTTCCACGAAGCAGATTCAAGCGAGACTGTTGTGTTCAATGGATTTTCCCACTATCTGGCGAATTACAAAGATGGTGGCTGTTATCGATCTATTCTTCTTAAACCCTTGTTGTTCTTGGCTTGTAGGAACCATTGTTCTTATGTATTTGGCTACAATTTTGGCAAAGATCTTAGGTATTATTTCTAGTAGTTAGTCTAGTATTTCTCTGAAGTTTGCTAGGTTCTTCCTATCGCCGTTTTTAGATATTGAGGTAGTAATGCTTGCTTTCCACTCAAGAGGTATCTTCTCTTCTTCAGTTAATTTATGGATACCATTAGTCATTTACCTTCTTAACTTGGTCCTCCATATTTAATTTGTTCGTCTGTGATTATATCTTCTCCTGATACTTTCCGGTTTTTTATTTGTCGTATGGAGTTTTCAGCCTGATTCTCATTTAAAGTTGGCTTCTTTTACATCAATTTTACGTTGAATTTTATTCTGTGGTTGTTTGATAGGTTGCTTCTGCCATATACTAAACTGTTACACCATGATTTCTGTCTTTGGTGCATTCCTTTTATATTTCCATTTCTCCATATTTAGTTTGTTGTTGTATACTGAATTACATTTTTTGAAAGGTTTTTCTCTCGTTCCAAAATAAAACACTTTCTCGCGGTCCATGGTAGAAATAAAACTTTGAATTTGATTGGTGTGAGCACAAGAAGGACAGACGTTGTTGCAATGGTGCATAAAATATATATCATAAACCTCTTCTTGAAATGTACAATAATTCTTATTGAACTGCTCAGAGCTTTAAAAAAAATTGCTTGAATTGTGCCACTGATGGGGAAATATAAAAACGTCGCGTTGAAAATGCAATTATAAATGACATAAATACAAGGATTTATTCCTTCCAATAAAATTATGAGTTCTGAAATAAATTATTTCTTTTGCCAATAACCACCATATCCTATTTTCTCATTAAAAGATGCAAATTATTGAAACTGAATGTACGCCATCCGAAATCACTTTCCTCCTTGCTGAAATATCGTTTGCACATAAAATCTTGATAATAAAAATGTGATGAGATTCGAAAAAAAAGGAACGCTATAAAGTTATCTTAAAGGCATGGCTGGGGCATTAATTTCTTGAATTATGGGTTCAGTAAGTTGAGCATACCGGTAGCATAACTGATCTCCATTCATTAAGGCTTTGATTATTGAAAACAACCGAAACGGTGGAATGAAATATTAGATTTGGAGCTATAAAATTTGTTATGTGGTATTAAACCTATGATGGAATTTCAAATTATGAAAACTGGGAAGTTTTTTTTCCGTCTTCTAGACTGGAATCATCTCTGACCTATTTGACTGTTATAGATTATTGGTTATATCTATGAAGTGTTTTTGTTCTTCCTGACTGTCTGTTTTTCAAAATTGGACACAGTTGACAAAATAAATATTTGCATTCCTCAATACCAAATTTCAGCATATAAAGTCGTGTCAATTTACTATCCATTTAAAATTTCTTACCACATAAAGTGTTAAACCATAAATTTAAAACCTTATTTTTATTTGTGTATTTATTGCCACTTTGAATCAATAGAGTGACAGGAGAAACTCATTATAATTTGTCGTAAAGTTAAGAGATTACTCGAAGAGTATTAAAAAGTCTTGATAGCGTTTATTGTCAATAACATGAGCCAACAAAATGGAAGTAATCTTGAAAAAAAATTACTCCACGGTGCGTTAGATATTTAGTCTTGTGGTACAAAAATCATCGGCACTATTTTCAATTACTGTAACTTGACTTGTCTAGTTTAGTGATGGTATAACCGTGACCAATTTAATTAAGAAATTATTTAAAGAATGCATTAAAACGGACCCATAGAATGACCGAGAAATTTGCTTATTAAGAGCCTTCTTGAATTTTTTTTCGGAAGAAATAGCAAATACAAGAATAAGAGAGGAATTACGAGTTCTTCGCCAGAATAGATGAACTGTCGATGAAATCTTCAAACGCGCCACATAAAAGGGAAAGGTATCGAGTTCAATCAGAGTGACTTAATGTGCTTTATAGACCTTGCGAAGGCATTAGACAGAGTAAGGCTGAGAACCACACCGAACTTGGCACATAACAAAAGGATAAATAAAAGAATTATTACCACTATCCAAGAACTCAACACAAAAAACACAACCTCAATTCGAATCGGTAATCCAATAACGGAACTAGGCAAGACGACAGACTCAGTCCAATTCGGTTCAACCTAATCTTGGACTAAATAAGAAGAAAAGTTAAAAGCAGTGGCATAGGGACCTTAACTCGCTCCCGGGGCACAATACTTTTTTAGCGCCCCGACCTATTTCGAAAACTATTGTTTTGCGGACCATTCATTATTAGTGTGAACATCGTCGTCGTGGTACTGTCGCATACTTTACATTAATTTCGTTATCATATTGAAATGGCCCGTACCAAGCAAACCGCTCGAAAATCGACTGGTGGTAAAGTCCCTAGAAAACAATTAGCAACAAAGGCAGCACGTAAAAGTGCGCCCACCACAGGCGGTGTTAAAAAACCGCATCGTTATTGACCCGGCACAGTAGCTCTTCGTGAAATTGGTCGCTACCAAAAAAGCACCGAATTATTGATCAGAAAACTGCCATTCCAACGTCTTGTTAGGGAAATCGCACAGGATTTCAAGACCGACTTAAGATTTCAGAGCTCAGCAGTAATGGCTTTACAAGAAGCTAGCGAAGCTTATCTGGTTGGTGTTTTCGAAGATACCAATTTGTGTGCTATCCACGTGAAACGTGTAACCATCATGCCGAAGGACATACAGTTGGCAAGACCTATACGTGGTAAACACGCTTAAAAAGTATAACTATAAACCTAGGCCCTAGGCCTAGGCCCCTTGCCCACCCCTGGCTACGCAACTGGTTAAAAGAGCAGGTAATGGGTATCCAAAGGGGAAAAAGAGATGAAAATAGTGTGCTAGACGCATGAAGTGGTTATTATATCAGATAAGGAAGACGACTGACAAAGGATGCTCTACAAGTTTGAAGTAATGACAGGCAAACATGACATCTGACATACAATCAATATATGAACCAAGTCATGAAAACACGATGAGACCAAAGATATGGTACGAGAACTGGACCTCAGCATGCCAAGATTAGGTCACAAGAGGCCACTGTTGCTGAAATAAACAATACTATAGTCCTAAGAAAAGAGAAGAACAAGAAGACTGTCAGTTTCCTCACATCTTATGATCCCCATAATTTCATTTACCAAAGAAATCTTAAAAATTACAGTTTAAGCTAAATTTAAATGTTGTCAGTCAATGCTTTTAAAAGTAAGTAAATAACTATCCCAACGGAATATACTGCTAGTAACAAAAATGCACTAACTGGACAATAATCGTCACCAAAATCCCGCGTTAATTATTTAAAATAGACTGTCTGATGGTCAAATAATAATTGCTCACTTGCACTCAGCTGAAAATCGTATTATTGAGGAAATTCGATTTGTTATCCATCCACTCATACACTCGTACTAAAACATTGTTACCAGTCTGTGGTTACTGTTTACATTATCATTCGCTGTCCAGTGGGCATTCGTGAAATCGCCATTACAGAAGGTTTATTCCAGTCATCATCAATTTTGGGTTGTAGCAGCTTCCTTTGTGCACGTAATGTGTCTGTGTGTGTGTATGTGTGTGAACTTATCAGGCGCACTGCAAATGCTGCATGAAATCGTTAAGGATATTTAAATAAGCATATATATATATATATATATATATATATATATATATATATATATATATATATATACAGGGTGTAAACGGTTTGAGTGCAAAGATTTTGAAGAACAATACTTCAGGCAAAAATAAATCAAAAAGCTTTATAACATTTTCTAAAATAAACTATAGTTTTGCCAAAAAAAAACACATAAAGTTAGATCTTATGTAGCCCTTGCTACACTGAATAACACAATAATTTCGATTTCAAAATGTCGGTAAATCTAAATATGTAAATACTCAATAGCTTATACATCTTTAATAGCCACATTAAAATTGAAAATTGATTATATAAACTCAAAATATGCTTTTATAATTTAGTGCAAGTTTCTCCGAATAGATATGGCAACGTGGCATACAGACCAACTTATTTACTACCGTTTTTACTTTAACGACGACTGAGAGTTACGATTGTTTTTTGCGATTTCGATTCTTGTAAATA
The DNA here is from genome assembly GCA_034190945.1 of Octodonta nipae. Lineage (NCBI taxonomy): Eukaryota > Metazoa > Arthropoda > Insecta > Coleoptera > Chrysomelidae > Octodonta > Octodonta nipae. Next base: position 13,690,212 of record CM067216.1, read on the forward strand.
AGAATAGATAAACGGTAAAGTGATTTGAATGATATCTATTTGATGTGGACTTCGTGGTTTGCTTTCCATTTAATATATTTTTTAAATAAATAAAATCGGTTGTGATTAGTGTGTAAGTTCGAAAATTAAGAATAGTGCGACAGTATTTATTTGTGATAAATAATGGCCGATTATACAATTAGGGAAAGACATGACATGCTCTTAATTTATGGGGAAAGCAGACGTAATTGCAGAATAGCAAGAATGTTATACAGGGAAAGGTTTCCAAACAGACGCCTGCCCAATGCTAGGACATTCGTAGCTGTTTCGCAGAGGCTTCTGGAAACAGGTAGTGGAATACCACAAATAAACAATCGCGGACCACAGCGACATAATCGTATCTTAGCTGCTGAGGATCAAATACTAGACCTTATCGACATCAACCCATATCGTAGCACACGGAGTATTGGAAGTGAGCTGCAAATTTTTCACACTGTTGTTCATATAACATTACGGGAACAATTGCTCTATCCATATCACATGCAGCGGGTTCAAGGGCTTTCAATTGATGATTTTCAACCAAGTCTCAATTTCTGTCGTTGGTTCCTCAGAAAACATAGACAATTTTCTAATTTTGTGAACAATATTTTAACAACAGATGAAGCAAGTTTTAATAGGAATGGTTAATAAATTTTCATAATACGCATTCGTGGGCTGAGGTAAATCCGCACGAAATATGCCAGTCAGTATTTCAACACCAATTCTCAGTTAACGTGTGGGCTGGAATAGTTGATGAATACTTGGTTGGGCCATTTATACTGCCTGCACGTTTGACAGGTGAGAATTACCTTTATTTTTTGAACAACACGCTACCAGATTTGTTAGATGAAGTGAACCTACAAACACGTTCCAATATGTGGTACTTACATGACGGAGCACCTGCCCATGCAAGTCATCTAGTTGTCGACTTCTTAAATAGAACATTTCCCCGTCGTTGGATTGGTCGAAACGGACATATACGTTGGCCAGCAAGATCTCCTGATATCAATCCTTTAGATTTCTACTTATGGGGACACATGAAAAGTAAGGTTTACACGACTCCAATTATTGACGAGAAGGACCTTAGACAACGCATTTTTGACGCTGCTGACGAAATCCGAAATATTCCAGGAATTTTTTCTCGCATACGTGAAAATTGGATTAAACGGTGTCGTGCTTGTGTCGATAGTAATGGTGGGCATTTTGAACATTTGCTTTGAATAATCCGTTCTTTCAACTCATTTTTATCATTATAATAAATTCGGTAAGTAGGATTACATATTTACTTGTCTAATATAAATAATATTAATTAAATCAGTAATAATGACTCTTCGAATAATTTAACTGGTAAAAAACTACATATACAGATCTCTTGAGTTGAATATCATATGTATTTACCCAACTTTGTATAATTGCATAAAAGAAACCGCCAAATACAAATTCTAATTGCAATACCTTGTATTAAAAACGTAAATATCTTCAACAAAATATTTCATACATTTTTATTTAATTCTAAGGTCAATGTCATCAGTCAATACAAAAACACAGGTGTTTACTTTTTTTGTCGGCGTAGTCATTCCTTTATTATTCGCGCTAAGAGTGAATCTGCTTCGAACGCGAGCGACGTTGCCGGATTGACAATAATTTACTTAATATGTTTTATGGATTTTCTTGGTTATTAAGACCTACTGACCATAGTGGTATAAGAGTTTTTTGTTTAATTTGGTGTTTACTACCTCCACCTAAAATATATGCAGTCAAACTATTTACACCCTGTATATATATATATATATATATATATATATATATATATTTGTTTTTAAGTTTTCGCGGGCACTAAATGTTTTAGGTGGTTTTCGCTTCTAGTTACTCGAATACTAACATTTTCTGAAGCAAGCGCTTCATTATGCGAACCGACCTGAAGAGGGCAGATTTGACTCTGCCGAAACGTCGTCATTTTACCATCGATCCCGGCAGGGATCAGTTATCAACTACGCGGATGAATTCCCGGAAACCACCTAAAACATATATATATATATATATATATATATATATATATATATATATATATATATATTTATTTTTATTTATTTATTTCATCCAGTTAGATACATAGTTTAGTACAAATCTAATACTATATACCCCACAAAGGTTATCACAGAAACCTGTTCGTGGGACTGGCCCTTAAATACTAACTCTTAAAATTAAACATGTAATTACATAACAAAATGATATAGTTTATTACTATTGATCATAGCACTCCTCATAGTATAACATTATATAAATTATTGAGTGTATTATATATCTGTATCTATCCTTTAATCTATAGTTTGCAAAATCCAGTTTTTAAGCTCTTTTTTTAGTTTTTTGTGATTTTTTATGTTTTTTAATAAATTTGGTAAGCAGTTAAATATAAATATAGCCTTCACATAGTTTCTTTTTTACAACTAACAGTCTTATATCTACCTGGCAGCTGTATACTTTTATTTCTAGTGATACTTTCAGATGCAATATATTGTTTTGATAGATTTTCATAATGATACAGTATCGACTCAAGAGCATATTGTTGTGCTATATTACAAGGTCTATTGGTACATATAGTTACTCGAATACTAAGTATTCGAGTAACTAGAAGCGAAAGCAGACTCTGCCGAAACGCCGTCATTTTACCATCGATCCCGGCAGGGATCAGTTATCAACTACGCGGATGAATTCCCGGAAACCACCTAAAACATTTAGTGCCCGCGAAAACTTAAAGACAAATATATATATATATATATATATATATATATATATATATATATTAGAAAGTGGTTAACGGGAAGTAGCCAAAATGGTGGAAAAATGCACACAAGAGTACTCTTTTTACGTATGAAGAAGTTTCGAAATAAAAATTATTTCTTCGTCAGTTCATTCTAAAGTTTCACAAAATTATAAAAATGGAATAATATATAATAAAATATAAATGAAAACTTACTGTGGGTGAGGTTTAAATACTAAAACGAACATTTCAGAGGAATGATTATAACACAAAAACTATCTTGAGGAAAACACATTAACATCAAACTTGACAATTATTTGATAGTCAAGTTGACTGAACAAATTTTTATGATGTGAAAGATGTGTTGATTTTATAGAATATTTGTATAAGATGATAGTATTTCAAATAGGTATATGTAATAAGAAACAATTAAATTGAATAAAAGAGAGTTAAGATAAAGTATATTCCTCAAAAACGTTTTCTTTAGATATATATGGTTTAAATTACATTAAATTGAAATATAATAGATTGAATATGTAAATACACACTATATCTTATAGAAAACGGGTTAATAAGATTCCTCAAGTACAAATGGATATCAATAATATATAGTACAGTTAACTTAACGAATTCAGATTGTTTTCAATATCTAATAAATTACAAAAAATTATTTTTAGATTTTGAAGATCTGTCTTTTTATTGATATTGTCATTTTGGTGCTTAAAGTAAACCATCTCGAAGAAATTTCCTTTGAAATAATTCTTTTCAAAAGCGAAAACTCGAGCATTTTCAACATCTGGAAAATGATTTTTATTTAAACTATGAGTTGCAAGTGTCTTTATTCAGTCGAATGTCAATTCCGTGGGAAGTGATTCTGTGATTTAGATTTCTAGATGTTTGGCCAATATAAGAGGCTTGATAGTCTTTACAGTCAATTTTGTAGATTACATTAGATTTAAGATTAGTTGGAGTTTTGTCTTTTATTTTACTGAAAAAGGAATTCACAGTTTTAATAGATTTTTGTGCAAATGTAATGTTATTTTCAGTTTTGAAAATGTGTCGTATTTTAGGAGTAATATTTTTAATGTGAGGAATGGAGACATAATTAGTTGGATATGAACATAAACTTATTGGTCCTTTATTCGTCGAAGATATAGTTTTAGTATATAAAGTCTCTTGAAAAACCTTAATTGACTAACAACAGTACTATAAATATTAAGCAGGCTGAAAAAATAGCCAAATACAGGGATTTGGAAATTAAAATAAAAACACAGTGGGACATGAACAACACACGAACTGTGCCAATTGTTATGTCAACAACAGGAGTAGTTCCAAAAATTCTATTAAATAATTTAAAATACCTCGGTCTGGACGAAAATCTTTATCAACAAACGCCAAAAGCCGTCCTGTTAGGGACAGCCCGGACGGTCAGTAAATGCATGGGAAATTGCCACGAATCCAACCACGGACCTGATAACCTGGCAAGGGCTCCCACACAGCTAAGCCCTAGGATATCTGGGGTTTAGTGAATTTCCCCCCAAAGGCACGCTATGGGTGCCTCAAAGGGAGTGCGCTGCCATACCCTGTATGGTCAATTTGGATGTAAATACAATGTAAATCATAATTGTTTTAATTTGAAAGTTTAAAATGGCAGTACTCTTTAAAAAATAATCTGATTTAAAAAAATTATGTGTCAAAAGATTAGCAAAAAGAGGTATCACATGAAACCCTTTTGTATTTAAACTTTTACAAGTGATATTCATCCTCGCTTAGGGTGACCGAGACTTGCCCTGAAATTTGACATTTTCAAAGGTGACATTCGAAACTATTTATTCATAACGCTGTTCATGTCAGTTTGAAAGAGCTAAAAAAACTCCATTGCTATTTTAGTTCGAATTTCAATTATTTTATTCGCTGTTATTGGTTCAGAAAGTTGAAAATGATATTTATCTTGGCGACTGACTCTTAGTCTGCTCGCTGGCACTTTGTACCAATATTTCTTTACCATAAGTTCATCATCCTCCTCAACTATCCCCTTGACAATGAAAAGTAATAGTACACGCGAGAGGAAGCAGGCGAAATATGATCTACAACAATATAACTTCTCTGTTAATGACTTCACACTCTATAAAAGTCAAATCAATACTAAGCGGAATTCCACCTGGATCTCGGGGGATATCAGCAAATCGTTATGTTAGGCTTTGGGAGAGAAATAAAAATTGCCTGTTTGAGGGAATCCTCTTTTGTAATTCTCTTCCTGTGAAAAATTTCTCTTTCTCTTCAGCTCCTTCAAGAGCGAATTTAATAGGATGGCTTCGTATGTTTCCCAGGCGGAGTTTTGTCGACTATCCTGCTTTAGTTAAAAGGATATTATGGCATAGTTCCTACTGACGAAACTCAGTAGTTATTCTTCTACTATATGTATATTATGTACTGATAAAATGTGGAAACAGTACAGTCACTTATGAATTGATTATTTTCGTAGGTACAACTCGGACAAGCAGTTTCTCAATTTTATTTAAAACAATTTCGGGTCCCTACGGCAAATTGAATTATGATACATTTAAGACAACTATGATATTTCGGAGCCAATCTAAAGTAAAAATATACATGTACATTTATAAGATGTACTTCGCAACTTTACTGATCAAATTCAAAGTATTTAAGTGTTGTAAAAAAATTTTTTTTTTTTTTGAAGTCGGTTTTTGTTTTTTTTTAATGTATTTATTTTACAATTTTTGTTGATGGTTTAATTGGATGCTGTTTTCCAATCTAATTAACTTTTGATATTGCCTAAAATAAAGTATTTTACTTTTAAGCATCAGTTATTAGTTGTTATAACTTGTTTTTTAAATATGTATGTATACGTATTAAGAAAATTTTGTATATGATTCTAACTTAGGTGGATCCACTATATTGTACACGATCTGACTTTGAAACGTTTGGTTTTCCATCAATATACTTCGTTTTATTTCGCTGGTGTTATTGCCCAAAAAACATAAAAATAATCAACAATATGCCACAAACAACGTTTAGAAGACAATAATTAGTTGCATTTTATAATTCTTATTACTCCTGTTTAATAAGAATTTTATATATTATGAAAAATAAAGGTATTTTACTTTTAAACAAAATTCATAATTGCTGACAAACCTCGTATATAGTTGAAAAAGTAACATGTAATGATGGTAGTATACGTTTCTGACCATACAAATATTTTTGTGAAGATTAACTTCCGTTGGAATCCAACTTATGAATACACACTGTATATAAAAACCAACTGAAAACAGTCGTCTTGAAGTTGATTAACTGACATTTATTTCGATTTATTTCCACTCAATTTTCAATTTATTACATTTTTTAATAATACAGAACAATTGGATGCAGTATTTAATTCTAACAAACTTTTTTTAATTACAATTTGATATAATAAAAAATAAATGTACCTACCTCACTTTTAAACAAAGTTGATGTAATGGTTACAGTATATGTTTCTGACCATGCAAATATGTTTATGAAGAATAACTTTTTCTCTAAATAATATTCATACGAACGTTTTCCGATTGAGTCCAACTTTAGAAGACACACTGTATATAGAAACCAACTAAGAACCTCCATTTTGAAGTTGATTAACTGACATTTATTTCCAATCAACTTTTAATTTATTACAAATTTTAATAATACAGCAGAATTGGATATTATAAAAAAATAAAACTACCTCACTTTTAAACAAATTTGATATATTTTTTCCTAGTATATAGTTGGAAAAGTTACATAAATTATTATGTAGTTTTTTAGTGCAATAGCATAAGTGGATGCAGTTTTTAATTCTAATTACGTCTATTTGATAACAATGTTAGATGTTAACAATAATAAAGATACTTCACTTTTAATCAAAATACCTATTTGATGACAAACCTCGTCTATAGTTAAAAAAGTGAATGGAATGATTACAGTGTGAGTTTTAAACAATGCAAATTGGTTTATGAAGATTAAATTTTTCTCTTAAAATTAAAATCTTAATCTTTAAATCTTCACTTTGAAGTTGATTAACTGACATTTATTGATGAATTTAATTTATTTACAATTTAACAGAAACATTTTCGTATTTCTAATACCAGTAACTCCACCAAAGCTTACGATATAAGAAGGTCGTTAAAAAAGTTTTTCCGATTTTCTAAAAAACGGTACAAGCTGTTTTTTTGAAAAAAAAAGGGATATCCTGGAACTATTCCAATTTCTTTTCAATTTATCCCAGGTTCCGGATAGAAAAAGGTCTATATTTTTATTAATACCAGCGACTCCACCAAAGCTTACTGTCTAAGAAAGTCGGTAAACGATAAAACATGTTATTGAAAAAAATGTGGGACTAAGTCCCGATCCTCGGGAACATAATGTAGTATATATAAACGGTCGTTTGCGAGTTATCACTGAACAAACATAAAAAAATATAGATACAGACGAATTGAAAACCTCCTTCTTTTTGAAGTCGGTTAAAAAGCCACCATAGAACGACCAACAGTGATGATGGGGACATTCTCTCATTTTGAAAATTGATTTGTCGTTTGTGCCCATCTATTGGTGAGTTCCAGGTACTTCAATATAGAACAACACAAATACTTATATCTACTAATTGAATCACCCTGTATTGTCTAATATTTAAAATATCCATTTCCAAAATTGAACCGTAATTAGTCCAATTTGATTTATTGATGCTGCGTATGCTGCAATGATTAATTTGTGTAAACAAGCATTGTTACTGGAATCTAAATAATACAAAATCGAGTTTCGATATTGTGGTCATCTAAACGGAAACAGAGGAAGTGAATGAGTTTAATTGAAACTATCCCAATTTATTAATCAACTTATGGGCGTAGAGAATTTTAAAATAATTGAAAAGTTATGAGGAGCAAGATTATTAATAGAATATTAAATTTGAAATGTAGGTTGAGAGGTTCAAGGCAAGAGCCGATATTAGAATAGTGGAAAACTGTATATTTCAACACACCAATATTATTACTGATTCTGCTTTTTCCGGATTTGGACCGCATCCTTAGATCAAATAGATAGATTCTAATGTTGATAAGGTTCCTTATATCAAATAGAATGATTCTAAACAACTGTCACGATCAATTTCGACGTCTTAGTGTACTTTGTTGTAGAAGTTAGATTAATGTTTTTACTGTCTCGGCGTTATTTGCTGCTAACTGATTTGAACACAATTTCGCACCATCTTTCAATAATGTCTATAACGTTCCTTAGATCAAATAGAAAGATTCTAAAGAACTGTCAGGATCAAATTCGTCGTCCTATTGCACTTTGTTGTAGTAGTTAGATTGATGCATTTTACTGTCTCGGCTTTATTTGTTGCTAACTGATTTGTACACAACTTCGCACCACTTTTCAATAATATCTATAACGTTCCTTAGATCAAATAGAAAGATTCTTATGACTATAAGGTTCCTTATATCAAACAGATTGTAAGCAACTGTCAGGATCAAATTCGACGTCTTAGTGTACTTTATTGTAGTAGTTAGATTAATGCTTTTTACTGTCTCGCCTTTATTTGTTGCTAACTGATTTGAACACAATTTTGACCACCTTTCAATAATGTCTATAAGGTTTCTTAGATCAAATAGAAAGATTCTAAGCAACTGCCAGGATCAAATTCGACGTCCTAGTGTACGTTGTTGTAGTAGTTTTAATGATGCTTTTTACAGTCTCGGCTTTATTTGTTGCTAACTGATTTGAAAACAATTTCGCACCATGTTTCCATAATGTCAATAACGTTCCTTAGATCAAATAGAAAGATTCTAAAGAACTGTCAGGATCAAATTCGTCGTCCTATTGCACTTTGTTGTAGTAGTTAGATTGATGCATTTTACTGTCTCGGCTTTATTTGTTGCTAACTGATTTGTACACAATTTCGCACCACTTTTCAATAATATCTATAACGTTCCTTAGATCAAATAGAAAGATTCTTATGACTATAAGGTTCCTTATATCAAACAGATTGTAAGCAACTGTCAGGATCAAATTCGACGTCTTAGTGTACTTTATTGTAGTAGTTAGATTAATGCTTTTTACTGTCTCGCCTTTATTTGTTGCTAACTGATTTGAACACAATTTTGACCACCTTTCAATAATGTCTATAAGGTTTCTTAGATCAAATAGAAAGATTCTAAGCAACTGCCAGGATCAAATTCGACGTCCTAGTGTACGTTGTTGTAGTAGTTTTATTGATGCTTTTTACAGTCTCGGCTTTATTTGTTGCTAACTGATTTGAAAACAATTTCGCACCATGTTTCCATAATGTCAATAACGTTCCTTAGATCAAATAGAAAGATTCTAAAGAACTGTCAGGATCAAATTCGTCGTCCTATTGCACTTTGTTGTAGTAGTTAGATTGATGCATTTTACTGTCTCGGCTTTATTTGTTGCTAACTGATTTGTACACAACTTCGCACCACTTTTCAATAATATCTATAACGTTCCTTAGATCAAATAGAAAGATTCTTATGACTATAAGGTTCCTTATATCAAACAGATTGTAAGCAACTGTCAGGATCAAATTCGACGTCTTAGTGTAATTTATTGTAGTAGTTAGATTAATGCTTTTTACTGTCTCGCCTTTATTTGTTGCTAACTGATTTGAACACAATTTTGACCACCTTTCAATAATGTCTATAAGGTTTCTTAGATCAAATAGAAAGATTCTAAGCAACTGCCAGGATCAAATTCGACGTCCTAGTGTATGTTGTTGTAGTAGTTTTAATGATGCTTTTTACAGTCTCGGCTTTATTTGTTGCTAACTGATTTGAAAACAATTTCGCACCATGTTTCCATAATGTCAATAACGTTCCTTAGATCAAATAGAAAGTTTCTAAGTAACTGTCAGGATCAAATTCGACATCCTGGAATTAATTTATTTATATACCTAAACCGGCATATAAACAAAGTTTTCCGACGTTTCGCCCAAGACTTTTTCAAGGATGAGAAAAAAACAAAATAAGTGTTACTTGACTCCATTCATTTCATCTTTTTCTCACGAACACACTTTCTAAACTTCACTTTTTATTCAACTTGTCACAATGATGCACAAATTCTAAATGAGTAATAGGTACGAAGAAATAATAATTGGTCCCCCGAAATTTTCAGGTAAAACAAGGGTAGGAGGCATTTAATGGCATTATTTTATGATTGTGGTGAAATTTTGTATACATTCCTGGAATTTTAATAGTGGGTAATGTAAGTGATTTATTTTGTGGAAATGTTGTCTTGGTTGAAATTCTTGGGATTTCTGGCGATTTCAACGACCTCTCGGAATTTTCTGGTGAAAAGATACGGAGATTTGGCTACGACAGAGGAGCTGTCGAAGATGATTTGGTGGCCCGTTTCGTGATGATGTTCAGCTACAGCAACGTTTGTTCTCACCCAGGCGAGTGTTTATAGATCGACCTGTTTCCCCGATGTATACTGCCCCACACGAGCATGGAATCGAATAAACACCTTTAGACGAAAGAGGATTTTGTTTATTCTTTGGAGAGGGTAACATTTGTGAGATTTTGGATACTGGTTTGTAGACTGTTTTCACCTCGTGCTTATGGAGAAGCTTCCCAATCCTATTCGTGACCTTGCTCATATATGGCAAATATGCTACTGATTTATTAGTTGACAATTCTTTCTTAGGAAGGGGATAGCCGATTTTTAGTAGGCTACCCTCAACCCAAGCTAATTCCCTTCCCAAACTTTTGGGTTCGGAAATGGATATAGCTCGATGCACCGGGGAGTTCACGACTGACCGTTTCTGAGATGGGTGATGATGAGACCGGGCGTGCAGATATCTGTCGGTATGTGAGTGACCCAGGCGACCATTTGGCAACCGTGAAACCAACACGTCTAGGAAGGGCAGGGATTCATTGGACTCAATTTCCATAGTGAATGTGATGTTTGAATGTTGGGTAATAAATAACGTCGGAAAACTTTGTTTATATGCCGGTTTAGGTATATAAATAAATTAATTCGAAGAAATGAGGCGGTCCAAATCCGGAAAAAGGAGAATCAGCTATGACTCTGGCCTCGAAAACCTCCGTTATCAACCAATGTTTTTATTTACCAAATTTGAAATTCTTTATAATTTATACTGACGATGTGGTTTGAAATAATTCTTGAAGCATTTAAATTTTTCAAATGTGTAGAGTTTGTGATACAACATAATTTGAAATTTTTGAGAATATCTATATTTTACGAAATTGCAAATGAATTATATAATTTGAAAATGAAAATCCGATGCATTTTGAAATACTAAGTTCTCTGTTAAACTTGTATTTATACAGACGAAAGGTTTCTGGTCCATGAAATGTATATCGCTGTAGGATATATTAATCGATCGGATTATCAAAATTTCGACTATAACATCTAAATAGTTGAATTCAGTGTATTTGCATTGTGAATTTTTTACTTAAGAGTTTTTTATCTGTTTGTGTAATATTGAGATACAGTATATAAATGTATGCGTATATAAAAATCCTATTTTTGTTTCACAATATCAGATTTTTTTAATATAATAGAATTGAAAAGATGAGAAAGGGATGTGTCACTCCTATATCAGTAACATAGTGTGCATTCAAAAAAACGTGTTCGTTCAACATCGTATGTGTCAGCGCAAATCACATGTATCCTTTTTTCAGTCACTAATCCAATGTTTGTTTCCATTTTTCTCCCATCGCATGGTGCGTGGTGTAGGAGGAATAAAGAAAACACGAACGCATTAGGTACGTACGTATTTTGTAAATCTATTCCCGGCTGAAAATATTCTATACATATGCTCATAAATGTGACGGGTCTATTAACTCTATGGGAGGCATAATAAACGATACATTATGTCAAGCTGAGTTTACAGGATTTTCGCCAAATCGCTGCTTGTGAATAATAAACCATCATATACAATACCCCTCAAGTTTCTCAAGATAAAGCTTTAATCATGTGACGGACATTTTTATAAGGAGCAGCTACGGCCAGATGAATAATAAAGATGGCGGGTTGAAAAATTATTTGGAAAGGCAGCTCTTTATAGCACTGTTGTTAAATGTCATAATATCTGCCATAAAATATGGAAATAATTTCCTTATCATTTCAAACGATTGTCATCCTTCGAATGTTAAACGGCTTTCACTTCTTCCAATGAGTTTCACTGAATAAAAGTAATTGGAGGCAAAAAATCGACATTTGAAGCAAATATTCTATGAAAAGCAGAATAAGTTAATTTGTAAATTAGACAACATTAAAAATATAAGTTTAATAAATTAGGTTTTAGTGTTTCCATATACAGGGTGAGCCAAAAGTATGCAAACTTTTGAATAACCCTTCAGGAATACATTTTTTTTTGAAAAATAATAAATACAGAAGTTTTAGTTAGCATTTTCCCCTGGCTATCTAACAGTTATCATGACCGGTTTCTGAAAGAGCGGAAAATTTTACGGCTAGAATGACCTTGACTATGACAAAATTCAAAATGGCTGATCCAAGATGGCGGACGCATTTCAAAGTCAACATGGTTTTTTGAAATAGAAACCCTTTGTCTTCCAAATCGGATTGTGAAAGAGTGGATAATTTTATTTACGAAAATTACCTTCACGACTACGGACAAGGTCATCCAATTTTGGTGAAAATCTATTGATTTTTCAAATGTGCGTCATCTTGGATCCGCCCATTTGACTTGTATAAATCTGATCTCAGGTTCTTAAGTAGCGACCTCAGAACCCCCCTATACCGATTTTGGTGAAATCACCTCCGCCGAGAGCCTTAAAGTTCGTAAATTTAATATTAAAACCTCAGAACGACAATTTTTAATGAAATAGGGCAAGAAATCTGGGTTTAAAATTATATTTGGGTAAATTTAGTAAAGTACCCCCCTGAATCATGAAATTGCCCCCTAGGAAGCACGTGTCTGAATCCGCCCCTGACCTTGTTAGCGGTCAAGGTCATTCCGAACGTAAAATTTTCCGGCTGTTTCCGAAACCGGAATAAAATATGGGTTTTTTTATTTGAATAATGCATTCGACCTCGAAATAACCGTCAATGTCATGGTCAAGGTCAAGGTCATGGTCACCGCCAGGGAAAATACTAAAACTTTTGTCTTTATAATTTTTCAAAAACAAAAAAAAAATCTGAGAGAGTTATTCAAAGGTTTCCATAATTTTGGCTCAACCTGTATAGCATAACATATTGTGTCAGATTACCTCGTATTTGCCAAAGTTTCATTTTAAAATTGAATTCTTCTTTTTAATATATACAAAATATATTAACAAAATTGTTTTAGTACAGAAATAGGGTGAAATATGGAGATTATAATTAACTCGGAAGTGAAAATAGAAGTTAATGTCAGCTAGAAATCAATTTGCAATTGAAAAATTGATTGTGTCGTTTTCATCTGATGAAATGTAAAAACCAAATAAATGTCTAGCTCATCTATCACCCCGAAACATTTTTATCTTTCAAATAATTGTTGACAGTAAAAACGTTAACTAGAAATATCCATTGCATGGAAATAGAGTCCCGAGTAAATCGAGCTTATATCTATGCGAAAATTTTGAATTTTTGCATGTTTGCAAAATAAAGAATGGATTAATGAGTGTATTGATAGCAAATTTATGTACATTTGATGACTGTGTCCAAGTTAAGTACGTACTTTATGTGGCATTCGATGCAATACCGATAAACACAGATCTGTAAGCAGTTTATTTATTTGTGTCGTATTTTATTCTATGGTAATTTCAACGGCTATTTGGTTGGCAGACAGAGATTGACAGTTGAAGTCATCGCTTTCTGCTATATAAGCAGATCGCAGTAACATATCTGGAATAGGTTTGGCGTTCATAATCTGTTTTTTATCGGGAATCTCGTGATGGCAAGAAAGTAACTTTTGAGGAATTTCATGTTTGATCTGCGAAAACCGGAACAGGCTATTCAGTTCTTGAAACTCATGCTCTAAATATTTCAAATATTTGGCACCTTCTCACAGATGTCGATGCAGCTGGCACTTTAATGTCCCATAATCATATTTTACATTATTTCAGTAACCCTATTAATAATAAATGATAAAAATTGGTTTAAACTATATCAGAAAGCATTCAATTGTAGCAAATTATTCAAAGGATTAAATTCTGGACCAGAGATAAAATGGTCTTAATATTCAAATGTTACACATAACATTTTTTTTGACACAAATTTTAATATCAAATTCCTAAAATTGGATAAAGCGCAAATCAGTGATGCTTATATTTCATTTAAAGAAGTTTACCTACATTGCACTTGCTGAGTCTTTGTGATTTTACATACCTCATAAAGCTATATCTCCTATCCAATCTTCTCATATTCACTTTGGGTCATGAAATACCACCATAAATCATCCTCTAGAAAGATTTTAAGACCAATAATGGTAATAAATTTATTATATTCTACTTCGACAAATTTACTATCGAATAATCGTTTTACAGGCCCCCGGGTTGTTAACCTCATTATATTTACCAGTACTTTTTGTTCTTCAAATATGATCGTGTGTACTCGTTACGACACTTTGTACATAGAAAGTTGTATCCTAAGGTTTTTCTTTGTCTTCACCGGAAGGCGTTCCTTTCAAGTGTACCGAGAGATGAAACTCTTTAAATACAAATTCCATATACGGCGAAATATTATAAAAATGCAATCCTCGAAGTTTATGAGAAAATCTCGAAGGCTTCATAGGAAACTTCAGCAAATTTACTGCCATAAGACGTGATGAAGTCGTCTGTGTAAAAAATGTTAAATGAAATAGTACGAGGACAGTTTGATAAGTACGCGACTTTTTGAATAAAATATATTTTTCCAGTTTTTTATTCGTTTGGAATAATTGAATTTCTTCAGGCCGCAAACCCACTCTTTTACTGCGCAGCAGTTTTTCAGGTTTGGAAATAGTCGCTGGGGGCTAAATCGTGAGAAATCGCTAGATGGGGTAGCACTTCATAATCCAATTTATCGATTTTTGGGATGGTGGCTACATATGGAGAGTGAGTCACCTTGGCAGCCTCTGCTACTTCATGCACTTTTATTCTCCTATGTCCTTTCCGGAAAAAGAATGTTTAATCAGCAAATGAAATTCACTTTTTCCCGTTTATTATCATCACTTAGGGTTAAAATATTAATTCGTATACCATTTTATTAATATTCATTAGTTAGAAGAACCAAACCATTAATATAGTTATATTGTGATTTCGCAGTCAAAGTTACTGCCCCACGTTCACAGAAGGAATCAGTTCGATACACTTTTTGATGGTACCGCCCGATCGATTATTCACCTCAAGTGTCAAAATTTAACGACTTTGGTGCTGGACCGCACAATTCGTGTGAATTCATAAATAACAGCTAGGTCTTATCTTTATTTTCTACCTCTTTCATTTAAGCATTCTTCGAAGTCACTTAATGTACCACTTTCGTGTTGACAGTCATTTGGGTCTGAAAATCATTGATATGAGTAACAGTTTGTTGCATAATGCGTTCCAATGTTGTGACTAAACTGATACATTAGGTAGCGACTTCTTTACGGTACTTTTAATTACTGTGAATTCTTTAATTTTTCATAATAGTACGTTAGTTTTTCTTTGTTGTTTGTCATATGGTGCCTGGTAATTTCAATAGTTATGGGGCCATTTCCAAATGTTACTTACGCATGACTTTTAACTCTGCTGGTGTACCATTGTCTGGTCAATTGTCCAGCCCTTTGTAATTTCCGGAACTTTACTCTATAGATAGCATCTATTATCTTGATGTGATTTCTGCTTTTCCTTCCCTCCTTGTTTGCCAAAGCATGCATTTTTCCATAGACCGCTGTGTAAATTGTTTTCATATAGAATACCAATTAAACTCTTTTTTGTGTATTTTGACTAGATTTTCTGCCAAATATCATCTTCTTTGGCATATTACAGTTCTAAGCTAACTTGATATGTATACTAATTAACTCATACATTCCTCTAGTCTTTGCAGGTTGCATTCATTATGTTTGTTGCCTTGATATTCATTTGTTTTGCCGCTACTCTAAATTTTTGGCAGTTAAGAAGTTAATACAATGCGATTGGCAAATCTCAAATGGTTGAGATATTCTGTTACTATAATAAGTCCCTTATAGTTATAGTTTAAGAATTGAAAGGTGCCCGTTGTGACACCATGCCTGGAAATTTACTAGAAACTCCTGGAATATTCAGATTGCTATAAAATATTAAATTATGCATTAGGGGAAAGTGGGGCAATCGGGAACACTTAACTTTCAACGCTCAAAACTAATAGATAAAAATTATAAACTAATTCAAGTTTTATTGCTACATAAACTTTGATTATGTATCTACTTAATAATCGTAAAAAAAATCTAAAAAATTAACGTTTTAATAAAAATATGGAAAAAAACAAAAAGCATTGCCGTTCCTATTTACCCGATACCCTATGGGGTAATTCAGCTCATTCCGCGGGGAAAATGGGAACGCTGTAGGGTAATAAAAACGACGGTTAATCACGACATATATAGCACACGTAACCTTTACCGATCTCACCGGAAGTACATTCTTCATGTGCCCAGACTTTGCAAACGTCACACATGATCCAGTCTTCATTCGGTGGAGACAGATACCTTTCGCAGCATATTATGCAGTAAAACTCTTCTTCGTTTTTTGTGTCTTCTAATGCTTTGTTCATCCTATCCTTTTCCCTTAACTTGGGGCTTCTTTGGCATGATTTCTGATGATCTTTTGGAGTTCTTTTCTGATTTTTTGGCATTTATCTCACTACGTCTCTTCTGTTTTCCTCTAATTGAATTTTTATTGGTGTGCTGGATAAAATCTGAGAGTGCTTCTTATTCTGCCGGTTAGAAGTGGTTCCAGTTTTAGGAATGACAGACAGGCACATTAATGATTTCAGCAAGAGGAATAGTAGTGGTAATTGATGCTAACGCTGAAATCATTTGAGTCTGACTGGTGTGGGACTGATTAGATACCGTATTTTCAAAGCTGTCTTTAAATTTGTCAGGATCAATAGGACAAATTCCAGCAGCTCTAAATCCGGTGACAGCCTTGCTTATGTTAGCTCTCTTGTTGTATGCCTTTGTAAAAAGTACTCCAACCTCATATTGATTCATTCGTTTGCCAGGGTTGTTAACCATGTAGAGTTCACATTCTCTATTGTTGTATGCCATCTTCAGTGAACTGAAGATTGCAAGATCCAGTGGCTGCATTTTGTGAGCTACATGGCGCGGCAAAGACAGAACTTGTAAGTTGTATTTTCGGAAAAATTCGTATGCTCCCAAGTTGATATGACTTTCATGATTATCAAGTATTAATAATACTGGTTCCTCTTTCGTAGGTTTTACAAAAGTAATGAAGTGTTTCAAGTAGTCAAATAAACACTCATTACAACCTTTGATTAACAGTCCATTCATTCTCTTTCTTTTGAAGATAAAGATTGGACGTTCACATATGCCACTAGCATTGACAACACAAACTACTGTTATTGTTACCCCGCGTTCTCCGCTTGTTGCTTTTGCTATCTGTTTCACACTCTTTGAAGCCAAAATTTTGTAATTTTTTTTGAACCGTGCTAATGCCGGTTTCATCAATATTAAAAATACGATGAGCAGGTATATTGTGTTTTTCTTGGATAATTGTTAGTTGATCAAAAAAGTCAATCGACTTCGGTGGCATTAAATGCTGTTATTCTATTAAGTGAAGTGGCTTCTGGAATCCGTAAGCTGATGGAAGGATGCTGGGACATAAAGCCATAGTACCAGTCTTTACCTGCCAACTGCCAATTCTTTGTTAAAATTTGTGTTGCAGTTTGTTAGCTTCGGCAAATCGAAAAGCAAGTCAAGTCAAGTGATATGCCATAAAAAGAAGAAATTAAGAACGCAAGGGGTAATTGGGAACGTTCCAATATGAGATTTCATTCACTAGAGGGAAGCGCAACTGATGAAGGTTCACGACCAGAAACAATATATTCTCTTACGTTCAATGGGTTGTAAAATTTCGAAAAGATATTATCATAGTTCAGAGTTTAAAAAACAAACAAAATTTGCAACTACAAATTAATATACATAGAAATATTTAAGTTTAGTGATGAAAAAAACTTAATATTCATTTTAAGGATTCCTGATGATCCTGTCTTAAATGTAGTACTACGTTTATCTTTCTACAAGCTTCTTTACGTTTACTGGCAGTGGTAAGACAGCGCATTTGATTCATTGCTGTTTAATATTTTCTTATATTTGTAGATAGGCATTATGTGACCTCAGAAGTGTACGCATCGAGTGTTAATTAAGGTTATTGATATATAGTTGTGTCTTTCAGGATTAAGTGGCGTCCAATATATAACGCACCTGTTGTCAGGGATGAGAAGCATTTACATATTTTGCATTTTTAATACAGAAACGGCGTCTTCATGTTGAAGAAATTGCCGTTTACTTCAGAAAATTGCGTATCTAATAAGTTCTTGGTTTACTTCGAATAAAATATTTTGTGGCCCGTAAGGCTGCGGGAACAGTAGTTTAATTAATCATATTCGTACTAGTGTTTTGGGTGTCATTTTGATTATTAGCGCCACTTTTTTTGGTTCTATTGATGCTGTTCTATATAAATCCGCAACTACATGGGCGTATAATTGTTTATCCAATACAAAAAGCTTGAGTTATCGAATTTAAAATCAGAAATCTGCATTGTTCAAGACTTCTTCCTTGGTCTATTGGAATGTAGTTGGTAATTAATCCTGTCTGTGGGAGTATGGCGTGTTCTGATTGGCCAAAAGGAATCAAGGGGCGTGGTCTACAAGTGTTACCGATGGCTTTGGTATTGCGCATCGGAGAGCGGGATACAATTTTCTGTTAAGTTTCAAACTTATTCTTTTCCGTTGAAATTATTTTGAGGTTTATAAAATATCTACTCGCTATCATGAGGGCGTATGTTATCGAGAACTTCGCTTTTCGTTGAAGTAGCAAATGATTTGTTGAAATTGATATGAAGGGTCTATGGTAGATAATTTTGTGAGCCCCTGTGGAAGTGATAGTGATAGAGGTGGAAGTCGTCAAGTTTCGTGATTTTTAAATCTTAACTTATTTTATCGGAAAGTATTTCCAGAAATGACCCATTTTGGTCCCAGAACTAATCTACTCAGAGTTTTCATTCAAGTCAATTAACTAAGGCTCGACTGTGCGACGTTTTAGGTTTGGAATATCCTCAATCACTCTTTGAAGAACGTGTTATATATCACTTACTCTTCCACTGTAATCTGAGTAACAATTATGAATGTTCTATAAATATGATTCACAACGTAACAATACCCAGAAAAATATGTTTTTGAATATACATTCATATCATGCTGCACTCTACACAGATTGGAGGAGTGGGTTCACCAAACGGAGTCAAATACTCATTACATTTAATTCAGATATATTTTTTTGGATTTATAATATTTACGATAATTTTTCTTATCTAAGTATTGTGTACATTTACCATATTGGAGGTAAACAGATGTGATTTTTTTGAATTATGTTGCACCTGATCAATTTATTTCTGATAATATCTTATTAATTTTAACCTTATACTTTTAATTTAGAGTTTTTTGATGTTTGCCAGATAACTTTCATATAATTTAACTAAGATTAGAAAAAATCGTTAAATTATGCACAAATTCACGGTAAATAGGTAGATCTGGCAACGCTGAATTCATGGCTACCTGAAGGAAATTTTATTTAAATTTTGACATTTCATTACTTTTGTAGCGATTACGTTGAAAGTTTACAATTCAATCAGAAAAGTGTTCAAAGTATTTTCAAGGTTTCAATTTCAATTCACAGAAAAAAATTGTCAAAAAATAGGTGTATGTAATTAACTTAATATGATACCTATTTCTTTATATTTTCCACATAAACCAGAAATCGTCATGGGTTACTAGGTAGGTAAGTGTGTTTTAATTCACATTAATGAAACTATATTGAATCTTAAGATATTTGAAATTTTTTATATTGAAAATTATACTGAAAATTAATGTTTTCTGACAATGTGGGTATCTTATAGTTAATTTATTTTACATTACATGGTCCCCTTGCTGTAAAGTTCTGACTTTTAAAACCAGGTAAGTTTTACTTAAAGGAAAAATATCATTGATATTTTACAGATTTGTTTTAATATAAAAAATACCTATCTATTTATTAGGTGAAGTTAGGTAAATTTACTCTAGAGTAAAATATATTTTTATTCGACATATTTTTCCTTTCAAATTTTACATTGCTAGCTTCAAAGTTTGCAACCTAACAATGTTCAAAAAATTCAAAATTCCATACGCTCTACCACGACAACAGAAACCACTGTGTAATTATATATGCTAGGTTGGTTCTTAAATTATAAAGACGGTAGTGACTGGGTAACACTCTTTCAGACCATGTGATGACCATCTTTTACTGTTCAGTGTTTGGAGTTGACTATAGTTCAACAGGAAAATATTTAGTGTTGTAAATTATAGATCAGTATTGATTTTTTGGACAAGTACTACTAATTTTCGTAGAAAATAATATTTGTAACTTTTTGTTGTGATTATAATTCTGTCATTAATATAATATTATTTTCAGAACAGTGAAGGTGTTGTGCTACAAATCATCAATCAGCAGACAATAGAAATGACATTAAAGATTAGGGTTTTCATTGGGTTGTAATTAGATTTGCCATAATGTATAGGACATATTTGTGTAAAAATATTCCTACAATAATATATATAAATAAAAAATAATTTCGTGAAATATTTCTACAAATGTAATTCAAATGAAATAATAGGGATAGCAAAGGCCTGGCCTACTTTTCTAAATTCTCCTCAACTCTATTTCTTATAGAGACAAAATAACGTCAATAATGTTCAACTTATAATTTTAATGAATTAGGGTCGAATTTCGAGCACTGGGCGACGCTAGTTTTTATAATTTCCCTTATCTTGATTAAAGTGACATTTCAGACGGAGCAATTAATATACGTTTTGAGTGTAAAATGTCAAATAATCTACATTAACATAGATGTTAATACGCACTACGTTTTTGACGAATTACATTTCCATGTTAATGAGACTGAACTAAAATACTCAATTTACGGCACAATTTCTATAACAATATGCATTTGGTTGTTATCCTGTTACTCAAATCTTGATAAAATCTGGTAATGCAGTTGCCGAATAGCGAGATGCTGTTCGTACGGTGCGGTGTCATGAGCATAACTATTATCAGCAGGTAGTAATTGAAGATGACGCCTGTCACCGTTAAGAGGATTTGAATAATACAGGCATACATTTTACATGCAAGGTGCCGAGGATTAGAGAACGAACCACCTGTATAATAATTACGTTAACATTAATAACCCATGCCACACTGAGAATGAGTATTTGGAAGTGATTATTAATTTTCAATTTCTATTATTTCGTTTTTATACTGAATCATTACGATAACGCGAGAACTTACGTAAACAATTAATTATACGATCGAATGCATTGGTAGATCAGCGACAACGAAAATTTTTAAGATATCATTTTTATTATTTTAATTCTTAACTTTTTTTTTTATGAATATCTGGAAGCGAAACATTTTACAGCATCTCCGTGTGTTTGGTCGTAGGGGAAAAACTGACACAGAAGTCGTCACCGTAACCATCACCGTTAGATTTTCTCCGCTAACACATAGACTTACTGACATTCTATATACGTTGGTTTATCTTTGTATGCTATGTGATAGAGAAAGTGAATTTGGAGGTGCTAAACATAAGAATCAATCTAAAAGTATATCAAACAGTTTGAACTACGGCAGAGTAAAAAAAACTGGTAAAAGGAACTGAATGACTACCTAGCTGTTTTTTGTTTCTGTTTTATAGATCGACATTAACTGGAGAATCTTATTTCTTATTCACAACTTTAATAAACTTGAAATCGGGGTTGGATCAAAGCTAATGCTGCAAACAGAGGGCTCGTGAATGGTTCGATGAGCATTGAAAGAGCATTGATTGGCTGACTCTAATATTTACAGCTAGATGATATCATTAAACAGATCACCAACTTAATGAAACTGTTCGCAGTTATCTGCGAGCATGGTTGAGTAGGTTTTTTTGAGAGGCAGTGGTAAAATAAAACCTAAATGCCGCATTTATGTTGTATTCGAGCGTCAGAAAGTACACATATTGAAATGATGTACTTTAGAGAAGGCTGTAGTAGACGTTAGCAAACTATTCACTATTTAGAGCAGATTACGTCATACAGAACCAAAACACCGATGGTTTGTCACTCATTACCATTCTTGTCTACCGCTGGCAGTCCTGTCCCCGCCATAGGATGCTAATCTTCGATTCGAGCCAGCTTTGAGGCGGCTGCAGCAAGCCACTGACGATTTAGCGGAATGGTGCCTTCAGTGGAAGATAGCCATCAATGAGGACAAAACTCAAGCTCTGTTCGTCAACGGAAGAAGCCGCACGATCGTTCCTACAGGAAACCTGACCGTCAACGGTAGAGAAATTCCATGGAAGAAGGAAATCAAACACCTCTTAGTCATCATTGACAGGGGGTTGAATTTCACGAGATATGTCCAAGAGACTCGTAACAAAGTCCGGGCTGTCCGTGTCAGACTTTACGCCCTAATAGCAAGTGGAAGCAAGCTGACCCTCATTAAGACAGCCCTCTTACCAATGCTGACGTACGCTTCAATAGTATGGGGACACACCAGCAAGAGCAACAGACAGGCCATCCAAAGGCAGGAGAACCTTTGCCTACACTCGCAGTCGACGCATACTGGTTCGTTCGTAACACCAACAAGTTCTTGCAGAAATGAAGAGGAGGGTCAGAACGGCTTACTTACTGGAACAGCACCCAAATCTTCACCTACGACAGCTAACAGACTATGAACCCAGATTTATTGACAGATACAAACGACCTAAGAACCAGCTCTGCCTAAGCGAAGAAGAAGATGACGAAGTAGCTCAAAAGTAGAAGATCATAGCAAAGAATGAGTCACGAACCACAAGCAAGACAGTTGTTGTACTACCAATAAGGTAAAGCAACTGAAACAAACAAAAGCCAAGCTATCCTAACAAGAAGACAGCGATTATGCAGAAGGAAAACTGCGTTAGCGTGCGGACCTGAGTTAATTCTCAGGGGGTGGATCGCAAAGAAGCTGAAAGTGTTCTCAGTAATTTTCTGAAGGTCAACTTCAGAAGGTGTGTGCACTATTTAGAGCAGATTACGTCATACATAACCAAAACACCGATGGTTTGTCACCCACTACCATTGTTTTCTGCCGCTGACGCCAAGAATATTTTAGAAATTCAATATACTAAGAATTTGGTACCCCACTACTCCTACACGCAATTCCAGAGCCATGAGCACGGCACCAAGATCACACTTGATCTCCACTGGCCAATCATAGGACGCCATGCTCCCATAGTCGGGATTGTATACTTCACCTCTTGACCATCATATTTATCTCGAGTATTCTACTATGCATCACCTAGCTCTGCGTTACTGAAAAGGTATACAGCTGTTGTGGACGAAACATTCGAACGTAATTCTCTTATACTGCGATCAGTTCACATTGTGCCAGGAATTGTCAAATAATAATTGTCTGTCGCAGTGAAACATTGTGACATCCTTATGCTTTCCTAAAAAGGTTCCAGTACATACTTAGTTCATAAACTTGTATGCATTATTTCAATTGTTTACTAGGCATTTACATCGTGAACGGATTGAAAGTCATGCAGCTGTCATGTAAGGGAGTCACCAGGTAGCTTCCCCTATAACTCTCTTGTGGATCGTTTCCACAGCAGCAGTTAAAGTTTGCCTGGATCAAAAAAACTCTTTGGATTAATTTGTGTCAGAAAGGAGTTTATTTTCTAAATTTATTCACTTTTTAACTGTTTTTAGCACTAATATTCTTTTGATTTTTCCATTTAAATCTGCCGTCACATTTAATGAATTCAGAAAGATGATACATTGAAGAGAAAATCTGCTTAATTTGAATACATACTACAATTAGTACTTACAATATTTATAAGCTTGTTCAAGTAGGAAATGCTGTTAAGCCTTTGAAATTAGCAATGACTGTCAACTATTTGCGAACAACAGAATCAGTCAATCAATATTTATGCGCCGTGCTTACCGCTTATTATCGTATTTGCAAGACAAACCGTTAGTTTTGTAACAAAAATCTTACATGGAAATTCTACAATGGCTTTTATATATGCACTATTTTTGATATTCCTTATACGATGAAGAAATCCTATAAACATTGCAATGCCAGATTAACTGCTCGTCGTAACTGTCTAGCATTTAATAAAAATTCACTACGCCAGTGTTTTGGCGCCAATAAGTGTCGGCTTTCTGAGAAAAAAATTATTGGTTGTACATGAAGAATAAGAAACGCTGAAGACGAAGAAGTTGGTAAGAGTGGATTCGACATAGCGGGTCATAGCGTTGCATGTACAACTAATCAACCTACACTCTAGTTTTGTGTGGGAAGTTAGAGAGCAATGAAAAAAGAGTCACAACGACTTCAAGAAGTGTTTAAGGCTACCATATGGTTGATTAATATGGGTTTTATGTGAACTCGGACGATGAAGACGATCAAAAAAATACGAAAGTAATAATGCAAATGCAGCAAATTAACGGTTGCGATAAATTCTTTGTTGCCGGCGATTTCTGCAATTGTTTTTGACATTCTATTGACAACTGGTTCATTCTTACAACAAATAAATTTACTATGTTTAAATTTTATTATTTGTTTCATGTAAAGAGTACCATCATCTTTTTCTAAAATATTTGATATTGTTTCTTAAATAGGTTGATGTCATTCGCTCAGAAAACTAATTTATTTTCAAATAATCAACACGGTTATTTAAACCGCAGATCCACAAATAGTGCTGTATTTGCATATTGCAAGAAAATAATTGAGTATTTGGAAGCAGGTGAGTGCCCTGTTGGGATCTTTTGTGATTTTAGCTTTTGACTTTGTCATTCATGACATACTTGTGGAAAAATTGTATACCTATGGAATACTAGGCTATCCACTATCGGGGATATAATCTTTTTTGTTTAAGAGAACACAATTTGTTGACATTAATAATAATTACTCTCAGACAGCTGAAATAGATATAGGAGTTCCTCAAGGGTCAATATTAGGACCAATTTTATTTTTAATCTATATCAATGACCTAGATCTACTTCCGATTTCGGCAAGCTTCACGATGTATGCTGATGATACATCATTAGTCGTATCTGATACATCAGACACATTATTACAGGATAAATGTAATGAATCGTTATTTGCTTTAAATGAATGGTTTTCATCTAATCATTTATATCTTAACCCTTCAAAAACACAAGCTTTGAGATTTAATCATAATCAACGATAATGTAATGTGTTGTCATTTCAAGTTAATAATCTATCTCCTATAATTTCAACTAATTTAGATGTAAATATTTGATTTCAAAGTTAAATTCGATTTGCTACCAGCTAAGAAATCTAAGATATGTACTAGAGACTGATCAATTGCTGAAGCTCTATTATGCACAGGTTGAAAGCAGACTCCGATACGGTGTCATTTTCTGGGGATTATCGTCGTCGGCTAATGATGTTTTTATAGCCCAAAAATGAGTTTTAAGATCAATAAAAGGTTTTTCAAAATTTGGTTCCCCTAGACGTTTTCAAGAAACTAAGTGTAATGTCTTCGATACACATTACATAGAGAATAATATTCAAAAAAATGTATGAATTAGATGTTGCGGTTTTAGTTCAATGCTGGTTCAATGCAAGTATATAATTGACGAAGGACCTTTAGCGGAACAATCAATAAACACGTAAAGTAATTCACCAAATAAAAGTTAATCACTGACCTTTTACGTCGAAGCTCTGCAAAGGGTGTTTTCTTGGTTCTTCTTTCTTCAGAGGCTAGCCCCGTGAACAGGAACAGTTTCTTAGAGCTTCATCTGGACAACACGTTACACAAAAAATAGCGACGTAGTGTTCATTGATTGAGCATACAAAAAATGCGGGTTTAACAACAAATGATGCGCTTTTGTAAACACAAAAGAAACAAAATGAAAGCGGTTTAGCGGTCGTTACAAACGGAGCTACTAACTCGCGACTCGTAACGCAAAAAACAACAATAAGCGGCGTCTCTTCAGACGGAATCAAAAAATGTCCGAACAGTTCGGAGCACAAACACGAAAACTTCCCAAGCGTCCTAATAGCTCGGGATGCGAACCACGAATCACAATACTGTCTATATTTTACACGCAAAAACACACTTACAATTAGCATTAGCGCGACGGAATCTTTTAGAAAAGGTGCAGAAGTTTAAAAATCAATGAAGTAATTCAATCAAATTGAAAACAATACACTAAACAAATTGCGGGAACGCACCACTAAGAGTATTAACATTTCCGTCATTACTCATATTAGAATTATGTTTACAAGTATTTACAAACAACGATTGCCTGTATGTAAAAAACAAACAGCAATATAGTTTCAATACAAGACGACAAAATGATTTTTTTATTCCACTTGGAAAACTTCAATTTACAAAGCGTTTTCCCAGTCACATGGCTGCTAAAAATGATTCCTATTAGACATTTATTTAAACGTAAGTTGAAATTATTTTTAACTGAAAAGTGCTCTTATAAAATAAGTGACTTTATTAACATATGAGTCTGCATTAAATTCACTGTTTCCTGTTTTGTATCTTCATTTTATTTATATATTTACAATTTTACACAAATGTATGTACTTTTATTTTCATGTATCCATGTAAAAAACCTGACTTTTTCCATATGGTTTATAACTTTCAAAATGGAAATAAATATATTATTTATTTATTTATTAAACCCAATTTGAAATTTAATCATTAAAGTAATTAAAGATATAATGAGAGGAGAAACGAATGGTTTCTAGAAATTTGTTAAAATAACTTTTGAGAACTCTTTGTCAATAGGGCATTGAGTCCCGGGACTGAAACACAGATGGCGCTGTCAATACCATGCCGCTTTTGTTTCTGAACCTTAAGTGACGCTACACTGGATCTGTACATAAAAACGGATGAAACAGGGATACAGCTCTATATTCCAGAGTCGATAGTCAGCTGAGTAAAGAGGAGAGGGTGAAAGCGGGCCAAAGCTTCCGAAGACACTACAGTCAGTAAGAAAGGTTGGGGCTTCTGCATTTTTGGACACGCATGGAACTTTGCTCAAATTTCTTTACCAGACGACAACAGCGACTACTTATTACATTATTGGATGACGCAACCATGCTCAAAACTCTTCACATAATAAAGGAAAAACAGCTGTCCCACTAAGACCTAGCACCGATCCACATGAGGATGAAGATGACTGTGAAATTGAACAATTTACAATTCGGATTGCTTCCACCCCTTCCATATTCATCAGATCTGGTCCCGTCTGACTTCCTCTTGTTCGCAGATCTCAAAAAGAAGTTCTCGGAAAGAGTTTTGTTCCCCATGTGAATGAACAATGAAAAATCTATTTACACATTATTCTATCAAAACCGTATTTGGTGCACACCACACGTGATATTACACAAACCAAGCCATCAGGCTTGCTGTGTTCTAGTTTCTGGTACTTTCCTTGTTTGAGCGAGTTAATTAAAACGTTCTGAAAAGTATGGAGAGGGAACTAGTCTGCAAAAAAGATTTCTGTTTTCAATAACCGAATAGTTCTAGCATTAACAGGTAGTAGTTATAAAATTTGTGACCACTTCGGTAGCCTAGTTTCTTGTAACTTATTAGACGAAAATAGCGACTACTTATTACATTATTGTATGACGCAATCATGCTCAAAACTCTTCACATAGTAAAGGAAAAACAGATGTCACACTAAGACCTAGCATCGATCCACTTGACGATGAAGATGAGTGTGAAATTGAACAATTTGCAATTGGGATTGCTTCCACACCTTCTATATTCACCAGATCTGGCCCCATCTGACTTCCTCTTGTTTGCAGATCTCTAAAACAAGTTCCCGGAAAGAGTTTTGTCCCCCATGTGAATGAACTATGAAAAATCTATTTACACATTATTCTATCAAAACCGTATTTGGTGCACACCACACGTGATATTACACAAACCAAGCCATCAGGCTTGCCGTGTTCTAGTTTCTGGTACTTTCCTTGTTTGAGCGAGTTAATTAAAACGTTCTGAAAACTACAGAGAGGAAACTAGTCTGCGAAAAAGATTTCTGTTTTCAATAACCGAATAGTTCTAGTATTAACAGGTAGCAGTTATAAAATTTGTGACCACTTCTGTAGGCTAGTTCAGCATTCGATACTACAACAAATCACCGGATACATGGACTCAATAAATCCAATCAGTAATGTAATAAAAAGACCGTTTTATAATGTAGTTTTGAGGCAGTAAACAATTCCCCTTTGAAGTAATAGTTGTCATCGAAAGAGTAAATTAGTTAGCCAGATGATGTAGTTAAATTACTGACAAATAATTGTATAATCTAATTCGTGTAGTTTGTAATTAAAATGAAATTTACAACCCTAAAATTCGCTCTAACAACTAAACTGTACCATCAGCATTTGCGTACAATGGCCATAAATTTCCCGTCTAACATGTAAATCTTATTAAAACAGTTCGTAAACGTCCACAACAAAAATTGCGAATGGCAGGCCAGCGTACTGGTTAGTTAGTTGCATTTGCTCTCTTGTCATTGAATTCATTGATGTAATGCTGTTCTTATGTAAAAGGGACCGCAAATGAAGTTTGAATCCTACGAGGTGCACTATTTGATGCCCCGACTTCATTGAAAATTTTATATACAGTGTGGAATAGTCAAATGGAATAAATTCGATAACGAATAAAGGAGGGCTTGTAGGGAAAAATGCTTGGATACGTCAATTTGTATTTTTAAATGCGCATTTTTTCAACAAAAACTATATGAGGAATGTCATGTGACAGTGGCCAATACCAATTTTCTTATTTTGAATGCAAGCCCCTGTATATTATTTATTTTTTGGATTCTCCAGAAAATTCCAGACATAATTCATGTATATTGTCCTACACCTATCTTCAACTGTTTCGGAAATATTAAGTGTTTTCAGATTTATTTGCGATACCCCAGTGGTTGAAATTCGACCAATTGTGTCAATTCCTAACAAAATTCAACTTGTTTTTCATATGTAATTAATAGGACTTTATTTGTGAGCACATTTTTAATGCATAGCTTAATGATATAAGGTATGGCAAAGACGCAGTAAGTGGAAATTAAAGACAAAAATCTAGTTAACTTGAAATTTTTTAAAATTAAATAAATTCAGTCGTTAACCGGTAGGATAATATAACAAATAAATGTAAATGGCAATTCTATTCGAATCGAAATTTCAAAATAATCTGTTTCATTTTACTACTAATACCTATTCAATTTACATTTGTATGGTTAATTAATCGTAAATGCAAAGGTTCATAAAAAATGTTGGTAGGTACATATAATCGGATATTTTAACTAATTTTTCTCACGATGAAGTAATTCAGTTTAATTTCAACTCTCTAACACTTAATAAATACTCATTACAATTATTCCATTTTATAATATATTTTCATCACCCTGTATATGTAAATGTCTATGGACTACCCAATATATGCGTGTATGCAACTGTTTGTGGGCCACCCAATAAAACATTTAGTTTCTAACATTTCTGGAATCACCCTGTATAATTATGACCTACAGTGCCTTATATCTCAGTCAGTTTATATATGCATATGTAACTGCTCATTGGAACTTCATTGAGGGCCACAATTTAACATAAGAACACAACTTTTTACCCATCAAAATATCACCTAACCAGCACTTTTTACTTTAAAATCTTGAAAGGTTCAACTGTAAAAATGTAATGTTAGCAAAATATCAAGTAGTGATAAAATTCTTATAAGATCCTGCACATCAATTTGTATTGAATAAATTTTTCTAGAGCAGTTTTAATAGTCACAATCTCGTTCTTTCTCGGTAATACGATTGATCCCGATTTGTACATGCCAAAACCCCGAAATGGAATTTCGACAAAATCGTAGTGCCGTTTGCGAAAATTACATATAAGTAAGATGCATGTAAGTAAACAAACATTATAGGTGTTATATTAGAAGATAAATAAGAAAAATTGTATTTGCAGCATATCACATCTTGTTAAAAGAACATTAAACAATTTCTAATTTTTAGATGAGATGTTAAAATTAATTTATGAGACTACCTTATATCAAATGAAACTGCAAATTAATTCGTCTTATTTTGTTGCTAATACTGTAATACCCATTCAAGTTTTATTTGCACATGGCATAAATATAAATAATTAAAAATATATGTATCTCACATCTCCTGATTGTTTCCGTAGCTTTTGATAATGGATGCATATGCAAATTGTTATTAGATTTGTGAGACATTCATGACTAAAAGAATGTAGATATTCTACTCTTCAGGTTCGGAAATCAAATGTATCAATTAGCTTTAGAATTTCTAAATTGTGTACTTACATAAGACTTTTCATTTTGATTCTTCTGTAAATGCGCAAACTTCGTATACGTAAACACAGACATTCGCTTTGGTCACAGCAGTAATATCTGTCATCGTTTTTGTAAAAAATTAACGTCATAAATGAATAGAAAAGAAGGCTTTCACAGCATACATTTTTGTAAGTAAAAGTCGATTAATCAACTAATATTTTTTATACGTCAAAATTCGAATATTAGATTAATCTACTAAATACTTAATAAGTAATACTGATTATTTCTTAATAATATAAAAAAAAAAACAAAAAACATTATGTAAATATAGGAAATGTTCAAAATGCTCGCCGCGAATGTTGTGGCAACATGCTAATCTGGTGTAGAAATGTCTTCTAACGTTACTCAAGATCTCAGGTGTGACTGATGTAATCGCAAGCGTGATTAGTCTTTTTAGGTCATCTAAGTTGAGGGGTTTAGTTCTGTATACAGTGGCATATCCCCACAAAAAGTAGTTCAAAGGCGTTAAATCAGGAGATCGTGCTGCCAAGTCTATCGATCCGCGCATTCCAATCAACCGATTTGGAAAAATTTGGTTCAGGTACTGCCGGACATTGATTTCGTAATGGGGCTCCATCTTGCTGAAACCATATTGCATTGGGCGGAACTTGTGGGTTTACTGGATCAGAATATGTCAAAGTTGGTACGAGGTTATTTTGAAGCAGTTCTAAATATTTATCTTCATTCAAGTGACAATTAAAGAAAAAGGGTCTTACGATATGATTTCCAACAATTCCTGCCCAAACATGAACTTTTTTAGAATATTGCGTATGTTTCTCTGTCATCCAGTGAGGATTCTCATTAGACCAATAGCGGCCATTTTGACGATTAACATGACATAACCTTACTATCATTTGTTCACAGAAATAGTTTCTCCTATCGAAATACAAAAAATAAATAATATACAGGGGCTTGCATTTAAAATAAGAAAGTTGGTTTATATTTTTTTTGTTGAAAAATGCGCATTTAAAAATACAAATCGATGTGTCCAAAGGTTTTTCCCAACACGCCCTCCTTTATTCCTTATTGAATTTATTCCATTTGGCTGTTCCACACTGTATATGCATTATTTTCTAGATGATAACGTTTCGTTAATTATATTCTGCCTACATCTTTTCTGACAATACCACGTGTTTATAGACCCGGATTTAAATCTGTCGAGGCTTTGGGACAACAAGAGAGTGGAGGTCCTAAATTTTTCAACCAGGTTGATCATACTTTTTTGATGACCTGTGTGGCAAAGTGCCACCATCTATTGTAAGTTTTTTTTTTTTGAAGTGAAAACCTCTTTAGTCAGGTACAGGTAATAAAGCTGTCTCACTGATGTGTTTTAACCAAAATGTTGGAAGTGTTACCACGGAAAAATTAAGTATTGGTGCCATGAAATTCAGTTACGTTCACAACGCCGTGATTTTGCGTCGCAAGGGTTCTCACTAATATATAGTCTTTGATCTATGTCGGCTGCGGGAACACAATGAAAAACTTAGAGCCAAAATCGATTAAAACATTTCAGATGCGACTTGGGAGCAAACTTTCGGTCCTAAAATGTGTGAATTAGCTCTCTTTCAAATTATTACATGGAGTCGGTATTTCGAAGGACGGATTTGCCCCAAGTGGAAGTGGAACGTCTAAATTGGGTTTAAAAACTTGAGAGATGATAACAGTAAATGAACGCAATCGAATGTTAATTTAAAACGACGCTTTTGGAAATTCTTAGGCTCACTTCTAGTTGATACCAATAAAGCGCTTGTGAGAAATTTCCATTTCTAACCATTTTATAAACACATTTCCACTGTGAAAGTACAAATCAAATTTTCTTGTTTAATTTGCATTTTGTTCGTTTTTTTTTTCACTGGCTTTCTTTATTTTGATAACAACATTGTTTAATTATTATTATGTTACATTTTAATCTTCTGTTATACGAAACTAGCTGTCTCCCGAACCTTCAAAACCGATTTTTTGCTAATAAATTTAGTCATATAATTTACTTTGTAGTTTTCAACTTATTTTAACACAATTTTGGAATAAATATAATTTTATAAACTCGAACTGAATAGCGGCATTTAGGAATTTGAGGAAAAACTATCCTAGAACGATTTCATATAGAGAGTTGTGCTATATGTATCGCTTTTACGCTGTGATTTCTGTGATAGAAATCAAACGAAAGAAAAAACCTACGAAAAAAAAGTGTTATAATTTCCAGTCGAGTCCCTTCATCAGTTGCACTTCCTTCAACTGATAGAAATCTATGTATGTTGTATATGTAACTGAATAAGCTTCTTTGTGGCAACTTCTAGTTTCTTTTCACACATTGAAGAAAAAAAACTGCATATTCATAAAATCCAATATAAAATTGTCAAAACGAAAGCTTTCAATTTCAAATTTATGTTGTATTCAAATTTTAATGCCATTGTCAACGAAGTTAGAATGAAATTTTGAATCGTTTAGACTTTAATGTTTTTATTTACACTTCGTGTTCAGTTCAGTTCTTGCATTTATTTAAAACATAGTCCACTACTTTAATTTATATTCACAGAACTATTTACAATTTATCTTTACTATACGGCAATCGAATACAGAATGAATGTTTCCTTCGGCTCTCCGTTTTTATACATTTCTTCTCGGAATTCTCTAGACTGCTTCGAGAACTTCATCAAAGCAAACCGCCGACCTCAATGCGTCAGACGAACAACATTCGCTCTAAATATCGGAGGAATGCCGCTTCCACGAATTATCGGATGAATTCCAGTTACAAGACTTTCTGAATATACAATTTTTTTTCTCGATGTGGTGTTATTTTCCAAGAATACCACAAATTAATTTAATGTTTTAAAAGAATTATGAAAAATAAGAAACATCTAAAGTAAGTGATTTAGCTTCTTTACGGCTCAAGTAATATTAATGCAGTCATATCGAGACAATATTATAAGCATAACTGAACAAATTTGTAAATTCCTCAAATTCTTCGAATCACAAAAGCAACAAGTTAGAGTTTAATATAAATTTTTAATCACAAAAAATTTCAAAGAATTCACTTTGGCGTCTGTCAAGCTCTTACGTCGGCAGATCCAAAAGACATCCTATAACTTTCAGCGACTCAATTGAGCCACTTGAAGGAGCTATTAAAATATAAGCATCTACTTAAAATTTCTCTGATGCTATAAATTATGGGCTGCCGATTCAATACGTTGGAAATTGTAACAGTTATAGTGTAAACGAAAATACCGTACTCGAGATAAAATGTAATTCATGAGTTCCTAGAAATTTTCCAATGTGGGCACTTTTAAAGCCACCTTTAAATTTGGGCGGTGAAGAGCATTCCTGTTTATAATTTATAAATACATTTTAAAAAAAAACAAAAACCGACTTCAAAAGAAAATTAACTAAAAAGTACAATTTTCAGTGATGCAATGTCTGTAATTGTTAATGATTTATCCTACAGCTGTAACATTCTATTAACATTTTTTTAACCATCCTTCATAACAATATTTGTACTCCGTCCTGTATGTCAGCTATCATAAATTTCCAACTGCTATGAGCTACCTTATATAATTATTTTTTCTTGCTTTTTACTAACCATCCTATATGATATAATTAGGTACATTCGACGTTATATTTTAATCATCTTGCATAGCAAATCTTATGGATCACCAACATTTTAATAACTACCCTATATAATTTTATTTTCACACCACATATGTATATTTATAAGCATTAAATTAATATGCAAATTCATAAGATTTTACTCATTCAAAAATCGCCCGCCTCGGCAATTTTATCACTTTGAAAACTTGAATTCTCCAGGTGTAAAATTTAATGCTAGGAAAATATGAGGTAGGCATTAAATAGTTACTTGTTCGGAACATACAAATATATTTTGTATTGGAAAAATGATTACAAGAGCAGTTTCACTCTCAAATCACCCTGTATAGAAAGAATTTTTAAAAGACGAATCTCACTCTTACGTAGGTTACCAATCACCCTGTATTGAACACCTTTAAATTAAAAATCAGCTATCTTGATTGTCACAAACTGCCAATAACTTTTTTAATTATTTAATTTATCTGCAAAACAATTTTCCCAAATATGAGACCCTAACCAATCGATTTCTATCTATTTAAACTTCTAAATAAGAAAATTTCATCGAAATCGTTAGAGCCTTTTTTCCAGAACTCAATTATATATATATATATATATATATATATATATATAAACAAACCTTGTTCGTAATATAGTATTAGATTATTTCTATTTAATAACAATTTTATATCTTAACAGAAATGAAGATAGTTTAATTTGTAATTAAAAGCCCTCTTTAAAGGCAAACTTTGTCTACAGTTAATAAAAATTGACATGGAATGATTACTGTTTATGTTTTAGACCACGTAAAAAATCTGTTTGTGAAGAATAACTTTTTTCTCTGAAAATTATGAATAAAAAGAAATCGATTGATTTATGAATACACACTGTATATTCATATTAACTGACACTTATTTTGATTTTGATTAATTCATCTTATTTACAATTTACCCCAAGTTCTGAATAGTTAATACCAGTAACTCCATCTAATCTTATAATACCCGCGACTCCACCAAGAAATAGAATATAAGAAAATAGGTAAAAAGTTTTTCCCCATTCTATAAGAAACGATAGAAGCTATGTTATTTGAAAAAAAGTTCTGGCCACTTTGAGATATCACGGAACTAGTGAAAAGGGTTTCAATTTGCCCCACGTTCCGAATAACATTTTTCATATTTTATTAATACAATAATACCGGCTCCTCCACCATGGTATAGAGTATAAGAGAATAGGTAAAAATAGTTTTTCCCCATTTTCTAAGAAACGGTAAAAGCTATTTTAATAAAAAAAATATGGGACCACTTCGCTATCCCCCCAAACAGGATCCAGTAAAATGGTCGAAATTCCTCGAGCCGTTTCCGAGTAATCGGTGAACAAACATAAAAAAAGAAGTCGGTTAAAAAAAACATAGATACAGACGAATTGAGAACCTCCTTCTTTTTGAAGTCGGTTAAAAAATAATGATGAACTTTATTAACAGGCTTTTATTAGGTTGACATGTAAGTATGTATATGTTTATGTATGAAAGTATACAACGGAAACTTTCAACGCAATTTTCACTAACTTAAATGTCTGATTGACTTGAAAATTTGCACAAGTGTCAACGGTGGATAATAGTACAATTATTATATAACATTGTTAAAATATCTTGACCAGGGGCCTATCCTACAAAAGCTTAGGTACATTTCCTACGAGATTGCCACCCTGACCTACCTGATCGCCCTCCTGACGTACCTGATTGTCCCCCTGACGTACCTGATCGTCCCCTGACGTACCTTGTCACTCCCCCTGAAGCTAGACTCTGGATCCGCCCCTGATCCTGACTGGGATAATATGATAATATTATAATAGACGATTTATAAGTTTTATTTAAAAAAAGTAAGAAAAAAAAATAAAAATTAAAAAAAAAGAAAATAATTGTGAATCAATAAATTTCGAGAAAAATTTGAAAAAATGCATAATTTAAAGAATTTGAAAGAATAGTCAAAATATATTCGGTGTTTTAATGCAATTACCCGCGTTCGAAGAGATCAAATTTTTCAATAATCATAAAATTTTACGCCAGTTACAGATTTATGGCAGCTTTTTGAACTACAACAAAACGTGCGCCAACAATGAGACACAACATTCGTTGATGCATTGAACGCCTGTTGTCAGAAGTGGGATAGATATTGAAGTTAACATCGTAATTCGATTTATGGCAACCACTCGTAGTGTCGAAAAAATGGATGAGACTACCAAAAAATATATTCAAACGGTTACGGGTGGACTAGACGAAAAAATAACCCAGATCCTGGAAAAACGTGACAAGAAGGAGAAACATCATCAGGAAGAAATCCAACAATATTAAAAATCAGGACCCTTGATTATAAATACTAATGACCCTTGATTATAAATACTATTGATGTGCTTTATAGACAAAAATTTAAGAAAATAAATTATACTTAAAAAAAAATAAAAAAACATCTTTTAACAGTATGCCGAACTAAAAAGTAGAAAATATTTTTTAATTATGAACAGTTTGTGTTACAGCAACAGAAAGTCTAACAATCAATTATGTTTAATTAATTCGGAATTTTAGAATAGAAATTAAATTAGTTCCAAAATAATTCAATTGATAGTTAAAAGCGTGGGGTGCAATTTAACATATTTTCATATTAAGCCTATTTGGGCAAACAGTTACGAATCAAATTACTGTAATAATTAATATCAAGCACCAGACGCTTTTTTACTATGATTTGAATTATTTTGTTACTAATTTAATTTCTATTTTAATCTTATTCCGAATTAATTAATTATAATTGATTGTTATACTTTCTGTAGCTGTAAAACAAACTCTTCATAATTAAAAAACCGTGTTTTTTAGTTGCGTTAAAGTATAATTTATTTTTGGTAACAATTCGTTAATATCTTCGAACAAAAAAATATAAATCACGTCTATTGTAAGTTAGTAAGCTGTTTTGATTTTTTTACAAGCAGAACTGTCACCTAATGGTCTGCAATATATTTTTAAATAAATTCTTTGTATTGCATTATATCTTCCTTAGCTGAATTCAAGAGTTTCCTTACGTCGTATCACCTAATGTCCATATTGTAACAGGTCTTTGCTGCACTGATTCCATTTTTAAGAAAGTTCGATTACTTTTGGTGTATCGAAACCTGGAGATCAACCCTCGTATATAGTCACGTTTTAGCGTATCTATTGAATTACATCCAACAAAGCACTTGGTGATCATCATGATAGACCTCCACCGTCAAAGACTGTTTATTACGTAAATAAATTATTAACCAAATGAGTTTACCTTTTCGTCATCGATGTAACCACTCAAACCCACCAACAAATATTTGTATAATAAATCTATTAAAGAATTATTCCTTATAAAGCTCATCTATTCAATCTAAACAAAACATCTGTATATGGACGAATCCAACCTACACGACCAATAATTTATGAATTTCGGATTAATTTGTTCGTTCTACGATTAAAAAAGGTGTGTAGGTACTTGTCAAACAACAGCCTGAATAATTTGTTTCCAAAATCGAAAACCGGGAGTTCCGTTGTGTCTATGATATTATTAAGGGAAACGCTATGGTAGCCAGTAAGAAAGTGATGCAGTGAAA
Source organism: Octodonta nipae (assembly GCA_034190945.1). Classification (NCBI taxonomy): domain Eukaryota; kingdom Metazoa; phylum Arthropoda; class Insecta; order Coleoptera; family Chrysomelidae; genus Octodonta; species Octodonta nipae. The sequence goes on from CM067216.1 coordinate 13,727,790, forward strand.
GGTGTGTTAGTTTTAGTTTATACGTGCAAGCATTTGCTGAGAAAATATTTCGGGGTTACATTTTTCATTTATATTCACCAGCCACAAACCTGAAAACGAGTTCAATGCATAAGAACATTTGTTGAGATCTATAACTAAAAATTTTGCCAAAAATCCGCATTTTGCAAAAAAGTTATACAAGGTGGGCTATAAATAGTGGCATATACCATGTGGCTGAAAAACGGGTGGTTTGGAATTATATTTATACAGGGTCGATAACAAAATGTTATGTAGGGTAAATTTTGGGTCGGGGTATAATTATTAAAGGGATAAAACGAATTGAAAAAATATTAGAAATATTTATTTATGCAGAATGGTTAAAATATGTTGGAATAGAATTATAAGTATTCAGAGTGATACAAAATGTTATATTGGGAGGCGAATAAATAGTTGCAAGGTGATTGAAATATAGGGTGGAGTATAAAAATAGGGTGAATCAAAAATGGTTGAAAAATGTTATTATATAGCATAAAACATGAGTTATTAGTCATAGAATGTGATTAAATTTTTTTAGAATAAATTTCTTATAAAGGTCAAATATAGGGTGTAAAGAATTTTATCTTATACTGTGGGTTAAAGAAATATGAGGAAAAATAAAATTGCTTAACCCTTAAGTAGTTGGGAATATAGGGTGTAGCAAAGTTATAGTTAAAAGTTTTGAAAAATATTATATTGATTGTCTTCTAAACGTTGTTTGTGGCATGTTCTTGATTATTTTTATGTTTCTTTGGGGAATAACACCACAATAGAAATAAAACTACGTATATTGCAGGAATACCAAACGTTTCAAAGTCTATTCTGACTTCGTTGTCAATTCTAAAGATCATGAATTATAGTTAACCAGCTTTCAAATTAGAAGAATTTGAAAGAGTTGTCTTTAGAATTTATAAGTGGCGTTCCTAGGTACGACTTTGTTAAAAGATAGCGCATTCGCCAAAAATGCGATCAAAGAATTCTATTGTTTCAGTGATCCCATTAACGTCATAAGGGAAAACCTAGGAAAAACCTTATGAACTATCCCTAGTCTAAAAACAACAAATTTTCTAATGTCAATTTTAAATGTCATAAATCAAATTTTCATTTTGCAATTACATCAATAAATATAAAGCCATTGACAACGAAGTCAGAATAGACTGAAACGTTTGGTATTCCTGCAATATACGTAGTTTTATTTCTATTGTGGTGTTATTCCCCAAAGAAACATAAAAATAATTATATTGATTGACCAATAAACACTTGTATATACAGGATGGTTGACATATTTTGTGTAAATAAACAGTCGGGTTAAAAAAATCACCGACAAATGAGTTGTATTGGGTCACCAAAAAGCAGCAGTAAATACAGGATGGTTGTAATATAGGCTGAAGTAGAGTTATACAAGGCGATTAAAAAAATATTGAATAAAAGTGTTGCAGTTTGGGTCAAATATGTTGAGGATTGGTGGTTTTATAGTTACACAGGGTGATATAAAATATGTTATATTGGGTGGCCCATAATTAACTCCATACACAGGGTGGTTGAAATAGAGGGTGGAGTAGAATTACAATTAAATGATGGATGAAAAAAGGTTACAGTTTGTTAAGTAGGATGCCGTTGTAGATATGAAATAATAATAATGTTAGAAAACATTCCATATGAAGTGTAGTTGAAAAAAACTGACAGGCAGATAAGTTATAATGCTTGACTAATTGACAGTAGCATATACAAAATAGTTTAAATATATTTGGAATAGGTTTATAGTTATACAAGGAGGTTCAAACAAAAGTTGAATAAAATTGTTATATTCGGTGGCCAATAAGCAGTTGCAGTTTAGATGTAATTGTTGGGGATTGCTGGATTTATAATTATACAGGGTGGTATAAAATTTTTTATATTGGGTGGCCCATAAGTAGTTATATACAAGGTGGTTGAACTTTGTTATATAGGGTAGATCATGATCAGTTACAATGTTTAACAGAATGTTAGAAAAAGTTGTATATAAAGGGTGGCTAAAATATAGGATGGAGGGAATTTATACTTTACAAGGTAGTTGAAAAATTTTCAGAAATTATTTTATACAGCGTAGACAATAAGCAGTTGCATAGCTAAAATATAGGGTGGAGTAGAGCTATAGTTGGGTTTTTAGAAAAATGTTATTTTAGGCGACACATAAACAGCTGCATATACAGGATGGTTGCATTATATGGTGAAGTAGAGTTACGGTTATACAAGGTGGATCAAAAAAATGTTGAATAAAATTATTATATAGGGTGGCCCATCAACCACTTGCAATTTAGGTGAAATATGTTCCGGATTGGTAGCTTGTCGTACAGTTATGTTCGACAAAGTTAAAAAAATGTGTTATATAAACTATTTATTTTTGAAAACAATTGTGCACTCCATACGCGGGTAAAACTGCGGGTATCGGCTAGTTTGCTATAAAAATAAAAACCGATAATATGTAATATTCTAAGGATTAAATAAAATAAGGAGTTTATCAACAAAGCTTTAACTTAAAAACAGATGATGTGAAGGATAATCTGAAAGTCTTCAATTTGAATTAAAAATTTTCACAAAACCATAAATATTCCAAAATCATTATGACATTTGTGACATGAATCTCGCTTAACATTTTTTTTCATATTGGATCTCTTTTTTTCACAAATCATTTATTTCACACAAAATGTGAACGTCTTTTCACCTGTCACGTGAAGAGGTTTTTTGTTTCTTTTCTCGAGATTATCCAGAATGCCACGATACTTAAAGTAACGCATACAAAATAATCACAAACGATAAATCTTGAAGATGTTATCAGAAAGAAAACGACTCATAATGGTCTGAGAGAAACACTACACGGGGAAAGAATCTTTAAGTAGCCGAATTCAGAATTTCGTCGCTCTCAACAGATGTACACATTTAAGAGAGTCGTGTTTGTCATTTGAGACTTTTGTTGTCATTTATAAAATAAAAGAGGATTAATTTATGCTTCGGAGTATTTTTATATAAAGGTGTGTTGGTTCTGTTTTTGATTTGATAAATTAACAGTATTTGTTGATAGCCGTTTCTCGCTATTCTTCAAATGACTGTCAGATGAATTAACCCACGTTCATATTGTCCAACTCAGACCTGGAAATTTATACACTAATTTTGTTTGTAAATAAATTATTAAGTTTAACGTTACGAATATATAAATTATCTACAGAAATCAGCCCATTTGTCCAAAGATTGGGTTTCAATTAATTTATGGGCACCCTGACGACTCTGTCTTAATAACAGACAATGAAGGCAGCCCTAAACTAAATCAAAGTTTATGGTCATCGCGCGTGCCGCCCTGAGCATCCAAAGTCATCAGAGACCTGTTTTGCTCAATCTCTTGCTGCTAGACGGCTCCTGTCCCTTCTGGGAATATTTGTGTGCACACTGCATTGGGATATCGAAATACCTCTCTTTAGCAGGCTCTCGATCGTTATTGGAATTTATTGGAAAAATCACTGGAGCTACTGAGGATGGCCATGCTCCATCATCCATCGAATGAAGAAAGAACTACCAAGCAATAAGACCTTCTGATATCCGGGCATGGCTAGGTCCCCCTAGAATCAAGTGTGTGGAAATAGACTCTATCACCTAAGAACGCAAATAACCAGGGAAAGCTAGCCTTAAGCAAAATAGAATGGAAGAGAATATTTTTGACTACGAAAAGTAAAGTGAAAATAATGAAAAAGAAATGAAGGATCGTATAAATAAAGATTTCAGAACTACATATTATACAAGAAACGTACCAAATATGTCAGTCAGTCAGAATTGTACGAAATGCCCAAGCTTAAACATTACTATATGTATGCAGCTGAAGCGAATTAACACCAACGAGTTCAAATCTACGTCCACTTGGGCGTTAATAACATAAGTAGAGTAAAAAATAACGATACGAGCCAAGGAACTGACAACTATAGTTGAATCAAACCGGAAATTTTCTAATTGCGTGAAAGTGTCGCATAATAATATGAAAGTTGAGGATATGTCAGAATTAAGATTGAATATGTATTGGAGGAAACACGAAGAACCTTGATATGAGTAACGATGTAAGTGATATTGATTGAGTTGAATTTGGTAGCCACTTATCAGTTAGTCAGAATTATTCAAAGAAAATTATAGTCCAGGTACATTAGGAAACATTGAAATATGAGGTAAATGATTAATCACGTTAGGTTTTTCAGTGTTTGAAACGTTAAAATGTATTGTTGAGGTGACACTTTCTTAGGGGAATATAGATAGAGAAAGAAAGGGAGAGAAAGAAAGACACATACAGAGAATGAGAGAGCGAGAGAGAGAGAGAAGGGGCTTTTATGAAGACACAGCTGGAACCAATATTCCTAAAAATAGGTGGAGGTTTGAAAGTATTTGTTATTTCTACAGCAGTATGTTGCTAATGATACACTTTTTGCCTCAAAATGTATGGGCTGTCGGCACCGAACAACGCAAGTTGTTCCATTAGGGTATATCCATATTCAAGTTGCAAAAACTGAATCAAAGCAAAAAAAAAAACGTTGGCGACTGATTTTTTTTTATAAATGCAAATTTGTTGCAAGTTGCAGATCAATAATACAACATTAAAAAAAACTTATTGTCTCGTCAAATAGGATTTTTCGTAGCTCTTACATTGTTTTACACAATTTGGTGAATGGTAATATAAGCTGATCTTCAGCCTCAGGTCTACTCTGCTTTTGAATTATGTGTATACTAAAAAAAATCTTAAAGCTTGTAATGACTATACCGTTTGTTGCAAAATAAGGTCCTGCCTAAGATTTACGACAACATTAATTTGTTAGTGAATGTCTCGACGAGACAATAGGATTTTTGGGGTCGCAAAAAAACTAATTAAGACTGTTTGGCAGATAAGAATACTGAAGTCGAACTTTATGACTACGTGCTGTACAAACAAAAAACTAGTAACATGTTAAACAATCAAATGCTGCGTTATCATACTAATATTATAAATGTTAATGCAAGTTTGTTTGTTACGCTTCCCACCAAAACTACTCAACTGATTATCATTAAAGTTTGTACGCATATTCTTAGAGCTATTAGAAAAGTCATAGGATACTTTTTAGTAAAATATTTTTTACCTAGGATAAATTTATTTTGACATATATGATGTAATTTTTGAAGTTATTGTTAGTGCTAAATGTTTTTTTAATATCGTGTGTTGTCATATATATTATAGTTAGAAAATAGCTTTTGAAAATGACAGATAAGATTTTGGCGAAACGTCAAGCTGGAGTTCAGCGGAATTCAACACATGAACGGATGCACACCGAAAGAAAACTTCGACAATATATATATCTATACTATTATAGAATTGTAAGTTTGCCTGTTTGTTTGTTTGTTTGTTCGAGCATCACGTAAGAACTACTCAACTGATTTTGCTGAATCTTTTTTTGTTGCAAAGCCTATAGGTTGACTTAAAATCTGGTATACATTTCTCCCTAAATTGACAGAAACGGTAGGGGACGGACGGGCAAGAAGGACATGTTAATTTAAAAAATCAGAAAAAAATATTTATCGAAATCACACATGTAATTGACTATTCTGGTTACAAACTTTGGTAACTAAATTATGATTTGAAACTTAAAAAGTAATAAAAAAACATCGTCTTTAATGTAATACCCTTTTTTTTAAATTTGGCCCATTATCCGTTTTGCCCACCCATAGCGGGCAAAATGAATACACCAGTCGGGCAAAACGAATAATGTAAACTAATCAAAGCAATCATCACAGAAATAAGACCCTCTTCCAGAATATGACGAGCAGGCTTCATGGGTCCATTCTCGACAAACATTACACTGTATCCAATCTTCGATCGGGGGATGTATATATTGTTCTTTGCATACAGTGCAAAAGAAGTCTCTTTTTTTATTTTCTTTGCCTTTCGATAGACTTGTTTTAGCCCGTGTCTTCCTTTTTTTAACTTTTGATGAACCAGGGGAATCGAAGGAAACTTTCTTTTTCGCTGCAGCAGCATCATGTTTTTCTTTTTGTACCATCTTTATAGGTGTACTCGTTAATATTTCTGATCTTTGTTGTTTGCGCCTTGGCACATTTCTCTTTTTTACCTCAATGGGTATGGGGCGAATTTCTTGCAAAATATTAGAATCTTGCTGAATATTGTGTGTGTTTTCATTTATTTTTTCATTGACGGAAGCGACTGGCTGCGGAGATCCGGGAACAGGGTTACGTGGCACACCTTGGATGGAGTCTGTATCCGGTGTTGGACGGCGATTGGCTGATGATGATGTATCATTCTCTATTGCGTTGTTATTTACTGGTATATTGTGCTGATCTCCTCTATTAGGACTAATGGTATTTGTTTCGGATATGATGTTTGGAGCATTCCCCTGATAAACCTCAGACGGCGCAAAATGTTCATCACCAATAATGTGACTATCGAATGGATAGATACCGCTGGCACGGAATCCACTGATTGCGTTTCCAGGTGTAGCTCCTTTCAAATACGCCCCAGAGAAGATTTTTGCAATGTCATACTGGCTAATAATTCTTCCTGGGTGTTGTTTTTGGAAAGTGTTGACTTCGATCTCGAAGTATTTTTTTATTGGTCCGTATACTGCAACGTCCAAAGGTTGTAATTTGTGAGACGTATGAGGAGGAATAGTCAAAAATATGACATTATTTTTTGTTGCAAAATCAAGTGCTTCGTAACTTTTCTGTGATTCATGACCGTCTAGGATCAAAAGTGCTTTGTGATCATGATTGGGACGTACTTTTTGCACAAAAATATGCAACCAATCCAGAAACTTCTGAGAGTTAATCCATCCACTGTCGGTGGTCGTTGCTTCAGCACCAGGTGGAGCACCGTCTAAGAGTCTCGGATTGAGCCTTTTCCTCTTGAAAATGAAAAATGGTGGAATAAATGTTCCCGATGCACTGCAGCAACAAACTACGGTCGTTAAGACTCCTTTTTCGTTGCTGGAAACTATTCCAACCTGCTTTTTTCCATAAGTTGACAGAACTTTAGGTGGTCTTGTTGAAGAAGTCCTCACTCAAGTTTCATCCATGTTAAAAATCATATCCGGTGCGAAATTGTATTTTTTTTTCTTCCAACAAAGAATAAAATCTATTAACAGCTTCGCGATTAAACCCTCTGACTCGAGCAATAGATGTGGGTTCAGGTGATCTCAAAGACAGTGTTGGATGGCGAAGCCTGAAATTTTTGAACCACCCCTTTCCAGCTATATTTCCGGAAAAAACTCCAGATTTTCCTTTCTTTTTAGCAAACTCTCCAGCAATTTGCAGAAACTCGCTCCGCGTGACGCCGTAGAATAAACTGTCCATCTTTTGAACATACTTCAAGAGTTCTTCTTCCTCCTCCAGCGTAAAAACAGTTTCAAACCGACCCAATTTCTTTTGAGTAGAACCACTCTTAATATGTCTATGTAATGTTGCATATGGAATTCCATACTTCTTACTTGCACTTAATTTTGAAGTCAGTTTGACTTCTTCAATTGCCTTCGCCAAATTTTCTTCGGACCAACTGGCCCGGTCCGTCTTCCGCTTATACTTATACACCATCTGCAACAAATATTATTCTTTATTAACATAAATGAAAACACACATCTAAATAATCGATTAATATTAAAGAAGAAGGGCAAGACGGACACTATCCTTTTTACCCGGCTCCGTCTTGCCCGTCAGGTATATTTCGACATAACCTAAATTTCAAATAAAAACCGTGAGACGAAAACTTAAGATGACAATGTTACTTACACCTCAAATTACAACAAACTAACTTAAAAATAGTAAAATAGGGATAGCCCTGAACACAATAAAACAAACTGATTGTACTTACGGCTGTTTTATCACAATTTTTTAACGAAAATCCTTTCCGTGCTTGTAAAAACTTTTTTATTACTCGCGCAGTCACCGCGCACACTGTCCGGTATCCGCTTATGTGTGACGCGTCTAGTAAAACAATACTTGTCTCTTTCTATTAAACAAGCGGTGAACTAGAGTAGGTATTCTTCATGCCCGTCCTCTCCTTCTTGCCCGTCCGTCCCCTAGATATAGAGAAAAAACTTCTACCATGTTGGGTAATACAATTACTCAATTGGTTCCCACCGCACGCACAAAATATTAGATACTGGCATCAGCTTAGCTTTTATTCAAAATTCGGAATGTGCCAGTGCAACATGTTTCGATTTAACAAAAATAAACTTATACAACGAGCGTAACTTTACAGGGTGTTCTTTATATAGGAAACTTAGAGTGGAAATGGATTTAAAAAATCTAAAAAAAGTTATATTTGGTGTCCTATAAGCAGCTGCATAGATACAATGTGGTTGAAATAAGGGAGAGTGGAATTGGTCATTCGTGGTGGTATTAAAAAGTTATACTGAGTGGGCCATAAACAGTTCCATATACCAAGTGGTAAAAAAGGGTAGAATATTTATACAGTTTGGTTAAATTTTTTAAAAAAAAATGTGTTATGTAACCAATTAGGATCTTTGAATGCATTGAAGAAATGTTAGAAGCAGTTGTTTATACAGGGTGTTTGAAATATAAGATGGAGTGAAATTATAGTTTATCTTGTGGTTAAAAACTTGATTTATATCCACAAGCAGTTACATATATAGGATGGGTGAAATATGTCGCGGAGTATTATAATAACAGCTATACAGGTGGGTTTAAAAAATAAGTAATGTAATGATCTACAAGCTGTTCCATTTACCGGATGGTTGAAATATAGGGTAAGGTGGGATTCTAAGGATACAGGGTGGCAAATAAGTAGTCGCGTATAAAAGGTTGTTGAAATATAGGGTGGTGTAGAGTTATAATTATACAGGGTGGGTAAAAAATGCTAGAAAATATTTGTTACATAGCAGTTGAACATATGGAGTACCAGAAACATGGGCGTAGTAAACTTATAGTTATGGTGTGATTCAAACAACGTTAGAAAAAATGAAGTGTGCAGAGAAATTATACTTTATAATGTCGTTGAAAAAATATGAGGAAAATTTGTGAAATAGCGTAATTCATAATAGGTTTCAAAGATAAGATTGTTGAAATATATGGTGGAGAAATGTTATGGTTAATTACTTAAAAAATCTTATATTAGTTGTATTAGTTAACCAATAAGCAGTAGCGTATACAGGGTAGTTGTAATACATACAAGGTGATTCAAAAACACGCCGAATTTTTTTTTTGTATACGGTGCCCAATATGCAGTTGCGGTTTTGGTGTAATATATTGGGCATTTATGGATTTATAGTTATACAGGGTGGTACCAAAAAGTTAAACTGGGTGGCCGATAAGTAGTTGCATATACAAGGTGGTTGAAATAGCGGGTGGAGTAGAACTATAGTTAAACAGATCATGAATGTGGCATATACGTAATACCTGAAACATGGATCGAAGTAAAATTATAGTTCATACAGTGTGATCAAAACAATGTTAGAAAAAGGTGTATATAAGGGGTGGTTGAAATACAGGGTGGAGACAAATTATACTTTCAAGGGTGCTTCAAAAATAATTGTATAGCCTAGTTCATAAGCAGTTCCATATATAAGATAGTGAATGGAGTTGTATTTAACTGTTTAAAAAAATATATTTGGTGGCCCCTAAGCAGATGCACAACAGGGTGGTTGAAATATTTTGTAGAGTATTGGTTATACAGGGTGGTTCAAAAATTAGTTGTAATGTTTGACAAAGTGGCAGCAGTGAATACAGGATGGTTTTAATGTAGACGGAAGTAGACTTAGTTAGAGAAAGCGGTTAAAAAAATGTTAAATAAAATTGTTATATAGGGTGGCCAATAACCAGTTGCAGTTTGAGTGAGTGTTTAAATAAAAGTTTAATGTTAGGGTGCAAAACTGTGTTTTTAAATTTGTGACACATCAAGAGTTCCACCGGTATTTCCATCAGGGTAGATCTAAAAAAGTTAAAAAATAATTGTTATATAGAGTAGACCATGAAGTTGTGTTCTACTATATGAAATATGGGAAGGAGCAAGATTATAGTATTCGAGTGTGTTTAACATAATATTAGAGAAAGCTGAATATAAATAAATAAATAAAGGGTGATTAAAAAAATATAGGGTAAAGAGAAATTGTACTTTAAAAGGTGATTCAAAAAATATCAGAAAATTGATATACAGCGTAAACCATAAGCAGTTGCTTAGCTGAAATATAGGGTAAATAAGAGTTATAGTCACGTGTTCAAAAAGTTATATTAGGTGACAAATAATCACCAGCATATACAGGATGGTTGCAATATATGGTGAAGTAGGGTTAGAGTTATTCAAGGATAAAATTGATATATAAGGTCACCCATAAGTACTTGCAGTTTGGGTGAAATATATTCGGGATTGGTGGATTTATAGTTAAGTAGAGTGGTTTAAACAAGTTAGAAAATTTTGTATTTAGTATAATCTTTTTATTGCGAAAACTTGAAAATTCTGTATGCGGGTGAAACCGCGGGTAACGGCTAGTATTATATATTTATACAGATATGGAGAGAGGGAGAACTCGTCTTCATGATAACTAATATTATGAATGTGAATATAAGACTGTATTATGGACGGTCAAATTAATATCTTATTGGAAGAAGAACGACCTAGAAATGTTATTTTATAAAGCAGCAATTATGGGGAACAATACTTATCATAGTTTAATTTTAATAACAGTTGCGTTCGATGTGAAGCCCTATTCATAAAAAATCCGCCTCATTCAGTTTCCGATTTTCCAAATATCACATAGAGTACCTTTCTATAAACTGATAAAAATCAAGTTGCAGAAGTTTGCACAGAACATGCTTTCTCAATTTGTACATATGCTTTAATTTTTTAGTCGTTTTTTTTCGGTATAGTTCTCAATAATCGTAATTCATTATAGGTCTCGGCATTATAACTAATTAGTTTGCTGACTGACCATGCTTAGTATGATGATAACCAAACAACAGCAAGTTTCAAACAGCTTCGAATCAGAAGTAGTCGCAACCAAAAATTGCGGAATGGGTGGCGTGGCTCATTATAAAATTTGAATACCTATTATTGATTTTCGTAATTTGTTTGTTTTAAAAGATTTATTTGTCAAGTTAAGATGTCCATTTGGGGGGGGGGGTGTCATGACTCCAATAACACCAACCCTTTTGACCCCCACTGATTCCAACTATATTTAAAAAATACCAGTAAAACTAAAATTTTACCAAATTATCATCAAAATGTTCGCCATGTATATTACACATAAATGTTTTTAATTATAACGTAAATTTATATAAAGTTAAATGCAATAATATCTCACCAGCAATCCCTTCGTCGCATATAAATTCAGCCCGCTGTCTTCTGCATATCTTCCATCGTTCTGTAAACTCATCGTGTTGGCGAAATTCTTGTGGACTATCTGCCAATCGGTCACAACTTGTTGATGAAGGATTTGTTACCGAAACAACGGAACTTGGTGCCGCTCGAGCACTGTGCTAAAACAATCTTAGGGTTCTTTATTGTTAATAAAACTGCCCGCGTGGATAAATAATTGCCTCTATTCCTTATGTCCGACCGTTGCGACCGACCCCCCAACACCGAATGGATTTACAATCCACCTTATTCGCCAGCGTCCACATCCACGTTGTTCATGGGTGTCAATTGCAGTTAGCGACGTTGCGTTAGTTCAGAAAAATCTGAAAATAGCTTCAACTCTCAGCTGCATCAATTAGATTCTAATAGTAAATACGAATACCCCTCGCATCCATAAACTGTCTCCTAATTATTTCAAATTCCAGACAACCGTCTGAATTCTCATAGCAGTTATGCTGACAGTAATCATTATATCAAGAAATGTTTCAGTAGCTATCCTCTATCAGATCCGACAACACTGTACTTGGCGCACGTTTTATGGACATTTTTATTTTCTTAGATGTAAACGTAATTCACTCAATGTGAAAAGCAATTTTTTATGGCTTTCTTTAGTAGCTGAGAATTTAGAAAGATAATCCCTTTCCTTTCAACGTTCTTCTATTATTAGTACGAAATCATATTTGATCTCTAGTGCACCTGAAACCTAATTGTCAGTAAATACAGAAACGTGCAATCAAATTAACTGCTTAACTATCGTAATTAGTTACGGGCAGAATCGAATACTTTTAAGAATCGCGAACTCGGTACTCGAGAACATATAGGAATCGAGAACTTTCTCGAATACCGAAAACTGGTGTTATGTTAATATCTCAGGAAACTTAGCAATACAGAGAGCCGCGTAATTCGTCTGTTGGCTACTTCCATTATTTTTCACTGAAAAAGGGAAGCATTTCGCTTTAAGTAATTAACATCGAATGGAACAAATCACAGTTATTAAACATTTCACAACATATTAGCTTTAAACTCAATATAATATCGATAATTGTTTCGTGGATTTTTTGGGTCGTCTGGAGAACAAGAAATTGACTGTTAATCATTTTTGTTCCTGACCAAAATTCAGCCAATCCAAATTTAACAGTAATGTAATATAATGTAATGTAATGTAATGTAATGTAATGTAATGTAATGTAATGTAATGTAATGTAATGTAATATAATGCATGTAATACAACATAATGTTACAAAATGTATTGAAATATAATGTAATGGCAGTTGATAAGTAAAGACTAGTACTAATAAAAGTAACACCCATTCTGATTAATCTTTTTCCATGTCAAGTTACCTCAAAATAGGTTCTAATTGCGACTATAACCTCATCATTGGACTTAAATCTCTTTCCCTGGAGCATTTGTTGCGATCTGAGCTAAAAGTCAGATGGAGCCAGATCTGGTGAATATCAGGCTGTGGAATCAATGTGAATCGTTGAATTCATTGTTTTCAAAAATGTAAATAATGATAAAAATGTATGGATTTATGTATAGATAACATGTAAAGCAGTTAAGTTTGATATAATTTTGTCTTAAACAGAACTGCAGTCGGTTACAGCTGACATAATTTAAGCAAATGATGCAACAGCAATAAGGGGTGGGGGTAAACTGTAATTTCATTATTCAGTCGGATTGAATTTTCGTGTTTATATTTTATTTTGATGAAATAATTTGGAATTTGACTAAAATATACTTACGAAATACGTTTTGAGCATCAAGCAAAATCAATTTCATTTGTTAGCATGTCTATGGTAAGTTCATTCAAAAGTGTGTACCCAGCTTAATACTTAACAAGTTACTTGATAGTGACTAACAAATGTGACCACCCGCTACATCCATTAGTTACAAAGTCATGTCATACTATTTAATATATAATTATAATAAAATATAAATCGCAATTAGTATAGTATAATGTAGATAAATTCCCTTGATAAATTGGCATTGTACGTAAAATGCATATTAATTATTTACTCGGATCAGTGTTTTCATTTATTTTATTGATTTGGATTGATTATCTGAATGCTCACGATGGAATGCTAAATAGTTTCGCTTTCAATGCAAATCGCCCGTGGAAGCAGTCAATACAATTTTCATATCTAAATCTGCATATCGAGTGTATACACACAACTAATATTAAGTTATCAGGGAACATTAACTGGGAATTAGGATAAACGATGAGGGCAAAACGGGGATTAGGTGGCAAGTAATGATTTCTGTTTTTTTTTGCGGTTTATGCAGTACGCTTTTAGCTACTAAGGTGTAAAGCATTCGCTATCATTTTAAAATTCGACTAGTTTTGATTTGTGTTACACTATTAAAGCTTTTTTATAATGTGGGGAAATTAAGCAAGTACGAAACAGATCCGCATATATCTCCATATTTACAATTTTTTTAATAACTGCCATATGACCACATAAAGTTAAGCAGACTTTACATGTTATTGTTTATACTGTTTCGAAAGATATCAGTTCACTGTAAAAGTAAAATTGAACTTTATGAGTAGGAGAGTTGATCTCTGTGCTGCAGTTGATGGTCCAATTTATACTGTTGGTAGTTTGTGATATGGAGATTATAATTGTGGAGTAGTGACAGAATTGAATGAATGGAAACTTTCAAATAGTTATGAAAAAGATAGATGGTTTAGTACGTGAATGATTGAGGACTGGCTGGTTCACCACAATCTCACAAGAGAACTTGATTTGAAAACCATACATTTAACATGGGTACTAAGAATATTGTCACCCCATCATGAACGAAAATGTGTACTCATTTGTATTCAGTATAGAACCACTATTTACTGTACCAAAGTTAGTTACCTAAGGGTCACTAATTCCGAGACTATAAGGAATATTTTGATATTTGGAGGTGTGTTTTTTAAGTACCGTTGTGCAAGTTCTACATTCATCTACTTTTCTACATATATTCCTCCAATGTAGAGGCACTTGTCATAACGTTGTGTCAGTTTCTGAATACCCTCCTTATAGATGCTTGCCGCCTGACTTGTTAACCACTGCATCACAAATGTTTTGACTTCGTCATCGTCTTAAAGACGCTGACTACTCAGGTGTTCCTTCAAGTGCAGGAACAGATGGTAGTCACTGGGCGCCAGATCAGAACTGTACGGAGGATGGTCTACAGTTTATTATTATTAATAGCCACATATGGACGGACATTGTCATTCAGCAAAACGATGCCCTTGCTAAACTTGCCACGTCTTTTCTTCTGGATTGAACGGCGCAGATTGTTCAATGTCGTTGCATTGATTGTTTCATTACGTGGCAGAATTTCTCAAGCAATACTTTCTTCTGTCCCAAAAACTTTTCTGGGTGAATCTGAATGCCGCCATTCCATGGACTGTTGCTTTGGTTCTGGAGTGACGTAGGCCACTCATGTTTCGTCGCCCGTAACAATTTGGCGTAAGAAATCAGCACCGTCGTTGCGGTACCGCTCATGGAAAATCAATGCACTGCCTAGACCTTTGGTTTTGTACACATCCGTTAACATTTTCGGCACCCACCGTGTCACAATGCCATACAAAACACTACGAGAAACATTAGGAACGTCATCACACAAGCAGGAAATCGTAAAGCGTCTGTGTTCTCTCACCTTATTGTCTACTTGCTGCTTTAATGACCGAAGGATGCCCATTCCGTTGTTCATCATGCACCTTTGTGTGGCCATCTTTAAATGCTCTCACCCACTTTCTTACCATCATTCCACCACTCATAATGTTTTCTCCGTAAATTGCATACATCACACGATGATGATAACAGAACGGACTTCACCGTCGGCGGGACACACGATTATCGGAGACATCTTAAACACTCAGTAAACAACGTAAACAAGGAAGAATCAGACTATAATGGCGTCAATGCGTAGGCAAATTTAGGTACCCAGTGCGCATGCTCAGAACTTGAGTTGAATACTTTACGTTCAAAATGGGTACTAAGAATATTGTCATAACATCAAGAACTAAAATGAGTACTCATTTGTATTCAGTATAGAACCACCATTTACTGTACTAAAATTAGTTACTTAAGGCCCCCGGACTATAAGGAATATTTTGATATTTCTAATAACCATAGTACTGTAATTAAACTTGGATCACCTTTTTTCCAGAGTACTTTTATCATAATCTTCATACTCGTATATAAATAACATTTGTTAAAAGTATTTCGGCTAGAGGCTTGAATAATTAAAAGGTTTTGAATGAACTAATTAATATGATTGAAAATTTTCTAGATAAAAATTGTGTATCAATAGTTTTTATTAATAGCACTTTCTTTATTGTTTTAGGTAAGAATTTATCAACTAAAGATCTATGAAAAATAGAGTTGCATGTTGTACCTTACAAGGGCGATTTGGGTGAGTCAGCTGCATATGTTTATTGAATAATCATTACTGAATAATTATGACATCACAATTTACATTAAATTACGCATTTAAATATCAATTTCTGAGAATTGTAATTAAAGAAAAACTTTCGAATGTTTATTAAAACTATAGTTCAGACATCATAATCGTTAATAATTGCATTTTTTGTTCTTTCTTACTTATATTTAAGATTGGACAAGATGCCATTGTAGTGATGACAAATAAGCTAAAACTGCACACTTTATGCATATGTCTAGAGAAAGGAGCACAGTTCAATAATATAGTTTGGAATAAGGGAGTGTGACCAGTATTAAAAAAAAAATTTGAGACAAGAATAAATATAATAACAATACAAGAAGATACAAGAAGTAATGCAAAATTTAATGAACTGAAGTGGATGGGACATATTTTGTAGAACGCAAATATTCTGAATTCCAAAATAAATATTTGAAGAAATATTTTATGTAAACAATGAAAGGACAGACCAAGAACAACGAGAAGGGATAAGGTAGAAAAGGATTTAGACTAACCGAATATTAATAGCTCAATGCAGAAAACTAGGAATGCAATGATTTAGGCTTCTAGAGTAGTTGGTAGTAGCAAAAACCTCCATCGTTCAAATCAAAGATATCATTTATAGCCCTCATATAAATGCTTATTCATAAATTAAATTTATACAGGGTGAGTTTTTTTGATGGTCAGTATGGGGATTTCGGAAACTAGCGGAGATAGAGCAATGGTTAAATTCGGAAAGATTTGCAGTTTTACTGGCCCAATTTAGTGACACTTTCGGATTTTTGTAAAAAGTCATGGCTTACTAGATATTTTGAAAAACGAAATTCTGTCGATTTAGTCAAATCCCTCTAGCTCCTTTGTTTTTGATTTTATAAAAAAAGTGTAAATATCAAAATTGAAGGGAATTGTATCCCGAATATGATTGCGTGACAGCTCTCGTTTTCGAGATATGACACAAACTTATCTTTTTTTCAATGGAAACCATAGTTGGCTATGACCTCAAATCGGACATTTTTAGAAGTTTTCAACGATATAATACTCGATATAGTTATTCATAAAAATAACGGAGTTATGAATGCTTTTCTCTCTTATTTTCACTTTTGACGTACTTAGTCATGAAATAGATTGATTTATTAATAACTATTCCAAAAAACATAGAACGATTTTTTTATTGGGTATATCAGATATAACGAAAAAACTGAATAAATAGGTACTTACTAAAAATTTAAGAAGTTAAAGTACATAATAATGGTTAAAATTTATGTTCGAAAAGTCCACCATTCTTATTTAGACAAAAATTGCATCTTTTTAAGATTGACATTACCGCTTTCCTCACAGACCGCCTATCAATTTCTTCAATTGCTTGTAATACTGCCTCCCTTAGGTCACCAACTGCCTCATACTTTATTTTGTATACTTTGTTTTTTAGCGCACCCCATAAATAGAAGTCTATAACTGCCAAATCGGGAGACCGGGGTCGCCATTTCTTCCTATTCAAGGGTTTGGATAAATATTATCTAACTGTTGTCTTACTAAGAACGAGTTATGAGCAGGTGCTCCATCATGTTGGAACCACTCAATTTCTAAACGAGTTCTCAAATTCAAATTATGCAACATGTCTTGAAAAGTGTATTGCAAGAAATGCAAATAGCGCTCCCCAGTAAGTGATTCGTCATAGATAAAAGGCCCCAGAATAGTAGACCCTATTATACCACACCAAACATTAAAACCAAATTTTATCTGGGGTCGTCTTTGTTCTACATGGAAAGGGTTTTCTTTAGCCCAGATATACTCATTTTGTCTGTTGAACATACTGCAGTTAGTAAATCTAGTTTCATCTGACCATAAAACCTTTAATGGAAACTGTAGATTGTCAAGGCACATGTCTCTAAACCATGTACAAAACAAAATACGTCGATGTTCGTCACCAGCATGCAAAGTTTGAGAAACTGAAAGTTTGTACGGATGGAACTTGTGCGCTTTCAGTACCTTAACTACAGTTCGTTGAGATGTGCCAGCTTCTGCCGCAATCTCACGAGTTGATGTAAATGGATTTTGATTACCATTGCCAAAACATTTATTGGTGCTGCTTCGTTAATTTGATTACGTTCCTTTGGTGGTTTAGTAAAAGATCCATATTTGCTAAACTATCGTAAAGCCTCTTAAATGTACATAGAGCAGGTTGACGACATTAAAATATCTTTAAAAGTATTCCTCAGCCGCACGAACTGAATGTTTATGGCATATGATATGACATTCCACCATATTCAGTTTTTCTTCGTTAGAATGTTCCATTTTATCACGAAAACTTGTGAATATCGACTCTCAGTTCAGCACTACTAATGGAATTACTCTCAAATGAGGAAACGTCAGAGTGAAAACAATCTTTTTCATGGCTACCTACGTTAAAAGTGAAAATAAGAGAGAAAAGCAGCCATAACTCCTTTATTTTTATGAATAACTATATCGAGTATTATATCGTTGAAAAGCTCTAAAAATGTCCGATTTTTTGAGGTCATGGCCAACTACGGTTTCCATTCAAAAAAGGATAAGTTTGTGTCATATCTCGAAAACGAGAGCTGTCACGCAAACGAGGACAGTCATATTCGGGATACAATGCCCTTCAATTTTGATATTTACACTTTTTTTATAAAATCAAAAACAAAGGAGCAGCATTTCGTTTCATCAAAATATCTAGTAAGCCATAACTTTTTCCCAATTTAACCATTGTTCTATCTCCGCTAGTTTCCGAGATCACCAGACTGATTATCAAAAAAAACTCTCCCTGTATAACTTAGTGTAAATTATCTGTTAGAGGGCTTCGCCAATTTCGTTATTGGGTTTTGGATGTTGAATAATTCAACGATTTCATTTGTAACCACATGGGTTCTTGAATTCTAACCACAAATCAAATATTAAAATAATGTGTAGCCCTAAATAACAAATAAAACACTACGTTAATATTTCTGTCTTTAAAACCCCAATAACTCACGTTGGAATCGAATCCCTTATTCAAATAAGAAACCGTTTATGGCATTAACGAAGAATCTTAAGTTTACCGTGGATGAACACATTAAAGGCTCATAAGATTTTGATTGGAATACCGATCACATTATGTGAGGTTATTTCATATTTAAATAATCATATAAATTCTGTCATTAGTGGTGGAACCCCACGGTCACTATTGCCTTTTCGATTTTATAACACGTTAACAAGTAATTAAGGAGTTTAAAATATGCAGGGATGCCGTATTTTCGGTTCAGAAGAGAAACTTAATTTGAATTGTTGAATGATAATTTGAGGCGATTTAGGAGTTCATGGCACTTACAACCGAAACGTAAACCATAAAATTTTAAATTGATGGCTTGTAACTACTTCAACTACTACTACTACTTCCGCCCTGAAGATGCCTTTGACTGAAATTGTAGCACATTAGAAACTAATTTGGACGACTTCAATTATTAAATAAATTGCGAACTAATTTTATTCCTGTTTGTCGGGCCATGAAGTATCCTGATTGGTCAATGGTAATCAAAAGGGCGGGGCTTGCAGGCACCTCCGATGGCTTTGGTTTCTTGCGTCGTAGAGCCGGATACATCCTAATCTAAATCTAAATAGAGTAGTTTAACTTTTTCCTTAGATGGCAAGTAGACTCTGGACATTCGGTCCGCCATATTTTTTTTGGGGTAACAGTCGGTATTTTATCATCTTGAAAAATTTAGAACCAGTATAGACAACACACAAGACGGACTGTACAGTTTTATGGGGGGAGGATATGTGGCCTGAAGTGGAAACCTACTATAGGGGTGATCCAAGATTACATTAAAAATGATGCACTGCTGGTTGCTTTTGAAATTATGTGCGATTGCATGTTGAGTTTTTAACTTTTGCTTGCTTGTTTGTGTATGGCTAAAACGACTAAACGTTTAGCCAGGCTCATGTTTAAAAGTACAGCAGAATAGAAGGAAACTCGCAGTACATCTGGGATGTGCCCATCTTTTATCTTTTGTTATTTTTCTGGTCATATTCTGACTTTCAAAATTTAACTAATAGTCCAATAATAATAAACAAATCAAAGTCCTAAGAACAAAACATTCTCTAACTAAAGTATATTCCTTCTCAATGCAATCTAACCCAATTAATATAAAACCTTAAAGAAGCTTTACTTAGCTCTACACATGAATTTGAATTAATACAAAACAATAACTTAACCTATAAGCACAATAAATATAAATTAGTTCCGCTCTGAGGTTAGTAGACTAAAACTTTAACTTTTATCCATATTCCCTCTAAATTCTCAACATTTCAGGAAGTAATGTCCTGGTGGCCGAAGCTCAAAGAGCTGTTTTTAACTTTTGTTTTGAAATAATTTATTAAATGACACTCGGTATGAAGCAGTTTGGAAAATAAAGGTAGCATAGCATTGGCGGTGCCATCTGTGTGTCGGTTTCGAGACTTCATGACACATGTATTGATATGAGACATGGTAATTCTGGCACTATTATTTTTTAAACAATTTTTACAAGGCATCGATTTTATAAACGGATTGATTGACAATTTAACTGCTACTTTGAAGCACTGTAGAGAAAGTCAACATATTTTTTTCATGTTTTATTTTCACCGTCTCTATTGCATCCTCATCAATATTCATGTTCTGCATGAATCCGTTTAAAAGAGTAAAACTCTAGTTAGAGATTTCATTGTGTCGGAGGTATAAAATAATACGCCAGGTTTCTAGAATTGAATAAATTAAAATTCGAACTGGAAAATCGGAACGGTGCTGGTGCTGTGTGTCAGGAATCATTTTGATGTGTGGAACAAGCCAAGAGCACCTTTTGTAATGCTAATACCGAAATGTTATGGTGTTTCTATGTACTGTGCGAATGGTGATATAAAAATAGAAGTAAAAGGAATTTGTGTTCCAGAAAATTTATCGTTTTCGTTAAAATTACGATTTAGCTTTACTAGGGTTGTGAAATCGTTGACATTTTTGAGTGCGAGAAATTTATAACTGTGATAGAATGACATTAAAAATCAAGATTTACGTTCCAGCTAACTGAGTGCGAATTTTTTTGAACGTGATTTTACGGCTTCTTATGGATCAACATGAAATATCAAGGGCAATCTGGAGTGTGTTGTCTAATGACGCTTAATATTTCTGTATGAATATTATTTTAATTCCAAAATCAAATGTTCTTTCTTAACTTGCACACAAAAGTGAAATAGTGCAACTTAATTATTCACAAAATGTTCTTCTAACAACACTAAATGTTGTTTAGCTACTTAACATATCGAGAAGAATACTCATCACAATTTACCTGGTCGTTAGGTGTGAGTACTCTCTTTGAGGTGTCATTCTTTTGTACGCAAGACAATATATATAATGTATAGTGTTTCTGGTTTGGGAACCTCTTCATCAGTTGCGCTTCCCACAATTGAATGTCCTCTGTTTTTTACATATCTTTATTTTTTCAGAGCTAAAATTACATAAATTTCGTTACTCCTATTCTATTTAAATTCCCTACGTTCTTTTTCCTATATTGATATAATGTTAATTTCCTAAGATATTCATTACCTAATATATCATATATCCTATTCCCTAACATGTAGTATCATATTCCCAGTCGTCTTCTCTTTCTTCTTTTTCACGACTGTTTCGTCCTCTTGTAGTAGCGCTTGCCGTGGTCTTTTCATCCTGTATCTCTCATGTTCATCGTAGTTGGTTGCCTCTCTCATCAGTGGGTTCCTATGCTGTTCCATCCTTCCTATGGTTTTCTTCGTTCTCTTCGTCATTTCTCCCTTGATTGTCATATCTAGATCTCTTCTTAGTTGGTTGTTGCTCAGGTACCATGGGGCGTCCGTCATTCTCCTTAGTGCGTTGTTTTGTACTGCCTCTAATTTCTTGATGTGCGTTGCTGCAGCTTGTCCCCAGGTACTGGCTCCGTATGTAATGATTGGCTTCACTGATGCTTCGTCCTCAGTTGTAGTCTATTTCTTCTTCCTATCATCGGGTATTCCCAGATATTTGACGTCTTGGCTCCATTCGATGTGATTTTTTCATACTGTAAGTCTTCTAGTTGATTGGTCCGGCTTCCTCCTCCTTCCTATGGCTATTGCCTACGTTTTTCCCGCATGGATCTAGATTTTCCATTTCTTCGCCCATTGCTCTATGTCCTCCATTTCTTGTTGCAGGTAGTTTACCGCTTGGTCCGTCTTCCATGCTGTTGCTGCCTTTGCTTTGTCATCCGCCTAGATGTATGTCCTTGTGTGCCTTGGTCCTCTTGGTATGTCGCTGGTGTAGATGCTGTACAACGTCGATGATAGTGCTGATCTCTGGGGTGTTTCTCCACCTATCCTCCTTTCCGTCGATGTGGTGTCGTTGATCCTGATGCTGAATGTCCGTCCGGTTAGGTAGTCCGGAATTACCCTGATGATCTTCCTGCTGAATCCCTGTCCTTCCATTTTTGCTAATAGTCCGCTTTGCCATATCTTGTCGAAGGCTGAATGAATGTCCTCTCGAACACTGTTTTATGTATTTGATACATATCGTTAAATTTGAAGACGCGAGTTGTCAAGACGGATATCTATTAAACTAGCACATAGAGGTTCCGAATCTGGAGCTGTTCCATGTAATTGCTGTTACCCGTAATTCCTAAGTTAGAATGTCACGATGAAATTTTTCAGGTTAACGTCACCTGTCAGAGATATTGAATATTCTTTTCGAGGTGTCATTCTTTTGTACGCAAGATAATATACGTTATATATATTATATAAAAAAGAATGACACCTCGAAGAGAGTATTCAATATCTCTGACAGGAGCCGTTCCATGCAATTGCTGTTACCTGTAATTCCTAGGTTAGAATGTCACTATGAAATTTTCAGGTTAACTTCTCCTGTCAGAGATATTGAATACTCTCTTCGAGGTGTCATCCTTTTTTATATAATATGTACATGGAACGACTCCAGATTCGGAACTTCTATGTGCTAGGTTTCCCGAAAATCCTAGATGTCGTCTTTACATGTCGCGCTTTCAAAGTTAAGTGCGAGGTTATGGAAAATGTTAATCATCGATAAATTTAAAGATTTAACAATTTTGTGGTGTGCAAAATTTTTGTATCTTCTAGTAGAATGAATAACTTTGCAAGAGTATTAAGTGGAAACAAAAAATACAGTTGTTAGTGGAACAATTTTTTTATGCTACACTCTTTACTAGTTAGCGTACATAACTAAAGAAAATAGCCAAAAAACGAACATAGTCAGACACAAAAAATGCATAACATTTATTACAGATGATTTACAATTTTCTCCAGCGAGTGCTATTTAGACAGAACCCGACTGACAGTGCTAACAACTAGCAACCATCCTATTATTATCGGTCAATTATTCGTAAGATGCATGTACCGCATCCGTCGTCATATTCCCCAGAAGAATGCAGTTTCTAAAACTTCAGTATGATATAAATGATCAGACTCAATCCTTCAGTGCTGAACGTGATGATAAACCTGTACAAAAGTGAATAATAATAATAACTGATGAATGGAATTTCACACGCTGATAACATTGGCGCATAATTATGGCAATAAAAATTTATATATACGATTATGGGTTTTTAATGATACAACAATTTCTTAGTTAAGTTTTATATACGTAGGGGTGTCAGAACTCAGTCACAATAAAAATTTCAATAACTATTTCATTGCTTTTATTTTATATTGGGTAGAAAGAAGTGCATTATTTTCGCTGCTCTTTGTTACTTTCAAATCAGTTGATATCGTTCGTGACTTATAGAAAAAGTCTAAAGGTGACAGATCATGAGACTGGTTTACGAGTGCATATTCATTATTGGTAGGTAATACTTACATGTTGCTTTTAAAATAATTTGGTCAAGTGCGAGTTGGACTCGCATACTTAGGGTTCCGTACCACCTTCAAGATTCGAATATTCCAGTTTAATACAAGGAGGGAATGAGTGCATTTTCTTATATTTACCCTTATATCTTTTAAAGGAAGCGTTTTAAATTTATAAAAAATATACACTTTGATTTTCCACACATAGACTTTTTATTTTATCTGCTTGATTTTTATCACAATACATATGTATTTAATTTTCTAATTTGGTCCCCAAAAAGTAACATTAGAGTTTTATTTTACTAATAAACTTTCAGAGATGCCTTTTATAATCTACTGTCTGAGTTTTGAGGCTCTGTAGATTGGAAGAAAAAGGGCAAAATAGGTCACAGTTTAAATTATAAATTATTAAATCTGTTATTCAAATTATTTAAAAATATGAATAAAATATATTTTTCAAAATTTACATAGTGTAGTTTCTAAAGTGGGAATTAAGTCGAGGTTTAATATTTTTGTTAATATCTTTTATACAAATGATTTGAAAATATGATATATTTTTAATTCACATAATGAGCCTTTTATCTGATATATTACATGATGCTTTTGAAAATTGAATCTTTATTTTCCATTTAATTGTATAATTTGTCCCTAAAATTACTATGGGGGTTTTCTAATAATTTATTTTCTGTTTAATTCTATTATTTGGGGGCCAAATAATAGAATTAGGGATTTTTTTCATGTTTTTCCTATAAACAAAAAAAAATAGGTCTTAGAGTTTGGGGAATAACTGGGAGAATGGGTAATTTTTTTAAAATATTTTTTTAAATATATTTTAAAATATTCATTTTAAAAAAATTAAAAAAATATATTTATATTCGTCATAATGAGCCCTGTGATTTGATATATTACATGACCCGTTAGAAACAATTATAATTTTTTATTTTCCATTTACTTCTATAATTTGTCCCCCAAAATGAATATTAGGGGTTTCTCCTTATTTTTCCAGTAAAGTTCAGGTGAGGGGTTATACTTCCAGTCTTTCAAATTTTTTCGGAGATAAGGGGGGAATGGGTAAATTTTTTTATATAATTTTTAATATCTTTTAATTAATTTATTTTAGAAATATGGAAAAAATATATTTGTTTTCGGCATAATGAGCCCTTTCATTTGATATATAAGATGATGGGTTAGAAACAATTTTAATTTTTCATTTAATTCTATAATTTGCCCCCCAAAATAAATATTAGGGGTTTCTCCTTATTTTTCCAGTAAAGTTCAGGTGAGGGGCTATACCCCCATTTTTTTTCAAAATTAAAAGTAGAGGTTTGTCCTTGCTTTTCCAGTAAACTTCAGGTCAGAACCTATAAATCTATTTTTTTTCAAAACTTTACGTTTTATATTTTCTGAGATAAGGGGGGGTATGGGTAAATTTTGGTATATTTTCGTTAATATCTTTTTAAATATATTTTTTTAAATATAAAAAAAATATATTTGGGTTCCTCTGAATGAGACCTTTCATTTGATATATTACATGATGCGTTTTAATTTTTTTTATTTTTAAATTTTTATTTAATTCTATAATTTGCCCCCCCAAAATTAATATTAACGGTTTCTCCTTAGTTTTCCTGTAAAGTTCGGGCAACGTTCTATATTTCCTATTTTTTCAAAATTTTAGACTCAGTAGTTTCGGAGATCAGGGGGGGGAACGGTCGATTTTTTTAGTTTTCCCCCCAGAAGTACCCCTAAAATCAAAATTTTTTCTTTTACGATATTTACTCCTGATGGGGTCACCAAACTATACATTGATACCAAATTTCAACCTCATCCGTCCAGTAGTTTAGGAGAAAATTGCTGTGATGTTACAGAGGCAGAAATCCTGAGTGATATTATAAGGGTATCCGTATATTGTATATACGGAACCCTAAAAATTGCAAGCTGGTTTGGTTAATGATGATTCAATACGAGTCCTCAATTTCAAATGTGTTTTGGGTGATTCCAAATTAACCCAAAAGAAACAAATAACAACGTAAATAATGGCTATTATTTTTGGAAGTACAAACTTACAACCTTGATACTAAAGCCCAAAAAGTTAACTAGTCAATATTCTACTGGTATACCAACAGTCTAACTGAAGAAAAAACGACCTTGTTTGTTCTTGTTCCCGAAATGAGAAATACTGATAAAATTGGAGAAGTATTGCCAAATTAAAGTTACCATTATTGTTGGGTTGAATGTAGTAATATTTTTTATTGCCTTTGACAATATAGATATATTGATATATTTTTTAAATAGAAATTCGATAATTAGTAACAGCCCTATCAAATTGTATACACATTGTGAATTGCCCATATAATATTTTGTCCCCCAAAGCGTACGTTTTGCTAAAGTGCAGAATTATACTCCTTTCAGCCTAGGGCGTACATAAAGGTGAAATAATGATCATAATACCGATGATGTTGATGACGACCTTGAGGATCTGTATTACTACTTCAGCTTCACGATAGGCTACAAATGCAGCATGTGTCTTTTACCATTTGAGTGCTGCGTTTCTGTTAAATGTTAAACGAATAAGTGCTAAATGAAATAGTCCCTTTTGTTTGTTTTGGATGTGTTAGGATACGTTTCATGTGTACTTTTAAATATAATGAAATAAGGTTTCTCAAGAACGCCAACGTTTGGGAAGACACTAATGGGTAAATATAGTCAAGTAGAAACTGAAATTTAATCGCGAAACTTAATTTTATCCGTATTGTTGTCTTCATAAAATAATTTTTTCTCTCATTCTTTTCGGGTTCACATCCAGGCTGCTCAAAAAGTTAATGTATGAGCAGGAACACAGGGAAGCCATATTTTAGTACCAATATTTTTGGAAGAAAATTCAATAGGACATCTGTATGTATGAAAAATATTAAAGATGCCAATCCTGACGAGGTTAACATGCAGTTGCTTTTCAACAAGATGGAGAGACCGCCCATTATTGTATACTAATTCGAGATTCATCGGATTTGATGACTCTAGATATATTTGTATGAAATTTGTAGTCGAGGATGTTTGTTACGTTATTTAAGTTGTTTTGGAGTTTTCTTTCTCCTGTTATTATTAGTTATGTGTCTTCTAAAGCTGAGGATTACAGTCAGACAATATGACCATTTGTTTATACTAATATTTGGTCAATAGGTGTGATAAATTGAACTTTTTTTATATACTAGAATTGCATGTGGTCGAAATTCGACAAATTGTGTCAATACGTAACGAAATTCAATTTGTTTTTCATATATAATTAATGGGGCTTTCCTTCTGTATACATTTTAAATTCTTACCTTCATAATGATATAAGGTATGACAAAGAGACGAAAAGGTAGTAAGTGGAAATTAAGGACAAAAATTTGGTTAACATGAAATTCCTTAAAATTAAATAATTCAGCTATTAACCGGTAGAATAATGTAACAAAATAAATTTAGATGACAATTCCATTTGAATAGAAATTGCAAAATAATCTGTTTTATTTTACTATTAATATTTATTCAATTTTCTTTTGCAAATATAAAACATAGTACAGGGGTGACCGAGCTTTACTTGTAAATTCAGGGATTCATCAAAAATGGTGGTACATATATCTATATAATTGGACATTTGCTCCATAAATATGAAATGATTCAGTTACATTTCAATTCGGAAACATTTATTCAAATACTCATTATAAGACTGTCAATTCATAATATATTTCTACTACCCTTTATATGTAACTGCTTATGGACTACCCAATATAAAAATTTTTGCTAACCCTATGTAACTATAATTTTACTCCGAACGGTATTTTAACCACCCTGTATATGCTCATGGACCACGCATAACATTCTTTAAACCACCTAGTAACACTAAAATTTCACTCAAACCATTCTGTATATACTACTGCCTATGGGCCAACTTATTAACTCTGTTTCTAAATTTTTTAACTACCTTCCGTAATTATAATTTTACTCCACGCTATATTTCAATAATCATATATATCCAACACATGGGGGAGGCTGCTCTATAAATCCATTCTTTTTTTTAATCACCCTGTATAACTGTAATTCCTCTCACCCTATATTGCATGTATCCTATATATGAAGCGGCTTGTGAGCTACAAATTAATGTTGCCTTTTTGTTCTAACATTTTTTAAACCACACTGTATAACTGTAATTCTACCCCAAGAATATTTCTACCAGTAAATACTAAAACCTCTTAAAAACACATTCAATTTGATCACTTTTATAGTTGCTGTCTTCAACGTTTTTGTAAAAAAGTCACGTCATAAATGACTAGAAAAGAAGGTTTTTAGAGCACAAGTAAAAGTCTATTTTTTAAGCAATATTTATACTTCGCTACAACATTGTACACGATTGGGGTTTTACTGTCGACTGCTGTAAAATTTCGAACATTAGATTAATACGCTTTAGGTAGTTGTTCATAGTGGGTGCCATTTCACTTGGTTTTATCAATACTTTAAATTTAATTTAAATAAATAAATAAAGATTCTTTATATAGTCTGCACACTTACGGCACAGTATCTTTCGAATGGTATACGTTTCATTATCCTCATTTCAAAATAAATGCCCAAAAAGGGGTAGTGCGTTCCGCTCTTCATGTATTAATATTAGTATATGATGTGCTGGCGGTAGGGTGTCCTAAATTTTTTGATGGACTTATTTTGCTAAAAATCTAAGCTGTGGTCATAATTTCTCAAAAAATAATGGAATTAACATAATTTTGGATAAGGGGTTCTGTACCGTGGATTAATTCTTGTCTTCAGTTGGTGTTCTCCTACAGACGTGTTATCAACTTATACCCCACATCTTCAGTTTATAAAAACTATAGTACCGAAATCGAAAGCGCAATATTCAACATTCTTTCTCGATTAGGTCCAATCAATATTCGAATTGACATTATAAATCATTCGTTATTAAAACCCAAATGTTTATGTTGATTCGATCCATCTTGTAAACGAATGAAATATGCAAGCAGAAACGAATGAAAAACTTGTTTCATTTGTGTACCCACGCAACAATGCAACAAAAAAATATTTTGCGACGAATAAAAAACAGTCAACACATCTCAAATAAAGATTCGAAACGGTACTGAAATTAATCAAGCGAGAAAGCTAAGTGTGAAGGCGTTAACCTTCTTATAATTTGGTCTAATTTACCTGGTAGATAGTGCGACTGATTTATGATGACGATGGGAATTGTTGAGAAAAAAACCTCATTAAAATTTGGTGCATGTCATCAGCGCTTGAGATGCAGTTGGAACGGTGTCTTTTTTTACTGGAGGCTGACGAGATTAAACGGCGTTGGTGGAGGACACACACAGTTCGTTTCAAAAAGAAATATTCAGCCAATTATATTGGTTGGGATTTAGTAAACGCGTCAATAATTTTCTCTTTTTTATTGTGTAAGATATACCTATTGACAGAAAATGCATACCTAGATGAAGATGTATTTTTTGGCTTTTTTACGGACTGTAACCTCATTCAGATAAATTAACTGAAATTTCTGATATGGGCGTGGCCAAGGTGGGTCCTGCCACTTTTCAGAGAGGGGCCAAAAGTGGGATAGAAACCAACTTTATGTGCCGTTTTTTATCTTGTGATAACTGATAAAAGGAGTCTGAATCTGTTAAGTAACTGAAGGTCATAAAAGCTTCATTTTCATATTATTTACAACTTCTGGTATTCTCGCTAATGTCCTGATATCGTCAGGGGCGGATCTAAGGACGGGCGATGGGGGGCAATCACTCCCTCCAAGAGATCATTGAATTTATCACAATAGAAACAAGAACCACTGCACCCGTAAGGTTAAAATAAAGCCATTCTTGTGAGTTTAAATCGGACATCCATTATTTTTAACCGACTTCAAAAAGAAGGAGGTTCTCAATTCGTCTGTATCTATGTTTTAAATTTGTTCAGGGATTACTCGCAAACGAATTTCTACTGTTTATACTGGATCCTATTCCGGAGGATCGCGAAGTGGTCCCAAAGAAAATCGGGGGGAAAAAATTAAAGGACTTTCTTATACTGTAAAATATGGTGGATTCGCTGCTATTAAAGTTTTACTTTTCCGAACTTGGGGTAAATTGTAAATAAATTTAACTAACCACAATAAATGGCAGTTAATATGTATATACAGTGTGTATTCATAAAACAAACGATTTCTATTGATTAATAATTTTAATAGAAAAAGTTATTCTTCATAAACAGATTTGCATGGTGTACAACGTAAACAGTAATCATTCTATGTCACTTTTTTAACTATAGCCGAGGTTTGTTATCAAAGAGAACTTTTGATTACAAATTAAAGGATCTTCATTTTTGTTAAGATCTAAAATAGTTATCAAATAGAAGTAATTAGAATTAAAAACTGCATCTACTTATGCCATTGTACTAAAAATTGTTTAATAAGTATTTCTGTAACTTAATATATATATATATATATATATATATATATATATATAATTTTTGTTTAAAATTTTTATTTTTTTACAATATCTGAAATTGTAATCAAACAATGTTTATTATAATTGAAAAACGTATCCAATTGTGGGCTATATTATTTTAAAATGTAATAAATTGAAATTTAATTGGAAATAAATGGAAATAAATGTCAGTTAATCAATTTCAAGGTGGAGGTCCTCAGTTGGTTCGTATATACAGTGTGTCTTCATAAGTTGAATTCAAACGGAAAACTTTCTTATGGTTATTATTTAGAGAAAAAGTTATTCTTCATAAAAATATTTTCTTGGTCAGAAATGCATACTGTAATCATTACATGCCAGTTTTTCAACTGTATACGAGGTTTGTCAGCAAATATGAATTTTGCTTAAAGTAAAATGGCTTTTTTGCGTAATATATAAAATTCTTATCAAACAAGGGTAATAAGAATTATTAAATGCAGCTAATTATGTCACATCACTAAAAATTGTATAATAGATCTTCATATCACTTTTCCAAATTATGTACTAGGTTTGATAAAGAATATAAATTTTGTTTAAGTTAAGTACCTTTATTTTTAATAACTCAAATTGTTATCACACAGAGTTAATTAGAATTGAAAATTATGTACTATTATGCTATATCAGTTAAAACTGGATAACGATTTATTATAAGATTTCGATGTTAAATGAATGTCAGTATAATAAACAGACCTAAAGAATGATGATACTCAGATCTTTTGCCATATATTGGATCTACCTACCTAAGTTAGAATCATATACAAAATTTTCTTAATACATATAAAAGATTTAGGAAATAAGTTATTCTATTCAACAGTAAACGAGGTTGGTCAAGCTAATAAATGATGTTTAAAAGTAAAATACCTTATTTTAGGTAATATTGGAAGATTTAATTAGATTTGAAATCCAATTATCACTAAAAATTGTAAAATAAATATATTTTTAAAAAACAAAAACCGACTTCAAAAAAATTAACTAAAAAGCATGAAATAATTCTTTGCTACAACAATTAAATACTTTTTCTGAAGTCGGTGTCAATTTGAACAGCGAAGTTGCGAAGTACAACTTATAAATGTACTTCCCAAATTAGTTTCACTTTAGCTTGGCACCGACTTCATTAAAAAGTCGGTTTTTGTTTTTCAAAAATGTATTTATTAATATAACAGTCCAGGAAATACTACTGACATAAGGAATGAAACTTCTGTGAAAAAAATTGCGAATTTATCTAAAGAATTGATTGCAAAAAATTACATTAAGTTTAAGCAGCTAGTCGATTAACATTGATTATATATAGGATTTGTAAATCTCTACCATCTATTATTTGAAATTCGAAGGTTTATGTATTATAGAAAAAAAAGGGAAAAATGTTTTTGTTTCGTATGTAAATATTATTTGTTTTTTTTTTATTCGCTGTCTTCATGTTATATTTGTGACATAAAGCACACTATACTATATAAGTGTTTGTATACTGCCAAAATGTTTAAAACCAATGTTTATATCATTTTACTAATTTTTTTTACTAAATACAATATTTTCGAGACCCTACTTAGGTAAATTTCCTACGAGATCGGATCTCATCCTGCCAGCTTATTTTATGTTGATTTCTCATCCTTGAGATGTCATTCGATTTTTTTGGTGTACCTATTATCTTGCAGTCTTGTCATATATCCCAACCATTGCCATTTCAGGAATTTGTGTTTGTGTGTGACATATATACATACACATATCATTGTCATGTTATTCCCCAAATTTACGATTTATTAAAATTTGAGTTGCCTGATTTTAAAACACAAATATCTTGTGCCTTAATTAACGAAATTAAAATTTAGTTTGATATTTCTTGTTCAAGTTTCCGTTCAAAATAATAAGATTAACTGTAATCACGATTTGGGTGCGTTAATTTCGAAGCGTACCACACCCTTTCACGTATAAGCTGTCAACTTTTCAAACATAAGCTACAATGTAACTGTCCAAGGAACGCGTTGGTGATGTGACAACTTAACGAAAATAAAATCGTCACGTTTTTTACCATTCAAATAGAGGCTCAACCCTTTCTCGTCGCTATTGTGTTGTACAAATAGGTGACGGAATTATCGCAGGTGAGAAAAACATTGTTAGAAGTTCAGGTTCAAAAACGCTGAACAAACACATGTGATTATACGCTGTGTATACATGGTAGTCTTTTAATTTGAAGCGATACAAACGTACTGGTTTTACTGGGCATAAATTCAAGCAAAATCGTTTTGTTTGCCTCGTAAACGTATAAAAAAAAGAACATATGTGAACTTGGGATTTTTCAGATAAGCCTCTTAATTGATTGAACAACATAATGAAATTACTTTAAAACAATTGTCGTTATTTTTATATTTTTTTGTGACAAGTTTCAACGGTTGTTTTTGATCAATTTTGTGTAACCCTACATGTTACTCCCACGATTTAATCCAAAAAATTAAACTTAAGAAGAAATTTAGCGATATGAGAAAACTTGTAAACAGACTAATTTAGGATTCTTTCCACACTTACTTAAATACCCTACAAAACAAATACAAGGCTTTTTGCTAATTTATTAATCAAAAATGCACCTCCTCACGTATTCCAGGAAGAATGTCCTACCAGGAACAATACAATACCAATCTCCAGGAAATAGTAAGTTCCTTTGCTCATTATTTTAAAAGTGTATACTCCCCTTCAAGTTCAGGTAGTTCTTTGGGTGAGTCCATATACTCCCCTAATATTTCTATAGCAAGTTGATCTGTAAATTACATCATCAAGTCCTCTAAACGATAGTTTTACATCTGGACATGTCATGATTCTCAGCTTCTTGGTTAGAGACTGCTCGACCGTTTTAGGTTCATCGTTATACTCAATATTCAACTTAATCCTAAAAACTGGAATATTAGCTGAGTGCTGGAAACTGCCGAAAATCTACCCTGTGCACAAATCTGATAACGAAGACATCATAACAAATTATAGATCCATCGCCATTATTCCTAACTTTGCTAAAGTATTCGAGATGTGCATTTATGATCAGATTTTTCTTATTGTCAGAACACAAATATCGCCGGACCAACACGGTTTTATGAAAAATAGATCCACAGTCACTAACTTCTCGATTTTCACCCAGTTCACAGCTGAAGCCATTGACTCCAAAAGTCAAGTAGATGTGGTCTATACCGATTTTACCAATGCTTTCGTTAAACTTCTTCACCCCACATTAATCGAAAAATTATCAGTCTTTGGTTTCAGTAACTTGCTGGTTAATCTATTTAAATCCTACATAAGTAACCGCCATCAATTGGTTAGATTTATAACGGCTTTAAATCAAACAGATTTACTGTCAGTTCAGGAGTACCCCAAGGTTAACAAGTATATTGTTATGTGAAACTCTTTTTTTTGCAGACGATTTGAAATTATTTCTTAAATTCGAAGGCATCAATGATAGCTTACGGCTACAACATGATCTGGATCAACTTACATTATGGTGTACCAAAAACAAATTCTTTTTGAATATTGCGAAATGCAAAGTATGTTCTTCTACTTTAAAGAGGTATTCAATACTATTTCATTATTCGTTAAATAATGAGACTATTGAGCGATGCACTATCATACAAAAACTATCTCATTCGCTGAAAATATTTCCATAATTTGCAAATCGGCCCTGCGATCGTTGGGTTTTATTTAGAGAAACTGCAACAGCTTTAATAACATACCCGCACTGAAATCTTTATATACCTGCTCAGTGCACTCAATGTTATCTGACATCCTGTCTACAAGATTCATCATAAGCGCCTGGAAGCAGTTCAAAGAAAATTCCTAAAATTTTTCGCATTTCGTGTCGACGGTTCACATCTTGTCAGAGGGTACCAGCACAATTTAGTACTTCACAGATTTGGGATAAAGCCCTTAGTTATGCATTGGAATTTACAATTTCACAACAAAATTGGCTCTCCTGCTCTCCTGTCAATGATCCCAATACATTCGCCAAGGCTTGGTTCCAGAAATAACACCTATTTTTATCTGTTTGTAAATACAAATTTGCTTATAAAATCACCATGATCCATCATGTGTAGCAATTATAACAGTTTATCTAGTAACTGTGATATGAACTATGATAATTTTGGAACAATCGCTGAAGCATATATACAACAAATGACAGGCCAACTCTGGTTCAGTTACTAGCAAAAGTCTGTTGTCAATTGTTAGTCTCTATTTACTTATGATTTAATATTTGTTATTTATCCTTTCTTTTTTTGTAATATTTAAGATTCCTTAGATTATTTGTAAGTATGTTTCATTATTTTATATAATTGTTCTGTAATTGGATTCCTTTTTGTTGGGCAATAAACTAAACTAAACTAATTCAATTGCAGAATTTATTTATCATCATACTGTGTCCAATCCTTCTGATTTATAATAATTGATGTCTGATTTTTTCATGAGAATCAAAATGTCTAAAATATCAATTTTGGAGTACATCAAAATTCCGACATTTATAGCATAGTTCACCATTTTGTTTTCAAAGTTCTTATTGGAAAATCAAACACTAAATAAAATTTACTCTTTACATGCCAAAAAAGTCAACAAAGCTGTAACTCTCATCTCAACTTTGTAAGTAAATACCGTTGAAATCTATGAGAGTGAACTTTATAATTCTCTAACAACGGAAAACATCTGAAATTTCTTTTGTTAACAACGACCTGAGCAAAATTATTGGGTAATGATAAGAAAATAACCCGAGGTTCTAATAAATTGTTATGTTCAAAAGATAAGTAATGGCACAATTTTCTAGAGGGTAAAATGTTTATTCAATTATACAACCACGAGTTTCTATAAATATAGATATTCGAGGAAAGTGGGTGTACAGCCGGTGTTTATCGCGGTAACTAGAGAAACAGAGAGATATATTACACCAAGCACCTTTGAGCGAAATGGCTTTAACGGATATCATTTTTATTTGTATCCCTAATGCGATAATTTCTTTTATTGTGACGGTTACCAGCTTTTTTGTAATATGTGTAACTATATATTAAACAAATGATATTTCAAGTAAAGTTAATTTATTAACTTAACGATAGCAGTCATAAATAAGTGATTTATCTAGCAGTGCATAGGTACTTGATAGCGAAACCCAATAAAGGAAAAATTTTTCCAGAAAGTTAAAGCTCAGGGACAAGACATTATCATAGTCGAAAATCTTTATTTAACAGGGCATAATGTTCATCCTTGCATTTGTAAGTGTATCATCAGCAACAGTTCCAATCAATTAATAACTGTTCAGTGAGTACTGATAATTTTTGGATTGGACTCTTCCTATTACCGAAATCATGGCATGGACATATATTCCTTACTTACCACTTGAAACATAAGCCGATTAACAGCGACCTACTGGTTATAAGTTTGGTTCTACCCTTGGTTGACAGTGGTTGTACTTTGACATGTCTCTTTTCAACACTGAAGTAGACCCAAAACTGATTCGCTAGAATGTAATTTGGTTCAACCAGAAAACGTCAAAATCGTATGCTAAATTGTTTTGTTTTTGTTTATTTAAAATTTGATACACATCAATAACTTTCTTATTTATGTGATTCTTTAGTGGTACTTAAGTGATTTTTGCAAAACTGATTAAAATTTATCGTTAAATGTATACGTAAACATGTAAACTAGTAAGTACATAACCTCAAATGTCATTTAAGAAAGAGACAGACAATCAAAAATAACTACTGCTTTGGGTTATTACCGGTTGAAGATATTTCAAACAATGACGTTACAAAGGGCTGATTTGTGACATCATTGGTATTATTTTTATGTTTTTTTTGGGCAATAACACCACAACCGAAATAAAACGACGTTTATTTATTTATGACATTTAAATGTCATAAATCAAATTTTCATTTTGCAATTTACATCAATAAATATAAAGCCATTGACAACGAAGTCAGAATAGACTTTGAAACGTTTGTTTTTTCTTCAAAAAACGTCGTTTTATTTTGATTGTGGTGTTATTGCCCAAAAAAATAAAAGTAATCGAGAATATGCCCAAAGAATGTTTAGAAGACAATCATTGGTATCAACCGAAATCGCTAGAATCTGTTTGGTTCAAACCGATTAGGAACAATTATGACCGGTAGATCGCTGCAAATCGGCTATACTTGTCGCACGATGTGGTACCACCTCATTCCAGTGTTGGTTAGTATGAGCACTTGATTAACCTCTAACTAAACCGCTGGATAGGTAGATAGAGGAGGAATTACTGACTGATCTCATTGATCTCCCTAACTTATATCATTGGAGTTTTACCTGTAGGGCACCTAAAAAACTTCGTGTATTCTATTTTGGTTAATACTAGGCAGGAATGATGTGATAAAGAACAAGGCTGGGTTATTGTGCTGGGTAGAGCAATCCATAATTTGTCGTGCCCGCTCGTGTATCAGACTTCAGTGAGTCCAGTTTGAACTCTCTCATGAAGTTTTTCAATAAATTCGTTGAGCCCCACTGATTTTCAGTGTGTTTTGACGCTTATTTGAATAGGAACTGCCTGTAGGAAAAAAATTATAGAAACTTTTTCTGTTTTTCATATGTTTCCCGACACCCTTTACATATGTTCACCTGTTTGGAATTTTAACTGTTTCCCAATAGTTGTATATTATTATTTTCGATCAATTATTCGGTAGCAGTTCCTCGCTAAATAATTCCGTGCCGACAGAATGGCTAAGAATCAATATCAATTATGGATTATTAAGACGGTACCCATCATGTTTATTCTGAATTTTGATAAGCATTTAAGTAAGGTAATCAATCGGTTTGCATTTTTATGTGATACGCCTGAAGCGAATGCAAGAAATGACTTCCAAAAAGAAGAAGTGTTGAAAATTTTCGCGTCCATAACGGATTACCTTGACGGGTTGATTTATTGTAAAAATTAATGGGAAAAATCGATTGGCCATCGACGAGAACTGAGAGTAATATGTGATGAAATTTATGCACTATGATCATTGATTAGCAGCGTCGAAACGGCACTGTGAGAGATTTTTATTACTTGCCTATCTTAAAGACTCTATTTATTACTGCAACTGTGTTTTATAATATATTATCTAGGTAATAAAATCACAAAAAGTAGAACAGACTTTTAGAACTTGTTTGTTGATTGGAACTGGAAGTAGTCTTCGATTGGTTAATTTGTCTTCAACGAAAATTTTTATCAGACAACGCCTAAAAGAAGTCTGTATGCACTTATTAATTTTGTAATGTTTTTATTTTCACAAAAGGGTTCTGTTCAGTTCTTGGATTTATTTAAAAACACAGTCCAACTCCCTCTAATTTATTTCCACTACTTTAACACAATTTATATTCACAGAAACTTATTTACATTTTATCTTAACTACACAATACGACCGTCGAAAACTGAATGCCTCCTATCGCCAGCTGTTCATATTTATATATTTCTCTTCGAATTGTCTGGTAAGTCCACGAACCATCGGGAAACTCTTTAATGTTCTGGAAGCATTAAGGGAATTCCCAGTAACGGCAGCGGTCGGCCTGATGAGAAACAAAACATTTCGCATTCCCAGAAGTGTCGGAATAACGTCCCTTCCACGAATTGGTTCATGGGCCATTGCTCCAGCTGTCGGATGAATTGTCGTAACATTATCATGGTTCTATAGGCAATAAATGATTTTTTTGGTATTTTGTACAAATTACAATTTTTTGCCAGCTATGTCAGTTACGTTGATCTATGTGTAGGATAAAAAATATAGCAACCTACACATTTGTTTTGCAAAGAGGACAAATTGTTTGTGTTAGTTTTGCCAGCGTGGTATTAGCTATAGTTATTGCCAGTCACTTCCTGCTCAAGAAGCGGTTGTAAAAATGTTTTCATCTTTTTTTATTTTTCTTCTATTCACTTTAATGAACGTATGATTGTAATATACAATTTTATACTATTTATTTTGTTGCAATATAAATAAGTTGATTTTCTCAATACAGATTAAAAATTGTTAACTGGATATGTAATATGACAAGAATTTCTTCAGGCACCTCGAAGTTTCCTTGGACTTTCATTGTCTTGAAGTGGTTGATCTCACAAGGTTTCAATAGCTGTGTATCTGCTATTGTCATCAGTTGAGTGACGATAGGAGATACACAGCTATTGCAAATTTCTGCACAACTTTTACATTCTTTTTAGGGTTCCGTATATATACATTATACGGATACCCTTATAAAATCACTCCGGATTTCTTCCTCTGTCACATCACAGCAATTTTCTCCTAAACTACTCCACGGAAGAGGTTGAAATTTGGCATCAATATATAGTTTGGTGACCCGATCAGGAGTACATATCGTAAATGAAGAAATTTTGAAAAAATAGGAAATATAGATCGTTGCGTGAAATTTACAGGAAAAATAAGGAGAAACTATAAATATTAATTTTGGGGGGGAAATTATAGAATTAAATGAAAATTTGAAAATAAAAAATTTAAATCATGTAATATATCAAATGAAAGTGCTCATTATGACGAAACCAAATATATTTTTTACATATTTTTAAAATAAATTAATTAAAAGATACTATCAAATTATAAAAAAATAGCCATCCCCCCCCTCTTATCTCCGAAACCATAAGCTGTAAAATTTAAAAAAATACAGGTATAGCTCCTCACCTGAACTTTAGGAGAAACCCCTAATATTTATTTTGGGGGGGGGGGGCAAATTATAGAATTAAATGCAAAATAAAAAATTATAATTCTTTCTAACGGATCAAGTAATATATCAAATCAAAGGGCTCATTATGATGAATACTAATATTTTTTATTATTTTTTTAAATAAATATTGTAAAATATATTAAAAAAATATTTACAAAAAATACCCATTCCCCCCTTTATTCCTCAAACTATAAGACCTAATTTTTTTGTTTACAGAAAAAATACGAAGAAAAAATCTCTAATATTAATATTGGGGGGCAAATTATAGAATTAAACGGAAAAGAAAAAAATATTTTTTAACGCATCATGCAATACATCAAATGAAAGGGTTTATTACGAGGAATACAAATACATGTGTTTCATATTTTTAAAATTAATGGTTTACAAGATAATAACATAAAGATATAAAAAATTCTCATTCCTCGCTTTATTTCCGAAACCGTACTACCTAAAATTTTGAAAATAATTACAGGTACTGGTGCTCACTTGAAATTGATAAGAAAAATTATTAGAAAACCCCCATAGTAATTTTAGGGACAAATTATACAATTAAGTGGAAAATAAAAATTCAATTTTCAAAGGCAACATATTAGATAAAAGGCTCATTATGTGAGTTACAAATATATCATATTTTTTAAATCATTTGTTTAAAAGATATTAACAAAAATATTAAACATCGACTTAATTCCCACTTTAGAAACTACACTATTTAAATTTTGAAATATATATTTTATTTGTATTTTTAAATAATTTGAATAATAGATTTGATAATTTATAAATTAAAACTTGACCTATATCTTCCAATTTATAGAGCCTCAAAATTCAGACAGTAAATTATAAAAGTCTTCCCTGAAAGTTTATTATTGGATTGAGTTGGCTGATACTTGGTGGAAGTTGAAATTCATGATTTGAATAATATACTTATTACAAACTTACACTTTATTTAAAAAATTGTTTCGCGTCCGATGGAGCTTAATTATACAATGGTAGTACCTTAAGAAATTCAATAATTATAAACTAAATAGAATATAAAAATGAGGAGGAGTTTACAAATGTTTCTTTAATCTTCTAGTTGTGTTAATATTACTAAGAAATAAGGATAAACAATAAAAGGGATATATCAGATTATGGGTTTTTCCAGATGTAATTTACATAAAGACCTACCATTGAATATTAAGGTTCAATTTTTATGGTTCTAGGGTGATTCAGGTAAACCATAATAGCTAAATGTTTGCTACATTTTGACATTTATTTGATAAATTATTATATCTAATACTGATAAACTGATTATGTAAATAAATTTAGTAGTGGGGACTTATTAAGATCTATTTGGTCATTGAGTAAATTTTCTGAGTATTTTAAACGATTAATTTCAAGACTCTCTAATAAATTTAGTTTTATACCTTTATTTTCTGTATGTAGAAGTTTGAAATCGTGGTCAAAATTATGATTG
Organism: Octodonta nipae; assembly: GCA_034190945.1. Lineage (NCBI taxonomy): Eukaryota > Metazoa > Arthropoda > Insecta > Coleoptera > Chrysomelidae > Octodonta > Octodonta nipae. The sequence continues at coordinate 13,768,097 of CM067216.1, forward strand.
TATTCATGTAAATGTTTTGCGTAATTGGAATCTTGTTTATTTTTTATAAAAGAATTGCGATGTTCATTTCACCTTGTCTGAAAAGATCTACCGGTTTGACCTATATATGTTTTAGGGCAATCTTTGCATGATAATGTATAAACTCCTGATGATTTGAGTTTATTTGTTTTACTCTTATTGTTCTTAATTAATTTGCCTAGAGAGTTATTGGTTCTATAGCTAACTTTGATGTTTTGCTGATTTAAAAATTTTGAAATATTAACACTAGGGGAACCTAGATATGTAATAGTTTTATATGTTTTATCTACGTCTGTGGTTTTCGGGTATATAATTTGGATTGTTTTCGTAGGATAGAATCGACGATTTTAGTATCATACCCAGTGTTGGTTGCGATCTGTTTTATTATATTAAGTTCTATTTCGAAGTCATTTTCATTAAGTGGTAATATTGTCAATCTATGAATCGTACTATGGAAAAAAGCTAATTTATGTTGAATAGGGTGGCAAGATGAATTATGAATTATGGTGTCTGTGTGTGAGGGTTTGTGATAAATCGAGAAAACATGTTTACCATTTACTTTTTTGATTGTTAAGTCTAGGAAATTTATATGATTATTCTGTTCTTCTTCTATTGTGAATTTAATGTTGGGTATTGGGATATTGTTAATAAAATCAGTAAATTTGGATAATTGTCTTTCCGTTCCTACAAAACAATAAATTTAAATAAAGTGTAAGTTTGTAATAAGTGTGTTACTCAAATCATCATGGAAGTTTATTAGTAAAATAAAACTCTAATGTTAATTTTTGATGGCCAAATTAGAAAATTAAATACATATGTATTCTTATAAAAATCAAGCAAATCCTGAAGCAGATAAAATAAAAAGTCTATGTGTCGAAAATGAAAGTGTATATTCTTTATAAATTTAAAACGCTTCCTTTAATAAATATTAGGATAAATATAAGAAAATGCACTCATTCCCTGCTTGTCTGAAACTTAGAATATTAGAAAGTGGTACGGAACCCTTAGTATGCGAGTCCAACTCGCACTTGACCAAATTATTTATAATCCGATATGTTGACCTTTTTCCTGTTCGTTGTTAGTGACTTGAACCAATATCCCAGTGAATTCCAGAGGACGAAGAACTTCAGAAACCTCACATCGTTTTTTATGTCTAACCTAACGTTATTAAAGACATCCTTTGTGCAACTTTAATCAATATATCCGCTGTTACGCTACAGTACAAAAGAAAATGATGATTTCGAAATTGCTGTAATAAAATCGGCCGGAGCTTGTAAACACGCAAGAGTAGTAAAAACGTTTTATCCCTGTTTAACCTACCCTTCTATTGTGTGACTTGGTGTGTGCACTTTCATTTAGTTTTGCTTTCTTTTAAAACACTTCCCACCTGTTACATAAATTCACGCTAATCTATAATTTAGCCGTTCGTTATCTGATTGAGAATTTACTGCTGCGAAATCTTCGACACGTATGTTTATTGCTACAAAAGAAAAAAACGAATCCTTTACTCTTGGGATCCCTGTGCGGAAGCTGAACAGTAAAAAGGCAACGATATTACATGCCAGTATTTATTTAATCGATTTCAGAAATGAGCTTTTGTAGTATCGCGCTGATGTTTTGAGCTCTACACGTTGTTTCTTAGTGGATTATTTAGTTTTTATGGTCGACTAGCTGTACCCGGTAAAGGTTCGTCGCCAGTTCCGGTAATTGGTGTGATGATTTTGATTTAGCCTCATTGGTTTCTTCTAGCTGTTCCCAGTAACTTTATAACATCTTTTTAGCTGTCCCTAGTAGCTGCTTTATGTTTTTTTGCTAATTGTTCCCGGTTACTTTGCAATGTTCTCTAACTGTTCAGATTTTTACTGACGATCTCGAGAGTCTTTAAAATTTAACTACAGACAATGAAGCGCCTGGAAATTATATATATGGCATACAGCTACACGGGATAACAAGAAACAACCCACCAATGTATGATCCGAATCGATTACAGCAACGCATAGATGACAAACATTTAAACAATCTGCTATCTGTTTGATTATGTTTAATTCTTTCTGAAAATTATCTGGTGATTGTTTTATGGAAAGTAATCTATGAACCATACTATTGTAAGCGGAAAGTTTTTGTTGATATGGGTGTACAGAAGTGCGGTGAATCGTTAGATCGGTTTGAGATGGCTTGTGAAATATTGAAAACTCGTGTTTGCCATTTACTTTGTTAAATGTTAGATCTAAGAAATTGATTTTATCTTTTTTTTTCAATTTTTCGTTCCCTAAAATCTCACTCCCTTATTTTTTAAATGAAACTAGACAAAACGATCCAGTCTTTCTCTAGTTATGCTTTTACCAAAAAAACACCAACTCTTTTTTATTATACAGCGTGGAACAGCGAAATGGAATAAATTTGATAATAATAAGGAGGGCTTGTAAGGGAAAACGCTTGCACACGTCAATTTGTATTTTTAAATGCGCATTTGTTCAACAAAAAATATATATAGGGTGTGTCATGTGACATTGGCCATTACTAACTTTCTTATTTTAAGGGCAAGGCCCTGTATATTATTTATTTTTTGGATTTTCCAGAAAATTCTAGACATAATTCATGTACAATGTCCTACACCTATCTTCAACTGTTTCGGGAATATTAAGTGGTTTCAGATTTATTACAAAAATTAACATTAAATAAAGAAAATAATTTTATTTCACAAATTCTCTACATTACATTCAATACTTCATTCTCATTTAGCTCTTGATATTGAGATAGTAAGCAGAAACCATTCATGCGTTCCTATTTACGGATTTCTATACCAGATTAGCATGTTGCCAAGACGTTCGTGGCGAGCATTTTGAACATTTCCTACATTGTTTTTTTTGTTTTTTATTATTATTAAGAAATAAGCAGTATTAGTTAGGTTTTTAGTGTAATGTAGCGAATTTATGAAATAAAATAATTTTCTTTTTTTAATGTTATTTTTTTAAGAAATCTTAAAACACTCAATATTTCCGAAACAGTTAAAGATATGTGTAGGACATTGTACACGATTTATGTCTAGAATTTTCTGGAGAATCCAACATATAAATAATATACAGGGACTTGCATTTAAAATAAGAAAGTTGTCATATGACACACCCTATATAATTGTTTTGTTTAAAAAATGCGCTAAAAACACAAATCGACGTGCCCAAGCGTTTTTCCCAACACGCCTTCCTTTATTCATTATAGAATTTATTCGATTTGTCTGTTCCACACTGTATAGATGTTTGGTTGATCTTTTGGCATTTCCCTATATTCAGCACAGTGCTTGCTTTACGCCAAAGAAAAAAATATTCTAAGCTGTCAAGTCGTTTTTGAGTTTCAGCGAGACTAACAGCATTTGTTTTTTGCATATTAACTTATTCAAATACATCTTCTACTTCTCTAGGTTACTGGGTAAGAAATCATCACAACACTGGACTATTGTTTACAGTTATTTTATGATTTCAACTCACAGCCCTCCAAAGATATTATGTATGAATCTCCATTTACCATTTCACACTGAACTTATGCCTCTTCATTTTTTATAGCTATTTTCAGCTCTATATTTTGGGACACTAATATAATTTAACTCATCGAATTTCTTCCTATGGGCCAGACAATCAACAGCGCCTACTATATGCAGTTACTGGATCGATTGGATGACACAATCAAGCAGAGTGGGTCTCACATGACAAAGAAATATACCGCTGTTTCACAAAGGCCCTGATCCAGAAATCGATGAAGAAAGTGGTGAAATTGCACGATTTACAATTCCACAACCTCCACATTCACCAGATCTGATGCTACTTGTTCGCAAATGTCAAAATGGTGTACAGGGAAAGAGGTGTGATTCCTATGAGGAACTTATAACCTATTTTGAGACATAACATAGCTATAGAAGGTGCCTTTGCAAAAAACTTGTTACTTAATTATTTCCTTTTTGATAAAACGAAAACAGTTTAAATTTAAACAGCATACAAAATAGCAAGAGCTTAGCAATTGAATTGTTTACGACATCACCAATCCACTTGTGATAGCCATTACGTACAAAATTATGTAAATGTTTTTTCGCGTGAGCCTTTAAACTTCTAAAAATTCCAAACGACTTTCTTCAATGACCCTTATCGTGCCACATAATTTCATCCGAACTTTCGTATCTGAAAGCCGTTAGTATAATAAAAATTTCCCATCTAACAACAAACTGCAATCATTGGGCACTATATAAAACATTAGTGTCTCGTATTCCATTATATTGGGAATAGAAACTTGTAAAAATGAATTTAAAAGTCCCCATTGAATCTGTATTCGATGTATAACATTTACAGACCACCCTTCGAGATTTCTATTCAGTTCAAGTGACACATGACCCATTGTTGTTCTTACAGGAGGTAAGTTAATGCCTTACATCAGTTATTTTATTTCTTTTTGGGACGTCGGATGATTCAAAAAAACAGTAGGCGTTACGTACAATGGTTGTTCTAACTCATATGCCGTCTACACAGAATTGGTCACACTTCATAGGTTTTATTACATTTGTACCATAAATAGACTTTTCTACTTTACTAATTTGCAATTATGGGAAGATAAGTAGCTTCTTGAATAGCTCCTGTAAGACGTTTCGCGTAAATTTTAAGAAATCTAACTAAATATTTGCTGTTGTATATAACAGTTAATGCGAATTGTTTACAGCAGCAATTCTGCAAAAATTAATAATACTGCGTGTGGGATCAACGCCAGCAATGATATTTTTATGGCCGTGAAGGTACAATTGTTTTTTCAACGCTTTGAGAGTTTCTCACGTTTTCAGGACAAATCAGAATAAAGCTGAAAATTAATATCATACATATTTTATTTTTAAACGACTTCCAAAAAGGAGGAGGTTATCAATTCGTCGCGTATTTTTTTTGTATGTATGTTACCTGATTTCTTCTCCTGTGGTGAACCGTTTTGTATAAATATGGTCTTGTTTAATAGAATATATATCCGGATTGGTGAAACTTCAAATTTGGGAAAAGAATTCTATTGGTTAAGTGATAAAATTTGTGAATGAACATATGTGTGCATGGAAATCGACCAATATCCCTAACATATTGGTCGATTTTTCGAAAACTCCTTATGGATGTGTATAGTTTTTTAACGTTTAATCTATTAAGGAAGATTCCTAAGTGATCTCATATACTTTTCTGCGACGTGCAACTGGTAGTTTTGCAGAAAATCGCCAAAAATTCCAAAATTCTTATCAAAATTTTTATCGAAATGACATAACGGACATTGTATACCCGACAAATACCTATTTAAATGAAATTTTTTCCATTTTGCGAAGACGGTGCTTTTGGTTGTCACATTCTCCCGGCCTAATAGAAAATTCCGTAACAACACATGCCAAACTCTCAACTGCTATTTGGTGAGTTTATACACAGGATGTTTAGTTATAGCAAACAAAATCACAAAGTAAATTGAGGAGTTTCATTTATATGATGATTGAAGTATAGGATAGGCCGTTTAGCTGTATATACAGGATGGATGGCATATAGGGTGGAGTGGATGATTGATGGTATAAAAATGTTGGAAAAAATGTGAAATTAAAATTATATAGGGGATTAAAAAACTGTTATATGATACGGACGTAAACAAATCATATACAGGATGGTTGGAATATATGCTGAAGTTAAATTATATTTATACAGTGTGATTAAAAAATTATTTATTTTATAGCACATAAGAAGTTGCATAAAGTGTGGAGGGGAATTAATGTTACACAGGGCGATAATATAAAATGTGAAAAATGAAATAATTTATGGGGTAGCCCACAAGGAGTTATATACTATGGTTGAAATATAGGACGGCTTTGACTCCGTAAATATGGGATGGATTCTACTCCGTCTTATAGTTTACAGGAAGACTGCTTGTCCGTGGGCAGTCGTATGTACAGGATGTTTGGTACATAGAGTGGAGTGGAATTAACTATAGTTATACAGAGTTGTCAAAAAAAGTTGAAAAAAGGTTACATGGCGTGGTCCATAAAGCATATATGTATTTTGGGCTTATTAAGTCAACGCGTACTAGTACATTTGGTTCGTAAACATTTACCTGTCAATTTAAATGAAAATGTATCATTCTGTAATGTTGAGGCTTTCGATCTTCCTGGTCCTTTCTATTAAGGTTAAACATACAAAATAAAAAATAAAGAATGAAAACTACCTGAGTTCAAAAAAACTAAAAAGTTGAAAATAAAACATTTAAAAAAATATATAACCGACTTCCACCTATAACTAAAAAGCTAAAAATAATTATAACAAAATACAACTCTAGCAAATAAATTACACATTCAATTTTGTTAGGTACCTAAACAGGAAGTAAAAATGTAAACATTAAACGGTGCTCATTCTGTACAAATTAATTACCTACTAATCTATTTATGAAGTCGGTGCCAAGCAAAAATCAAGTTTGATGAAGTAGTAGATAAGTATGCAATGAAGTATTTTAGATTTGCTTAGCACCGCCTTCAAAAATATACTAGATTGATAGGTAATTAATTTGTACAGAATGAGCACCTTTTAATGTTTACATTTTTTACTTCCTGGGTAACAACATTGAATGTGTTATTTATTTGGTAGATTTGTATTTTGTTTTAATTATTTTTAGCTTTTTAGTTATTGGTGGAAGTGGGTTATATATATATTTTTAAATGTTTTATTGGTTTATTTACTCAAAGTATGCCTCAGCTAGCCTCGTAGTTCCCTAATGTTCCTGGATACACGGAATGCATTTCTAATGCTCGCTGATAGTCTGGCAGTGAAAATCTCTGCTATGGTATTTTAAGTTTATCTGTTACTTTCAACGGTGGTTCTACGGATAACGTACGAATCTATCTCTCCAGTGTTTCTCTTGGCATTTTTAGTCGATTGGTACTTTTATCTTTAGAAAGCAACTTTAGGTGTTTTTAATTGCCAATTCTATGGTACAATGGTTTGTTTGTAATATCCAATAATCCACTGTACCACAATTTTGGAGAAAGCTGTAGATATTGAACTCGTGCTGTTGCCTACATATACATACATATCAGTGGCGGATTCAGGCACGTTCTTCCCGGGGGGGGGGTCTTTCATGCTTCAGGGGTTCAGGGGTGGCGATCCTGTACTAAATTTACCTAAATATAATGCTAAACCTACATTTCGTGGACTGTTAACATTAAAAATAGTTGTTCCGACATTTAAACCCATAGATGCGACCTTCTTCTAGGCTCTTGGAGTTAAGTTATTAAATTCACTTCATTAAAGTTCAGGGTGTTACTTTATATTCTCAATTAGTATGACAGCTTGACAGTTGAATAGGTTTGCGTTCTTGTTTTTAGGGATATAATTAACATATTAGTCAGACATGTAGTTTGGGGAACCATAAATCGATAAGAGTTTGACGTATCTACTGTCTTGGTTTATTATTGATGATTCTAACTAACATTTTGTGATAGGGTACAATACTTTGACTGTATCTACCTTTATGTTAAATCTAATATGTTACAGATTTATTTTAGAAGTTATAAAACAATAATTTTGGGGTCCAAATTATTCTTTCACTAAACCGACATTCTAATTTATTTTTTACGCTATAATTTTAATTCTAATCGGAATAAACCACTTGTTTTTTGTTACCCTTTTCGCCGTTACTCTCTCAATCTTGCTAAAGGTTAAAAGGGAAAAGGGCCAGAACACGGGTTCGCATTGCCAAATGAAGTGCACCTTTTTTATTTACGATAGGGAACAAATCTTCAATAAGTGTGGCCTACGGGAGAAGCCGGCGTGATCTATTGAATTCTATCCAAATAAGAATAGTTTTTTTTTGGCTCTTTCGAAATTTATGTCTTTTCACAGGGGCTCGAATTAACAAGGCGTATAATAAACTGAGAACATGTGGTATAATTTATGAGATTTGTTTGTCATTTATGAGCAGAAATCTAATACAAATATGGACTAAATTACAACAAGTTTGAAAGGGTAGCTTGTTTTATTAATGAAAGTCGTTATACGGAAAGTTAACAAAATTGTTTCATCACACAATCAGGATTATACGTCACGGGAACTTAAATATGAATGCAAGTAGTTTCAATGAAAGCATCTCAACAAAAAAGGTAGTCGTTTGAAAACACTTATTTGAAGGGATCTAGAGAACTTAAGGTCCCAAGAAGAAAGGAAGAAGAAGAGCTTACACTTAAGATGTGTGACAAGACTGGTATTGAAGACAACTCAAGATAGGTGGACAAATGATCTTTTTGACTAACTTAGATAAAGAAGATAACAAAGAATTGAAGGAGTGGCTCGAAGAACTGAGAAGAAGAACATATTTTTGGCAGTTTTTGTCAAAGCAAGATATTGAAGAAATTGACCTTGAATAACTAAACTTGTCAAGAAATGTATTAATGAAGAGAAAAACTGAACAGCTTATTGGTAACAGTTAAGTTCTTGCGGGCATAGAAGAAGAGCGTCAGGTCTTTTTGTGGGAAGAATTGGTCTCGAAGGGTCATAGTTTTTTATTAATAGTAACTACCTTGACCTGGCTGGGATTCTATTCTTGGTCAAAACATCTTGTGAAGCTACAATTTTTAGACAATTGAAAGGGATGAAGGTCCTTCCCCCTATTTATGGAAGTAAATAAAATTATTGTAACTTAGATTCACTGAGAATACATATCTCTCAATGATTCAACACAGCTTTGCTGTAGTTATGCTGTTGGTTTAAACTATTTTGTCTTTGAACAGAAAAATTAAACAGCTTATCGGTAACAGTTAAGGTCTTGCGGGCACAGAAGAAGAGCGCCAGGTCTTTTTGTGGGAAGAATTGGTCTCCAGGGTTTTTTTTAATCAGTTGCAAAAACCTTGACCTAGCTGGGATTCGAGTCAAAACCTCTTACGAATCTCCAGTTCTTAGATAATTGCGAGAAATGAAGGTCTAAACCCATTGAAGTAAATATAATTATTGTAACGTAGATTCACTGAGAATACATATCTCTCAATGATTCAACACAGCTTTGATGTGGATGCAAACTATCCTATCTTTCGTCTAGTCAATTTTGGATATGACACTTAATTTCTCTACATTGACATTTCACTTCTCTGTTATTATTTCAGTTGAGTTATACTGGCTCTATAAGAAAGAATTTCGGAAGCAATCCTAAGATGTAGCAAGAAAGATCAGCTTCCATAATACGTACAAAACCTACCTTAGTAATCCAAAACTACTACCTTCGTTAGTCTGATAACTCTTGCTTGTGAACTAGAAGATATTAAGTGTTTATTTTTAGGGTTCGGTATATACAATACGGATACCCTTATAATGTCACTCAGGATTTCGGCCTCTGTCACATCACAGCCATTTTCTCCTAAACTACTGGACGGAAGAGGTTGAAATTTGGTACCAATGTATAGTTTGGTGACCCGATCAGGAGTGCATATCGTAAAAGAAAAAAATTTGATTTTAGGGGTACTTCTGGGGGGAAAAACTAAAAAAATCCCCCTGATCTCCGAAACTACTGAGCCTAAAATTAAAAAAAAAGGAAATATAGAGAGTTGCCCAAACTTTACAGGAAAATTAAGGAGAAACCATTAATATTAATTTTGAGGGGCAAATTATAGAATTAAATAAAAATTTAAAAATAAAAAATTTTTCAAACGCATCATGTAATATATCAAATGAAAGGTCTCATTCTGAGTAACACAAATATATTTTTTTCATATTTAAAAAAAATATCTAAAAAGATATTAACGAAAATATACCAAAATTTACCCATTCCCCCCCCCCCTTTATCACCGAAACTATAAAATGTAAAGTTTTGAAAAAAAATAGATTTATAGTTTCTGACCTGAAGTTTACTGCAAAAATAAGGTGAAACCTCTACTTTTAATTTTGGGGGGCCAATTACAGAATTAAATGGAAAATATAAAATTAAAATTGTTTCTAACCCATCATGTTATATTGTCATTACGACGAAAACAAATATATTTTTTTCATATTTTTAAAATAAATTAATTAAAAGATCTTAACAAAAATATAAAAAAATTTACCCTTTCCCCCCACCTATCTCCGAAACCATAAGTCATATTTATTTTGGGGGGGGGGCAAATTATAGAATTAAATGGAAAATTAAAATTAAAATTGTTTCTAACCCATCATGTTATATATCAAATGAAAAGGCTCATTATGATGAAAACAAATATATTTTTTTCATATTTTTAAAATAAATTAATTAAAAGATATTACCAAAAATATAAAAAAATTTACCCATCCCCCCCTATCTACGAAACCATAAGCTGGAAAATTTTGAAAAAACAATGGAGGTATAGCCCCTCACCTGAACTTTACTGGAAAAATAAGGAAAAACCACTAATATATTTTTTTGGGGGGCAAATTATATAATTAAATGGAAAATATAAAATTAAAATTGTTCCTAACCTAGCATGTTATATATCAAATAAAAGGGCTCATGATGAAGAAAACAAATATTTTTTTTCCATATTTATAAAATAAATTAATTAAAAGATATTAACAAAAATATAAAAAATTTTACCCATTCCCCCCTTATCTCCAAATCCATAAGCTGAAAAATTTTGAAAAACTGGAAGTATAGCCCCTCACCTGAACTTTACTGGAAAAATAAGAAGAAACCCCTAATATTCATTTTGGAGGGCAAATTATAGAATTAAATGGAAAATAATAAATTATAATTGTTTTTAACGGGCCATGTAATATATCAAATCCCAGGGCTCATTATGACGAATAGGTACAAATATATTTTATTAATTTTTTTTTTAAATGAATAATTTAAAATATATTAAAAAATATTTTAAAAAAATTACCCATTCTCCCCGTTATTCCCCAAACTCTAAGACCTCTTTTTTTTGTTTATAGGAAAAATATGAAAAAAAATCCCTAATTCCATTATTTGGCCTCCAAATAATAGAATTAAACCGAAAATAAATTACTAGAAAACACCCATAGTAATTTTAGGGACAAATTATACAATTAAATGGAAAATAAAGATTCAATTTTCAAATGCATCATGTAATATATCAGATAAAAGGCTCATTATGTGAATTCATATTTTTAAATCATTTGTATAAAAGATATTAAAAATATTAAACATCGACTTAATTCCCACTTTAGAAACTATACTATTTAAAATTTGAAAAATATATTTTATTTATATTTTTAAATAATTTGAATAACAGATTTAATAATTTATAATTTAAACTTTGACCTATTTTGCCGTTTTTCTTCCAAACTACAGAGCCTCAAAACTCAGACAGTAGATTATAAAAGGCATTTCTGAAAGTTTATTAGTAAAATATAACTCTAATGGTACTTTTTGGGGGCCAAATTAGAAAATTAAATACATATGTATTGTGATAAAAATCAAGCGAATCCTAAAGCAGATAAAATAAAAAGTCTATGTGTGGAAAATCAAAGTGTATATTTTTTATAAATTTAAAACGCTTCCTTTAAAAGATATAAGGGTAACTATAAGAAAATGCACTCATTCCCTGCTTGTCTGAAACTGGAATATTAGAATCTTGAAGGTGGTACGGAACCCTAAGTATGCGAGTCCAACTGGCACTTACCAAATTATTTTAGTTTAGTGATGTGCAAAATACAAAGTTTAATTTAAAAAATCTCCTGTTCCTGACGTAAATTAAATCAAACTTGTACCACTAAAACTGTTTTTGTTCACCGAATATCGGATTTTTATTAAAAAACGTGAAAAAGTTTAACACATATAACGAGTCGGAAAATCCGTTGGTGGCAGGCGCAGTTCTCCAAATGAGGAATAGATTCAGTTTCAAGCCTTTTAAAACGGCTCAACCGTAAAGACCACTCAAACAATAATAGTTACTCATTTAATCTTATTTATTCGTATATTTCTGTTCGCTTTGAATCCGGGTGTGCAAACGTTCATGTTCAGTTGATAGAGAAAATTGCTCACTCTGGCGGCCCCAACATGTGTGTATCTGTGTGGAAGTTCTCTTTATTAAAATAATGTTACACTACTTTGAATTAATGAGTATTTCCCGTGAAAATGAGAACAGAAATAAACAAAAGTATGACACAGTTTTCCCAAGAGATTCGTGGTTTCAACAGAAATGTGAATTATATTAAAACTTTTTTAGAATGTTGCGTCGGTCGTCTCTGGGGTTATTAGCAAAGTGCAGAAATGTATAGAGAGGAGTTTGTCCGACTGCCGCCAATAAAAGGACTTTAATGCGGGCAACATTTCTTAGATGTCGGAAACTAATTTACGTAGATGTTTTAGCTAGTTAAGACTTCTAACGATGAAGTAAATAGAATGCAATAGTATTTTTTTCATTTTCTGCTTAACCGACTCTATGTATTTTTTATACATATATATTCCTGTTTCATAATTCTTTAGCTTCCACTCATATTAGTCTCAACTCTCTATGTATTTTCTATATCGCATACTTCACACTTTCGGACATATGTTTTTAAGAAAAAAAAAGAAAACAAATTATTATATTGTGATGGTTTTATTTTCACACTCTTCGAGTTCAGTTCAGTTCTTGGGTTTATTTAAAAACACAGTCCAACTCACTCTAATTTATTTCCACTACTTTAACACAATTTATATTCACAGAACTATTTACAATTCATAGGGAAATGTTGTCTCGAAAATTCAATAAAATTCGACGAATTCCCATTATCGTTAGCCGTCGGCCTCGGGTCGCTAGACAAACATTTCTGATTCACAGAAATATCGGACGAAGGCCGATTTCACCAACTATCGGATGAATTCTCGTAACAATATATAGCATTAATCTATTTTAATATTTGTATTAATGTTATTATGAACTGTTCGGTATCGAAGAGTCATCTCGCGTATGAAAGTCGGGGGCGTCCTTCAACAGTTCTAAAGCTTTATAGAGACTTGTTTTTCTTTTAAAGTATAGCTATTTGAGAATCCTATTTTATCCTAATATAGGGCGTTATTCATCTTTCCTCAATTAAAGCTGATATAGATAGAATGAACATAGAATCTATTGAACATAACATTCAATATTGGCATAAAGGAGAACTGACCATATTTGTTGTGGATCGAAGTTGCGTTATTGCACGAGTGTGCACCAATGTAGTTGTCATGGCGATAAATTGGGCTACGAAGTGCTACCCCATCCAGCATATTCCCCAGATTTAGCCCCCCGCGACTATTTCTTATTTCCAAACCTGAACAAATGGCTGGGCGGTATTGGATTTTGTTCAATTGAAAGGCGTACCAGTGAAACACACGGCTATTTTGAGAACATTGGGAAACCTATTCTTTGGAAGGAATTGGAAAAATGCTGGGTAGCTCTTTTATATCTTTGTGCGCGCCTATTTTTACGAAATTTTCAAAAAACCTTAAAAATGTCTAAAAAATGCTTCCGCGGCACTTTTTTCCACAAGAAAACCCTGTTTTTTACAAAAAATTTCACTTGAAATTTGTCATATATAACCTATATTTACACAATCTTGGAGGAAATTATGCAGAAATCCCAACTATTTTGATGTTTTAAGGGCCCTGCAACTGACATGGAACACAAATTTTAAAGTTAATCTCACAATTGACACGTAGAGTATATACACCTGGAGGTACCACTAACATACTATTTCATTAAATGGGATGAATTAACATCCAAGTGTGATATATATTGCTGTCTTTATTACGGTTTTGTTTTAGTGTTGTTACAATATTTGTGCACTGTAGGCTAATTCCTGATGTATTGGTTGCAAATTTAGATATGGTTAGCATGTAAAATTTAATTGGGGGGGGGACATAAAAACTGCAATTACAAATGCCATCAATGAGGAACATCCCTTGATTTGTTGAAGCAGCTGATGGGAGAAATGAGAAGGTGGGAGTTGAAGCAAGTAACACTAGACTAAACTTTATGGCTTCGATCAATGCTATTAATGCACTATGATTGACCTTTTTGTGTATGTACCCATGGTCAGCCACACAATCATAGGCCCTCCAATAGTCTGTGTGGATGATTGAACCCTCTGCGACATGCTTCTGGATAAGAGGTAGCAGCACCTCGGTAGACCTGACATTGTCAGGGCAAACCTCTAAACGTAAGTCTTCACTCCCGTCTTTAATGAAGCCGATTACCCAATTGCCCTGAATGTGTCGTCCTAAAAGTTATGTGTTACTTGTTGAAATCAATCAAAAAAGGGGAGGGGTGATTGTTTACCTTTTGCTGTGCCATTCCTGTAGGCAACAATTTTCAATTCAATGGTGTGACACAAGACCACCGCCAAAATACATGATACAATCACTGTGCTGCTGTGTAGGTAACAAAAAAAAATGAGTAAGGCTTCAAATCTACGTACTACATGCAATTGCAGTGAATTACGGAATAGGAAGAAGCCAACGAAAGAAACCGTTAAATAGAGGAAATTCTACATAAAACACGAAATCGCTGTTCCGTGTTAAATTCTGCATTATTTACAGCTCTGTGTCGTATGGTATGTCAGTTGTCACTAGTAATGGACGGCAAATACGCATTTTAGACTTCAAAAATCGATATTTTTTACAAAATTATGAAATGTTAAATTTGCAGTTTTCTTGTGAAAAAAAGTTTTGCAGGGGCACTCTTAAAGCCCACTCAACGTTTTCTAACAATTTCTGAGTGTAAATTCCCGCACAAAGATATAAAAGTCAAGCCCAATGCTGGACTAAACTATCAGTGTGCGTTGATATTATTTTCAAAAACTATCTGTACATAAATAATGAAATTCATATTTTCTACTTAGCTAAGTGGAGCTTATTCCTTATCACCGTGACCTAAATAAATTTCTTTTCTTTTACACAGAAAATATCCTCCCTTCCAACATGATTCACTAATGCAGTTGCACGACTGTCTGGTTCAAGCGAGGGCGCACCTAACCCAATAAAATATTATAAAATTCCACGTTACGTTCCCAACATGTAAAGGGATAGTTCCAGCCCCATAATGCTACATTTTTTCCTCAGAAGGCAATAAAATTGTATTTATGTGCTAAAGTAATGGTCCGTAAAAATATATCGCTCTCCCAAGGTGTTTTCTTAAATAAAGTCTCTAATGTTGCCTTTACAACATGTTATTGTGGAATTTTTAAAAGATATTGTCGCCGAATGGAGCCAGACGTACACACTCTCACTCGAGTTTTATGATTTCAAACACGGAAGATGCCCGCGGCTCTTCACATTCAATGATTTGAGTATACAGGGAGTGTCTGAAATGTGTTCCTTACTTCTTCTATTACAGATACTATTTGCAACTGTCATTTGGACTTTTTGAAATTTTTAAATGACGCAACAAAAATACCTGTATGGTTAAATTCAGGTGCTCGGGAAGGTCAAGCCACTGGTCCTTTTCTTCTTATCTAGTGATTTCCTCAA
Source organism: Octodonta nipae (assembly GCA_034190945.1). Classification (NCBI taxonomy): domain Eukaryota; kingdom Metazoa; phylum Arthropoda; class Insecta; order Coleoptera; family Chrysomelidae; genus Octodonta; species Octodonta nipae. Next base: position 13,783,550 of record CM067216.1, read on the forward strand.
TGTCTATGTAAGTGTTTTCGAATTGCTTCACTTAAAGGGGGTTGTGGCCAGTTGTTCTGGAGAAATTTCAAATAAAGTGTTCCAGTTATCTTTCTTAGCAATTAAAATGATTCAATTAATTGGTGGGCAATGATTTCGGTCCATACGTTAATGGATTCAAAATAGTACTGTTGATGAGCTGCAAATTATTAACTTTATTCTATCTTTCTTCAGTATGGATAATGTTTTATACGGGTTTTACCCAACTTTTTGTACTTTATATAATACAGTTTTGGTATTGCTATAAACTTCATGGATTCAAATTAAAATTCTAGAACATTATTTACACAAAAATAATTCCAATTTATTTATTTACAACAGCTGATTTGTCCGAAAATAATTCACTCCGAAATATAAACTAAACTAAACTACTTGAAAAATACAACATTCCTTTATACCTAACATGAAATTCTTCGTTTTTCTGGATAGATATTCCATTTTTGGTGGAGTGTTCCATGTCAACTCTTTTTGCTCCATAGAAGATTCCGGATAGTGCCGTGTTTATTATCCACAACGGTTAAAGTTTTATTTTCATCGGAATGACTAATGTAGAAGATGTCTCGAGGGGCAGCGAATATAAATTTTATGTCAGTATTATTGCCAAAAGACGAAAAATTGTTTGACATAAAACTTATAGCTACTTAAGAGCTACTTGCACTTATTTTTAACCGACTTCGAAAAAGGAGGAGGTTATCAATTCGTCGTGTATTTTTTTTCGCTTTTTTTTTTGTATGTATGTTACCTGATTTCTTCTCCTGTGGTGCACCGTTTTGAATGAATATGGTCTTGTTTAATAGAGTATATATCCGGATTGGTGAAACTTCAAATTTTGGAAAAGAATTCTATTGGTAAAGTGATAAAATTTGTGAATGAACACATGCGTGCATGAAAATCAACCAATATCCTTAATATTTTAGTCGATTTTTCGATAACTCCTTATGGATGTGTATAGTTTTTTAACGTTTAATCTATTAAGGAAGATCCTTTAGGTGATCTCATATACTTTTCTGCGACGTGCAACTTACAGTTTTGCAGAAAATCGCCGAAAATTTCAAAATTCTTATCAAAAATTTCATCGAAATGACATAACGGACATTTCCTCATAAATATTTTAATTACAACGTAATAGTGCGGGAATTTTAGGCACTGGAAGTTTTAATTGCGAATTTGAGAATTTTCTATATACATCTCAAGCATATAGGTAGTAAAGCATAGTATTTTCGGCTCAGTAAATCAATGAGTACCAAGCTCGTTTTATTTGAATACCAGGCAAATACCTACTTAAATGCAAATTTTTCCATTTTGCGAAGACGGTCCTTTTGGTTGTCACATTCTCCCGGCCTAATAGAAAATTCAGTAACAACACATGTCAAACATTAAACTGCTATTTGGTGAGTTTACAGACAGGTTGTTTAGTTATAGCAAACAAAATCACAAAGTAAAGTGATAGAAGGAGTTGCATTTATATGATGATTGAAATATAGTACGGACTAGAATTATAGTGGTCCGTAGGCAGCTGTATATACAGGATGGTTGGAATATAGGGTGGACTGGACGTTTGGTGGTATAAAAATGTTGGAAAAAATGTGAAATAAAAATTATATAGTATGATTAAAAAACTGTTATATGATGTGGACATAAGAAAATCATATACAGGATACTTCAAATATATGCTGGAGTTGAATTATATTTATACAGTGTGATTAAAAAAAGGTTACATGGCGTAGTCCATAAGGCATAAATATATTTTGGGCTTATTAAGTCAACGCGTACTAGTACATTTTGTTCGTAAAGATTTACCTGTCAATTTAAATGAAAAAGTATTATTGTGTAATGTTGAGGCTTTCGATATTACCTGGTTCTGTGTATTAAGGTTATACATATAAAATAAAAAATAAAGAATTAAAACTACCTGAGTTCAAAAAAACTAAAAAGTTGAAAATAAAACATTTAAAAAAAATTACCGACTTCTACCTATAACTAAAAAGCGAAAAATAATTGTAACAAAATACAACTCTCGCAAATAAATAACACATTCAATGTCGTTAGGTACCTATCCAGGAAGTAAAAAATATAAACATTAAAAGGTGCTCATTCTGTGCAAATTAATTACCTACCAATCTACTATATTTTTGAAGTCGGTGCCAAGCAACAATCATGTTTGTTGAATTAGTAGAAAAGAATGCACTGAGGGATTTTAGATTTGCTTGGCACCGGCTTCAAAATATACTAGATTGGTAGGTAATTAATTTGTACAGAATGAGCACATTTTAATGTTTACATTTTTTACTTCCTGCGTATGTACCTAACAACATTAAATGTGTTATTTATTTGCTAGAGTTGTATTTTGTTATAATTATTTTTAGCTTTTTAATTATAGATAGAAGTCGGTTATATATTTTTTTAAATGTTTTATTAAAATTTGTTATCTACACATCCTACGATAGCCACAACCAATGGCTAGTTGTTTCCTCGCGAGTGTAATAAATTTTACATTGGAGTAACCTCTAGATCTCTAAATGTAAGAATAAACGAACACCTAAATTACATATAAATATTTAATAACCCTGTTTCATTTTTAAATATTTACCGACATATAGGTTAGAGGAAAATGAAGAAGATATGTTTTCTATGAAGTCATTCAGTTAACACTTCAGTTGCCAGTCAATTAAATAAAACGAACTGGAATAAATTTTCACGTATAATTGCTCTTCACTATCTGAAGAGACTCTGTTGTCGACACAGCCAATTACATCGCGAGTTTAGATAAGATTGTTACGTTTATTGGGACCAGAAAATTCAATTAGTTTATCTCGCAAAAGTGCAATTTCTTTGCTTCGTTCACATTTATATCACCGTGCAAACTGGCTGATAAGCCGGTCTTAAATTCTTAATATGCACCGTTGGAGTTCGGACCCGTCCTCGAAAGCGAGCGCATATCTCCCGGAACAAATTCAGCTGAGATATCATTAGCGAATGAATGGCTCAGTAGAACAATCATTCGTTAAGGAGGACATTAAATAAAACCAGAGAGGTGAGGAATAACCTGAGAACGGTGTTAACGATACGAATGAATGTAAGACGGATTTTTATCGGGATGGGGTATTAATTAAGACACAAATAGTGTTTAGTCTGGATCACGTACAGCACACTGTTAATTAGGTATTACGTTTCTGAATTCAATAACTCAAACTTAATAGTAATACTGTTATAAATTTTATTTAGGTTCCATACAAATTTTTGCACTCAATATAAATGTCTTTTCTCTCACTGAATCACTGTAAAACAACAACAATGATTCACACTAGAACTACTGCTATCTACTGAACTTGTCTCATCCTATCCGTCAACCGCCTTTATACCCTCATAGTTGTTTCTCGATCTCAGATCGTCTGCTCTAGTATGTTAACGTTTATAGTTTCTAATACTTAACACTTGTTTTTACCGTGAATCGTACTTTCGGGAAGTACTTCTTTTTAACGGCTTTATTTATTTGTTTTTTTTACAGTTTGTTTACTTATTTTTATTGAAGATTTTCTTGAGCGTAAACTAAAAGTTATAACAATATAAGCTGATAATTGGCATCTTTGCTTCTTATTTATATATTTTTTGGGAATCACACAAATGTTGAGCAAAAGCCTGTGTAATATAAAACGTTTTAGGGTCTAAACCAGACCCCGTGGTCAGTGGCAATTAAGACGAAGAAATACAAAAATTTGCTCTACGTAGGTGTTTCGTGGGTACACTATAATTGTTTTCTCTTCTTTTTACCCCGATAAGGTTCATATGTGTTTCAGTGTACTTTCTTTCATTTTTCTACATGACTTGTCCCCCGATAAGTGTTATTACTTCCAAAAAGATTCTTGTAATAGGGGGAAAGATAATATCTCCTCTATAGTTGTTTCCCTACCTATTGTTCTCTTTATAATATGGAAGACTTGAAATAAGTTCAATTTCTTTTCTTTCTCCTCAATACTTCAACAGTTTCGTTTATGGTTCTGGTTTGAGTGCTTTGTGTTTTTTGCCTTGAAGGCCTACTCATTTCTTCCCTTGTTGTCTTAGAGTAACGTATTTTTCTCCTGTTTTTGTGGTTTTATCTGTTAACCATTTATCTTTTTTCCTGTAATCATTTCTTCCAGTTTGTTAAATATAAATGAAGGAAAATGTTCCTCGTAGCGGGTGGTAAAATTTCTACATGTCATGCCAATATAGAAATAATTGAATTCCCAACAGGAAAGTTTATAATCTCCAGAATTCAGATATTTGTTAATTGTTCTGTCATTAGTATTAAATAGAAGGTTACTGAGTTTGTGTTGTGACTTAAAATTGACTTTGATGTTGTGTTTGTACAGTATTTTGGCAATTGTGTCGCTATATTTCCAAAATATGCAATATGTTCTTTTTGGTGGATTCGTTTATTAATCAACTTTTGATACTTTTATACCCATTGTTATGAGCTATTAATTTTAGAGTTTCCAGTTAATAATCATGGATTTGTACGCTGCCAGTTTGTAGAGAGCGTAGGATGAGTATGGGACTGTGGTATCCGTGAAAGTGGATTTTCTGTAGATGTTGCCATCTATGCTATTATTTTGGCGTGTTAGGGTTATGCCAAAAAAAATAATTTTTGGATTAAGGAAGGATGGAAAAGAATCTAATTGTCTTTTAGTACCTGTGAAAAAGCGAAAGTGATATAATAATTTTTTCACTAATTATAATTATGATTGTGTATCACAAAGCAACGGCTTCCACCATCAATTTTTTGAAAAATGATTCATTTCGGTAAACAAATTTTAAATCAATTTACGCTTTTTTGTTAATTCTATGTTAGTATTCGGCATTAATTATCTGTCTTAGTGAATTGGTTTTTGAGTTTAAGTCGATCTTTCTTAAAGTACGACTGCAGACCATACATTTCCATAATCAGAACGTGCGTACTCTTTGGTAATAATTCATAAATGGGTGACAATTATCTGTACCGTTTCTGTGAACGTATATGTTTTAAATTATATAGAACTAAAAGCTCTTTAAGAATGTGATGGTGGTCTCCGGCTTCGCACAATGCAGCCAGTGTGAGGTAACATTGAAAAGCCATCACCATATGGCCTACATCACAATATTAAGACACAACTCCACGACAGTTATCATAATAAAATACTATTTTTTCATAAAGCACTTTATTTTCCATAATGCACTCCTTATACGTGCTTGGTACATGTTGTAGGAATACAATTATCGAATAAATATATCCGAAATGTAACAGATGGTACAAAATATTCATCAATCTGTAAAGAAGGAGAAGAAATGAATTTTTCTGTGGGCGTCAGAGGAATGCCGGACACCTCGTACGATGTGAGATGGTACTCTTCTCATTCCGTTTCAGCTTTAAAGGATACTAGGTGAAACAATTGCCCAAATCCTCGACACGGCCTGCGGTTATTCTACGAATACACTGCATATATATATATATATATATATATATATATATATATATATATGCGCTGGCGTATTTTAATTATTATAGTAATTTAAAATCCGACATGGCGACGGTTTTAGATGCACCGATATTGTTGAATGCTCATTCACCTGTTCCGATAAATAATGAAAATTGTGACCTAGAGAACGAGTTCGGCAACTTTTGGTCTTTTATACTTTCTGCGTGCTCTTCAGGTAAAAGAAGCATTTTTGTGAGCTTTAGTAAATTTTAAAGTTTTTATCAGTTTCGATGTTTTATAATTGGTATTAATCTATACACTATTTGTAAAATTATTATAAAAATAGCAAGGCCAGAATATGTTGGAAGGTTAATTCACATAACATTCGAAATTTGACATTAAAAATTGGGATTATGATAAAGATTATGTTCTTCCAAATATTATGATAGGTTATTTTCGTTTTTAGATAATTTTCTTCTGCATTTTATTATACAGAAAACAGCTTTTAGCCGCATTGAGATTGAAACGTTTCATCTGACTTAAAATAAATTAAGTACAATTGATAAAATGTGTCATCATGCCTCGAATGTTAAAAATTTAGGTAAAAACTCCGGTAAGCAACAATCTTACATCAAAAACTATAGCATCGAGTAGAGACTTCGAGATCAAAAAAATATAATAACTACCATTCTACAAAACTTCATCATAGACACTCATCACTTAAATCTGTCCCATTACTCTTTACGGGTACCTATGTGTTTGAACAAATTTTATTTTTTTGAAGGTCATTGAGACATATAGAACAGGGACCTATATACAGCTTTCATTACAAACAACAATTTATCTAGACATATAAAAAAATAAAAAGGACGAGGCTGACAAAAATGTTAACTCGGGTGTCTATAGGTTGAGCCCTAATTTCTGTATTGGTCACACTGGAAGATCTTTCAATTCAAGATGGCGTGAACACACTAAAGCTTTTGAAAATCAACAACAAAATAAATCTACATTTGCGGACCACTTAGTAAAAGAAAACCATATACCTCTAAACAAAAGTATAAAATTATATCTTCTTGAATCCCTGGAGATAAACAAAAACAACAATTCTCGGAATCTATTAAGCAATAAGAATTCATCTCCCTTACTTAATCTCAACATCAATTTTTTATTTATATTATATTATATTACATTATTAACATCTATTGTCAGCAATGTTTCATGAATGTATAATTTAGCTGACCTACACCCTGCCCACTTCCTCCGAAATTCCTCAGGATTAAGACCTTTCAATTATTTCACTCCTTATCTGTAGTTTATTTCAAAGAAATAGAAATCTAACATTCATTGCATTTCCAATTTCTGTGGAAGCCAGAGTTGGCGAAACATATTTTAAATTTAAAGAAATAAAAAATTGAAAATTTAACCAAGTGTTTGTTGTTTTTAAGTAATCTTAAACATGAATTTTCATCAAGTGGAAACTGAAACAATCATAAACTTTGTTTTTGGTATTCCATTTCCTCATTTCTAGAGGTCTCGTATTGCAGTGTATGTATACGTATACAGCCCCAAAATTAAAACTTACCCACTAAAACATTTCTTGTAATGGTAGTTACTTATTTTTTATATGCGTGAACATAGATCGTAACGTATTAACCTTGTTAACTTCCATTTATTTTCAAAGCGTTTAATTTTGTTCTGTTAATCCTGGAAAATATCGTGTTACGTTAATAATTCAGTTTTATAGTGGTGTTTGTTTAGTATTCACGATATGTTGGTTGTTTGTTCTGGGTTCTTGTTGCGACCTCCAATTTTCGTTTATATTTTCATTTAAAAACTCCTTGGATATTGATTTTGTAAGTTGTTCAATAACGTTAAGTTCCTCATTAAACATTGTTGAGGAAGATGATCACAATAACATTTCTACATAAGCTCTTCGTCGTACTAACTAACTGCCGCGATTATGGATCGCTCGTTTATAAAACCTGCATCGAAAACTGTCGTACAATCAATTATCAATTCTACAGCTGCCGAGCCATTTCGAGAACATTTTTTTCCCCAAAAGTGATCGGTGTCGTACTGGAATGAAAGCAGGGCCGGCTTAAGGAAATTTCGTTACACCGCCCCCCGCCCCTTTAATTCTGATCGTCCCGGTCAGAAATATTCTCTCCATAGTAGGGAGCGAGTCGATCTAAATGGACCACCTTCAACTTAGCCGTGGGGTTTCGACGGGTCCGGTAGACGACGTCATTAAGCCTCTTGACCACCTCGTATTGACCATCCCAGACGGGTGTAAGCTTTGGGGATTTACCCTTCCCCGTTGGGGGTTGTCACGCCAGACTTTGTCCCTCTCTTGGAACCCGACTGATTTGGCCTTGAGGTCGTATCGCGTCTTCATCCAGTCAATGGTGGCCAGCATCTGCGTTCGGGCTAATTCGTGTATTGCCAGCATGTTATGTCGGAGCTGGTCGGCATAATCGTCGATTCTTGGGAAGGTTCTTCGGGGGACCCAAAAGCCAAATCGCAGGGTAATAGCAGCTTCTTTTCGAATAGGACCCTGGCTGGGGTCAGCCTGTACTATTATGTACAGCAGAGCGATATGACAACAGGAATAGGGGAATATGCTCATCCCAATCACGCTGGTTATTGCTGACGACCTTGAATAGGTGTTGTTCCAAGGTCCTGTTGAATCTTTCCACCATTCCGTCTGACTGTGGGTGTAATGGTGTTGTTCTCGTTTTCCTGATCCCCAACATCGTGCAGACCTTCTGGAATACATTCGATTCGAAGTTACGCCCCTGGTCTGAATGTAATTCCATCTGGACGCCAAACCGGCTGAATAGTTGTTCTACTAGCACCGTCGCTACCATGGTTGCCTCTTGGTTGGGTATCGCATATGCCTCAGGCCATTTGCTGAAGTAATCCATTGCGACCAGAATGTATTTGTTCCTCCTCTCAGACTCGGGAAACGGACCGGCGACATCGATGGCAATTCTCTCAAATGGGACGCCCACATTGTACTGCTGCATTCTGCCCTTGGTCCGGGTCTTCGGGCCCTTACTGACTGCACAGGTGTCACATTTACTGCACCAACCTCTGACGTCTTTAAAGTAATTTACCCAGTAGTATCGCTGCCGAACTTTGTCTATGGTTTTGTTCATGCCTAGATGGCCCCCGGTAATCCCATCATGTACTTCGGTCAGGATGACTGGTACCTTTTTCTTAGGAACTACCAGTTGGGCCCAGCTACTTTAAATTCATTTTGTCGTTTTAATTCAATGTGATCTTGTTTTTGTTCAAATATTTTAAAATCATTTTCTCGTTTTTCTTCAAATTTCGAGAATAATCCTTCAATTAAATTATGCTGTTCACTGTTCATTTTTTTTCATCAAAAGATTTTACTAACCTTTGCTGAATTTCTTCTTGATGTTGTTTCTCCTTCTTGTCACGTTTTTCTAGACTCTGGGCTATTTTTTCGTCTAGTCCCTCCGTAACCTGCTTGACTATTATTTTGGTAGTTTCGTCCATTTTTTCCATGCTACGGGTTTCCATAAATCAAATTACGATTTTAACTGCACTTAATCCTGCACTTCTGATCACCAAATTGTTATACATTTCGTGGGTTCAATTAAAAAACTAATATCACTTTCACTTTTCTAGAACTTTTATTTACATCAAATTATACAGAATAGCTGATCACAATAACATTTCTACATAAGCTCTTAGTCGCAGTAACTAACTGACGCTATTATGGGTCGCTCCTTTATAAAACCTGCATCGAAAACTCTCGTATAATCAATCATCAACTCTACAGCTGCCGAGCCATTTCGAGAACAATTTTTTTCCTAAAAGTGATCGCTGTCGTACTGGAATGAAACCAGGGCCGGCTTAAGGAAATTTCGTTACAATATGATAGATATGATGATTAGCGATTTTGATTATACTACTTAATTGGATAGATTGTTGATATTCCCAGTATGTATGTTCCCCAAGATGTCAAATTTCATGGTGCGAATGTTAAGTCAGACTAGGTGACACCAGGATTGGACTCCCGGTGGCTGAACGGCTATCGCTCTCAGTCTTGTATGTGGATTAAAAATTCCAACCAATGCTCTGACAGTTCGTTGAAATTCAAAACTACAGTCTCATATTGAATGAAGTAATTCTGAAAAAGTAGATTTACATTTGCATTGCGATCTGTAAAACACTGTAATCAATGGCCTTAAATAGGTCTAGTAAGGTCAATAATTGTTTTTGCTCCTTCTGAGTAATGATTAGTATATGACCCGATGACTTGAAAGCTGAAGTCAGAAATGTAACAGAGGTATAACACAGGGTAGCTTAATCAATATGTAGCCTGTATCTTTGCTGTAATATTCCTTATTTGATAATCGTGATTTTTTTCTTAGCGCTGCAGTTAACGCCCTCTTAAATATCCATTATTCTTCTCGTCTATTCTTAACAGATTAAAAGTTTTTTTTTCGCAAGTAAGCTAATTAATGAACTCGTCTCGTAAGCAGTGTGGTAAATGAAGACCAAGCTGTACTTACCTAACCTAATTATTAAGTGATAGATAACTGGCGTTTTAATAACCGGCTACACGTAATTGGTTTCTTAACTGCCACGACTTACAAAAAGTGTTTGTTTTGAATATTCAAAAGGGGCTCAACGTATTATAATGTGCGGTTGGAAAGTTGTTTCACGTTTTGGAATTCGACAGGGAGTGTTTAGCTATTGATCGAATTGTGTCACAGTAAATGGAGGATAATTGATCAAATATTTCGTACGGTAGACAGTTTTCGGATATCGGGAATAGAAATCTGCATTTATTTTCATATTAGTCGACGCTAGTTCATCATTACTTCATTAAATGTTGACATAAATTGCTCCTTACGCTATAAAAACGAATCTATGACTAATGAGTTTCCACAGATTTTTGTTAATATCATGTGTCGATTTTTTAAATCCAGATGTCATTGGAAACACTACAATAAATATTCAAATTGTCCTCCGTATTCCAAATCAATAGCGATTTTCCCTTCTAATCAATCTCGATTTTGATACATTGAGTTGTCTTAGATTTATATACTGTTATAAATGTAGCCACTGCGGTCCTGGCGAAAGCACCGTAACACATTATTCATTCCAAAGAGCATAAAAACATCAAATTTTGGAATCTTCAAAAGCAGCAAGAAGTAACAATGGAGTCGCTGCGCACCAAAAGTCTAGAACAAGCAGGAAATTCAAGTATACTATATAAGACGATTGAATTTGAGTAGAGTTGAGTTGACTTTGTAGGTTCAGTTTAGTTTATTGTTATGATTTCGGTGTCATTGTACTCGAATCAGCTGTTATAAAGTTTTTGATGTTTACGTGGAAATAAGTATTCTAGAAAGTGAATATCCGTTATTGATTAATTGATTAAATCAAATTGAACTCACGGAGTTTGTAACAATACTAAGGAGCCAACTCAATTACTTCTCTGTGTCCGGTCCACTCTTCGAGAAACAAATACTATAATTATATGCTGTTAGAGCTAATATTTTCTGGGATATAGGAAAACAGAAGTTAAATATAGACGATGGTCTTGTTTTGCCACCAATTACGATCCGTTGTTGTTTTGTTCAATTCCTATTCTGCAATTAGGTGAAACTTTTCTTCAACATTCGGTTGTGACCATCAAAGTTCTGCACTCTTTTTTTTACAATTCTATCATCTGTGTGTATACCAAATGAATTTATATTTTAGTTGCATTTGCTGAAATTGAAGATGACATTCTTTAGATAGTTACATCAGCTACTGCACGGGGTAGTTCAATAGGTAACATAGATTACTCATACTAACATATCCAAATTCGCAATCATTACTTTGACTTATCAGCTGTAGAATATAGTAGATAATATATAGTATATAATATAATACGATAATATAGTAGGAATATATTAAATAAGAATGCTATTCTCTCTCTTAATGTTTAAAGTTTAAATGCTCATATTAATGACCTAAGAATATTTGTTAACAAACTCAGTGAAAAACCCAATGTTATAGTCTGTTCAGAGACTTGGGATCTACAGTATCCTAATTACTTATTATTAACAGGTTATAAAATGTACTATAATTTAAGTAAGATCAACACATCAGATGGAACCGTTGTTTATATAAAAGACAATTTAATTGAAAATATTGAAGTAATTACTGTAGGTAGACTAAAAGTACTAAGTTCACTAATAAAATTAGATCAAAGTGATAGTTCACCTATTGAAGTAACAGCTATGTACAGGTGTCATGATTTACCTAAACAAGAGTTCATATTTGAGTTAAAACAATTTTTAATAAAAAAGTCAAAAATCACTTGATAATAGGTGATTTTAATATTGACCTAATTGTTGTAGATGACTGCAGTCAGGAATACTTGACCAATTATCTGGAACACGGATACCGGGATTTCAAACTATAACAAGACTGTCTAATTTAAATCCAATGCAGGGCACTTGTATCGAACGGGACCCAAATAATGCCATAGAGTTACTCACAAAAGAAATAGCTATGTGTTTGGAGAAATCAAAACAATTAAAAAAGTCAAAAAATATATACCTAGAAATAGCTGGATTACCAGATCGATCATAAGATGTAATAAAAAAGATCAACATATAAAACTTGGAAATCAAATCCGGAAAATATCCAAAACAAAATTGCATATAAGAACTATGTAAAGATTTTAGAGAAGGTTATAAATAATGCGAAAACATTATATGATAGGGATAAAATAAACAAAAATTTAAAAAATCCTAAAAAAATATGGAATATAATAAATACAATACTTACGCAAAAATACGCAAAAAGCGTAGATATCATCAAAATATTAGTTACATTTACAATGAAAATAATCAAAAAATTATGGAACCAGAACAAATTTCTAATAACGTGAATCAATTTTTCTGTAATATTGGGTCTCTACTTAGCCATAAAATACAGCAACCAACAAATGCCATAAATAAATTACCACCTGTTAACTCTGAAACCATATTTACCAACTAATAGATTTGAATTATTAAAATTATTAAAGAATTGAAACTTAAAAATGGTGGGGTAGATAACATTCATGCGAAGACTATTTTATCTTTATCGGAGCACATTGCTGAGCCGCTGACTCATATTATAAATCTCTGTATTGAACAAGCTATATGGCCCAATGCTTTAAAAAAAGCTGATGTTATAACTCTAAAGATAAACACTTTACATCAAACTATAGGCCTATTTCATTGGTATCAAACTTTGCTAGAATATTTGAAAAGATAATTTACACTAGTTAAAACATATAAAAATTATCAAAAAGGCAATATGGATTTACACAAAATTTGGGAACTAAAGACGCATTGAACTATATAACAGACATTATATTTAAAAAATTAGACAAGAGTCGTCCTGTAGCTGTGACATCCTCGACTTTGCCAAGGCGTTCGACACTGTTGACCATCAGCTACTACTTGACAATATATACAATTACGGTAGGGGTAAAGCTTATAAATTAATAGCAAATTATTTAGACAGTTGGTACCAGAGAGTAAAAATCAATAATATCATGAATGAATTCTCTCAGATTAATACAGGTGTTCCACAAGGAACTGTCTTAGGACCGTTTCTAGTTATATTATATATTAATGAACTTTTAAAGCTATTGTCTGATGGTATCGTAATATCATTTGCCGATGATATGGCTGTTGTAGCTAGTGGAGACACTTGGAAGGAAGTTGAAACCACCATGAACAACTATCTAATTGAAATAAGTAATCGACTGGCTGTAAATAAATTATTACTAAATATTGACAAAACTGAGTATATTACCTTTGGCAACTATTCTAATAGTGTTCCTGAACGCATAAACTTTAATATCAATGCACTAAATATAAAAAGGGTAGAACATTTTAAATATCTGGGTGTAGTACTCGACTATAGTTTGACGTGGGAATTACATATTAAATATATATTAAGTAAAACTGAGTACCTTATATATATTTTCTATAATTTAACTAAATCTATCAACACTGAAACCTTACTTATGTTATAGGAGTACTACGCTTTTTTCCATAGCGTTATTAGCTACGGAGTATTAGCATGGGGAGGAGCATATAATAATATAATTACAAATGCTTCAGCGATTTCAAAATAAACTACTAAAAATTATAGAAAAGAAACAAGTTATACCTAACCAAAAATACCCACTCAACATTAAACAACTGTTTACATGTGAATCTGTAGTATATCATTATAAAACCCTTAGTAATGTATTCAATAATTCTACGAGCATAACAAGAAATAAAACCATTCAAATCCCTAACAGAAGTAAAACTGTAAGCGTCAAGATTAGTTACTATAGAGCAATAATAACATTTAACTCTTTACCAAATAAACTTAAAACAATGGCAACAGAAAAGGTAAATAAGATTAAAACAAAACTTAAACCCTGGATTATGAAAAATGTATGAAAGTACTTAGGATACAACTGTTCGTGCGTTCCCGCAATTTGTTTAGTGTATTGTGTTCAATTTGATTGAATTACTTCATTGATGTTTAAACTTCTGCACCTTTTCTAAAACTTTCCGTCGCGCTAATGCTAATTGTAAGTGTTTTTGCTTGTAAAATATAGACAGTATTGACATTCGTGTTTCGGATCCCTAGCTATTAGGACGCTTGGGAGATTCGTGTATTCGGTCACGCTTTGATTCCGTCTGAAGAGACGCCGCTTATTGTTGTTATAGCGTTACGATTTCGCGAGTTAGTAGCTTCGTTCGTAACGACCACTAAACCGCTTTCATTTTGTTTCTTTTGTGTTTACAAAAGCGCATCATTTGTTGTTAAACCCGCATTTTTTGTATGCTCAATCAATGAACATTACGTCCCTATTTTTTGTGTAACGTGTTGTCCAGACGAAGCTCTAAGAAACTGTTCCTGCTTACGGGGCTAGCCTCAGAAGAAAGAAGAACCAAGAAAACACCAGAGATTCGACTTAAAGGTTAGTGATAACTTTTATTTGGTGATTCGTTTATGTGACGGCACGTGTTTATTGATTGTTCCGCTAAAGGTCCTTCGTCAATTATATACTTGCATTGAACCAGCATTGAACTAAAATCGCAACATCTAATTCATACATTTTTTTTTTAATATTCCTTATGGAATGTGCATCGAAGACATTCCAACTGTTGTGTTATGGACAACTTAATATATGTGTAATTACAATGAAACTTTTTTTTATCCAATTAGTTAGTTTAGTTAATTAGTTTAGTTAGTGGCTAGTTTGTAAGTATATACCAACCTAAGAGCAGGTAGCTTAGTTACCTTTTAGGATTTACTATGTAAATATGCGTGGAATGTAACTGGTAAATAAATAAATAAATATCTTCATTTCATTGACAGTTTAGAGAAGTTTCTCAACTATCTTAAAAATGTTCATCATAAGGAAATCATATTAGAAATGGAAATTTTCAGTTCGCCTAAATGAATTTCGCCTTAACTATCTTCGAAAATATCAACCGATATAGAAATTCAATTAGTAGCGCGTCGCTTAAAAGAGACTCCAAGGCAAGCGCTTTATAGGAAGATTAGAGTTTCCCTAAAACTCATTATTCGGTCCGGAACTTGGTTTTAAGTCATAATACTTTACTGTATTTAATTTTAGCCGCTATAGACTCATTGCAACTTATTGAGAGTCTCGTAAATTTCTGAGTTTTGTCTTTATGCAGCATTGCAGATCCGAAATATTATATTCAGCTTTATGGTTTTACATGAATTTTAGAGTTTTAGCAAAAGTTTTCCCGTTGCCAGTCTTTTGTTCTTGCATTAAGGCAAATCAAGGGAATCGCCGATTTCCCTAGAGACGGAAAAGCAATTGCGTATAGCCTTCTGATCAATAGATTCTCTTTAAAAGATTTTATACTATGTTCTATTACTAAAAATTTTGCAATGTTACCACTTTGCCGATCTAAACGTCTTGATTCTTCCTACACTTACGTTCAAAGAAGAGAATAAGTTTTATATAATTTTGGTAGCTCATTAATAGGATAAAATAGTTTTTTCAACTTTTTATATTTCGTATTCAATCACACTTAAACATAAATCTATTTGACTTAATCTAATTTTTATTTAACGAATTGTGTTTAGTTTTATAATTATTCTATTTATTCGAACATAAGAGTCAATGGGCTGCAGATCGCGCTATGAAAAAAACATTAAAAAAAATGTAACCGACTTATACCTATAACTAAAACTATAAATAATTATAACAAAACACAACTCTAGCAAATAAATAACACATTCAATGTTGTTAGGTACCTAACCAGGAAGTAAAAAATGTAAACATTAAAAGGTGCTCATTCTGTACAAATTAATTACCTACCAATCTAATATATTTTGAAGCCGTTGCCAAGCAAATCTAAAATCCTTCTTTGCATACTTACTTACTTACTAATTCATCAAACTTGATTGTTGCTTGGCACCGACTTCAAAAATATACTAGATTGGTAGGTAATTAATTTGTACAGAATGAGCACCTTTTAATGTTTACATTTTTTACTTCCTGGGTAGGTACCTAACAACATTGAATGTGTTATTTACTTGCTAGAGTTGTATTTTGTTATAATTATTTTTAGCTTTTTACTTATAGGTAGAAGTCGGTTTTATATTTTTTAATGTTTACACTTTTTACTTCCTGGGTAGGTACCTAACAACATTGAATGTGTTATTTACTTGCTAGAGTTGTATTTTGTTATAATTATTTTTAGCTTTTTACTTATAGGTAGAAGTCGGTTTTATATTTTTTAATGTTTTGTTTTCAACTTTTTAGTTGTTATGAACTCAGGTAGTTTTCATTGTTTATTTTTTATTTTGTATGTATAACCCTAATAGACAGAACCAGGTAACATCGAAAGCCTCAACATCACACAATGATACTTTCTCATTTAAATTGACAGGTAAATCTTCACGAACAAAATGTACTAGTACGGGTGGACTTAATAAGCCCAAAATATATTTATGCCTTTTTTCAACTTTTTTTGACAACCCTATATAACTATAGATAATTCCACTCCAACTTATGTACCAACCATCCTATACATACGACTGCCCACGGACAAGCATAAATTTGTTAGCTGCCTTTTGTAAACTATAGGACGGAGTAGAATCCATCCCATATTTACGGAGTCAAATCCGTCCTATATTTCAACCATAGTATATAACTCCTTGTGGGGTACACCATAAATTATTTCATTTTTAACATTTTATATTGTCGCCCTGTGTAACATTAATTTCTCTCCACACTTTATGCAAGTTCTTATGGGCTATAAAAGAAATAATTTTTTAATCACACTGTATAAATATAATTCAACTCCAGCATATATTTCAACCATCCTGTATATGATTTGCTTATGTCCACATCATATAACAGTTATTTAATCACCCTATATAATTTTAATTTCACATTTTTTCCAACATTTTTATACCACCAAACGTCCAGTCCACCCTATATTCCAACCATCCTGTATATACTGCTGCCTACGGATCATCATCATTTTATCCCTCCTATATTTCAATCTTCATATAAATGCAACTCCTTCTATCACTTTACTTTGAGATTTTGTTTACTATAACTGAACACCCTGTCTATAAACGCACCAAATAGCAGCTTAAAGTTTGACATGTGTTGTCACAGAATTTTCTATTAGGCCGTGAGAATGTGACAACTAAAAGCACCGTCTTCGCAAAATGGAAAAATTTGCATTTAAATAGGTATTTGCCTGGTATACAACAAACGAGCTTGGTACTCATTGATTTAAGGAGCCGAAAATACTATGCTTTACTACCTATATGCATGAGATGTACATAGAAAATTTTCAAATTCGCAATTAAAACTTTCAGTGCCTAAAATTACCGCACTGTTAGGTTGGAATTAAAATATTTATGAGGAAATGTCCGTTATGTCATTTCGATGAAATTTTTGGTAAGGATTTTGGAATCTTCGGCGGTTTTCTGCAAAACTGCAAGTTGCACGTCGCAGAAAATTATATGAGATCACCTAAGGATTTTCCTTAATAGATTAAACGTTAAAAAAACTATACACATCCATAAGGAGTTATCGAAAAATCGAACAAAACATTAGGGATATTGGTCGATTTCCATGCACGCATGTGTTCATTCACAAATTTTATCACTTTACCAATAGAATTCTTTTCCAAAATTTAAAGTTTCACCAATACGGATATATAGTCTGTTAAACAAGACCATATGCATTCAAAACGGTGCACCACAGGAGAAGAAATCAGATAACATACATACAAAAAAAAGTGAAAAAAATCCCCGAAAGTCGGTTAAAAAGACCAAGTAATACTGTTTTTTTGTGGTCTATTCTCCAAGTAAGCATGCCAAGTTAATGTTAATCTCACAATTTATCACGAAAAGCTGATCAAGTCAATTCATGCCTCATTATTAAAATTAATTGTAATGATCACCAATTTTGTCATTATGTTGATGCAGCGACATCTATAACATACTAAGTTGTAATCAGTTCAAAAATGAATATCTCACTCCAGTGATTTCTCATTTTATTGTGTTTTTTTTTATAATAAGTCTTTGTTAAACGGTTACTCAAGTAACCCACCATTATAATATGTCAACACACCGTTAGATTCTTCCACTGATATTATTCTAACGAGTTACACTTGAAAAAATCACTCCACACAGGTTTTATTTATGTTAACAATGTGCATTTTGTTTATTAATAATACATGACGACGTAATGCAAATAAGGGCCTAAAGAACACCTGAGAGTTCTTAGATTCATATTAACGTTGCATTGTTGTAAGGCTCAGTATAAGTGAGCGAGTTGGTTCGTAATGCTTCTTGTACTGATGACATCTTTGATATAGTGCTTGTGAGTATGTTTTCGTGTTAGATAATTTTAATACGTTTACATGTTGACATCCATCTCTGTTGCGGAGCTCCCATATCAATCAATAGCTACTAGATTTATCGGCAAATGAGGAAATGTATCGCGTGAATCTAGATGGTGTGTTAAATCTGAAGACCATGTAGTGATATAAGCCGTTAGTACGTGTTGGAAGTATGCAGCGTACCAGAAGTGTTTCATATAAGTTTTAAAAATAACGGTGAATTATTTTTTACATACACACATTTTGAAATGTAGATGAAAGGGTATTTAATTCCCTTGTCAAGAAGTAAACAGTATCAAGCCATCAAATGGAATAATGTCATAAAATTTATATTCGCCGCCGCTGATGATACCTAAATTAGTCATAAAATAAAACCTTGACCGTCTGGGATAATAAAAACACGATCTGGAACTTTCTATGGGTCAAAAAAAGTATTAGCATCAAACACTGGAACAGCAGTGGAATGCCCATCGATAACTACGAGAAAAATCGATGTGGATTATAATAAGGACGGCTGGACATATCAGAGTTAGTTTAGCTTAGATGAGTCTTGTTATTATTTTCGATGTAAATTGTTCTCGAAATCAGCTGTTGTAAATACTGGATTTTTATGTGTAAATAAAGTTCTATAAAGTGAAATGAATATCAGACGGACAAGCATAAATTTGTTAGCTTCCTTTTGTAAACTATAGGACGGAGTAGAATCCATCCCATATTTACGGAGTCAAATCCGTCCTATATTTCAACCATAGTATATAACTCCTTGTGGGCTACCCCATAAATTATTTCATTTTTAACATTTTATATTACCGCCATGTGTAACATTAATTACTCTCCACACTTTATGCAACTTCTTATGGGCTATAAAAGAAATAATTTTTTAATCACACTGTATAAATATAATTCAATTCCAGCATTTATTTCAACCATCCTGTATATGATTTGCTTATGTCCACATCATATAACAGTTTTTTAATCACCTTATATAATTTTAATTTCACATTTTTTTCAACATTTTTATACCACCAAACGTCCAGTCCACCCTATAATCCAACCAACCTGTATATACAGCTGCCTATGGACCACTATCATTCTAGTCCGTCTTATATTTCAATCTTCATATAAATGCAACTCCTTCTATCACTTTACTTTGTGATTTTGTTTGCTATAACTAAACACCCTGTCTATAAACGCAGCAATTAGCAGTTTAAAGTTTGACATGTGTTGTCACTGAATTTTCTATTAGGCCGGAGAATGTGACAACCAAAAGCACCGTCTTCGCAAATTAATTAAATAGGTATTTGCCTGGTATACAAACAAAACGAGCTTGGGACTCATTGATTTAAGGAGCCGAAAATACTATGCTTTAGATGTACATAGAAAATTTTCAAATTCGCAATTAAAACTTCCAGTGCCTAAAATTACCGCACTATTACGTTGGAATTAAACTATTTATGAGGAAATGTCCGTTATGTCATTTCGATGATATTTTTGATAAGAATTTTGGAATTTTCGGCGATTTTCTGCAAGTTGCACGTCGCAGAAAAGTATATGAGATCACCTAAGGATCTTCCTTAATAGATTAAACGTTAACAAACTATACACATCCATAAAAAGTTATCGAAAAATCGACTAAAATATTAGGGTTATTGGTCGATTTCCATGCACGCATGTGTTCATTCACAAATTTTATCACAATACCAATAGAATTCTTTTCCAAAATTTAAAGTTTCTCCAATCCGGATATATAGTCTATTAAACAAGACCATATGCATTCAAAACGGTGCACCACAGGAGAAGAAATCAGGTAACATACATACAAAAAAAAGTGAAAAAAAATACGCGACGAATTTAGAACCTCCCCCTTTTTGGAAGTCGGTTAATAAAAAAAAGAGAATTTAATCAAATATAGGTATTCCAAATAATTTTGAAAAATGCGTGACCCCCAGTTTTTGGGGGGATTGCACTTTGTAACCTAAAAGTTTTCGTCATTTGCAGTTTTAATCGAGTTCATAAAATAAGAAAATATATGTCAATCAACCCGTTAAAAACTGGAATCTCTAATATATTTTCTGTTGTCCACTGATTGTCAATTTGTTACACCACACCTTCGGAAGATTGTGAAAATAATGTCGTAATATAATAATTAATTTCAGAACAAAAACTAATTATAATATACTTTATATAAATTTTCCTGGGTTCTATTTCAATAGCATGACGATGTAGAATAACTTTTGTAACGGCTCAAAAGGTGTTACTTTTTAGTTTAATTTAATTCGTCTTTCACATTCGAGTCAATCCATCTTACAATTTTCTCTCCAAGCAATCTGGCGACACTGTTATTGTTATCTGTTTGGCATTGACAGTATGGACGTAAATAATTTTTTTAAAATTATATTTTATTTAATGAATTAACCAATATTATAAATAATTTTTAGCATTCTGCACTGAAGGTCGTCAGTAGCTACTAAAGAAAGCAAAAATAAAGAAAATCGGTTGAGGGACAGAGGAGAAAATGCTACATAACGGTGCTATTTATATATAGATATTAACTTGTTTCCCATGCACAAGCTTCTTAACGAATACGCATGGCTTGTAAAATATCAATTTTCATTAAATAAACCGTCACCGACACCTGAACGTAATATGTTAGCAGTAGTGTAGTTAATCAGAACAAAATCCAGATAAATTATGTGTCTATATATTTTGATAAAACTATTCTTGATTCTAGGACACCTTACGTACTGAAATGCATAAATATTAGTTAAGAATCTTGAAATCTTGTGAAACCCCTGTTTAGGAGAATTGTGGGTTGCATTGATATACTGCCAGAATACACGCACATAAAATTTCCATCCTTGCACACAATCTGTCGAAAAAAATTTCCCTGTAACTTTCGAAATGCCGTCAATATTGTGATTTGCTTCCCTAACGAGCTGCTGTCCTACAGACAGTTACTATAATTAAGAAGCTTACTCGATTTTATATACGAACTAGACTATTCAAACCTATTATATTAATTTATTATAACGTCAAAAGCTTACCATAAATAATAAAATTTTCCGGTTGACACTTCAAGTTTTGCCTCGCTGGTTAATATATGATAATTGTTTGATATTTAAATTACGTGAGATCAATGTGCTGCATGCTAATATTGATGTTATAAACTTTATTGAATATTGAGTTTTCAACAATTGGGGCAACCATTTAATTACATGCTTTTAAATAAAATATGTAGCGAAATCGATGAAATTACCAGGGTGAACTAAATACGAGGGTTGTTTGGTGGAAAATGTATTTATTTATATCGAAAATCTATTTTATTTTTTACTGGAATCTGCAATTTCATTGTTTTAAATACCCTCTTGTGTTCATGATTGTCATTGTATATTTTTTGTATCATTAATTGCTGTGGCAACTTCAATTCCAATTTATGTTATTAATACGTTGAACATATTTTAATGGAAATCCCAAAGATGTTATAATTTTCTAAATTAGTTAAGAGACTGAGCTCACATACTTGATCATTACATGCACTTTGTTTTATCTGGATACAAAATTTATTATAATAAGAGTAAGATCAATAGGAATGATGGAGTTGTGATGTATATAAGGGATGAAGTTAATGAAACTACAGAGATTATAAATATTGAATAAATGAACTACATATAATAGAGATAAATCAAAAATTAATTACTAATCTACACCAAGAAACAACTGGTTTACTACTGGAATTATAAATTCTTGCAAAACAAAAGAGTCACTTTACCTGATATATAAGAAAGAACCGAAAAATGAAATAATAAAAGTCACATATAAAAATTATGTTCAATTATTGGACAAAATAATAAATGAAGCTAAGTTAATTTATGATCGTGAACAAATTATAAAAAATAGCAATTATATCAAAAAATAATGGAAATATGTTAACAAAAAGCTTGGTAAAGGTAGTAAAAAATAACAACGTTACCTACATATATGATGAAAACAAACGTAAAATTAAAGATCCAGATGAAATAGCAAATACCATGAATTCATATTTTTGTAATGTTGGATCTAGGCTTAGCAAAGAAATCAAAATTCCACAAAATGAGGACATTAAATTACCCACAACGATCACCAAACTGTTTTTTAGCACCCACAAACTATTATGAAGTAACAAATATTATAGGAAACTTGAAATTAAAAAATGGAGTTGTTAATCTATATTAACAACTCTTATAGTGTTATCTAGACATATAGCACTATCACTTGCTCACATCATCTATTTAAGTATACAGAAAGCAATTTGGACTGGGGCACTCAAACTAGCTGATGTTACACCAATCTATAAGGCTAATAATAGGGACAATATCGCTAATTATAGACCAATATCCTTGATATCAAACATTGCAAAAAATTTTGAAAAAATTATCTACCACAGACTACTCGATTTCATTAAAAAGAATAAAATATCAAAAATGCAATATGGTTTTATGAAAAATACTGGTACAAAAGATGGTCTAAATTTTATTACTAATACAATTTATGAACAACTTGATAAAAGTGAACCTATTGCTATTACATTCCTTGACCTAGCCAAAGCTTTTGATACTGTTAACATTTAATATTATTAGATAAATTATACAGATATGGAATTAGAGGAAGTGCGTTCAAACTCATTTCAAGCTACTTGACAAGTAGATATCAGCGAGTAAAAATAAATGACCCTGTAAGTGGTTTCAGTGAAATTAAAACAGGTGTTCCACAAGGTACCTTCTTGGGTCCCCTACTATTTATTTTATATATAAATGACCTACTAGTTGATATACCAGAGGGAATTATATTATCTTTTGCTGATGATACGGCTGTGATATCAACAGGAAAAGCATGGAATGCAGTCGAAACGCAAATGAATTACTACCTTAATTTGATAAATAAATGGCTTGCCTTAAACAAATTGTATCTTAATGTTGATAAAACGGTTTTCATGATATTCGGAAACTACTGCAATAGTGTTCCCCGCCATATAAATATTAAGATAAATACCAAAAAATAAGAAAGGTAGAAAGTTTAAATACTTAGGAATTTGTTTTGACTATAGAATGAGGATGGGACACGCATGTTGAATATTTAATAAATAGAACAAAATACTTAGTCTTTATATTTCGGAAAATGGCCAAAATTATGTTGAGAGACTCGCTGATAATGTTATACTATGCACTTTTCCATAGTATTATCTGCTATGGTAACATAGCTTGGGGAGAGATTTATTCAACTAAATAAGTTTTATTACAACGTTTACAAAATAAACTCCTGAAAATTATATATAAAAAACAAACTTTTATCGAAAAAAAAAAACACTAAATCTGAAACAAATCTTTGCTTTTGAGTCTCTTAAATACACGTTTAAAAATAAATTTATAAAATCCAACAGTTCTACAAGAAATAGAAGTATTATGATTCCAAAAAGAAATAAAACTGTAAGCAGTAAAAATAGTTATGTTAAAGCTATTAATGTTTTCAACAGCCTACCAAATAATTTGAAAACTCTAAAACTTTAACACTGTCAAAAAGAAAATAAAACCATGGATCTTGGCTAATATTTAAAATAAAATTTCAAATAGCAGGATAGTAAATTATATAGGGAGAGATCGATATAAGTTCAAATTCTAATTGTTTAAAGTATATATTAGTATCACATATTTCAACAACACAAAATTTGTAGGATATTAGTAATAAGATTTTATAGGAAATTATCATTAATGTTAGTGTTAAGATTATCAGACCTGCGAACAGGTAACTGAGTTTACCTCTGCAGGGTTTATTATATTATACCTAATGTATAAGTATTGTAAGCATTCTGATAAATAAATAAATAAATACAGGTTTTTTTGGATTTCATTTTCATGCTTAGATTACGACAGCAAATGAAAGATAGCCATGAAATAAGCTTCAAAGTAATGGTTATGTCACAATAGTTTTATAGCCAGGGAACTCCTAAATTTTCCCCTTTTCCTAAAAAAATGACATTGATGTTTGCATGTTCTTAAAAAAACATGGTCAAAGCTAAATACAAGATTTAAAAAACAAAAATTTTAGGCCATAAATGAGAGAAACAAAAATGAAAAATGGACATACTATAATAATAAATTATTTATTTAAATTAACAATGTACATACTTAAAAAAATATATATATAATTATAAGTAGTTATTTACATAAAACATAATTTTTGGTCGTAACGAGGTTTTTAAAAATTAAATTGTGTGCCAGTATAGTAGTCAAATATTATTACCAAAAGGAAAAGCATGAATTTCTTGAAGTCTTTTTCCAGTTCTTCGGCTTTTTCTAAAACTTCCTTGTGAAACCATCTCATATACCCTGTAAGGAAAGGAATAAATTATAAAAATATAAATTTTTTTAACCGACTTCCAAAAAGGAGGAGGTTATCAATTCGTCGCGTATTTTTTTTTCGCTTTTTTTTTTGTATGTATGTTACCTGATTTCTTCTCCTGTGGTGCACCGTATTGAACGAATATGGTCTTGTTTAATAGAGTATATATCCGGATTGGTGAAACTTCAAATTTTGGAAAAGAATTCTATTGGTAAAGTGATAAAATTTGTGAATGAACACATGCGTGCATGGAAATCGACCAATATCCCTAATATTTTAGTCAATTTTTCGATAACTCCTTATGGATGTGTATAGTTTTTTAACGTTTAATCTATTAAGGACGATCCTTAGGTGATCTCATATACTTTTCTGCGACGTGCAACTTGCAGTTTTCCAGAAAATCGCCAAAAAATCCCAAAATTCTTATCAAAAATTTCATCGAAATGACATAACGGACATTTCCTCATAAATATTTTCATTCCAACGTAATAGTGCGGTAATTTTAGGCACTAGAAGTTTTAATTGCGAATTTGAAAATTTTCTATGTACATCTCAAGCTTATAGGTAGT
This sequence comes from Octodonta nipae, assembly GCA_034190945.1. Lineage (NCBI taxonomy): Eukaryota > Metazoa > Arthropoda > Insecta > Coleoptera > Chrysomelidae > Octodonta > Octodonta nipae. Next base: position 13,808,906 of record CM067216.1, read on the forward strand.
AAAGCATAGTATTTTCGGCTCCTTAAATTAATGAGTACCAAGCTCGTTTTGTTTGTATACCAGGTAAATACCTATTTAAATGCAAATTTTTCCATTTTGCTAAGACGGTACTTTTGGTTGTTACATTCTCCCGGCCTAATAGAAAATTTAGTGACAACACATGTCAAACTTTAAACTGTTACTTGGTGGCTTATAGACAGGGTGTTTAGTTATAGCAAACAAAATCACAAAGTAAAGTTTTAGAAGGAGTTTCATTTATATGAAGATTGAATTATAGGACGGACTAGAATGATAGTGGTCCGTAGGCAGCCGTATATACAGGATGGTTGGAATATAGGATGGACTGGACGTTTGGTGGTATAAAAATGTTGAAAAAAAATGTGAAATTAAAATTATATAGGGTTATTAAAAAGCTGTTATATGATGTGAACATTAGCAAATCATATACAGGATGGTTGAAATATATGCTGGAGTTGAAATATATTTATACAGTGTGATTAAATTTTTTTTTCTTTTATAGCCCATAAGAAGTTGAATAAAGTGTGGAGAGGAATTAATGTTACACAGTGTGATAACATAAAATATTAAAAAGGAAATAGTTTATGGGGTAGCCCACAAGGAGTTATATACTATGGTTGAAATATAGGACGGATTTGACTCCGTAAATATACGATGGATTCTACTCCGTCCTATAGTTTACAGAAGGCAGCTAACAAATTTATGCTTGTCCGTGGGCAGTCGTATGTAGAGGCTGGTTGGTACATAGGTTAGAGTGGAATTATCTAGTTATACAGGGTTGTCAAAAAAGTTGAAAAAAGGTTACATGGCGTAGTCCATAAGGCATAAATATATTTTGGGCTTATTAAGTCAACGCGTACTAGTACATTTTGTTCGTAAAGATTTACCTGTCAATTCAAATGATAAAGTATCATTGTGTAATATTGAGGCTTTCGATGTTACCTGGTTCTGTCTATTAAGGTTATACATACAAAATAAAAAATAAAGAATGAAAACTACCTGAGTTAAAAAAAACTAAAAAGTTGAAAATAAAACATTTTTAAAAAAAATATAACCGACTTCTACCTACAACTAAAAAGCTAAAAATAATTATAACAAAATACAACTCTAGCAAATAAATAACACATTCAATGTTGTAAGGTATCTACCCAGGAAGTAAAAAATGTAAACATTAAAAGGTGCTCATTCTATACAAATTAATTACCTACCAATCTAGTATATGTTTGAAGTCGGTGCCAAGCAACAATCAAGTTTGATGAATTAGTAGATAAGTACGCAATGAAGGATTTTAGATTTGATTGGCACCGACTTCAAAAATATACTAGATTGGTAGGTAATTAATTTGTATAGAATGAGCACCTTTTAATGTTCACATTAACACCTAACAACATTGAATGTGTTATTTATTTGCTAGAGTTGTATTTTGTTATAATTATTTTTAGCTTTTTAGTTGTAGGTAGAAGTCGGTTATATATTTTTTAAAAATGTTTTATTAAACCCTTCTATATTCCCGAATTTATAGTCAGTATATTCAATAAAAGTCAGAAGTCAATAAAATTAGACATTTTTTATCTAAAATTTCGTACTATAAATCTTTTCCAGATTGCTTGAAATTTTATAATTAAAGACGGGTGTACAGGACAACGTCTCTCAATAATAAATTATTGAACTTAATAGAATGTTTGTTTTCATGTATTAATAAAATCCTAAATTAAGTTCAGCTAAAAGTTAACACCCCATTTATTGACAATTAGGCGGTACGAACTTCGCCAGGTCCTCTAGTTTCTTATTAATATTTATTGTTATTTTCCATGTAGCATAATTACATTACTTACAGTATTGTAGCATTAAAGCTCCAGCCATAAATAAGTGCAATAGAGACATTTTGTTGACCAAATATATTACGAAAATCGTGATGAAAGTTTGAGTGTCCTCTGACGAGTTCTGAAAAATAGGAACATTTTTGAAATGTCTTTGAAATTTACAAAATGTGAAGCTTATTTATTAAATCCGTTTTGATTCATAACTTGCAAATATATCTTTCATACCGCTAGCTATGGAACTGTCTCTATTTTTCTAGTTCTCATATATTGAGCGCTTATAAAGATCTCAAATCGTTCCCGCAATAAAATAAATTGGTACTAATCGATTTATGTGATAATATCGAGTCACAAACATGTATCTATAGACAGAGATTCCTGGATACATATTACAAAGTAGAATTGGGAATTAAGGAAATAATAGAGGATTACGATTTATTCTGAAGAAAAGGCAGAACTGACTTATTAGCAGAAACGATGGAGCTCACAATCTATTCAAGTCCGTAGTCCTTGTGAGATGCTCTAAAACGTATCAAAGTAAACAGAGAGATCCAACAATATATCGAGAAAATATAAAATCATCAAGTAGGAAATACCAATGTTATTTCATAAAAATGTATCATACATCGAATTAGAATGTAATTTATTGAACTAAAATAATTAGTAAGCAAATAAATTTATCGTTTATTGTTGCTGCAAATGCTTCAAAATAATAACCACAATGGTCAATATTTTTTTTATTTAAATATTCAATTTAAGAAAGAAATTGGCAAGTACTGAAATGAAAATTTAATAAAAATTACTCTAACCATAAATGATTTTTTATATGAAATGAAATCAATAGTGAAAACCGCTTATTTTCCCAAACATATATGGCACAACTGATGTTATTCTAATTACAATTATAATTAAACAATAATTTCATATAATTTCAATTGTGTTATTAATGTTTTTTACCTAAAGTTGAATATGCAATAATGACATAATAAACAACAGAGGTTTAATAATAGATTATCTTCATATGTGGGGTTGACAATTACATTGATATGTATTAATTACTTTGGTTCCTTTTACAAATACCATTTTATTTGTTGTATTATTTTAAATACATTTTATGGTACTGTAAATATGAAGTAGATAATTGAGATGGTTTACAGATATCACAATCAAATAAAAATTAGAAACAAATAAATTCAAAAAGACTTGAATGTGGAGTCGCTAAGCACATATATTGAACAGATAAACACGTAACGTATAAGACGTGAAATCGGTGTTTGTAGAATGAATTTATTTAAAAAATGAATCTTTCCAAAGACTGTTTTCCTGCACTACCAGAAATCCCAAATGACATGTGTCCAATTATTTCAACCGAAAAACTACACGATTCTGCATGGATTGAGTATAAAATTAAAAAAATGTTGTTTTTATTTGTTTTTACTTTGAATTTTATTTAATTTATGTAAATTAAGGTATACTACCTGAATAATTTATTATTTTCTCGAATAATAAAAATAAATTAGGTTTAAAATGTTTTTAGCGTTACTCTCAAGTAAGGGGAGGGGGTCCAGGCATATCTCACTAAATCTTACTCAAGGGGAGAGTCTAAACTGACCGAAAAAGAGCTCACGGAATTAATGGATGCCCCTAATATACTCAAAATTTGTTTTGCATTTACAGAATAAACTTATAATTTTACTGTACGAAATTTCAATTTTTCCCCTAAGTTTGAGGAGGGGGGTTGAAAAGTAGATGTGTTTGTTTGCAAACAAATAAATTCTAATAATTTTTTGCTACATTATTTTCAATAACTTACAGTCAACTGAAATATTAAACTATTAAAATACTTATTATGCACTAAAATAAAATAAAACATTTTTAAAATATTTTTTACTTACCTTGCTGGTGCTTGTTCTCACACAAAACAAAACTATGAAATGATTTTTTTTCGTAAGAAGTATATGTATACTGTACCTTTATCAGATGCAAAATCAAAATAATACAAATATGTCATAAAATTTGTATTGTGTTGCAAACTGCACAATTGTTAACATCGATAAGAGGTCCACTAATATCGATTTAGATTGAAAAGAGTGAGCAATCTTTTCTCGCTAATTGTATATTTTAAGTTTTCTCTTCATTGTTCTATCCCAAATTTTATTATTAATGAGGTAATGACGTTGTTATTTTATCCATTGGAATTTAAATGTTCATATTTCATGAAATCATATAGAAAAAACTGATCGAATAATCGAGATCTTTAATGTTGAAATTTTTCCAAGCTGAGTGCATTTTCTTATATTTACCTTAATATATTTTAAAGGAAGCGTTTTAAATTTATAAAAAATATATTTAATTTTTTTCACATAGACTTTTTATTTTATTTGCTATATGATTCCCTTGATTTTTATAAAAATGTATATTTAATTTTCTAATTTGGCCCCCAAAATTAACATTATTTTACTAATAAACTTTCAGGGAAGCCTTTTATAATCTACTGTTTAGGCTCTGTAGATTGGAAGATAAAGAGGAAAATAGGTTAAGTTTTAAATAATTAATTTTAGACAATTTATTTAAAAATACAAATAAAATATATTTTTCAAAATTTTATATTGTGTAGTTTCTAAAGGGGGCATACGTCGATGTTTAATATTTTTGTTAATATCTTTTAAACACATGATTAAAAAATATGAAAAAAAATATTTGTAATTCTCACAATGACCCTTTTATTTGATATATTAAATGATGCGTTTGAAATTTTATTTTGATTTATTAATTTATTAATATTGCGGTTTTCTACTAATTTTGCTTATGAATTTCAAGTGAGCGCCAGTACCCCTAATTATTTTCAAAATTTTAGGTAGCATTCTTTCGGAAATAAGTTTTTATATATTTTTGTTAATATCTTGTAAACAATTAATTTAAAAAACATGAAGCAGTATATTTGCATTCCTCATAATGAGCCTTTTCATTGCGTTTAAAATGTTATTATTTTTATTTTTTCCATTTAATTCTATAATTTCCTCCCCAAAATTAATATTATTGGTATCTCCTTATTTTTCCTGAAAAGTCCAAGTAAGGTCATATAAGCCTAATTATTTTCTTATAGATCGGAAATAAAACGGGGAATGAGTAATTTTCTTATATTTTTGTTAATATCCTTTAAACCATTTATTTTAAAAATATGAAAAAAATACATTTGTATTCGTCATAATAGCCTCTTCCATTTGATGTATTGCCTTAATTTTTCTGTTTTCCGTTTAATTCCATAATTTGGCCCCCAAAATTAATATTAGGGATTTCTTCGTATTTTTCCTGTAAACAAAAAATCTTAGGTCTTATAATTTGCAGAATAAAGAATGGGTAATTTTGTTTTATATTTTTGTTAATATATTCTAAAATAATCATTTTAAAAATATGAAAAAAAATATATTTGTATTCGTCATAATGAGTCCTTTGATTTGATATATTACGTGATGCGTTAGAAATAATTTTAATTATATAAGTTCCATTTAATGCTGTAATTTGCCTCCTAAAATTAATATTAGGGGTTTTTCCTTATTTTTCCAATAAAGTTCAGGCGAGCTCCTGTATTCCTAATTTTTTTCAAATTATTAAGTTATATTATAGTTTCGGTGATAAGGAGGGGGGGGTGTAATTTTTTTTATATTTTTGTTAATATTTTTGAAATAATTTACTTTAAAAATATGAAAAAAACATGTTTGTATTTGTCATAATAAGCCCTTTGATTTCTTATATTACGCAGAAACAATTTTAATTTTATATTTTTCATTTAATTCTGTAATTTGCCCCCCAAAATTAATATTAGGGGTCCAATTTTTTTTCAAAATTTTGCGTCTTATAGTTTCGGATTTGGTTAGTTCCCCCCCCCACAGAAGTACCCCTAAAATAGAAATTTCTTCATTTACGATTTGTGCTCCTCACCAAACTATATACTGACACCAAATTTCAACCATTTCCGTCCAGAGAAAATTGCTGTGATCTGAAAAACGGAGAAATCCGGAGTGATATTATAAGGGTTTCCGTATATTGTATATACGGAACCCTAATTATTCTATTGAATAGTCAGATCCTATCTCAGAATATCAATGGAAATCAAATTATTGATAATAACGGAAATACTGTAATATACTTTCCAGGGCATTTGTTCGTCGATATGTCTACTTGATATTTTATTGCCACTTTGTGAAGGAAAATTATTTGAAATAAAGCAAACGTTCAAACGTAACCGTAAAAAGGAGTTCTTTATTCCTGGTTGCAAGTGGCGGCTCATCTTTTGTGAAATAAATCATTAATCAATGAATATAATATACTAGCTAGTTTTTTTTCACGCCAAAAAATGGAAAGCTAATTGGCAACATTAAGAGGTAAGAACAGTTACATCGATGATGAAGACATATAATTCAACTTTGATGTTTGTGATTTTCTTCAATAATAAATAAGGTAGAAACAAGCATAAATTTGTTAGCTGCCTTCTGTAAACTATATGACGGAGTAGAATCCATCCCATATTTACGGAGTCAAATCCGTCCTATATTTCAACCATAGTATATAACTCCTTGTGGCCTACCCAATAAATTATTTCATTTTTAACATTTTCTATTATCGCCCTGTGTAACATTAATTCCTCTCCACACTTTATGCAACTTCTTATGAGCTATAAAAGAAATATTTTTTTAATCACACTGTATAAATATAATTCAGCTCTAGCAGATATTTCAACCATCCTGTATATGATTTGCTTATGTCCACATCATATAACAGTTTTTTAATCACCCTATGTAATTTTAATTTCACATTTTTATACCACCAAACGTCCAGTCCACCCTATATTCCAACCATCCTGTATATACAGCTGCCTACGGACCACTATCATTCTAGTCCGTCATGTATTTCAATCTTCATATAAATGCAACTCCTTCTATCACTTTACTTTGTGATTTTGTTTGCTATAACTAAACACCCTGTCTATAAACGCACCAAATAGCAGTTTAAAGTTTGACATGTGTTGTCACTGAATTTTCTATTAGGCCGGGAGAATGTGACAACCAAAAGCACCGTCTTCACAAATTGGAAAAATTTGCATTTAAATAGGTATTTGCCTGGTATACAAACAAAACGCGCTTGGTTTTCATTGATTTAAGGAGCCGAAAATACTATGCTTTACTACCTATATGCTTGAGATGTACATAGAAAATTTTCAAATTCGCAATTAAAACTTCCAGTGCCTAAAATTACCGCACTATTACGTTGGAATTAAAATATTTATGAGGAAATGTCCGTTATGTCATTTCGATGAAATTTTTGATAAGAATTTTGGAATTTTCGGCGATTTCTGCAAAACTGCAAGTTGCACGTCGCAGAAAAGTATATGAGATCACCTAAGAATCTTCCTTAATATATTAAACGTTAAAAAACTATACACATCCATAAGGAGTTATCGAAAAATCGACTAAAATATTAGGGATATTGGTCGATTTCCACGCACGCATGTGTTCATTCACAAATTTTATCACTTTACCAATAGAATTCTTTTCCAAAATTTGAAGTTTCACCAATCCGGATATATACTCTATTAAACAAGACCATATTCATTCAAAACGGTGCACCACAGGAGAATAAATCAGGTAACATACATACAAAAAAAAGCGAAAAAGAAATACGCGACGAATTGATAACCTCCTGTTTTTTGGAAGTCGGTTAAAAATGAACATATAACGAGTATTAAGCTTCTTCCTTCTCGAATAACTTGCGTATTTACTTACCCTTCTACGTAAATCAACAAGGGTGTTATCCATTGTTTCCTCTCTAATCCAAAAAACCCATTGTAAATTCAAAATGTTAATATTCCATTGTAAGCTGACAAAGAAAAACCTCATAAGAATTGTTTGAATAATACATAATATCACGACTCGATAGGGGCATAATTCAGACGCACTAATCTGTCACAAGGTACATATAAACAAGCATTCCCTATCATTTGATGGCTCATTTTTTATCTTAACAAATGTTGCGATGATGATTTAGGAAAAATATATTTGTCAGCTTCTAAGAATCGAATATTTTAGGGATTTACATTTAAATTTGACACGGATGAAGAACGTTCTTATTGATTTTCCATAATTGACAAACGTAGTGCATCAGGTGTGGTTGACGTAAATGAAATGATGACAAGTAATCTGTAAAGTTGAAAGAGACCTCTATACACTCACCTGTCACCCGAGAAGTAACCCTATTCTGGTTATGGAATTTTTGATGAGTCTATAATTGTGACAATTTTCAGTGATTAAACAATAAATATAATAGCGTACAAGTACGAAGAGTTTTGGCGAGCAGTATTCAGTTCTTTAAAAGTCTACAAAGTTATGTGATGCCTTAAATTGCCTCTAAAGGGGTAATTCAGACGATTATATCGATATAAATAATAAATATATCCGGTGAGTTTTTTGGTTAAATTGGGAAAGATTTGCAGTTTAACTGGCCCAATTTAATGACATTTTCGGATTTTTGTAAAAGGTCATGGCTTGCTAGATATTTTGAGAAAACGAAATTCTGTCGATTTAATCAAATCCCTCTAGCTCTTTTGTTTTTGATTTTATAAAAAAAGTGTAAATATCAAAATTGAAGGGAATTGTATCCCGAATATGACTGTCATGTGCTCGTTTGCGTGACAGCTCTCGTTTTCGAGATATGACACAAATTTATCTTTTTTTTAATGGAAACTATAGTTGGCTGTGACCTCAAAAAATCGGACATTTTTAGAGCTTTTCAACTATATAATACTCGATATAGTTATTTATAAAAATAACGGAGTTATGGATGCTTTTATCTCTTATTTTCAATTTTAACTAAGTTAGCCATGAAATAGATTGATTTATTAATAACTATTCCAAACAACATTGAACGATTTTTTTCTTAGGTATATCAGATATAACGAAAAAACTAAATAAGTAGGTACTTACTAAAAACTTAAGAAATTAAAGTACATAATAATGGTTACAATTTATGTTCGAAAACTCCACCATTGTTATTTAGACAAAAATTGCTTTTTTTTTTTAAATTGACATTCCCGCTTTCCTGACAGACCGCCTATCAATTTCTTCAATTGCTTGTAATACCGCCTCCCTTAGGTCACCAACTGTCTCATACTTTCTTTTGTATACTTTGTTTTTTGGCGCACCCCATAAATAGAAGTCTATAACTGCCAAATCAGGAGACCCGGGTGGCCATTCGCGTGGGCCATTTCTTCCTATTCAAGAGTTTGGATAGATATTATTTAAGTATTGTCTTACTAATAAAGAGTTATGAGCAGGTGCTCCATCATGTTGGAACCACTCAATTTCTAAACGAGTGCTCAAATTCAAATTATGCAACATGTCTTGAAAAGTGTATTGCAAGAAAGGCAAGTAGCGCTCCCCAGTAAGTGATTCGTCATAGATAAAAGGCCCCAGAATAGTAGACCCTATGATACCACACCAAACGTTAAAACCAAATTTTATCTGGGATCGGCTTTGTTCTACATGGAAAGGGTTTTCTTTAGCCCAGATATGCTCATTGTGTCTATTGAACATACCGCAGTTAGTAAATCTAGTTTCATTTGACCATAACACCTTTAACGGAAACTGTGGATTGTCAAGGCACATGTCTCTAAACCATGTACAAAACAAAATACGTCGATGTTCGTCACCAGCATGCAAAGTTTGAGAAACTGAAAGTTTGTACGGGTAGAAATTGTGCGCTTTCAGTACCTTAATTACAGTTCGTTGAGATGTGCCAGCTTCTGCCGCAATCTTACGAGTTGATGTAGATGGATTTTGATTTACCATTGCCAAAACATTTATTTGTGCTGCTTCGTTAATTTGATTACATTCCTTTGGTGGTTTAGTAAAAGATCCATATCTTAAATGGATATAGAGCAGGTTGACGACGATTAAAATATCTATGAAAGTATTTCTCAGCTGCACGAACTGAATTTTTATGGCATATGATATAACATTCCACCATATTCGGTTTTTCTTCGTTAGAATATTTTATTTTATCACGAAAACTTGTCAATATCGACTGTCAGTTCAGCACTACTAATGGAATTACTCTCAAATGAGGAAACGTCAAAGTGAAAACAATATTTTTCATGGCTACCTACGTTAAAAGTGAAAATAAGAGAGAAAAGCATCTATAACTCCGTTATTTTTATGAATAACTATATCGAGTATTATATCTTTGAAAAGCTCTAAAAATGTCCGATTTTTTGAGGTCAGAGCCAACTATGCTTTCCATTCAAAAAAAGATAAGTTTGTGTCATATCATGGCCATCATATTCGGGATACAATTCCCTTCAATTTAGATATTTACACTTTTTTATAAAATCAAAAACAAAGAAGCTAGATGGATTTGACTACAGAATTTCGTTTTTTCAAAATATCTAGTAAGCCATGACTTTTTAAAAAAATCCGAAAGTGTCATTAAATTTGGCCAGTAAAACAGCAAATCTTTCCCAATTTAACCATTGCTCTATCTCCCCTAATTTTCGAGATCCCCATACTGATCATCAAAAAAAACTCACCCTGTATTAAGTGAGACCTATAAATGATACACAACCTCTAAAAATGATAAATTGCGTCTCTTTTAAACTCAATTACGTATGATTTTGTATTTTCAATGTATTAACGGAAATTCTTTCTCCATCCATTTCCTTAGCGGTCCTCTCTACTTGAACGCCTCTGAATATCGACAAGCCCCTAAATGTTTTTCCTCAATTTGCGCAGTGTAATCTTACCTAATGAACTGATAAACGTAAGAAATCCATGAGGAATTTAATACACAATAACGTTAGTATGTTCACTCAACCGTATTGCACATTTGAGATGAAAATAAATCATAACATTGGTATTTATGAAAATGCTTAGCAGGCACGGGGATTATTTCCAATGTAAAATTTACAGCTCTAATATGATTGAAGAAGTAATTAGAAAGTAGAAGAAGAAGAACGGTTTTATCATAAAATCAAGAGTACCTCCGTTTTTTGAAAAATCTCAATAACGATAAAAGAATTTTGAATTGGACAATGATCTGAGAAAAACACTGTAATAGGTTTAAAGTTATTTAAATACTAGTGATTAAAAGCTGAATGAAAATATTGAACATACAAACATTAAAATATATAAAAGTCATGCGATACATAGTAATTTTTATTCATATTTGCAGTAAAACAATTAAAAAAAGAATTTATTTGTTTATAACAAATTGTTTGTAAAATAAATTAATTAAATGTTGATAAAAAATGATTGTTTCGCAAGAATATGAAAGGTCAATAGAAATAATTATTAAAAAACGGTTCCTTAATATTAATAATAAATGATAAAAAATAGTTAATTAACAAATGCATTTTTAAGCAATACATTTATTTTTAAGAAACTATTTTTTAATCATAATATTTTTTGAATCTTCAAATCATGAAAAAAAATTATCTCATAAACAATGCATTTTTTTATAACAATTTTTTAAACTATAGAAGTAAAAAATTTAAAAAAAAAAATTCGGGTGGTCCTTAACTATAAAAAAGGTTTTAATTAAGATTTAAAAAAAATACAAACACTTTATTGTTATTATTCATTAACCGGCTTCCAAAAAGGAGGAGGTTATCAATTCGTCCCATATATATATGTATATTTTTGTATGTATGTTACCTGATTTCTTCTCCTGTGGTGGACCGTTTTGGATGAATATGGTCTTGTTTAATAAAGTATATATCCGGATTGCTGAAACTTCAAATCTTGGGAAAGAATTCTATTGATAAAGCGATGAAATTTGTGAATGAACACATGCGTGCATGGAAATCGACCAATATCCCTAACATATTGGTCGATTTTTCGAAAACTCCTTATGGATGTGTTTAGTTTTTTAACGTGTAATCTATTCATAAATATTTTAATTCTAACGTAATAGTGCGGGAATTTTAGGCACTGGAAGTTTTAATTGCAAATTTAAAAATTGTCTTTGTACATCTCAAGCATATAGGTAGTAAAGCATAGTATTCTCAGGTCCTTAAATCAATTAGTACCAAGCTCGTTTTGTTTGTATACCAGGCAAATACCTAGTTATTAAATGCAAATTTTTCCATTTTGCGAAGACGGTGCTTTCGGTCGTCACATTCTCCCGGCCTAATAGAAAATTCAGTGACAACACATGCTATTTGGTGCGTTTATACACAGGGTGTTTAGTTATAGGAAACAAAATCACAAAATAAAGTGATAGAAGGAGTTGCATTTATATGATGACTGAAATATAGGACGGAGAATGGGTGGAATATAGGGTGGAGTGGACGTTTGGTTGTATAAATATGTTGAAAAAAATGTGGAATTAAAATTACATAGGGTGATTAAAAAACTGTTATATGATGTGGACGTAAACAAATCATATACAGGATGGTTGAAATATATGATGGAGTTAAATTATATTTATACATTGCAATTAAAAAAATATTTATTTTATAGCCCATAAGAAGTTGCACAAGGTGTGGAGAGGAATTAATGTTACACCGGGCGATATTATAAAATGTTAAATATGAAATAATTTATGGGGTAGCCCACAAGGAGTTATATATTATGGTTGAAATATAAGACGAATTTGACTCCGTAAATATGGGATGGATTTTACTTCGTCCTATAGTTTACAGAAGGCAGCTAACAAATTTATGCTTGTCCTTGGGCAGTCGTATGTACAGGATGGTTGGTACATAGGGCAGAGTGGAATTATCTATAGTTATACAGAGTTGTCAAAAAAATTGAAAAAATGTTACATGGCCTGGCCCATAAGGCATTAATATATTTTGGGCTTATTAAGTCAACGCGTACTAATACATTGTTGGTAAACATTTACCTGTTAATTTAAATGAAAATATATCAATGTGTAATGTTGAGGCTTTCGATGATACCTGGTTCTATCTATTAAGATTATACATACAAAATAAAATATAAAGAATGAAAACTACCTGAGTTCAGAAAAACTGAAAATAAAAATAAAACGTTTTAAAAATATATATAACCGACTTCCACCTATAATTAAAAAGCTAAAAATAATTATAAAAAATACAACTCTAGCAAATAAATAACACATTCAATGTTGTTAGGTACCTACCCAGGAAGTAAAAAAATAAACATTAAAAGGTGCTTATTCTGTACAAATTAATTACCTACCAATCTAGTATATTTTTGAAGTCGGTGCCAAGCAACAATCAAGTTAGATGAAGTCGAAGATAAGTACGCAATGAAGGATTTTAGATTTACTTGGCACCGACTTCAAAAATATACTAGATTGGTAGGTAATTAATTTGTACAGATTGAGCACCTTTTAATGTTCACATTTTTTCCTTCCTAGGTAGATACCTAACAATATTGAATGTGTTATTTATTTGCTAGAGTTGTATTTTGTTATAATTATTTTTAGCTTTTTAGTTATAGGTAGAAGTCGGTTATATATTTTTTTTAAATGTTTTATTTTTCAATTCACTAGATTGTTGATAAATAAGTGGAAAATTGTATCAAGCAAGAAAAATTGAGAGTTTTAGTTTAATAATTACTAAGGTTTTTATGTTTAATTTTCATTTAAATTTTTTTTGTGCGCGGATTTTTGATTATTAATCTATTCCAAAGGTACGTATTTTTTTCATTCCTTAATCTTCATATTTAATATGATTAAATGATTTTTTTGGTTTACCATGTCTAAATGATGATGCACACTAGAACTCCAGACTCCCCGTTTTAGCAATACATTTAGGGCCGTGTTAAAATTATTAATATTTGAGATACAGTTTCGGGAGTTGGGATTTTTGTTATAAGGTTCTCTCCTCTTTTCAGGACTTTTTTCCAATTTCAAAAATCTTTTATCGTTTTTGAGATATAAAAAAGGAGCACTTTTTTCACTATATTGTTTATAACTATTGCAATTTTTATCGGCGCCATTTAAACTTTTTCAAAAAGTTTCTGGATGTCAGTCTGAATCGAATGACACCAAAATTGTAATTTTCGGTGAACTCTATCAGGATTTCACCAAAATGGCTCTTGTAGACTAATAATAGTCAATCATGATGATCAAATACAAAAATCTTACTTTGTTTCCAATAACTCATTTGAATGAGTGATAGAAAAGTAAATAAGTTTTTTTGTATATAATCACTTTACAATTATATATCTAAATAAATACAACAAATGTTCGAGACAAACTTAGTCCATGCCCAATTCTCTTTAGTTCCTAAATGAATTTTCCTGCTACACCGGCTTTATACCTCAAATGTTCAAAGTTTGTGATATGTTTAAGACTCCAGTACCTTCTATTTAAAAATCATTTTACTGTTTTACATGGTGAATAAGTTTTCCAGATTAAAATTCCATGAAATCATTTTAACGCATTAGTATAAAGTCTATGGAAACATCACTAACTACCATAAAATTAGTAGGCATGGACCTTAAAATTATGATTTCACGTGTTATGGCCATCGTAAAGTTTTATATTACATTTGTACTGTTAATGTTAATGGAATTAGATACTTAGTACAGGTAAATGTACGAAAATATTTTACTACTGTTTTGAGATATGTAATATGTTATTACTGATGATTTCATCAATTTTCTAGTTAGTTTTGAAACACTAATACTAACAATTGAGCTGTCAGTTCTCTAACACTTTATTTAAAATTTCTGTGAGTTATAATATTATCTAAATTATTTTATGCCCAATTTGTTTTTGGCCCTCATGTCTATTTTCTTAATTGTATTGTCTTGGATTCTGAATAAGCTACCGAACTGTCTAATTTACTTCATTTGTTTTGTTGCTTCTTAATCTATAGATTCTTGTTTAATTTCAATCTTTTATAAAAATTATGTTCAGTCGGTCAGTCGACCCTTATGCCTTTCAAGCTATGTTTTGTTATATATAATATCAGAAGGCTTAAACTTTTTTAAATTGGTCAGTTTTTGGTCTTGTGTACAAATGAGTATTATAAAAATTGTTTTGATACCCACATTTTTATGCCCAATTTTGAATAGGGTACTTTCGGATGCTAACTAACCCTGAAATTTTGGAATATACACGCTTTTTGCCCAAGTTGTTATTCCCCAAGAAAATCCTTTGGTTAATACCCAAAACTCATTTTTTCCAACAAAAACGAACCTAATGTCATCAAGTTTTTAAATATATGTTTTTTGAGGGCTTATATTACCGCATTTGTGTCTCCATCTTTGCGTCAGTCTCGATACTTAATGATCCCTGTAATATAAAGGTTGTTTTGAGTTGAAACAGTGCACAGTCGGCTCATGTGAATGATAAAAATTTAAAATACACGTATAGTTATTTTGTCTGTTCATTGGGTTTTCTCTCCTCCATTTTTTTTCCTGTAACAGATAAGTATTTAAAAATTGTATATGTAGAACAAAGTGTAGTAAGGCAATTTCGTAAAATTGCCCGGATAACTGGCTGTCTGTACAGAGATTCTTCCTCACAGTTATCCTGAGAGAAAGAGATGTCTACAAAATGATCAACCAGTATTCCTGTATATAAGTAATGTATTGTATATTGTGTAATACTTATCTGTGTATGGAGACGTTTCAACTCCGAGTCTGGAGTCGTTGTCAATCGTTTAGTGTTGTTTTCGAGATTTTTTCTAAAAAAATTTTCGCTTTGATCTTGAATTTGTTGTTTGTCAAAAAATTTGACACTGACAATTTGTCGTTTGGCGATCACTTGACGGTGAGGTTACCGTTTTTTTGTTCTGTTAGCAGTAAATTACTCCAGTCCAAATGAAGGTCGGCTGAAGGTGCTCCGATTTCAGTGTTGTTTATCATCATACAGCTGGCTTCTTTAAGTTTTCTCTTTTTTAAATTTTCTTCTTTCAACAAAATCTTTGTTTTATCCCAGTCTATCCTATGGCTGCCGGTGTTCGTTAATACATGATTGGCCAAATTTGATTTGTCCACATATCTTCTGGAAATGTTATATTGATGTACTTTTTTCCTTACTTCTAAAGGTCTTGAAGTTTCACCGGTATAAGAATGGCCACAGTCACACAAAACACTGTACACACAATTTTTAGAATTCTGGGTTGCGTTAAACGGTTTGGTATGTGTGAGGATAGAGCGCAAGGTATTATTTGTTTTAAAAACAGTTTTAACGCTGTATTTATTTCCTAACCGCTTAATTTTTTCCGATACACCTGGGATATATGGAATTATGTTCATAATTTGGTTGTCTGTTTGTGTTTGGTTGGTATTAGTGTGATGGTTATTTGTGCTGGTTTGTTGTTGTGAGTTTCTTTCTAACTGATTTATAGTTTTATTTATAAAGTCTTGGGGATATTCATTTTGAAGTAGATGTTCTTTGATAATATTTACTTCTTTGTTAAAGATTTGGGTGGATGAAGATATGTTTTTTGCTCTATCATATAAGCACTTTACAACACCTTTCTTTACATTTAAGGGATGGTTGGAGTGAAAATTCAAATATCTATTAGTATTTGTAGGTTTTCAATAAGTACTTGTACATATTGTGTTGTTTGTTCTATCTATAAGTACATCAAGATAAGCAAGTTTATACAAATTTTCCATCTCCATTGTAAATTTTATTGTGAGTTCTTGACTATTGATGTAATCTAGGAATGAGTGCAGTTCTTCAGCACCATACTCCCAAACCATAAAAATGTCATCAACGTATCTCCACCACAGTTTTGGTTTATTTTTATATTTGCCTATGAATCTTTCTTCAAAATATGTCATGAATATATTACTGATTATAGGACATAAAGCAGAACCCATGGCCATACCAAATTCTTGTTTATAGAAATCTCCTTCAAATTGAAAATATGTAGTTTTTAAGCAAATTTCGGTTAGTTCCATAACTGTATCAATGTTTAATTTTGTTTTGTTGTGTAAGGTAATACCTTGATAACTTATATGTTTCTTTGGGGAATAACACCACAATAGAAATAAAACTACGTATATTGCAGGAATACCAAACGTTTCAAAGTCTATTCTGACTTCGTTGTCAATGGCTTTATATTTATTGATGTGATTGCAAAATTAAAATTTTGCAAAATTTTCATTTTGCAATCACATCAAATTTTCATTTTTCATTTCATTCATAAGTTTTCATTCATTCATTTTCATAAGTTATCAAGAATATGCCACAAACAACGTTTAGAAGACAGGTAATACCTTGTTGTAATTTATTTTTTATAATTTGTAATGATTTATCAACAGGTACATTTGTAAAAAGACTAACTATGTCGAAACTTACTAGTATATCATTTCTGTTGATAATAATGCTTTTTAATTTTGTTAAAAAATCATTAGTGTTTTTTAAATTGTTTGGATTATTTTCGTAAGGTTTAATTATATTTAGTAAAAATTTTGATATGTTTTGTAATGGTGAATTTATTGAACTTACAATGGGTCTCATTGTTATTGTGTCTTTATGTATTTTTGGAACGCCATATAAATGTGGAGGTTTACTATAGTGTGGTGTTAAGTGTTTTCGTTCTAATGGAGTGAATTCTTGTTTGTGTTTTGGTATAATGTCTCTAGCGGCTTTTTCTATATTTTGCGTAGGATCTTTTTTGAGCTTAGAATATGATCCTGTGTTGAAGCGACTCCATACACAGATAGTATTAGACAATATACAATACATTACTTATATACAGGAATACTGGTTGATAATTTTGTAGACATCTCTTTCTTTTAGGATAACTGTGAGGAAGAATCTCTGTACAGACAGCCAGTAATCCGGGCAATTTTACGAAATTGCCTTACTACACTTTGTTCTACATATACAATTTTTAAATACTTATCTGTTACAGGAAAAAAATTAGAGGAGAGAAAACCGAATGAACAGACAAAATAATTCAAGACCTCCTCTAAAATCTTTTCGAAATTACATACACGTATAGTGCTTATGTTGCACCTCTGAATACAAATGTTCATTCTACAGAAATATACCGAGTTAAATTCTCAAACTTTGCATTGATCATTATATTTTCTTTTATATTTTAACATTTCATTTAAATGACCGGGTTGCCTCTAATGTCTTACAGCGAGCACTTCCTTTTTAAATTCTGCCTCTTTTGTTTCGTTAAAATTAAACATTCTTTCATAAATTTTTTTGTGTGATAACATTCCTCGTTGTTATATGGCTTTGTTAGAAATTTTTTAATTAGGTCGTTTTCGCTGTGAAAGAATCTTTAAGAAATCATTCTTTAAAACAGCATTTAGTAAATGTTAGTGTCTGAGTTGAGACATACAAACAAAAATCCAATACACACACACAAACACAATTATTTTTCTATTTGAATTTCTAAGTAAAAATATATATATGCGCATATTTTAGATTGTTTTCTCACCGTAATTGCTTCGAGTGAAGAATATTTAATTAAGTGTGATTAAAATGTAAGCGCCAGCGACTTTGTGCGGTTCATATAAAGCGCAACATTTGAAAATTACCATTGTGCAGTAATTGTTATTCGATATGGTGCATTAAATCAAATCACCTCATATCTATTATTTTTTTCTCTTATGCGCTTATGGTACGGCGCCGTCTTGCCCTGTAATCTGAGCCCACACACTTTTATCCATAATAATATGCATAACATTTAAAAATAAATAAGGCATTATAACTAGTTTTCGTATTAGTCACAAACTCAATAAATAATAATTATATACGCGAGGTATCTGGGCGCTATCAAAATTCTCGTGTTGTTGATTGAAATATTTGGACGTTGCTTTCGAGAAAGAAACCTTCAAGAGATAAGATATGAAATATTGAGTGCACTTGTGTAACAGAAATGGATTCAGTCTATTGGTGCTGGTGAAAGTTTTCTCAACTCATTTAAACAAACAATGGATGTATTAAAAACTGCTTATTCTTAAAAATCGAAAGAATTAACTAACTTTAACGATGATTTATACAACCTATCTCAAAAGAGTATTCGAATTTTTATACATTTAAAGTACATAAAATATAAGAATATTGTGTAAATGACTTTTCAAATTGAGAATGTTTTTATGACTTTGACAGAAAAATCAAGAGGTGACAAGTCGGGGCTTCTAGGATACCAGTTAATATTGCCTCCTTTGAGATCACGTTAATGGGGAACAATTGATGGACAGTTTCAGTTACCTTATTTGATATATGACATGCTACACCTTCTTGATGAAACTAAAGTTTTTACTTCAGACCATGAAGCTGTGGAGCTGTAAATTGTACTTCATCTCTGGGTATTGCTTTTTCATTCAAATGGTGCTGTAAAGTGAACTGTTGTACTTTCTACCAGGATTTGCGTCAGACCTGTACCTGCAATTTTGCTAATCTACATGGCTAACTTAGCCTCATACCTGAACAAAATATTCTCGGCGTTGCCAAAAAATTGTCAAACCTTTCCATCATCTTAAAACATTTTTAAAACTGTACAATGTACTTCATCCCTTGGTTTGTAGACAGAAACAGAAACAATAAGTGCTTTGTTCCATAATGAACCAAATCAGTCGATTCCACCCAGTTTCCAGGTATTGGGAATCCTTTAGTCCACATTAGGGCGAATTTTACGTAAAGATCTTTGTCTACACTGGCTTTGTGAATAAATAAAATATGTTTTATTTTACAGCAACAAGCCTACATTGCTTCAAGAGAGTCAATTGCATTTGCCGGACTTGTGACTGGACAGAATTTTTTCGTGGATAAAAATGTTCGCTATATTATTGTCAATAGGTTCGTTATCCCGGCATGTTACAAGTTTATTTTCGGCCAGATCTGGATACACTCAGTGACATGGGGTTTCAACAAGATGGAATCACATGCCACATGCCAGCTGATCGGTGGTCAAGTAATCTCCAGAAACGACCCAATCGAATGGTCACCCCTCCTATGCGATTTAAAGCCTTTGGATTTTTTATGGAGCGACGTTAAGGTGGTGGAACAGTCGTGGAAAACTTCCTGCTCGCGGTTGTATTTATTTCAATTATTCTGGTGTTAGTTCTTTATTTTTCCAGGTAGTACAGGAAACACCACAAACACTTTCTTGGTCAGAGCCTTTTTTTGCAATTTACATCAATAAATATCAAGCCATTGACAACGAAGTTAGAATAGACTTGGAAACGTTTGGTTTTCTTCTATATACGTCGCTTTATTTCGATTGTGGTGTTATTGACCAAAAAAAACATAAAAGTAGTAGGATGAGTATATTCCAAACATGGTGACCGCTCGTGATCAGATCTCCAGATTTGTTTGCAAATCACTTGTTTCTTTGGAGATTTCTGAAAACCAAAGTGTTATTAGACGTCATATCGGAACTAAAAACGTGTTGAACCAAACACGATTCGTCAAGTAGTGGAATGTTGGAGCAGCATCAAAAGATGAATACACAGAAAGTAATACAAAAGGACTAGTAACTTTCTTAACCCAACTAAAATTTGTAAAAATCTCCAAAAACGCATGTGATTGAGTTTAATTATTATTTCATTCATGCGGAATGAAGTTATATATGTGTAATCATTGCAATCGTAATATTTTACTTGGGTCCATTTTATTATTGTAACATAACATTACTCATATATGTTCCCCGTTAAATTCACTTCATTATATTATGCCTTTATAGCGTCAATATACTGGAACAATATATAACTTTAATGCGCTCCAAGGTAATATTTGTCGATATTATAGAATTTATGTGGAGGTCTTTACTGTTTAATATCGCCTGTGAACAGTTTAATCATGACCAGTGGAGAAGAATTAGGACAGTATGTGGGTTTCGAACGTTGTATTCTACAGTAGTCGTTGTACATATTACAGCTTTGTTAGAGTATTGTTTTATTCTAGGTTATTGAAATGTAAGGAATAAAATTCATAACTACTTTATTGTTGATTTTAAGAACATCTGTGGATAACTTTATTTACATCCAACCACACTGGTTTTGAAGTTACAAGAATTTTAAGACATCAAGATCTATTCAAGCCGATATTTTGTAAATAAATCCTGAATAATTGAAATCTTCGGTTCTTGTCCTTCTGTCATTTCTTTGGAATCTTCTCTCCTTATTCCTTTTCTGAAACAAACAGGTATTTTAAATTTCTATCTGAAATGAAGGGTAATAACGTAATTGCCAAAAAGAGGTTGTCACAAGGGAGTAAAAATTAATGAAAATACACATTTTAACATACAAGTAGTAAAACACATTTTTTGAAAGTAATATGATGCTCCGTGCTGATGTTTGCGCAAGGTGACCGAAAACCACTGGCACGTACTGGTTCGTATGGATCTTTTAGACTAAGAGCTAGTGACCAATTTTTCATGACGTGCTCGATTCACGTAAATATTACCCACTCATCTATCCTATCTATACCTCTATATAAACTATTTACGTGAATCAAACACTTCATGAAAAATGGCTCACTAGCTCTCCGACTATTTAGCAAATACAGTTTAATCAAAATGTTCACTTCTGTGTTCTGCCGGATGATGATTTGCCCCCAAAAATAGAGATTAAGAAATTGAACCAGTCAAAACTTACCAACAAAATAAGGACACCCTTATTAGAAAAAACTAGTATAAAGGAAAACTTTAACACTAATGTATTGTAAATGGAAAGAAGACTTCTAAACGATAAATACATATCATAGACATGATAAGTTATCGTTGTCTATTTAAAACCTATTTTATAATAAAACATTAATATATATATATATATATATATATATATATATATATATATATATATATATATATATATATATATATATATATATATATATATATATATATATATATCTCACCCGGAACCTAGCTTAGTTCATATATATATATATATATATATATATAACCGACTTCCACATATAACTAAAAAGCTAAAAATAATTATAACAAAATACAACTGTAGCAAATAAATAACATATTCAATGTTGTCAGGTACCTACCCAGGAAGTAAAAAATGTATACATTGAAAGGTGGTCATTCTGTACAAATTAATTACCTACCAATCTTCAATATTTTTGACGTCGGTGCCAAGCAAATCAAAAATCCTTCATTGCGTACTTATCTACCACTTTATCAACCTTGATTGTTGCTTCAATTTTCGACGGTCGTATTGTGTAGTTAAGATAAAATGTAAATAGTAGTTTCTGTGAATATAAATTGTGTTAAAGTAGTGGAAATTAGAGTGAGTTGGACTGTGTTTTTAAATAAATCCAAGAACTGAACTGAACCCGAGTATGAAAATAAAAACATTACAGTGCGGGTTATTTGTGAAACTTTGTAAGTGGAAAATAAATATACTAACGATGAAGCAGTGAATTTGGACCAATTGAAAGTGACTGATTTAAAAAAGGAACTGGAGGAAAGGGATTTAGAAATTAGTGGAAAAAAAGTGAATTAATTCAACGGCTGCGAGATGCCCTAATAAATAAAGTTAACGATCCCGATACTTATTTGTTTGAAGTTTCTGGTAATGGGGACATGAGTATGCTACTTAAAAAAATGGAAGAAAATTCTAAGGCTTTTTAAGACAAATTGCTAGAAAATTATAAAAACTTGAAAGAGGCTTTAGAAGATAAATTACTAGAAAATTATAAAATTATGAAAGAGGCGTTAGAAGACAAACTAGCAGAAAGTTCTAAAACCCTAGAAGACAAATTGCTAGTAAATTCTAAGACCCTAGAAGATAAACTACAAACGTTACAAGAAAATTCTATATCCCTAGATGAAAAATTAGTAAAAAGATTACAAAGTATAAATATAATTCAACTCCAGCATATATTTCAAACATCCTGTATACGATTTGTTTACGTCTACATCATATAACAGTTTTTTTTATCACCCTATATAATTTTAATTTCACCCTATATTCCAACGATCCCGTATATACCGCTGGCTATGGACCACTCCGTCTTATATTTCATATCATCATATAAATGCAACTCCTTCTATCACTTTACTTTGTGATTTTGTTTGCTATAACTAAACACCCTGTGTATAAACGCACCAAATAGCAGTTTTTAGAGTTTGACATGTGTTGTCACTGAATTTTCTATTAGGCCGGGAGAATGTGACAACCAAAAGCATCGTATTCGCAAAATTTTCATTTAAATAGGTATTTGCCTGGTATACAAACAAAACGAGCTTGGTACTCACTGATTTAAGGAGCCGTTTTACTTCCTATATGCTTGAGATTTACATAGAAAATTTTCAAATTCGCAATTAAAACTTCCAGTGCCTAAAATTCCCGCACTATTGCGTTGGAATTAAATTATTTATGAGGAAATGTCCCTTATGTCATTCAGATGAAATTTTTGATAAGAATTTAGGATTTTTTGGCGATTTTCTGCAAAACTGCAAGTTGCCTGTCGCAGAAAAGTATATGAGATCACCTAGGGATCTTCCTTAATAGATTAAACCTTAAAAAACTATACACATCCATAAGAAGTTATCGAAAAATCGACCAACATGTTAGGGATTTTGGTCAATTACCATGCACACATGTGTTCAATCACAAATTTCATCACTTTACCAATAGAATTCTTTTCCAGAATTTAAAGTTTCACCAATCCGAATATATACTCTATTAATCAGGTAACATACATACAAAAAAAAAATACGCGACGAATTGATAACCTCCTCCTTTTTGGAAGTCGGTTAAAAATATAGGGTTTAATTTATGATAGAAACGTTTGAAATGACGTTTATTGAATCAGTCTGTAAATGAAACACTTTATGTTATTTTTAAAATCTCAAAGGATTTGGTCTTAGGTAAGGAGCGCCGCCAGGTAATATCACCGTGGGAAGTCTTCAAACTCTAGATGATCGCCCACAAATGTCAAAATGTAGTGACACGGTTGCTGTATTGTTTCATCTCATAAGAGTTGATGTACACTTTCCGGTTCGAAGCCATAAAATACTTTTTATGTATTTGTTTGTGTTTGTAGTAGGAGAATTGAACAGGGTGATTCTTAAATTATTAAATTATTTTCTCACAACTTGAAAAAATTCATTTGTATTAACCCACAATAATTTCAATATGATTTATTTCGAAAATAGTTCACTGATATGCAGGACCGCCTTTAGAGGATGATAACTGGGCTGAAGCCCACACAATATGCATTTTTGGATTTTTAAGTAAGGATTAATTATTATAATTCTGACAATTGAAATGAAGTTTGCCCACTTTTTGACTCATTTTTTGTCCTTTATTGCCCTAGTGCCTCCATTCCTTTGCTGTTCTAGGGCCTGCTCACGTTTAAATTCACCAGTAGTGACGTATGTAATATTAATCTCTGTTTTTAAAATATGTAGCAAAAGTGTACAAGCTGTTACACTATAATATATGTTATGTTATTTTGTTAACCCTAAATTTGGTAAGATCTGGATCTTTCTGGTTATGTGTTAAAGTGTTTGTTATACAACACCTGAGACACATACTTACTTATGAGTGACTCAAGTCTCGACTCACTGACAATCACTTTGTGAACCCATTGTCTTAGTTCTGGGATTTTTACCTCACTTGGCTTAACGATTGTATTATATTGAGGGTGAGGTTTTGAGGTTCTTGTAGCAGAATTTGTTTTTTTCAGACTATTTTATACCAACTACACCTGTGTTGCTAACTAAAAACTTATTTGTATCAAAATAAAAGTTTTTTTATTAGTAGAAGAATTTTTAGTATCGGTTCATTCCTTCTAGAGATTACCTCGACATGCAAAATAAAAACACAATTTCATTAAGTGCTAGTATAGTTATTGACAATATTAAAATTATACCATAATAGTTATTTAAATAAGAAACAGCTTTCTTTATGTTAAGTTTTACAATTTGCAATTTAATTCTTAAAACCGGAAACAGGAGGGCTTTGAAACAACATGCACTGAGTAATGTTTTGTTTTACGTACTTTTGAACGTTATAGAAAACGGTGAACTGTAAATGAGTCGAGAATTATTTTGAAACGCACGTTTATCCTTTCAAGCGGTCACGTACAAAACTTTATGCTTAAATTTATGTCAGAATATAATATTTTAAATAATCCGTGGCGGTTGCATGTTTAGAAAAAAAAATTAAAGACCTAGAAACTAATGAATGCATTTGGTACAGAGTCAAACGTACGCATAATGTTTTATTTCGCACGGTACGTTTTCACAGAAAGCGAAGTTTGAATAATTTACTTTATGTTTATTGTAATTGAATACGGGAACTAATATCGAGTTTTAGAGTTTCGTATTAGGATAATCAATTATTTAAGACCGTTTCATCAGCTTAAGTAATTTAAAAATATATTCTCCATAATCTTAACTCATTGCTGAATGATTCCCTGACCAATAACTGTTTTGTCTTGTTTCAGGTACGTCTTCATTTCTTACGGCTTTCGAAGAGTTATTGTAAGTTTAAAATTTAGTATTACTACGCCAATCAAATAAATATGTCAGAATTGAAGGGTCTGGCCCTAAAATGTGTTGGTTGCAGATAAAATGCTATTTATGTTTCACTATAATATTAGTCTTTGTTTGAATTTTTCAAAAACACACATTAAGTTCGGTATGAGGCCGTTAAAGTATGAATTAGTGCTGCTTATATCTTTGAAATAAACGGCTTCAAGATAATTACTTCAGGTTGAGTTGTAATAAAATGCCTCCTTGACAAGTTTAGGTTGTCACGGATGCTGATTTGAAATGAAATATCTCTGAATTTTGATATTCATGCACCAAGAAATGATAACCATTGTCAGTGTATTGAACCTAATAGATATATATATATATATATATATATATATATATATATATATATATATATATATATATATATATTTTACTTATGTGTTTTTATATAAAAAAACTCAAACCATCTGTCAAGAGTATGGTATATGTTATAGCATAGTATGCCTTCATATACTTAAATTACTCAATAGACGGTAGATGTCACCGACATCTATTAGGTTCAATACACTGACTGTTGTCTTACTGATGTGTATAACATCCAAGTATTTCACTTTAGAACTTGTCATTCAAAGAAGCGTATCTGACGAGAACTCCTGGTTCGAAACAGCTGTCATACGTTGAATGATATAGTTCTAAATATGTGGATATATATCTGTATAGATAACCATTGTTGTTGAAAGTCATAATAACAGACAGGTTGCCACAATTCCACAAAAAGGGTAATATTTTTTTGTTTTTAACTTCAATTACTAAAATGAAATGAAATAAAGAGTTCCTTAAAATAATATCTAGGCGTATTTTGATTAGGTAATACAGGTCAATACGGGTGCCTGGGTTTTAGCTTTCTGATTTTTTCTTCCCAACATTCAAGACATAATAGTTCTTTTCTCTTTTTCATGCAACACATTTGAATCCCAAAATGAAACATCACAGGTTTATAGTTGCACCAGAACTGTTCAGTAGAGAGGGTAATTCATCACTACAGTTTCTTGCGAACAATAACGGACGCAACTATCAACTTTAATCCTTCAAATTCAAGTTACCTTAACTTTAGGGCTCCTTTGGTAACTTATGTTTACTATATTTCGATGGCAAAGAAATCGTCCCTTTTTTAACCTACTTCCAAAAAGGAGGAGGTTATCAATTCGTGGCGTTTTTTTTTTGTATGTATGTTACCTGATTTCTTCTCCTGTGGTGAACCGTTTTGTATGAATATGGTCTTGTTTAATAGAGTATATATCCGAATTGGTGAAACTTCAAATTTTGGAAAAGAATTCTATTGGTAAAGTGATGAAATTTGTGAATGAACACATGCGTGCATGGAAATTGACCAATATCCCTAACATATTGGTCGATTTTTCGAAAACTCCTTATGGATGTGTATAGTTTTTTAACGTTTAATCTATTAAGGAAGATTCCTAGGTGATCTGATATATTGCAGTTTTGCAGAAAATAGCCAAAAATACCAAAATTCTTATGAAAAATTTCATCGAAATGACATAGCAGATATTTCCTCATAAATATTTTAATTCCAACGTAATAGTGCGGGAATTTTAGGCAGTGGAAGTTTTAATTGCGAATTTGAAAATTTTCTATGTACATCTCAAGCATATAGGTAGTAAAGCATAGTATTTTCGGCCCCTTAAATCAATGAATACCAAGCTCGTTTTGTTTGTATACCAGGCAAATACCTATTTAAAGGAAAATTTTTCCATTTTGCGAAGACGGTGCTTTTGGTTGTCACATTCTCCCGGTCTAATAGAAAATTCAGTGACAACACATGTCAAATTCTGAACTGCTCTTTGGTGCGTTTATACATAGGATGTTGAGTTATAGTAAACAAAATCACAAAGTAAAGTGATAGAAGGAGTTGCATTTATATGATGATTGAAAGGTCGTTTAGCCGTATATACAGGATGGTTGGAATATAGGGTGGAGTGGATGTTTGGTGTATAAATATGTTGGAAAATATGTGAAATTAAAATTATACAGGGTGATTAAAAAACTGTTATATGATATGCACGTAAACAAATAATATACAGAATGGTTGAAATATATGTTGAAGTTGAATTATATTTATACAGTGTTATTAAAAAAATATTTTTATAGCTAATAAGGAGTTGCATATAGTGTGTAGAGGAATTACTGTTACACATGGCGATAATATAAAATGTTAAAAATGAAATAATTTATGAGGTAGCCCACAAGGACTTATATACTACGGTTGAAATATAGGACAGATTTGACTCCGTTAATATGGGATGGATACTACTCCGTCCTGTAGTTTACAAAAGGCAGCAAACAAATTTATGCTAGTCCGTGGGCAGTCGTATGTACAGGATGGTTGGAACATAGGGTGGAGTGGAATCATCTATAGTTATACAGATTTGTCAAAAAAAGTTGAAAAAAGTTTACGTGGCATGGTCCATAAGGCATAAAAATATTTTAGACTTATTAAATCAACGCGTACTAGCACATTTTGTTCATAAACATTTACCTGTCAATTTAAATGAAAATGTATCATTGTTTAATGTTGAGGCTTTGGATGTTACCTGGTCCTGTCTAATAAGATTATGCATACAAAATAAAAAATAAAGAATGAAAACTACCTCAAAAAAAAAACTAAAAATTTGAAAATAAAACATTAAAAAAAATGTAACCGACTTCCACCTATAACTAAAAAGCTAAAAATAATTATAAGAAAATACAACTTTAGCAAATAAATAACACATTCAATGTTGTTAGGTACCTATCCAGGAAGTAAAAAATGTAAACATTATAAGGTGCTCATTCTGTACAAATTAATTACCTACCAATCTAATATATTTTTGAAGTCGGTGCCAAGCAACAATCAAGTTTGATGAATTAGTAGATAAGTACGCATTGAAGGATTTTAGATTTGCTTGGCACCGACTTCAAAAATATACTAGATTGGTAGGTAATTAATTTGTACAGAATGAGCACCTTTTAATGTTTACATTTTTTACTTCCTGGGTAGGTATCTAACAACATTGAATGTGTTATTTATTTGCTAGAATTGTATTTTCTTATAATTATTTTTAGCTTTTTAGTTATAGGTGGAAGTCGGTTATATATTTTTTTTAAATGTTTTATTCCATGTTCTTCTTGCCATATCCACTCCTCTTTACTTAAAAATGTAAGCTGGTCAAGCTAATAAATATCAATGTTCCTCGAAGTTTCCTTGTACTTCCATCGTCTTGATTGATCTCACAATGAATGATAGGCAATTCAGATTATCCGACTATCTGTAAACGACGGATAATCTGAATTTCGTATCATTCACCTGATGACGATAGCAGATACAAAGCTATTGAAACGTTGTGAGATCAATCACTTCCAAGACCATGGAAGTCCAAGGAAGCTTCGAGAAACGAGTTACATTGTCTACCAGCTTCACACTAAAATATCAATGTATTTATAGATAGGTTGAGGTTTCTCTAGAAGGTGTACTTCAGCTCGTTGGATCGGTGTCTAACCCTGTTTGCATCGGAAGTGATTGTGATAGGAATTCATCAGATAATTCATGGAAGCGGATTGAGGTCGGCGGTTTGCTTTGATGAAGTTGTCGAAGAATTTAGTCCATAAGGGAAATCTCTGGGTGGCTCTTTGAGGTTCTGAAGAATTCCGAGAAGTAATATATAAATACGGAGAGCTGACGGAAGCAATATTCGACTGTCGTATATTAAAAGCAGGTGTTCAATATAAATTGCAAATAGTTGTGTGTACATAAAATTCATGGAAATAAATTAGAGTGAGTTCGACTGTGTTTTTAAATAAATACAAGAACCCATTTGTCAAAATACAAACGATACTATGTTGGACAACAAATCTCTTTGAGCTACAACAGCAGTTACTTTGATAGTTACAGTTTAGCATGTCATTTATAAAGAATCATTTTTGGGTAGCATTAAATTTAAATATGACACTACACTTCACTTTTTCTTCACTTCTTATTATTGAATTTTATATTTCTACGTGTAATTTCAATGTCATATTTTAGGTCCTTCTTTAAATTCTACATAAATGTTTTTGTTTTTTAATTATGTTGCAGGGGCTTCATTTAATTCAGTTGTTCATCTGTTTGTTCCCCTATATTTTAAATCCCAGTGTGTGTTCATTAAGTCTCATTAGAATGAATAAATTGAGTTAAACTTGCCGCAATACTTACGGCCTCCATACCAACTTGGATGAAGGAAAAGTGTAAATATGAAACCAAATGCTGGCTTAGATTCAGATAGTGGGTTTTATAAACAACTAGAGTGTGCATATGTAGCCAGCCGTTTGTACATTATGCTCAAGTGCATTGTGGGTTGTGTAGGGATTGTAAGACAATGTGTCATGGTAGGGTTAGTGTATAAAACACCACACAACGCTATTTCCTTGTACGCAAATCTGTATGTATAACCGCAAGACCATCTGCGAAAATAATAGGCCTAATATTAGCATATAATGTGAGCTCGTTGGAATGGTTTCGTTTCTACCGAAATACGATTTGAAGTTATATCTAATTCTATATTAAATCGTGAGTTGTATGAGCTTTGGAACATTTAAAAATTTACAAGTGAATTGTAAAATACTAGCCGTTAACTGCGGTTGCACCCGTATATGGATGTTGAATTGTATATACGCAGCTACTTACGGGCCACCTTAAAAACCTATTTTTCAAGATTTTTTAAATCCTCTCTAAGTTTTACCTTCATATATATGGAACACCCTGTAAAATTACACTTGTTATATCAGTTGAATTGTTTTTAAATCGAAACATGTTACATTGGTATATTCCGAATTCATGCAAGTATTCTAATATTTGGTGCATCCGGTGGAACCAATTGACTAATTGTTTGTTACCGAACATGGTAGTAGTTTTTTCCCTATATCTACCGTTCCTGTCAATGTCGTGAGATAAAATGTATACCAGATTTAAGTCAAACTATAGGCTTTGCAACAAAAAAAAGATTCAGCTAAAACGGTTGAGTAGTTATTACGTGATGAGGTAACAAACAAACAAACAACTATGTTTTATAATAGTATAGATTTCTCGAAAAGCTGCAATTTATTTGAAGGTTTCGCCGTGTGACATTTGATTTTTAAATAGTTTTAAGAAAAACTGATTTTGTTCGTGCTGCAGAACAAGTTATTTTCATGTTGTCCATCACTCTTCACCATTTATGTGTTTATTATTATGTTAGTTTTGAAGTTGAAGCCTCGTAATGCAGGAATGTGCATCTTAACTGACCACCACATCGACACAATTACTTCGGCACCTGAGATGATGAGAGGAAGGACCTCCATGTATAGAAAAGGAGTGTAAAACGTATGTGCTAGTTTTCCATGAAACCCTCAGTTGTCGATATTCGTTTCCCGATATAATATTAAATTCAGTTTCACGAAATACATAGATAATTTCATCCATCCATCCATCTCCACCTAACCTATATGGACTTATTAAAAACCACAAAGCGAATGCTCCTGTAAGATCAGTAGTGTCATGTATAGACAGTCCCACCAGAGATCTGGCCATTAAATTAAATTTTGAATTTAAGTTTATAAGTCAATTTAAAGCTCAATATTCCATAAAAAACTCAATAGACCTCACTCAGTTAATAAGTAAACAAAAAATTCCAAACAACGGTATCCTAGTATCCTTTGACATCTCAAACATGTACCCTAGTATCCCAACAGTAGAATGTATGCCTCTAATTTCCAATATCCTTACTAATAGCCATATTAACCCGATCATACAAAAAGACATAGAAAGAGCCTTCGAGTTGTGTCTCAGTCAAAATTATTGCACATTTAACAATAAATTTTACACCCAATATACTGGTTTAGCAATGGGCTCCCCACTAAGTCCATTGTTGGCAGAGATTTTTATGATGTAAGTTGTTGTACATAGTATTTGATTTTTATGTTTTTATGTATGTAACTGTATAATTTTCCATGTACACTAATTTAAATGCCCATCCTTGATTTGGCCTTTGGCTGTTGGATGGTGTACTAGTAAATAAAAAATAAATAAAATAAATAAAATGACACACTTAGAAGAAACTATCATTCATGACTTCCACTTTATGTCAAAAATATATAAAGTTCTGGTACAGGTATGTAGATGATGTCTTAGCCTTTTTCACAGGTAATAAGAGACAATTACATTCTTTCCTATCATTCCTTAACAATTTACATCCCAACATAACCTTTACCGTGAAAACCGAAACTGACAATAAAATCAATTTTCTAGACTTAACCTTAACACGCCAAAATAATACCATAGAAGTCAACATATACAGGAAACCCCCTTTAAGGAAACCACAGTTCCATTCTCATCTTTCACCCCCTACAGTCACAAACTATCAGCCTATAGATCCATGATTCACAGAGCTTACACATTGCCTCTCTTTGAGAATAATTTAAAAATTGAACTTGAAAATATTAAATTAATAGCTCGTAACAATGGCTATCATCAAAAGTTGATTAATAAACTTATCTACCATAAAGAACAACAATTAGTCCAACGTTTAATTTATCCCACTGTATCGGCTGTAGAGAAGCCATCAAAATACGTCTCTCGTACATATTTTGGAAATCTGAGCGACAAAATTGCCAAAATTTGGTCCAAACACAACATCCAATTCATTTTTAAATCAAAACCCAAACTTAGTAATCTTTTATTCAGTGCCAAAGACAAAACAGTTAACAAATATTTAAATTCTGGAGTTTAAAGGCTTTCATGTTCGGAATGCAACAGTTTTTACATTGGTATGACATGCAGAAATTTCAACACCCGCTACGATGAACATTTTGGAACATTTAGATATAACAAAACAAACTCAACATTTGCAAATCACTGCTTACAAACAGGTCATCCCTTCCCAAAATTAGAAGATACAGAAATTATTCACATACACAGTTTTAAACCGATAATCACCATTTTAGAATCAGTTCAAATTTTCAAGAGTATTAACGACCCTTTATCCTCGAGTTTAATCTTAAATGACCAGGTAGAGTTGCAAAAAAGTGTCCTCTTCGAAGTATACAAATAATATCATTGTGGGTTTCCCCAAAATTTCAGGCTGTCATACTTTAATACACCGTTATTTTTAACTAGTATGTCTGTGTTCTAAAAATTTAATTACCTTTTTACATTGTAATAAAGTAATACCTTCATGGGTTTTTTCCCAAATTTCATGTCATAAATATAATCCATCATTATACTTAAGTAATACCCATTGTATATTTGTGCATAAATTGTAACATTGTAACAATTTGTAATTCATTCATCAGTTCGCTCTTGTTTGGTAATGGCATAGCCTCTTGCCGAAACCAGTCACAGTAAAGTGAAAACAAAGTGATATAAAAATTAAGTTAAATTCTGTTTTCTTTCATTATGAATATAAATAATTATTCGAGGTTTCAATCTGTTGTGGAAAGCGCAAAGGTTTTCGACTAGAAAGAATAAACTCTTTCGTGTTCAATGGATTGTAAAATCTTCAACAGGTTTTAGTTAACCTACGATTTCATTCTTGTGATTTCTGTAATATGGTGTACACACAATACGACTGCCGATTTAAGGTTTCTGTGGGCTAGTTTCCCCTGAACCTCCTAGGTGTCAACATTTTAGCGTGTGTATGTACAGTACAAATTTTGATTTGCTGTAATTTAAATTTGTTCATGTTTTGCATTTTGCTTTATATTTTCGTGAGATTTTGCTGTTTTAGAGTATGTGTTTCTTATAACCAGCTTAATCATAACTTGTGTTAACCGTCTAAATAATTTAGTAGCAAAGACATTTTATATTTGTAAATGGTGTTTGAAAGAAACAGCATGCGAAAATAGTATTTTGTATTTCAAGTAAAGAACATTCCCACATTTATTAAGTCGCCTTTCTTTCTAATCCAACGTCTTATTTTATTGAGCAAACAAATGTGTACAAAGGACGATCCTGCATTCTGATTATTCAGCACGGTTCAATTTCATCCCAACGATGAGACTTTCGCATGAAATATCCCTATTGTGATGATTTTCTTTGACAATTTAAGCAAACCACGTACCGCACAATTCGATTCTCACAGCTAGGCAGCTTTATCTGCTTCTGACACAAGACAAGATACAAACTAAGAGATATGCAATGCCACACTGCGTGCTATCTTATCCTAGTAGTTTACGCAAAGTGTGAAACTGTTAGATCCTGCTGGCGATCAGCGGTGGTCCTACAACGAGAGAACAATATATCTTTGTGGCCGCTAACAAAACGAAAAAAGCTGGTGCGTGAAGACGCGTACAATCTATTAAATCATTTGTTTTCTAGTAATATGAACGATCAATTTGTTTCTTTGTTGTAATGTTTGTTTATGTCTATATATATATATATATATATATATATATATATATATATATATATATATATATATATATATATATATATATATATATGAACAAGGCTAGGTTCCTGGTGAGAACCAACCGCGTCTGAATTTATTCTCGACGTTTCGACTCCTGCTTTGAAACCATTATCAAGAGATAAAAGTGAAAAAGAGTCTAGATCGAACTCGGGGCCTCAATCTGCCCACTCCCCAAGAGTCACTAGGTAACCGAACTGAATTTGAGTCTGCCCTGCTTCTTTTATTTATAGTTAGCGCTGGGTTAGAAGGGGATGTCACGTGATGAGGCTGTGTTGTGATTGCTTGGGTGTTGGTGGGCGTGTCTGCTTTGTTTAATCTGGCAATTACGGAGGTCCATGTTGTAGGAAGGCGAGAGCTGTCATCGCGTCGGTTTAGACAGAGGGGTCTTTTCTCTATTTCTATTGCTTCGCGAATAGTAGATGCCCTAACGGAGTTAAGAGATATATAAGTTGGCTATAGTTAGACTAGTGTTGAAGACCGTCTTTATTTGATGTCGGAGTAGGATTCGTGCTATTTTGTCAGTGACCCCTCGAATGTACGGAAGGAAGGCTTTCGGGTGTTGTTGGTCTGTTTCTGATGGGGTTGGTATACTCGGGGGATGTTGCGATTGGCGAAATATGCGTGAAATGTGGTCTGGATGATAACCGTTATGTCGAAGGATTTGTTGAAAATTATTAAGTTCTTTTTCTCAATCTTCAACAAATTCTACACCGACATCAAATAAAGACGGTCTTCAACACTAGTCAAACTATAGCCATCTTAACCGGGGATAAAGATAAAGTACCTAACGAGGATCAAGGAGTTTACGAAATTCCATGTCGCGATTGCCCATAAAGCTACATCGGTCGTACAAATAGGCGCGTCAACCATCGAGTATATGAACATTCTTTGTCAGTTCGCCAAAAAGATCCGACTCAGCTCTCGCGCATCATAATATCTAAACAGGACACTCTATCAACTTCGGGGACAGTAGGACTATCGTATCTCTTAAGTCCCTTAGGGCATCTACTATTCGCCAAGCAATAGAAATAGAAAAAAGACCGCTCTGTCTAAACCGACGCTATGACAGCTCTCGCCTTCCCACAGCATGGACCTCCGTAATTGCCAGATGTAAACAAAGTAGACACGCCCACCAACACCCAACCAATCACAACACAGCCTCATCACTTGGCATCCCCTTCTAACCCAGCGCTAACTATAAATAAAAGAAGCAGAGCAGACTCAAGTTCAGTTCAGTTACCTAGTGACTCTTAGGGAGTAGGCAGATTGAGGCCCCGAGTTCGATCTAGACTCTGAAACTCTTTTTCACTTTTGTCTCTTGATAATGGCTCCAAAGCAGGAGTCGAAACGTCGAGTATATAATAAATTCAGACGCGGTTCTCACCCGGAACCTAGCCTTGTTCATAGTAATGACCGCGGAACCCTCTCAGAACTTATGTATGTATGTATATATATATATATATATATATATATATATATATATATATATATATATATATATATATGTAAGAAAGGTTTCGGGAAGCAGCCTTTTATGAGCGATTTTATAAAGAAGTGAAATACACTTTTACTTTGAGAAAGCTTTCGAAATACTTTAATTTCTTCGTCAGTCTTTTGACTACAAACAAAATTTATAATTATAATATGTGAGATAAATTTTTTAAATACTTACAGTAAATTGTGATTGTAATTTGAAAAAGAGCACAAACATAGAAATTATGAAATTAATAAATTTGATGTAACAAAATTTTTTTGAGTGACATTGATAGCAAAACTGGAAATGAAGTTATAATCAAAATTAACATTACTATGGTGAGTAGAATAATGTATTGTTACTATGAAACTTAATTGTTGAATACTGAATACCTACCTACCTGAATATCCTACCTAATATAAGGTAGGATAGCTGTATGTTTGTTTTCCACAATGTCTTTGTTGTTTTCTTGTCGCGTGTTTCGGTGTATTGCTTGCTTTATTGTATGATTTTGGTATCAGTTTTTCTTTAGTTCTTCTGTTATAATTTCAATTTCTTCGTTTTTGGTGTGAGGGTCTGTCAATCTAAATGATCTGGAAATAATTGTGTTGGCGACTGCTTGAGTCTGCGCTGGGTGATGGTGTGACATGGCGTTCAGGTATCTATTGGTGCGTGTTGGTTTTCTGTAAACTGTAACTTGAAACTGCCTTTTTCGTTTTTTGGTAACGAGAACGTCTAGGAATGAGGATTATTTTGTTCTTACTTTAAGGTGAACTGTATTTTCAATATAACAATGCAGTCAATAATGAAAATTAATTTAATTAATGGTATAGTAACAAGGGTTTGTAAAATATGCCATCCCACTTTTAGAGATCTTTATCTAAGAATTTTATCCTAACTTTAAATTTATTCAATAGAATTATGTATAGTACTCCATTTAATTTGAATCGTGCTAACATAGAACTTACCACTTTTTCTAATAATCTCAGTGGTCCTGGGGTCAGTGTGATTCTAAATAATAATGGTACAACAATGGTGCAGATAGACTTCAAAGAAGTAATACCTAAAATACTAAAAAATGAGAAACAAATTGTCATAACACATACACACACAGTTAATTCACACTTTAGCAAAATAAAACATAAAATTCCAAATGAATTCAGATCTAATGTTGTTTATAAAATTAGTTGCAATGACTGTCAAGCCACTGATACTCTAACATTTGCGTTTACATATTTATTTTTTTTAAATATTTTTGTCTTATAACGCAGGAATAATCAATGAAGTCAATCGAATTGTTTATACAATTTTCTTTTCCTATATTAATCCTAATTTATAATATAGCATACTGGCTATCATCAATCAATGTGACATTTAATATTTGTGTTAACATACTTCTATAAAATCAAAAAAATGCTTCCAAGCCTTTAGAATTCCGATGATACTGTTGTTAAATCAAATTACCTTAAAGATGTTTTCCAAAAAGATGTTTTTATAACCACAGATATTTGTTAGTTGTGTTTATTTTATGTTTACATATTGTTCTCTAATAACGTTATAATTTAGTCATTTGATTGAAAAAGGATTAAATAAATATCCCAAAGCTCTCTTAAGTATAAAAAGTAGATTTCTTTGACCTTTGTCCAAATAGTCCACATACCCGCTACTTGGTGTTTTTAGAGCTTCAAATAGTCGACGTGACTTCTAAAAGACGGGGGTACCTCAGGGTATTGTTTTGGGTCCACTTTCATGTTAGAATTTTGTTAATGACATACTAAATATAATGCCTGGGTATTCGGCGGTTATTTTTATTTCTACAGATAAAACAGTATGTATTATGTTTGGACATTACTTTAATAATATGCCTTTTAATATTAACATTTATATAAATAGTCATTCACTAAATAGAGTTGAAAGCACTAAGTATAATCATTGTTTATAAAATGCAGTGCACAAAGCTTACTAAAAATAAATATTCCCTGTTTGTTTTTCAAAATCGGATTAAACATATTCTTCATTATCCTCATTTTATCAGCAGATCAGTACCTGCTGTCAAGGTCATCAAATAGCACATTCTGCAACTAGGTTAGATGCTCCATTACTGTGTTACTTTCTCCTTCTGGAGTTTCTTACCGACCTTGAGACACTAATTTATCCCATATATTAAATCTCACGTCATTATTTTCACTGGCATCGGATAAAACATTGATTGATATCTTTAAAACTCAAGAAAAGATTTTACAATGGAATACGATATAGGGTTCGTCACAAATACATTACTGTATATACAATGAATTGTCTATTTATTGATATGATTTGTTTCTAGTTAAAAGCATATGTAGCAATTCTTATTTATTTTTATTAAATCTTTTCAGAAAGTTTTAAATCTATCCTCGTAAGGGCAGAATTGTGGCCATAAAAACTAAAAATAGTTACAAATGTGAAGGTATCATTTTTCAAGAGAGCGTAAACTTTAAATTATTCAGTATAGTAATTGCAGAACGCCCTAGTTGGAGTTCACGATGCGGAGATGGTCTTTTAGATACTTATTTCACAAGTATTTTCCTTTTAATGAAGATACTCTTTAAAAGAAAACTCTGATGTACTCAGTCAACATACCAACACAACTTTTCATTTCATGTACGATTCAAAACTTTCAGTACTATTTGCGTTACTTTTAATTCTACTGAAAATGTGTGGTTTGTTTTTATTAAACAAAATATATCTTTAACTGAACGTCATTTTATATACAGTTATATATCCACATATTAACTATATCATTCAACGTATGACAGCCGTTTCGAACCAGGAGTTCTCGTCAGATACGTTTCCTTGAATGACAAGTTCTAAAGTGAAAGACTTGGATGTAATACACAACAGTAAGACAACAATCAGTGTATTGAACCTAATAGATGTCGGTGACATCTACCGTCCAGTGAGTAATTTAAGTATATGAAGGCATACTATGCTATAACATATACCATACTCATGACAGATGGTTCGAGTGTTTTATATAAAAACACATAAGTTAATATATATATATACAGATATATATCAACATATTTAGAACTATATCATTCAACGTATGACAGCCGTTTCGAACCAGGTGACAAGTCCTAAAGTGAAATACTTGGATGTAATACGAGGGTTGCCTTTTATATTTCGGGATTAGAGAACAAAAACAAATATCAATCATCGAAAATCGCTTTATTGTTTTTCAAAATATTCCCCATGAAGATCTATACACTTTTGCATGCGTTTCAACCAATTGTCGAAGCACTTTTTCCACTCTGATTGAGGTATCTCCAAAACATGCATTCTAAACGCAGCAACCGCTTCTTCAGGTGTCGAAAAACGTTGATCTCTCAGTTTGTTTTTTACGTACGGGAATAAAAAGAAGTCATTTGGTGACAATTGAGGACTATACGGCGGATGACTCATCAAATCGATGTTTTGAGTGGTCAAAAACGCAGTTGTTTGAGCCGATGTGTGAGAGTTCGCATTGTCGTGGTGAAGAGTGATACGTTTTCGGCCGTTGGTTTTCCTCATTTCTTGGAAGACAACTGGTAAACAAATGGTTGTGTACCACTCAGAATTGACTGTTCTGCGTTGTTCAAGTGGTACGGTTGCGACATGTCCAGTTTTTTCGAAAAACAGGCGATCATTTGCTTGGAAGTGCTTCGTGCGCGAACAACATTTGTTGGATTCGGGTCATGTGGAAACACCCATACAGTTGACTGCTGTTTACTTTCGGGCTCATACGCGTAAATTCACGACTCGTCACCTGTCATAAACGTGTTTTGAAGCACCGCGATCGTATTTTTTGAGCTTTTCTTTCAACCAATCGACACGAGCCTTTTTTGAACGATTGACAAATTGTGTGGGATCCAACGCGAACAAATTTTTTTGACATTGAAATGTTTATTCAATATTGAATGTATGCTGGCCCCACTAATGTGTAAGGTTGACTCAATCTCACGATAGGTCACATGACGATATATTGCAATGTCAGTTCGCGCACAGCATCAATGGTTTCCGGAACAACAACTGTTGTTGGACGACCTTCACGAAATTCGTCTTAGAGTGAACTACGACCTCGATTGAATTCATCATACCATCGATAAACAGTGGTCCTTGATGGAGTTTCATCGCCAAAAATTAAATTAAGTTCATCCATTCACTCTTGCTGACTTAATCCACGTCGAAAGTTGAAAAACGTAATCGCACGAAAATGTTCACGATTTAATTCCATTTTTTGGCCGAGATGAGTCCTTTAAGTTATTGTAAACAACACATAGCAATCGTATGTCAAAACGTTCTGAGTTAGTATAACCTCAAAAATGACAAACTTTACGATAGAGCTGTCAGTTGTCAGATTGCAACACTAGGGTTGTCCAATCCCGAAATATAAAAGGCAGCCCTCGTACACAACAGTAATACAACAATCAGTGTATTGAACCGAATAGATGTCGGTGACATCTACCGTCCAGTGAGTAATTTAAGTATATGAAGGCATACTATGCTATAACATATACCATACTCATGACAGATGGTTCGAGTGTTTTATATAAAAATACATAAGTAAATATATATCCAGATATATATCCACATATTTAGAACTATATCATTCAACGTATGACAGCCGTTTCGAACCAGGTGACAAGTTCTAAAGTGAAATACTTGGATGTAATACACAACAGTAAGACAACAATCAGTGTATTAAACCTAATAGATGTCGGTGACA
Source organism: Octodonta nipae (assembly GCA_034190945.1). Taxonomy (NCBI): domain Eukaryota; kingdom Metazoa; phylum Arthropoda; class Insecta; order Coleoptera; family Chrysomelidae; genus Octodonta; species Octodonta nipae. The sequence continues at coordinate 13,848,855 of CM067216.1, forward strand.
TCTACCGTCCAGTGTGTAATTTAAGTATATGAAGGCATACTATGCTATAACATATAACATACTCATGACATATGGTTCGAGTGTTTTATATAAAAACACATAAGTAAATATATATACAACGTATATATGATATAGTTCTAAATATGTGGATATATATATGTATATATATTTACTTATGTGTTTTTTTTATATAAAACACTCGAACCATCTGTCATGAGTATGGTATATGTTATAGCATAGTATACCTTCATATACTTAAATTACTCACTGGACGGTAGATGTCCCCGACATCTATTAGGTTCAATACTCTGATTGAACGTCATTTGTCCAAAATATAAAAATTCATGTTTAAATAATGATTACTACAATTAAATTAAAAACTTTAGTAATGAAGATTAGTGAGAATTTAGATTATGCAAGATTAAATATCACCACACAACACAAATGAAATAAACAATGACGACAGTTTCCAAATACGTGTGCTCTCTGACTCCAACTTAATGAAAAGATTGGGCCCCGTGTTAATTCCATAATCTTTGCACATTGAGATATACAAGCTAAAGATTTCGTCCGTATATCAGGTTGATTTGTTCTATTGCGGTAACCCCCACAGTAGTTAATTCTGAATTAATGCGGGTGTAATGAAAATTGCGGTTGCTGTTTACTCTATTCATGATAGAGGTTGTTTTGTGCAAAATATATTTAATAAGTTCCTACTTGGCGTTGAATTAAAATGAAACTCATTACATAATTCTAGATCTGAAGGAAACCAATTGTTTGCTTTTATAAATAGTTTTTATTGTTCTTTTTAATTAAATTGTCGTTTAATTTTCTTAAGAGTAGCTTCAGACAACTTATTCGAATACAACAAATATTTACATTTTAACCTGGTGGAAAATTTTGGTCTTTTTGACATTTGAAAATCATGCGAGTAATCACTAACGGCTTTGATAAATCTTGAAACATTCATTATTTGCAAGAAGACATACTCTTATTTTGTTATAGCAAATCTGGTTTAACTACCCCTAAATCTTCTGTAGACTTTCACCATTCAAATCTATAAAATAATCTAGATTAGTAGAGGATGTAGCAACATCCAAGCTTTACATATAGTGCCCAGTGAAACTCCAAGTGAAACCTTGAAAAGACATTCTGATATCAAAAAGGCATGCATCAATTTGCCAAACTTGATAAGTTGAAAAGAGATTTAGATTACGATGAAACCAAGTTACCATTCAACGTCTATTCAAATTTAAGATTTTGATAATAGTATATGCAGAGTCGACGTATTTCGGTTTGTTTGGGCCACCCTGTATATAGAGAGCAGACTTTACGGGTTTCGGACTAATAAATGAATGTATGTTTACAACTGTACTTACATAAAAGTTTTGATATTCCTGAATATTGGTCAACAAACATCATTGTTTTAACCAATAAACTCCTGGATCAATATATAAATATATATATATATATATATATATATATATATATATATATATGTATGTATTAGGTGGTTTCCGAGAATTCATCCGCGTAGTTGATGGTAAAATGACGACGTTTCGGCCCTCTTCAGGCCGGTTCGCATAATTATCGTAGCCTTCTGCTTTCGCTTCTAGTTACTCGAATACTAAGATTTTCAGGAGCGCGCACGGTGTTATATAGTCGCGGCTCAGCGTCTATCGGTTGGCACCGTGAACGGCTGGGTGTGATTGGCCCTTGGCGCTCAGTGGCCACGTCTTCCCCTTGCTGATTGTTTATTTCCGGTTGAGTTGTTATAGGAAAATTGCGAAGTTGTTGACTTTATTTGACCAAGGAAAGGGATCAGAATATAAAGATCAAAATTTGGAAAACGTTGATATCGATGTTGTTACTGCTCAGGTGGAATACGACAAGCACGTAAAGGGACAGGAAGAAGTGGATGATAGCCTTACGCCTAACTTTCAAGATTCGACAAATACAAAGATGAAATGTGATGATCAATCAATAAAAAAGCCTACACGAATACGATGGACTGCCGAACAAAAGAAAATTGTAAAACAGAACTTCCAACAACATATTAGGAAAAAGAAAGCTCCGAAGAAAGAAGAAAGTATAAATTTTATAAATGATAACAGAGCTATTATTCGTAACTTAGACTGAGTAAGGGTGAAAACCTTCGTTCATAACTGTTATAAAAAACTGTAGGAAGAACTCAGAACTTGTTTGCGTTTTTATAGGTAGACACAAGTGTTGATTTTGTTATATGCATTTGTAACTATCAGTTATATTAACAAAACATTTTCTGTATCTTCTTATTTAATTTCTACATCTAATTAAAAATTGATTTTGTGTGAATTCAAATTTAAATTGCATGATACATATATCACTACATTTTCAAACATATATTTCATCTTTTAATGTTATTAAATGTCAGTTTCATAAGGTTTGACAACAAAGTATACAGTCAAAACTAGTGTAAATAACATATTCAGAATTTTTTTTTAATTTTCTTTTTAGATATTATTTATAACTTCATTTCATTTCTCCAGTCCATTGAAATTTAAAAATCATCAATAAGCAAAATATTAAATCGCCCATGAATAAAATTATTACATTATTAACGTCAATTTAGTTGTCATATGCAAAAAAATTTTATAAATCTGCAAATAAATTACTAATCATTGTTATGTAATTTTTGCAGTTTATTATCAAACTTCGTGCAGTAGCCTGTTATATTTACTCAATTTAAAAAAGAAACAGTTGTTTTAGTACTACAGATGAAATTTGTTAATGCCCTTATTTTATAGAGAAGCACTCATGGCAGGTACGGTGTTTAATAGAATTTTCCAAAAATTCGATAGGTTCTGTATTTCATTGCGTGCGTTTAGACTGTAAGGCCTCTTCGCTAGTGCAATTGCCTCTCTTTCGAGTCTTGATTTTGGGTGTTCTATATTTGCCAGTACTCTGGTGACGTCGTGGTGGCGTGTTCCGCAATGGATTTTGTTTTTTCCAGCTTTCTTATAGCGTTCTGGTGTTCATCACCTCTAGCTTGAATTCTTCTGTTAGTTTGCCCCACATAGGTTTTATGACAGTCTGCACATGGAATCTCGTACACTCCCTGTTGTTCTAAAGGGATCCACGTCTTCGGAGTCCCCAACACCGTGCTTATTTTTCTGTCTGTATTGAAAATAGTATCGATATTGTGTCTCCGTAGAATTCTTGCAATACTCTCCGTGGTACCCTTGACATACGGTAAATAAGCCTTGGTTATGGTGTCTCATGCTCCTCGTCTGTTTGTCTCGGTTTTGACTTTAGGGCTCTTTGAATATTTCTGACTGTAAATCCGTTTTGTCTCAGAGCTGTTTTTAAACTGTCCATTTCTTGTTTGATGTTGTCCTGGTCAGCTAGTCTTTCCCATCTACTACATTTAGTGCCCGCGAAAACTTAAAAACAAATACAGTGAATGTCTACGAGGAGAATACTTTTCATTTGTGTAAAACATTTTTGAGAAATTACGCGCGAAAAGAAGCAAACTTTTGTGCGATTTACATTTTTTACAACGATGCCGCGACGAAGGAGTTATTCCGAAAAACATGACGGTAAAGTCTCATTTAAAAGGTAATACGGGTCATATCGCATATGGATATAACAGGACTGATAAATCTGTCAACGAGTTCCAACAAATTACTTTGCAAAAATGGCAGAGGAGAGGAGGCCGATTATTTTATATGTTGCCCAATTTGCTACTCAATGACAAGAATGTCCTTAGCATGAAAGAATTTAATTAAGACCAAGACTAAGTTATGCCTGATCTATAACTTTCTGATAACCAATAACAATCCATCCGTATATCCGCTTAAATATCCAAATCTGAACTAAATTGAAACAACAACTATAAACGATTAACGATAAATAAGACTTCCATAGTATTCAATTCCATAAATGTCCGCCAATGACTAAGACATTGTTACAACGACTGGCGCCTCCACCAGCATATATGATTTTTAGCTTTATTTTATTGTTAACATATATTTATATTTTTATTTTTATATGACCGCCTATTAAGTTGTATATAAGTAGTTTTGTTTCATTTTTTATTAATACTACATCCATAATTAACCAACAAGTAACTAGCTTTCTCTAAGTACAATGTCTGGAAATGTTTTTTATTTCAAAATATTGCATTTGCCTAAGACGTAACCTGTTTTTTCTATTAACTAATTAAGCAGTAGTGAATATAATTAACAAACATACATGTTAATGGTTTACAATACGTTCAATTAACTTCTAAAATTTTGGAATTGGGACATGCTTAAAATCGAGATCAAATACGGTCTTTTTTCAATTTGTACAACTTCATTGCGCCTAAGAAGAAAGCCATATTTTGCAAATTAAGGAATCGTATTTGCGGAAATGTATATTTCGATTTCAAGTAGATTTATATTAAATATCCCTATCGAAATTAATTTTTTTGTTAAAATACCGAAACATAACGCAAGCATATACCGCAGTCTATTTCGTTGGGAAATAGGTATTTTCAAATTCAAATTCAACGAAATTAGCTGCAAACTTTTTTAATTTATGGGATTTAGCTTATATCGAGCAACTACTAGGAGCTGAAGCATTTTGAAAAACTAATAAAAAACTGTTTTAATGAAATTGCCAGCGTTGTTTAGTCATAAACTAATTTCAATCTGATTGATGTGTATTTTATGTTATTCAAATATAAAAATTCCTGCACTATCGGCCCAATCGATTTAAACTTTCATACATAAAATTGTAATTTTAGTGTACATAGGTTTTATATTCTAGAAAGCTATTAACATAAATTATTGAATCATATAATAAATTAAGAAGAAAAAAAAAACAAACCCAATTCAGGATTGGTTATGGTCGGTTTTTGTTTTTTTTAACGTATTTATATTTATGTTGGGCAAAGTTCAAGTCTTTCTAGATTATATAAATTTAGAGGTTATTTTATACTTAAATACAGACGTTTTTAAGTGCATACTGTTTTGGAAACTTATAGAGGTTCTCAAAATCTTCAAGTCATATTTAATTTGGTTTTAAATAAACACTACACTTGAGAAACTTTTAAACTCTGGGATGTATGCATTCGCAGAATTGAAAATAAGTGGGCAAACTGAAGGCGAAAACTACAAAACTACTACACATGAACATTCGAGGCAAACAAGACAAGTTTTGCAATCGAAATCGCTCCTGCAGAACTCATTCCAATCAATCCGAACGGTGCTCCTGTAAATCACGCCGACTAAATTGTATTTATCACGTGAGCACGAAAAGATATCTCACATTTAATTAAAAGCGATAAAATCAAAACCGAGTCAGAATTGGATGAGATAAACGAATGTACAAGGTTTGTTCAATATAATATGATTTTTTTCTGAAATGCTTTAGTGTACTAGTTCTCTATTGTTATCAATATTTTTTCTAAAATTATTGGATTATGGAAAATACATTGTCAGGTTCCATGAAATCATTTATTGCAGAAAAAAGACTTAATTGAGTCTGTTTTCCTTAATTTTGTTATAACTTTAAAACAGACTTTCAGATATTACAGTTACTTTGCAGGATCTTTTCTGTAAATCTTGTCACTACACTTACTTACTTTTAATTTTACCAGTGTGCACTTGAAGGATAGTAACTTCAGTTTTATTCATGTCCGGATGAACCACTGAATCTGCATTTCTATTCAAAAACAACGTAGTGTTCTATATAAGATTCCAATCCTCTTGTATTCACCAATATTTATGAAGCCGCAACAATAATAAAGAAGGTTGTAATCTATGTCAATGGAGTTAAGGAGGTTTTGTTTGATATCTAGATAGTTTGATACTTTGCTATGCGGTTAAAGGCATAACTTTCGTCCATACCCAGAAAGAGTAGACTTTCTCAACATATTTATATGGATTTCGCAGAATTCTTGAGTTTTATTTTTGGACATTACCTATTTTGTTACTTTGTTGATCAACATATTCTTACTTCTGTCCACTGTTGACGCATATGGTTTATTAATATTTCTGAAATATATTAATTATTATCTTTAAACACGACAATAGTAATTGGAGAATCTCGGATGTTCAACAATATAAAAATGACAAAAAATAATTTGGTCAAGTGCGAGTTGGACTCGCATACTTAGGATTCCGTACCACCTTCAAGATTCTAATATTCCAGTTTCAGACAAGCAAGGAATGAGTGCATTTTCTTATATTTACCCTTATATCTTTTAAAGGAAGCGTTTTAAATTTATAAAAAATATACTCTTTCATTTTCCCCACATAGATTTTTTATTTTATCTGCTTCAGGATTCGAATAATTTTTATCAGAATACATATGTATTTAATTTTCTAATTTGGCCCCCAAAAATTAACATTAGAGTTTTATTTTACTAATAAACTTTCAGAGAAATCTTTTATAATCTACTGTCTGAGTTTTAAGGCTCTGTGGATTGGAAGATAAAGGGCAAAATAGGTCAAGATTTAAATTATAAATTATTAAATCTGTTATTCAAATTATTAAAAAATACAAATAAAATATATTTTTCAAAATTTAAATAGTGTAGTTTCTAAAGTGGGAATTTAGTCGATGTTTAATATTTCTGTTAATATCTTTTCAACAAATGATTTAAAAATATGATATTTTTGTAATTCACATAATGACCCTTTTATGTGATATATTACATGATGCTTTTGAAAATCGAATCCATTTAATTGTATAATTTGTCCCTAAAATTACTATGGGGGTTTATTACTAATTTATTTTCCGTTTAATTCTATTATTTGGGGGCCAAATAATATAATTAGGGATTTTTTCATATTTTTCAAATAAACAAAAAAAATATAGGTCTTATAGTTTGGGGAATAACGGGGGCATGGGTCATTTTTTTAATATTTTTAAATATATTTTAAAGTATTGATTTAAAAAATATATTTGTATTCGTCATAATGAGCCCTGTGATTTGATATATTACATGACCCGTTAGAAACAATTATAATTTTTTATTTTCCATTTAATTCTATAATCTGCCTTCCAAAATGAATATTTTTTCAGTAAAGTTCAGGTGAGGAAGTATAGTTCAATTTTTTTCAATTTTTTTCAGCTTATGTTTTCGGAAATAAGGGGGGAATGGGTAAATTTTTTTATATTTTTGTTAATATCTTTTAATTAGTTTATTTTAAAAATATGAAAAAAAATATATTTGTTTTCGTCATAATGAGCCCTTTCATTTGATATATAACATGATGGGTTAGAAACAATTTTAATTTTATATTTTCCATTTAATTCTGTAATTTGCCCCCCAAAATTAAAAGTAGAAGTTTTCCCTTATTTTTCCAGTAAACTTCAGCTCAGAACCTATACCTCTAATTTTTTTCAAAACTTCACGTTTTATAGTTTCGGAGATAAGGGGATGAATGTGTAAATTTTGGTATATTTTCGTTAATATCTTTTTAAATATATTTTTTTAAAATATGAAAAAAATATATTTGTGTTCCTCTGAATGAGACCTTTCATTTTATGTATTATATGATGCGTTTGAATTTTTTTTATTTTTAAATTTTTATTTAAATCTATAATTTGCCCCCCAAAATTAATATTAATCGTTTTTCCTTATTTTTCCTGTAAAGTTCGGATAACGTTCTATATTTCCTATTTTTTGCAAAATTTTAGGCTCAGTAGTTTCGGTGATCAAGGGGGGAACATTCAATTTTTTTAGTTTTTCCCCCCAGGAGTACCCCTAAAATCAAAATGCTTTCTTTTACGATATGTACTCCTGATCGGGTCACCAAACTATACATTGATACCAATTTTCAACCTCTTCCGTCCAGTAGTTTAGGAGAAAATTGCTGCGATGTGACAGAGATCCTGAGTGATATTATAAGGGTATACGTATATTGTATATACGGAACCCTAAAAATGGTACACCACATGATTCTTGCTATGGTTTCTAATCCCAATCTGTACAAGAGATGTCAACATATATCAATGTATACAACTTCAACTAAACTGCACTATTAGTGAATAGTATGTGGTATAAATATAATAACAAAAACAAACAGTAGTACTGGCAACCAATGAAAAACAAGTAAAACTGCACATAGTACAGGTTCTAAACCAGATCGATGTATAAAAAAGTTTGTGTTATGTAACGAAAAGAATTTACTCTTGAGAGTATGGTGTCTACAGTCATGTCTCACACTATTTCTCTATACTTTTTTCCTCTATAATTGACACATTTCTTCATGCTCCTTTTTATTTGAACACTACATTATGTTTTGATTACTCTATAATGACCACGTATATCAAATCTTTATCTACCCACTCTCTTCCAATGTTTTTCAGTAATATCAACTTTTATTCCTCTCTGTTCGTTTAAAATCCAAATACACTACCAATTTTACAGCAATAATTTTATCGATAATTGCTATCGTAGAAAATTTCGTCAAGTGTTCAATAATTTTAGAGACAAGCCTCGTATTTGAAGAACTTGCGTGTTACTTTCAAACCTCATTCTCAATACCACTATGGTTGACGTGAGGCGTACTATAAACATAACATTCAATCATTGTTGTGATAAATTTTAGGTAAAGGAGTTATACCTTGGAGGTTATTTTCAGAAACACCTGTATTGACTTTTATTATTATTTTCATGGCGTTAGATACTGCAAATGATTGCTACTGCAAATTATGTATTGTAGCAACATCTAGATGCCTTTAATCTGTGTTTGTTATTAATATTCTCAAATTTTTGTTTACCTAGAATTGGAGGAAATATGAATAATACTGGGACTGACACATGACAGAAGACAAATTTTAACACCTTTATCAACTTCTTGTATAATATTTTTTGCTATTATTTGAAGTGAAACAAATTTTCATATAGTGAAATACCATGAGTTATAACACTTTGCTTGAATTTATTGTTATCTATACAGGGTGAGTTTTCTTTGATGATCAGTATGGGAATCTCGGAAACTAGCGGAGATAGAGCAATGGTTAAATTGGGATTTGATATTTTGAAAAAACGTAATTCTTTCGATTTAGTCAAATCCCTCTAGCTCTTTTGTTTTTGATTTTATAAAAAAATGTAAATATAATAATTGAAGGAAATTGTATCCCGAATATGATTGTCATGTCCTCGTTTGCGTGACAACTCTCGTTTTCGAGATATGACACAAACTTATCTTTTTTTGAATGGAAACCATAGTTGGCTATGACCTCAAAAAATCGGACATTTTTAGAGCTTTTCAACGATATAATACTCGATATAGTTATTCACAAAAATAACGGATTTATGGATGCTTTTCTCTCTTATTTTCACTTTTAACGTAGTTAGCCATGAAATAGATTGATTTATTAATAGCTATTCCAAAAAACATTGAACCATTTTTTATTTGGTATATCAGATATAACGAAAAAACTAAATAAGTAGGTACTTACTAAAAACTTAAGGAATTAAAGTACATAATAATGGTTACAATTTATGTTCGAAAAGTCCACCATTGTTATTTAGACAAAAATTGCATCTTTTTAAGATTGACTTTACCGCTTTCGTCGCTGACAGCCTATCAATTTCTTCAATTGCTTGTAATACCGCTTCCCTTAGGTCACCAACTGTCTCATACTTCCTTTTGTATACTTTGTTTTTTAGCGCACCCCATAAATAGAAGTCTATAACTGCCAAATCGGGAGGCCGTGGTGGCCATTGGCGTGGGCCATTTCATCATTTCCAAGTGTTTGGATAGATATTATCTATGTGTTGTCTTACTAATAACGAGTTATGAGCAGGTGCTCCATCATGTTGGAACCACTCAATTACTAAACGAGTTCAGATTCAAATTATGCAACATGTCTTGAAAAGTGTATTGCAAGAAATGCAAGTAGCGCTCCCCAGTAAGTGATTCGTCATAGATAAAAGGCCCCAGAATAGTAGACCCTATGATACCACACTAAACATTAAAAGCAAATTTTATCTGGGTCGTCTTTGTTCTACATGGAAAGGGTTTTCTTTACCCCAGATATGCTCATTGTGTCTATTGAACATACCGCAGTTAGTAAATCTAGTTTCATCAGACCATAACACCTTTAATGGAAACTGTGGATTGTCAAGGCACCTGTCTCTAAACGTCACCAGCATACAAAGTTTGAGAAACTGAAAGTTTGTACGGGTGGAACTTGGGCGCTTTCAGTACCTTAACTGCAGTGCGTTGAGATGTGCCAGCTTCTGCCGCAATCTCACGAGTTGATGAGGATGGATTTTAATTTACCATTGCCAAAACATTTATTTGTGCTTCTGCGTTAATTTGATTACGTTCCTTTGGTGGTTTAGCAAAAGATTCATACCTACGTAAACTTTCGTAAAGCCTCTTAAATGTACATAGAGCAGGTTGACGACGATTAAACTATCTATGAAAGTATTCCTCAGCTACACGAACTGAATTTTTATGGAATATGACATAACATTCCACCATATTCAGTTTTTCTTCGTTAGAATATTCCATTTTATCACGAAAACTTGTCAATATCGACTATCAGTTTAGCACTAATTATGGAATTACTCTCAAATGAGCAAACGTCAGAGTGAAAACAATCTTTTTCATGGCTACCTACGTTAAAAGTGAAAATAAGAGAGAAAAGCATCCATAACTCCTTTATTTTTATGAATAACTATATCGAGTATTATATCGTTGAAAATCTCTAAAAATGTCCTATTTTTGAGGTCATAGTCAACTATGGTTTCCATTCAAAAAAACATAAGTTTGTGTCATATCTCGAAAACAAGAGCTGTCACGCAAACGAGGACATGACAATCATATTCGGGATACAATTCCCTTCAATTTTGATATTTACAGTTTTTTATAAAATCAAAAACAAAGGAGCTAGAGAGATTTAACTAAATCGGCAGAATTTTGTTTTTTCAAAATATCTAGTAAGCCATGATTTTTTACAAAAATCCGAAAGTGTCATTAATTGGGCCAGTAAAACTGCAAATCTTTCCCAATTTAACCATTGCTCTATCTCCGCTAGTTTCCGAGATCCTCATACTGATCATCAAAAAAAGTCACCCTGTATAACAGAAAATATTTTTATGTTCTGGCCGCTAGTATAAGCTACCCCTTCTGGATAAAGAAGTTAATGTTTATAAAAGCAGAAAATACATACATGGGGGTAAAAATCATGGTAGTTATTGTTAAAAAGGTTCTTATTTTCCCCATAACGTTCTTTGACCATGACAAATACACTTCTTCTTCTTCACTTTAGGAATTAGACAAGTTGCCAATTCAATCCTCTCAAAACTATATTTTCCAGGATCTTTCTACACATTTTCCATCCTTTCAATATGTTGTTTCCATACTATTTTATCAGGAAAATGCTTCTATAGAGTAATAGGTTATCGTACAGAATTATTGAACAAGGTTCCAAAATTAAATGATCTCTATATTTTTCCGTATAGCAGTTAATGGTTTGTCATTTAATGCAACGTAGCTGCCGTTAGGGATGTCACAGAATAACATATGTAGCCCGATATCTAAAAATTAAAATTTTACTTTTTTCGCATAAAAGCTGGGTGATTTATCATCTGTATTATTTCGTGAATATTTAGCACAACGTTTTATAAATTTGACAAGTGTAATTGCCTGACATCCTGAGCGTAGTCATTTGCAGTGACGACAGTTTAATATTCGTGGGATATTTTGTATAATATGTCCATTAGCAGAGCCTCTACGAATATCCCATGAACGTTGTCGATAATATGAAATATGTTATGGAACGCCGAATCACGGGATGGGGATGAGTTGCGATCGCCTGTTGTAATAATCCACCATCGGACAAGGCATTGTCTAAATATCTCCGATATGCTGCCATTTAAACCTTAACTTTGGCTAACGATAAGTAATACGTTTTGTTTATTACTCAGAGATAAACGTATACGTTAATTTTGATAATAAGTTTCTACAAAAACTACCGAAATGCTATTACGTTTGTTTTCCTTATATGAGAATGAAAATGCAACATTCGGAAAGTTTCACAACGTTGCTGTAATTTTTGTTAGTACTACAAAAATAGTAAAAGTTTTTACTTGATTTTAAAACTAAAAAATATAAAGTTCTTAGTAACTGTCAACTAAATACTGTGACGGCAATTTTTCTGATAATTCGTGGAATCGGCATTCATCCTATATTTCGGGGAATTCGCAATTTTGTTCGCCTGGCGCATCGAGGTCGACAGCTTGCTTTGATGTAGTTCTCGAAGAATCTAGTCTAGTCTCGGCGGCTCTGGGAATTCCGAGAAGAAATATATAAATACGGAGAGCTGAGGAAGTATTCATTCAGTATTCGACTGCCGTATAGTTAAGACAAATTGTAAATAGTTCTGTGAATATAAATTAAAGTAATGGAAATAAATCATAGTGAGTTGGACTGTGTTTATAAGTAAATCCGAGAACTGAACTGAACCCGAGTGTGAAAATAAAAACATTACAATAGGTATAATAGGAACAAGATAAAACATAGTCGCTATCTGCCTCTACCTACTTGTGTTTTGTATTCAAGTTATAAAAATAATTTTTAGTGGTTAGCACATAAAATTTTTATGTTTTAACTATATGAGATATATGGGAATTATAGATCCTATAAATTATAAGCCTTTTAAATTTATTTGGTTGTAAAATTTGCTTGAAAATTTGGCATCAGCTGTTCAAACATTTGTGCCTTGAGCTTTTGGAAAACCATTAGCGCTATTTGTGACTTGCCTTAAATAGATTTCGAACTATCCCCGTGCTTGTGTACTATTCATAATTAAAGTAGTTCACGCTATATACAGAAAATGTTTTAAAAGATTAAGCGACTGTGATTCGTGTTAAACGTCGGTCTGGTATCTTCCCACGAAAGGTAAATATTTTGCAGAATCCGTTTGCATTTCAGCCGTAGTGTTGGCTACAATATAGACGTTGTTCCACAACTCAAAATGAAGTATTTATATGCAATGGTGGTCGTTAAACAATGGAAAACGCAGCCAGATGCGCTTACAGTAAATTTGGAATTACTCAAATATTTGAAGAGTGAAATCTATTTTTGCACATTTGCTAATGTAAGAGCAATTCACTGTCCGTTAAATGTTTGTGCGCTCGAAAATATATCTGACCATTCTACATCACTTATGATGAAACGGCAGCATAAATTTCACGTTGAAGGAAAACTTCAACATCGCACCCGAGTGAAATTCTCGTCAGCGTTTTTCATGCGTTCATGAAAGGTGTGGACATTCTTGCATCAATCTACGAGGTTCTTAGGTAACAATAAATTTTTATTTATTTATATATCAAAATAAAATAGTGTTAAAAGTGGAAAAGGACACAATATGCAGGGATAATGTATGGTTCAGGGTTGCTTAGAACGCCTTAATTATTTAGGAAAGACACAGTCTCGCTAAAACCAGTATTAACGCAACAATTATGACAAATTTACAGAAAATAATTTTGACGTGATGTTATTGATTATGATAAATATTAGTTTCCGGCTAAGGATCAGGCCGTAAAGTGTCTTTTGCCGCAGAATTGGCTTTAGTTGCAGCTATAACCTCACCACCCTGAACATTCAGCACTTGCAGCTTGAGACTCAGAACAGCAAAGAATTGAAATAAAAGATTTAAAAAACAGTCGTGGATGGCAAAATCGTTATCATTCTACCAGCTGACAAAGGAACTGCCACCATTCTCATGGGCGAATTCAACTACCAAAATGTAACACAAAACCTGCAACACCCTTAGGAATTATGTAGAGTAGATCAAATAGGACACTACGCCATAGCAGGCCGGGAGATCCTGGTCAGGTCTATTTCTAGTCAGTTAAACTCCGACAGCACAGCTAAAGAAATTTGTGTTATCAGTCATTCAACCTTTGGAGGACAGAACATCTTCCAATATCAACGTGTCAAGGTATTTTGTCCAAATAATCAAATCCATGGAATTTCACCAACAGTAGTCAACTGCTATGAATTTGAAACCTTTGGAAGAACTGGCACGGAAAGTTACGACAAACACAAATACTTTGGCGATATATTCTTTATTTGGCAACACGAAGAGGAACATTACGGAGATCCTGGATTATGTGAACTAAACAGAATGAACCATTAAAGTCACCCAGAGGATAGAACCGTCACCTGATGTGACGTTTCAAAAGAGTTGCACCAGAATCCAGAAAACTGAGCCCAAAATATCTGCAGCACACCTGAGGGCTTCAAACAGGAACAAGTAAAACTCAAAGACCTATTGGCTAACAGGTATGGCATAATCACCACCATCATCCAGACAACAAATCAAAACAATCAAAACAAGCGAACTAAGCAGTTCAGAAGCATCCCTTTTTAGTGTCGAAGACTTTACGATCTTTGGGCAACAGGGTGGGGGAGCACCGTATGGATATTAAATAGCTGTTTGAGATAGACGAGTGGAACGGGAACAAATACCACGACGTTCACTGGGACAATCCACAAGGAAGGGCTCTAGTATATTCATCAGACAGCATTCATTGTATCCAACACTATCATCGGTTTATGCGATGTCCAAAATTGAAACATATAGAGATTATTTCTTGTATCATTAGTACCATACCAGCAAGACAACCTCTTAGATTATAGCCAATTAAGTGACACACAGCAAAGTTTGTATGACTGTTTCCGATATCAGTATAAACGATCATCTGAATTTTCTGTCATTGACCTGATGTAGATCCAAGGCGATAAAAATGTAGGCAGATCCTCAGAAACGACTTACATGGTCTGCCACCTTCAATCTGAAAACTATACAGGGTGTTCTAGTTGAACTACTATTTATTTTCTTAAAAATCCCTAAAAGTTGAAATTTCTCATTTATTTTTTTTTCACAAACGTAAAAAGCAAACTTAATCTCTGAGCTCATATACGTATTCATTTATAGAATTGGATCTCGAGATTTCAGATTCCCACTTCATCATATTTTTACAATAAATAGGCGATTTGATATGCATATCCCCTATAAAATATTTTCAAACAACAACCTACGCTATACAGCCATCATTTCCTTGCAACGAAAATTTAATGTCGAAGAAAATATATTAAGTATACCACCGTAATCTTGAGAAATAAGTTTCCCTTAGTCAAAAGCTCCAGCCTTTAGGGGCACATATATCAGTTCGCCGCCCTTCTAATATTGAAGTGAAATCTCCTCCATTTTCGGGATACGTCCGATATTAGATGAAAATGTCCCAGATATCCTTATTATGGAAAACATGCTTGGTTGGGATCCGATACTCGAAATTAAAGGTGCTTTTTCTATAATGAAATCGTAAGTTCGGATCTAAATTGTTGCAAGTTTCTTAACAGACAGTGTTGTTAATATTTCTAGTATTTTCACAATAATTATTTAATTTTGGCGACGTTGCTTGAGTCTAAATAAACGAAAACCCTTTGTTCTACACGTTATTCAATCCGAGAGCTCGTAGATGAGAAAAATACTTTAACTTTAGATTTGAGTCATATTCTGCTCTTCATTTGTTTTGTAACACTAACACAAATTTGTCGAATACCGCCTCCCTTAGGTCACCACTGTCTCATACTTTCTTTTGTATACTTTGTTTCTTAACGCACCCCATAAATAGAAGTCTATAACTGCCAAATCGGGAGACCGGGGTGGCCATTCGCGAGGGCCATTTCTTCCTATCCAAAAGTTTGGATAGATATTATCTAAGTGTTGTCTTACTAATAACGAGTTATGAGCAGATGTTCTATCATGTTGGAACCACTCAATTTCTAAACGAGTTCTCAAATTCAAATTATGCAACATAAAAGTGTATTGCAAGAAATGCAAGTAGCGCTCCCCAGTAAGTGATTCGTCATAGATAAAAGGCCCCAGAATAGTAGACCCTATGATACCACACCAAACATTAAAACCAAATTATATCTGGGGTCATCTTTGTTCTACATGGAAAGAGTTCTCTTTAGCCCAGATATGCTCATTGTGTCTATTGAACATCT
This sequence comes from Octodonta nipae, assembly GCA_034190945.1. Classification (NCBI taxonomy): domain Eukaryota; kingdom Metazoa; phylum Arthropoda; class Insecta; order Coleoptera; family Chrysomelidae; genus Octodonta; species Octodonta nipae. The sequence continues at coordinate 13,864,868 of CM067216.1, forward strand.
AGCAGTTAGTGAATTTAGTTCCATCTGATCATAACACCTTTAATGGAAACTGTGGATTTTCAAGGCACATGTCTCTAAACCATGTACAAAACAAAATACGTCGATGTTAGTCACCAGCATGCAAAGTTTGAGAAACTGAAAGTTTGTACTTTAGTTGTGGAAATTGTGCGCTTTCAGTACCTTAACTACAGTTCATTGAGATGTGCCAGCTGATGTAGATGGATTTTGATTTACCATTGCCAAAACACTTATTTGTGCTGCTTTGTTAATTTGATTACGTTCCTTTGGTGGTTTAGTAAAAGATCCATATTTGCGTAAACTATCGTAAAGCCTCTTAAATATACATAGAGCAGGTTGATCAAGATTAAAATATCTATGAAAGTATTCCTAAGCTGCACGAACTGAATTTTTATGGCATATGATATAACGTTCCACCATATTCAGTTTTTCTTCGTTAGAATATTCCATTTTATCACGAAAACTTGTCAATATCGACTGTCAGTTCAGCACTACTAATGGAATTACTCTCAACTGACGAAAGGTCAAAGTGAAAACAATCTTTTTCATGACTACCTATGTTAAAAGTGAAAATAAGAGAGAAAAACATCCATAACTAAGTTATTTTTATTTATAACTATATCGAGTATTATATCTTTGAAAAGATCTAAAAATGTCCGATTTTTTGACGTCATAGCCAACTATGGGTTCTATTCAAAAAAAGATAAGTTTGTGTCATATTTCGAAAACGAGAGCTGTCACGCAAACGAGGACATGACAATCATATTCGGCATACAATTCCCTTCAATTTTGATATTTTGAAAGAAGCTTGAGGGATTTGACTAAATGGACAGAATTTCGTTTTTTTTTATTAAGCCATGACTTTTTACAAAAATCCGAAAGTATCATTAAATTGGGCCAGTAAAACTGCAAATCTTTCCCAATTTAACCATTGCTCTATCTCTGCTAGGTTCCGAGATCCCCATACTGATCATAAAAAAAACTCACCCTGTATAACTACGGAGAGCTGACGGAAGCATTCATTCAATATTCGATTACCGTATAGTAAAGGTAAATTGTAAATAATTCTGTGAATATAAATTGTGTTAAAGTAGTGGAAACAAATTATAGTGAGTTGGACTTTGTTTTTAAATAAATCTAAGAACTGAACTGAACTCGAGTGTGAAAATAAAAAGATTACATTACTAAAATTTGATTATTAATAGATATTAATGTAATAGAATTTTTCCTAACCCACAAGAACAAACTCAAAATTTGTGATCGAATTTCAAACAACACAATATCAATTAATTTTGCATAATAGGTTTACCAACAATCTGGTCTGTAGGATTAATATATCGTCTAAAAGCCCCACTTATAGTTCGCTAAGGAATGATATGCATTAATTGATCCAACCAGGAAGAGGTTGAACGTGGAGTGGTTCCAGAGACACAGTAATATCCGGGAATAAGGCATTAGGGTTTCCACCACTTATTAAAGGTAGTGCTGAACTCACTCTGAGCTTGAGAATGAAACTAGGATTAGTTGGCCGCAAATTTCTCCTTGTTACACCCTGCAATAGTTTGCATTACTACATCAGATCCAGTCTTGAGAGTCGGCGATTTGTACACGACGTTGCAAAAATATCGGGCCTGAATGTCATGGGTGTTCAAATAAATAAAAAATATAAAATATCAAATAAATTATGATTTATATATGTAATTTATCAATAAAAGCAAATTGACACAGGAACAAAAACGTGAGAATTGTCAATATTCTTAAACGTTTTTCTGAGGACATAGTGAACTGAGATAAAGCGACAGTGACGAACTGTGAGACGGCAGTTACGCCCTTTTTCTGTTAACAAGGGCAAATAAAAAACCAGTCGCAACGAAAACAAAACTGAGTACACTAAATAAAAGTACAAGTACGTAACGAGATTCGACGCAACTCCAGGGAGCCCAGCAAGCAGATAGTACAAAAGTTGAAAACCATCATTACCACATGAAAAAAATACAATCATTATAAAATTGGAGTAGCGCTTATAACTCAGTGGTTGACTCATGAATAGACAATGTCTAACTACCCAGATAATTTAGATATTACTCAGTAATTTGCAGTAAATTTTGGCTCAATTTTCTGTCAAATACGAAATGAAAGGCAACATAATTGATTACAAGGACTCATCAAGATCCACAGTTGGTTCGTCAAAAAGTTGAAAGACAACAATAGCACCCCAAGAACATTACTTAACACCGCCAAAATTTCAGGGAAGACCAATTGAAGAAAGGATATCCTGGGCATCTCCAACCAACAAGGCCGAATGGAAATGATCATCGGTATGGACTAAACATTACTTTGAACACTTTGAGGAATTTCTGTAGTACTACAAAATTTCGTCTACAGCATACCTTGCGAGAGTGGAGCCCTCTACATCGAAGCGGGTGTTAGTAAAATATCATATGCACCTCAACTTTACATAACGTAGCCAAAAATTCAGGGAAGACCAACTGAAGAATGGATATCCAACCAACAAGGCAGAAATAGAACCATGACAGCTTAATATAACATTGTTCGTAAAGCTCAAGGGAAATGGTCATCGATATGGGGTAAACATTACTTTGAATACGTTGAGGAGTGTCTGTAGTACTACAAAATGGCATCTACAGCATACCTTGCGAGAGTGGAGCCCTCTACATCGGGGCGAGGGTTAGTGAACACCAGCTGAATTCTGCATAATGCACGCGGTGGTGATAGCAGATCTAACACTCAACGAGATTCAAAACATTGGCAGTCCAAGCAAACTGCATAGACTCTATTTAGTCAACTGTCTTTATACGGTAAGATTTTATCAACAAATACAAAATTTTAATGAATTTCACATGGTATTGAAAAACAGTTATTCATAATTATAAAAGCCCTTTGTAATGGTCAGAAGATAGGATCGACGTGTTTGATTACGGATAATTTTAAGAAAGTCTTAAATTATTACAAAACACAACGGATTTACTGTATATAGAACTCTTAGACATTTTGAAAATAAGCGTTCGTAATGCTCATAAGTTGATGCAAATTTATTGAGACGGCCTTTACCTGCACTAAAGTCTTAGAGAAGTCGACATTTTCTAACTTCAGGCAAGACGTTTATGAAATGACCCAATCCTTAATGATCAGAGAGGAGTTTTATGGACCTTGCCGGTCCTGCGTATTTTGAGATAACGTTGTTGTAGGATCAGGATTACCTTTTATAGCTCTTAGGTATATTACAACTTCCAGGAATATTAATTTAAAAAGGAATAATTAAGTGCAATTGAGTCTAAGAAGTATATTTTAATGTTGATTGCTAAGCTAATGAATTGAGAAATATTTAAATATTTAATTAACTATTTTGGAGGAATAAACATTAAACGTACAGGGTTACCAAATCAATTAATTTGTCAAACAGTTCGTTCAAATTTGATTTCAAGATGATATATAGTAACTCAATTTTAAGCTATTTATTGAAAGACTTGAGAATATGGAAATTTACAAAAGCCAGAATAATTCCGTTTATTTCAGAATTCAACATATACCTACTGTTTCAAGATGTTTTGTCGTCATTCGTGAATTTGTTTCTGTTTGAAAATGACATAGCGTTGTCGAAACTACTCACGGTTTTTTATGTTTATTTAATTAATAAATAAATAAATTAGTGATTTAAAACAAAGTAATTCGTTTTTCTACAATCATAATGATGGTATATCACAAAGTAATGGCTTCCAGCATTAACCAGTTTGTATCAGTGTGTTAAATCAAATTATTAAAAACTGCTATGGTATTTCCAAATTGGAGTAAAGTTTGGGGAGACTGCTCAACTTTGTTAAGTTGCTTGGGCATTTCGGTTCAAACGTGCTCAATATAGTTCATGTCTGGTCAATTAATTCTCAGATGATGGGTCCGTGCGTATCAATAAAGCCAAATCTGTCTCTTGTTCGAGTAAATGGTACCAAAACAAGGCATATATACTGCAAATCCAATGTCAAATATCGATACTGTAATGTTTTTATTTTCACACTCGAGTTCAGTTCAGTTCTTGAATTTATTTAAAACCACAGTCCTATACGGGAATTGAGTACTGAATGAATCGTTCAGTCAGCTCTCCGTATTTATATATTTCTTCTCGGAATTCTCCAGAAGTTCAGAAAGCCGCCGAGAGATTTCCTTCATGTACTCTAGAATTCTTCGAGAACTTCATCAAAGCAAGCCGCCGACGTCGATGTGCCAGACGAACAATATTTCGGATTCCCCGAAATACTGAATGAATTCACAATACGAAAACTGTCAACTTTATAGAAGAAATTTTTGTTAGTAAAACGTATGTTTTGATCACATTTCTACCTTTTTATCTCAATGAAATAATAAAATAAATAAAAATTGTTAAATATAAATTATTTAAGATATGTCGTTAATTTGCTGTTGATTATTTCTGACTTTGTACCTGTTCCTTTATACATTATATTGCGATCTCGTGAGTGTATATCAAAATGGCAATCTTCAAGGATGGCAAACGCCGACAAATATTTCTTTTGATATGAAAATTGTGTAAGCATACGTCCCATAATATTGTGGGTATCAAAACTGACAAATAAATTTTGTCGAAAATATTATGCCCCTTGTAGTGACTGTCGGACCAAGCCCCGGTGATTGAGTAATTGGAATGATTCCATTGTTATGAACAGAAAACCTGTTTGTATAGATTTTCAGTTCGGTATTTATCAAATACATGCGTATCAGTGGTATAAATAATGTCATTCCTAGGTCTGTGTGGGCCTCCTCGTTGTATTTGGAACTATTTTATCGTTTGAATATACTTCATTAAGGAGAATTTTTATATTTCGTTGTGGGCGAATCGACTGTTTGAAGTTACACCAGCGGTGAGAAGAATGAATATTTCTTGTAGTTTAGATTTGGCTATCTTTGTTGTATCGTGTAATTACTGACCAAGGCAGTATTGTTTGAAAAATCGAAATTTATGTTTCCAGTTGTCAAAGGAAAATTCTTCCGCAGTTAACTTTTTTATAATGGCGTGGTGTGCTATATTTTTATAGCGCATTTGTTAATTTACAACTGTTTTATCATTTTAAAAGACATTGCGGTAGCCACTTGGTTTAGCCCTTCACGAAAATTTTGTTTGAGAACTTAGGAAGTTGATATTATCCTCTAATTACTCTTTTAAATGAATTAAATGGTTTTTTTTTAGATATTTTTGCATGTTTAATATATTTGTTATTTGGCATTTTCGACATTAAGCTCTTAGATTTGTACTTGAAAGCAGTTTGAACATATTCTACATTTAGGCAGTTTCTAAATTCGAAATGCATTATCATCTTTCAATTACCAGACATTTAATTTTAATAGAAACATTTTATAGGAATCTATTCTCACACCTATATTTCTATAGGTTTCCAAGTTAATGGACCGAACAACTGTCAAGAATATTTGTGGCAACTTTCAGATCTGTTGTTCATTGGTGTTAATTAATGCACTTAAACAGACATTGCAATTTTTCAATTAATCTATACTATTATAAAATTGTAAGTGTCTGTTTGTTTGTTTGTTTGTTTGTTCGGGTATCACGTAAGAACTACTTAACTGATTTTGCTGAATCTTTTTTGTTGCGAAGCCTATAGTTTGACTTAAAATCTGGTAGACATTTTATCTCTCTAAATTGACAGAAACGGTAGATATAGCGAAAAACCTTCTACCATATTGGGTAATTCAATTACTCAATTGGTTCCACCGTACGCACAAAATATTAGATACTGGCATCAGCTTAGCTTTTATTCAGAATTCGGAATGTGCAAATGTAACATGTTTTGATTTAACAAAAATCAACATATATCAAGCGTAATTTTACAGGGAATTCTGAATATAGGAAACTTAGAGCGGAGTAGAAAGTATTACCTGGATTTAAATAATCTAAAAAAAGTTATATTTGGTGTCCTATAAGCAGCTGGATATATACGATGTGGTGGAAATAAGGGGCAGTGGAATTAGTTATACGGGGTGATCCAAAAAAGTTATATTGAGTGGGTCATAAACAGTTTCATATACCGTATTGAAATAGAATAGAATATTTATACAATGAATAAAAAAACTTAAAAAAATGTCATAGGTAAGCAGTTAGGATCTTTGAATTATGTTCATACGATTCTATAGTTATGAAATGGGTTAAAGAAATGTTAGAAGCAGTTGTTTATACAGGGTGTTTGAAATATAAGATGGAGTGGAATTATAGTTTATGTTGGGGTTAAAAACTGTTTTATATCCACAAGTAGTTACATATATAGGATAGTTGAAATATGTAGCGGAGTATAATTACAGCTATACAGGTGGATTTACAAATATTTTAAAGTAATGGTATGATCTACAAGCTGTTCCATTTACCGGATGGTCGAAATATAGATAGGATAGTTGAAACATAGGGCGAAGAATTGTTATGATAATTATTAAAAAAATGTTATAGTGGTTGACCAATAAGCAGTAGCACAGGGTAGTTGTAATACATACAAGGTAATTCAAAAGCATGTTGAACAAAAATGTTATTTTCGGTGCCCCATAAGCAGTTGCCGTTTTGGTGAAGTATATTTGGCATTGATGGATTTATAGTTATACAGGGTGGTAGGAAAAATGTTATACTGGGTGGCCGATAAGTAGTGGCAAATACAAGGTAATTGAAATAGCGGGTAGAGTAGATTTACAGTCAAACAAAGCTGGATAATATTGTTGTAGGATAGAACATGACCTGTTGCATATCTGCAATATCTGAAACTTGAATCAAAGTAAAATTATTGTTCATGCAGTGTGATTAGAAGTATTTAAAAAAATATTTTGTTGCCCCTGAGCAGATGCACATACAGGGTGGTTGAAATATTTTGTAGAGGAAGATTATGGTTCAACAATAAGTTGTAATGTTTGACAAATTGACAGCGGTGTATACAGGATGGTTTTAATGTAGATGGAAGTAGAGTTAGTCATACGAAGCGGTTTAAAATTGATTTGAATAAAATTGTTATATAGGAGGCCAATAAGCAGTTGCAGTTTGGGTGAGGGTTTAAATAAAAGTTTGGTGTTAGGGTGCAAAACTGTGTTTTTATATTTGTGACTCACGAAGGATTCCAAAAAAGTTAAAAAATTGTTATATAGGGTAGACCATAAACAGTTGCATTCTACTATATGGAATATCTGAAATATGGGGAGAAGCAAGGTTATAGTTTTAGAGTGTGTAACACAATATCAGAAAAAGCTCATCTAAAGATTGATTAATATATAGAGTAAAGAGAAATTTTACTTTAAAAGGCGGTTAAAAAAATATCAGAAATAATTGTTATACAGGGTACACCCTAAGCAGTTGCATAGCTAAAATAGAGAGTAGAGAAAAGTTATAGTTAGGTGTTCACAAAATTATAAAACAGCAGCATATACAGGATGGTTGCAATATAGGGTGAAGTAGAGTTACAGTTATTCAAGGTGATTCAAAAAATGTCGAATAAAATAGTTATATAGGGTGGCCCAGAAGTACTTGCACTTTGGGTGAAATATATTCGGAATTGGTGGATTTATGGTTAAGTAGGGTGGTTCAAACAGTAGGGTGGTGGGTGGTTAGTTTTTTTTATATAGGATAACCCATATGTGTCATAAGTTATTTCTTTTTGCGAAGGCTTGAACATTCCGTACGCGGGTGAAACCGCGGGTAACGGCTAGTTTTAATATATAAAAATTATAGAGGATTTGTAATGTCCTCAGCAAATGTAAGGAAAAATTTGTTAAATATTTAGTACTTTTCGTTTTCAATTCTGCAGGAATTTCTCAAACAACAAATGTACTTTGTACTTACTTTATATATACTCAGTCACCAAAAATATTTATCATTATCAGTCACCGGAGAATTATTAAGTATTTTGTATCTTTATCTTGTTCACTAAAAACCAATAAAGTGATTGTCATTTTAGGGATATATGCATTAAATCAATATGAGTATGCTATTTTTCAAAGTTCTATTATTAGTAAAATAAATTCATTTAACTTCAACTTTTTGACCCTGAAAACGAACCGTGAAATGTGGATAAATGCAGTGTAAATGGTAAATTAGGTGAAAGTTTGATGATTGTTATGTATGCTATCGAACCCTGTGTAATAGGGGCTATTACGAATGCCTATCATATTACGTACAATTAGTGGCAACGGTATTATCATATTAGAATGGTATAATTATTACTTCATTTGGTATGGATTAAATTATATATATATATTTGAAAACAAGTTGCCACGGACGGAACTATGTGTAGCTCTCTTGATGGTTCGGGTGTTCGTCCGTTGAAAGTTTTGTCCCTGTAAAGGAACGGTCGCCTATATATATATGTATATATATATATATATATATATATATATATATATATATATAGTTGATGATTTATTCCCATGTACATCCGTTCGTTTGATGTATTTCGGCAAAATCACATTTGGCTTTCTCAAAGATACTAAGTAATTTTTTATTTTTGAAGAAAGCCAAATATGATTTTGGCGAAACGTCAAGTGATTTTTCAATCGCATGCAACAGACGAACAGATGTACACCGGAATAAATCATCAACCACATATATATGGGTCAAAATATTACTTTTTTCTGCAAAAATAGAGCTTCCTGAAAATCTGAGCCTTTAAAATATTTGTTTCCATTTGTTACGAGCTTTTAAACAGTCAAAAACAAGTATTTCTTTGCTATTTTGTCTATTTGATATTTTTGAACGTATAAAACACACAATGAAAGTTTTTTCATCAGTAATTAAAAAAAAATTATAGAAAGAAAAATGTTGATAACTTGAAATTCTATTTTTTTTTGTAACTAGAAGCCTGTTTTTTAATGTTTCTGGCATTTTTTCCAAGATTTTATATTGGATAAATTTAGATAAAAAAACATGTTTTTTAATGTCAATATTTTTTCTGTAAACTATTTAAACAGGTCTTTTATTTTTGTATCTGTAAGTCCAAATCATGCATTTTTCGACATGTTCGATTTTTTTTATAAGCTGTTTTTTTTGTAAGCCCAAATAAGCTTCAACTAGTCTGATGTGTCTTTTATTGTTTGTTTACAATAACGAGGCCTTCAAACTTCGCGTATATTTTGAAAATAATTCGTCCTTTAGGAGCTAATGTGAAGGCTTATTCTGTCTGATTTAGATATTAATATATTCTAATGTTTTTTTTTCTAAGTACGGATCAGTAAAATAAAATGAAAAAGCTTCAGTTTAAAATATTGTAGAGGTTTAGAGGAGTTTAGGCACCAAAGTTATGGTATTAAACGAAAAATGGAAAAATTATTATTGCCCGGTTCATTTTTATGTCGTCAATCCATCTAACACAAATAGAGTCTTAATTCTTTTTGTATAGGCGCAAAACAAAATGCAACTTTTCTTTTCCAGATATTTTTTGGAAAATCTACTTAATTTTTTGGTAAAATATGAAGTTTCTTATAACGTAATAGAGTGCTGGGTACTTTATTATAATAATTATTAAGTACATTTTTATTTGAAAATTAAAACAACAATTTTTCATATTTTGTCTAATGTACTATAGCAGAGCAGACCTTAACCTAACAATTTTCAATTTCGGTTACAGGTAAACATGGTATGTTTTTCAGGTCGTAGCAAAGATTAATATTGTCTGTTAGTCTCGTTATGCTTATAGACCGTCAGCTGGTGACAGATTTTGGTCCACCTTGTTCTCGCTTGTTCCTCGAAGGGGTTTGAAAATTAGGTTATTGCTCAATATAATGAAGTAAAATTCGCGAGGCATACGCTTGGCTAACAATGGAAAAACTCGAGTTGCATTTTCCGTAAACAAGATGTTTTGCTCCCATTTTCTTGCTTCTGCCATGTTTCTTCCTTGTTGACCAAATGAAATCTATGATCGATCCATGATGATTAAAATACCACAGACATAAGGGTCGCATATAGTTAGAGGGTTGATATAAGCACATGACTATATATACGGAAACGTAACAATAACCCCACATTTTCTCGCTTCTGCCAAGCGGAAGAATTAAAGTTGATATCGAAAGTAGTCCACAAAAAAAACTGGAATAAGGTTTACGAATGCAAGATTAAGTAACGATTCCTATATTTAATGTTACTTGGCTATTTGCAAATCTTATCCTAGTTTTTCACTCCTAGAGGGCCAATTATTTTCATAATATACGCCAAGTTTAAAGGCCTCGTTATTTTAAACAAAAAATAAAAGACACATCGGACCAGTTGTAGCTTTTTTGGGTTTACAAAGACAAAAAAAATGTCCAAAAATGCATGCGAAAATTGCCAAAAACGCAATTTTTGTAATTTAACTAAAATTAAAAGCGCTGTATCTCCGGCGATTTTTAATCGATTTGGACTTACATATACAAAAACAAAATCTGTTTACATAATTTCTCCATTAAATCTTGAAAAAATGCGAGAAACATAAAAAACAGGCTTCTAGTTACAAAAATATAGAACCTCAGGATATAGATATTTTTTCTTTGTAAAAAAATCTTTTAATTACTCATAAACAACCTTTCATTCTGTTTTTCATACGTTAAAAAATATCACATAGGGACTTCTTGGCAAGCATATGAGGAGCTAAGAAATACCTGTTTTGATGGTTTAAAAGCTGGTAAAATATTTTTAAAAAAATTGACGACCCACTGCGGACGGTATGGGAAAAAAGTATTATTTTGACCCATATGTATATAACGATATTTATATTTTAGTGTTTTTCAAAAACTGTGTCATTAATTGAAGATAACTCATGAGATTTTATACTTTTAGGTAATTTCGTATTAATATATTTGCAAATAAAATAGAATAATTAGTATTGTAAGGGAAAAATTCATTTTTCTCATTTACAATTGATGCAATATAAGTTTAAACAACGTTTCCGTTTTTGGGGTGAGATCTTTCTTATCACACTAACCAGTTTTTATCTATTATCAAATTTGAAATATCACAAAAACATAATATAAGCCGCTTTTATTCAAAATAGAGAAAAGTTTCACGTAACTTTAGTCGTTATTCATTAAAATGTTCCTTAAACGTTGGATCAACATAAACCGTAACACACTCGGCATATTTATCGTGCATTATTTCGAAATTAAAACGAAGAAATCACAGTAACATTTGTACAATAGCTGTACGCCTGTAAAGTTTCTGTTGCGGCTTTAACTTCGACATTAAATGCTAGATCGTCTATTCTAAAGGATTGTTCTTATTTTACCGCAACTCCTTTAAATTCAAATTACTCCTAAGTGACAACGAATTTAGTTCGCAGTGTAAATTGGAAACAATTCGCAAATTCTCAACAGCAACTTCTTACGTAGTTCTGCGATATTCAAAAGGAAAATTTCTTCGAAACCGTTGACGATATTTCAGCATTTTTGCTTTGTATCGCGGAACTACAATTTCTTTGATTCAATTTCACAGTGGCGTTATAAGTTTTAATCCTTTTTGAGAAACTATGGAGCCACCTTCTGAGAAAATACGTCTTAATGGTAAACATATACAATCCTTATAGGATATTTTGTTATAAATTCCAATACAATTTTTTTAAGGTTAAATTAGTATGTATATTGTTCCTCAAAAACTTAATAGTTCTTTATAAAGTCATGGGTCAGTCATACATTCAGAATAAACATAATTTTAAACTTTGATAAAATGTCAATAATGAATTATATTAACCACCGTTTACAAATTACATAATTTTTATTTTCTGGTGGAGTCGCCGGTGAGACGACTTAATTCATTTTTTTGTCGTAATACAAAGTAACCTATTTTACTATTAGTGACAGGTATTAGCATGTTATACGTTCATTGCTGGTAGAAATAAATTCATGCCGTATGTTTTTGCATAAAGAGGGCACCAAAAGTTTGGAATAAACCTAAAACAAAAATAAAAGATATTAAAATAAACACGCTTAGGTAATTTTCACTTATATTTATTTGCTATTAACAATTGTTTCACCAGGTTACTGGTTTCTTCAGAATATATTGATGCAATTACAGAGCTATTAAGAGGATTATTGAAATTATAGGATATTGAAGCAGGTAGGAGGGAAATACCACTATTAAGAACAAACAAAATATTAGAGTTAAGGGGTTGAAATGGAATACAATATGCATTTTATAAGTTTATATAAAATTCTATTGAAAAGATTAGGTAATGGAGATGAATTGCTTTCGGTTTGATCAGTCAAGGCGTATGGTGAATTCTTGTTTTTTCACCGACTTCCAAAAAGGAGGAGGTTATCAATTCGTCGCGTATTTTTTTTCACTTTTTGTATGTATGTTACCTGATCTCTTCTCCTGTGGTGCACCGGTTTGGATGAATATGGTCTTGTTTAATAGAGTATATATCCGGATTGGTGAAATTTCAAATTTTGGAAAAGAATTCTATTGGTAAAGTGATATCATTTTTGAATGAACACATGCGTGCATGGAAATCGACCAATATCCTTAATATTTTTGTCGATTTTTCGATAACTCCTTATGGATGTGTATAGTTTTTCAACGTTTAATCTATTAAGGAGGATCCTTAGGTGATCTCATATACTTTTCTGCGACGTGCAACTTGCAGTTTTGCAGAAAATCCCCGAAATTTCCAAAATTCTTGTCAAAAATTTCATCGAACTGACATAACGGACATTTCCTCATAATTATTTTAATTCCAACGAAATAGTGCGGTAATTTTAGGCACTGGAAGTTTTAATGGCGAATTTGAAAATTTTCTCAAGCATATAGGTAGTAAAGCATAGTATTTTTGGCTCCTTAAATCAATGAGTACCAAGCTCGTTTTGTTTGTATACCAGGCAAATACCTGTTTAAATGCAAATTTTTCCATTTTGCGAAGACGGTGCTTGTGGTTGTCACATTCTCCCGGCCTAATAGAAAATTCAGTGACAACACATGTCAAACTTTAAACTCCCATTTGGTGCTTTTATAGACAGGGTGTTTAGTTATAGCAAACAAAATCACAAAGTAAAGTGATCGAAGGAGTTGCATTTATATGATGAATGAAATATAGGACGTACTAGAATGATAGTGGTCCGTAGGCAGCTGTATATACAGGATGGTTGGAATATAGGGTGGACTGGACGTTTGGTGGCATAAAAATAAAAATGTTGGAAAAAATGTGAAATTAAAATTATATAGGGTGATTAAAAAACTCTTATAAGATGTGGACATAAGCAAATCATATACAGGATGGTTGAAATATATGCTGGAGTTGAATTATATTTATACAGTGTGATTCAAAAATTATTTTTTTATAGCCCATAAAAAGTTGCATAAAGTGTGGAGAGGAGTAATGTAACACAGGGCGATAATATAAAATGCGTACATATGGGATGGATTCTACTCCGTCCTATAGTTTACAGAAGACAGCTAACAAATTTATGCTTGTCCCTGGGCAGACGTATGTACAGGATGGTTGGTACATAGGGTGGAGTGGAATTATCTATTGTTATACAGGGTTGTCAAAAAAAGTTGAAAAAGGATACATGGCGTAGTTCATAAGGCATAAATATATTTTGGGCTTATTAAGTCAACGCGTACTAGTACATTTTGTTCGAAAAGATTTACCTGTCAATTTAAATGAGAAAGTATCATTGTGTAATGTTGAGGCTTTCGATGTTACCTGGTTCTGTCTATTAAAGTTACACATACAAAATAAAAAATGAAAAATGAAAATTACCTGAGTTCAAAAAAAACTAAAAAGGAAAATAAAACATTTAAAAAAAAATATAAGCGACTTCTACCTATAACTAAAAAGCTAAAAATAATTATAACAAAATACAACTCTAGCAAATAAATAACACATTCAATGTTGTTAGGTACCTACCCAGGAAGTAAAAATGTAAACATTAAAAGGTGCTCATTCTGTACAAATTAATTACCTACCAATCTAGTATATTTTTGAAGTCGGTCCCAAGCAACAATCAAGTTTGATGAAGTAGTAGATAAGTACGCAATAAAGGATTTTAGATTTGCTTGGCACCGACTTCAAAAATATACTAGATTGGTAGGTAATTAATTTGTACAGAATGAGCACCTTTTAATGTTTATATTTTTTACTTCCTGGGTAGGTACTTAACAACATTGAATGTGTTATTTATTTGCTAGAGTTGTATTTTGTTATAATTATTTTTAGCTTTTTAGTTATAAGTAGAAGTCGGTTATATATATTTTTTAAATGTTTTATGTTAATTTCTAATGACTCTAAAAGGTATAATTTTTTCCTTTTTTGTTATAAATGTAATACTTGGAACATATTCTGAGGTACATGATTTGCATTGAATAAATGGTCGGCAAAGGTTGACTTATTGTAATTGCGGCACTCAAAAGCTTTGGTATGTTCATCCCATCTTGTCTTGAATAATCTTCCCGTATGAGGTAGAAACTAGGGCAACTACCACATGTCAACTTAGTCAACTCTTAATAGCTGTGTAATTGCATCTATATATTTCTTTGAAATACTTTTAGGCATTTAGCATTTAGTTCTACTTTGTATTCTGAAGAAGCCAGTAAGTTTGTGAAACAATTACTATTGTCAATAGCAAATATAAGTGAAAATTACGTAAGTGTATTTATTTTAATATAAAACTAAAATGAATTTTGACTAAGTAAAGACAGAAACTATCATCAGTTTGAAAGATTCCAAATTGCCCGAGATTGAAAATTAGTTTTTTTATATTTTTGCCTGTTCAGCAAATCGTAGTTGCTGCTAAGAGTAAAATGAGGTCTATTTAAATAAATAGAATGTAATGCCGATCTGCTACTGACGACTCCACCAGAAATTAAAAATGATTTACTTTGTAACTATGAACACTTCATTTGTAAGAACATATATGACATATATTACAAGATTTAATTAAGTGTAAATTGGTAGAACCCACTCATATATTACTGAAATATTTTATTGAAGCAAGTTACTGACGCATTCTTTTAGTTATTATATAGTTATATTATTAAATATTTCGCTTTATAGTTACCTTGAATATTAAATATATAGTTCTTAACTAATGTGCGTATTTCTTTAAGATCATGTAATAGTCAATTATCTTGACAGTCCTTTAAAGAATGTGTTTATGACTATTAATTTTAAGACCTAATTTTGTTTTCACCCCAGCTTAAGGTACTCAAAGTTTTCGTATTACGTGCAGTTAAAGAAAATTTATCTTCAACTTACTGTTACAGTCGTAACACTTAACGAGGGAGGTTTGGGAGAAAACTCTGCCTGAAAAATTTATTTTACAGTAAAAATATATTGTCTTTTTCAAAAATTTACATTGAATTTCCCCTCCTACTTAAATATATCCGGTTTAGTTTTTTAATATAAACAAAACTGCCTTTATGACTTGATGTGGGAAAAAAGTTTTGCAATTAGAGATTGAGCAGTTCCGTATATATTCCCAAAATTTTGCAAAGTATATGGTGTTTTCTGGATAAGAAACATCTAATTTTATTTTGGTTACAAATTGTCTCTAGGCTGGATCTTCACACAGCTTGCATAAAAATAATCCCAATTTTCAGCACCGAATTCTCAGAAAATACTTTGGAAAGAACAGTTTTAAAACTGTCTCATTGCCATCTAATTCTGCTGTAGGCTGATGTTTTGGATCAGGTGCATTATAGAATTATTGAACATCTTCAAAGTGATCACCATTAACACATACATAACATACATGTCCCATAACCCTTACAATTTACAATTTAATATTAAACATTCGTTGTATTGACCTATTTCCTCTAGACGCTAAGATCCATTATGGCTTTCAATTTTTCATTATACCATTGCTTTTACGTTAGAACTTAAATTTAATTTATGAAAGATATTCAGCTTTAGATGGAACACCTATCAAATTATATCACTAAAAACAATAGCTTTCAATTCAAGGGCAGAACACAAAGTATAATATGATATTCATTGCATTTTCATTATTCTTCCTCAAGGAGTAAGACAAAGTAAGCTAATAACTTCATTTCCATCGTATTTATAGAGTCTCTTTCTCAGCGAAATAGAGCAGATAAATTTAAAAGTACTTATCTTTCAGAAAGTTGGTCGTTTAAGGTTTTACAGACCGTGTTTCTTATAACCTGTGTACATTACACTAATTGTTGACATTTTCATAATAACGTCATACAAATATTAATTATAATTATAATCCCTAGTGTTTTTCCTGGAGTTAATTCCTTTCTATAGAATTTGAAACAGTCACTAAAAATTTCTCAGTGTCTGAAGTGTCTAGAGACTAACAAATATCTCTAGCAAATTGACAAGTAGAAGATCTTCAAGAAACCAACAACACGGCATTATAAGTATGCTCAAGAGACAACTAATTACGTACGTTCCCGTTTGAAAAATCGAATTTAGGGGCGAGGCAAGTGATCACCCGGACTTTTATCAAACTCTGATCACGTTGGCTTGCAATTATACCCGTCTGTCGTGCCATCCTTCAAAGAAGCGTGCCTTACATGCAACAAGAAGGGCCATAAAGATGATACTGAGACGCCTTTAGGCTTCTTTCTTATACTTTCAGTTCTCGAGCAGTACACCGACACGTTTTTTCACAAAGCAGATGAGGTATTAAAAGTTCACTGTTTCGTAAATCTTTAAAAGATTGTTGTTCACGAAAATTGTGGATACATTTTTTTGTAGAATATCACATGAGCGGAATATCAACGATACTTCATGCGGAAAACATTTTTGACGTTTAATCTATCAGAAGCGCATAAACTCATCTGCAAAAATTATTAAACAGGTTTTCGTACAAACTTTCACCGAAAGTTTGGACTACATTCTGTTTTCCATATATTAGTAGTGTAATCAAACTTACGCTGTATGCCTTATGCACTACTTTGTGTTCAGTGTTCGGTTACGATTATGAAAATAGCCTGTCGAAAAAAACTCGACAGAGGCTAATTAATAATTATTATGTTTTATAAAAAAATATAATAGTAGCAACTTAAATTACCAGATGAGAGGTACAGCAATTAAAATCGCAAGAAAAAGAGAAAAAAAAACATATTAGGAAAACTTGTATTAATACATTACATGACAATATGTCAAGCTCTGAATTAGCAGATATGTAATAGCAGCATTTGGTTGATATAAAATATTTTTATTCGATTATGTTTTTTGAATTTGAACATCTTGTTTGATCTAGGGCTTATACGGCTGTCAAACTGCCCTTTTTTTATGACGATATGGACCCTGAATGATCTAGCTAACGCGCCGTAATAAACCCGAATGTAAACTATAAACCTTATTTAAAATTTCAGCAGAACAAATTATTTGCTCCCTATTTTGCACATTCGATTTAAATTCTTGGTGAAGTTTCACTGTCTACTTCCTGCAAAAGCTGACCGCCTG
Source organism: Octodonta nipae (assembly GCA_034190945.1). NCBI lineage: Eukaryota > Metazoa > Arthropoda > Insecta > Coleoptera > Chrysomelidae > Octodonta > Octodonta nipae. The sequence goes on from CM067216.1 coordinate 13,882,300, forward strand.
TGAACTAACCACTGTGTGATCATTGCTATAGCTCAAGAACTAAGTTTTCCACAGCGGAATAGATCCACACATGCTAAGGATGCCTACTGGAACAATTGCATAATGTGATTGGATGTAAAGCCCTTGAAACTCACTGCTTTTGGAACGTATGGAAAGATAAAAAAACAACCCCATAATGCGCAGAAACCCATCAGACGACTAAAGTCACTGAAAAGTGACTACTGAGGACAGTATGAAACCCTTTGACATATATTCACTTTGCCAAGTATGTTCACCGGGTGCGGTCTGGACTGGTCTGAACACCAAAAGTGACAGCGAGGAGGTTCAGACTGTGGAAAATCTAAAGACGCCCGTAAATTGTCAAATAAATTACATAACAGACTAAAAGATTTCAAACAAATCTTTTAGTCAAGCATTTGCGAAAAGGATTCAACACTTCCATTCGGTGTTGAGCAGTTTGTTTGAAAATGTATGGGCCCTTTAAGATTCAAGGAGCTGCACTATGTAAAATATCTACAATTCGAAAGAATAAAGAAAGTATTACGTTTTGGCAAACTATTTCATTGGAGTAGGTATCTAATACATGTACAAATACTCATTTCCATAACATTATAATGCATTCAATGGGATAATTGTATTGGTTTTTACAATTTGTTGTTCATCACAATCTGACCTTGAGGATGTTATTCGAATACAAAGCCACGCTATGTTAAGCGTTAATGCAGGCTTGGGCGTAGAACATGGCATATGATTTTAGCAAACAGGATTCCTGTAGAGATTCTAATTAACAACCCTCATTTTAGCTCAGGAATATCGTCTTGCTATTATGTGAATCTTATCGCTTATATCCGGTATACATACACACACATTAATACACAGGGTGACAATGAATTTAATCAATTTCAAACAACAACAACATTTAATTGTAACAGACATTCTACATATATATATATATATATATATATATATATATATATATATATATGTTTTTAAGTTTTCGCGGGCACCAAATGTTTTAGGTGGTTTCCGGGAATTCATCCGCGTAGTTGATAACTGATCCCTGCCGGGATCGATGGTAAAATGACGACGTTTCGGCAGAGTCACATCTGCCCTCTTCAGGTCGGTTCGCTTAATTCTCGTAGCCTTCTGCTTTCGCTTCTAGTTACTCGAATACTGGGACACTACGTCAAAACTTACAAGAAGACACTGTGGTTGTAAGAATGTGTTTCTAAGAATTTCGATGTGAAAAATTCGAAACATTTCATCCAAATAGTGTCCCTTTTCAACAACATCCCTATCGACGAAGCCTTGGGTATCATAACAGAAAAATACAAACCACCCTGTAGATTTAACAAGGCACTGTCTGATGAACACCTATTTTGTTTACGAGAACCAACGATACAAACAAGTGGAAGGAGCTCCAATGGGATCGCCACTCTCACTAGTTATAGCGAACCTTTTTATGGAGAACTTTGAGGAGTTGGCACTAATAACAACAACTCTTAAACCCAGTTTATGGTTGCGATATGTGGATGATACATTTGTTATTTGGCCTCATGGGAGGGAACACCTCAATACTTTTTTAGGCCACCTTAATGGCATCCATCACAAAATAAAATATACCATGGAGGTTGAAGCCAACAAACTGCCATTCCTTGATGTTCTCATAAATAGGAAGGAAGATGGAACCCTTGGCCATTCAGTATATAGGAAAGCAACTCACACCAACAGATACCTTCATGCTAATTCTCATCACAACCCAGTCCAACTACAAGCCGTCGTCAAGACTTTAGTAACCATATCACAAAGGCTAGCTGACCATGATAACATCAAACAGGAAATGGACAGTTTAAAAACAGCTCTGAGGCAAAACGGATTTACAGACCGAAATATACAAAGAGCCCTAAAGTCAAAACCGATACAAACAGACGAGGAGCATGAGACACCAATAACCAAAGCTTATTTACCGTATGTCAAGGGGACCACGGACAGTATTGCAAGAATTCTACGGAGACACAATATCGATACTATTTTCAATACAGACAGAAAAATAAGCGCGGTGTTGAGGACTCCGGAGACGAGGATCCCTTTAGAACAACAGGGAGTATATGAGATTTCATGTGCAGGCTGTTACAAAACCTATGTGGGGCAAACTAATAGAAGAATTCAAGCTAGACGTGATGAACACCAGAACGCTGTAAGAAAGCAGGCAAAAGCAACAGCCATTACGGAACACGCCATCACGATGTCACACCGAATAGACTTTGAGAACACCAGAGTACTGGCAAATATAGAACACCCTAAATCGAGACTCGTAAGAGAAGCAATTGAAATAGTGAAGAGGCCTCACAGTCTAAACGCACGCAATGAAATTCAGAACTTATGGAGTTGTTGGAAAATCCTATTTAACACCGTACTGGCCCGGACCCGTCCAATAACAACTCAACCGGAAATAACAAATCAGCAGGCGGAAGGCGTGCCCACTGAGCGCCAAGGGCCAATCACACGCAGCCGTTCACGGTGTCAACCAATAGGCACCGAGCCGCGACTATATAACAGCGCGCGCGCTTCTGAGAATCTTAGTATCCGAGTAACTAGAAGCGAAAGCAGAAGGCTACGAGAATTATGCGAACCGACCTGAAGAGGGAAGATGTGACTCTGCCGAAACGTCGTCATTTTACCATCGATCCCGGCAGGGATCAGTTATCAACTACGCGGATGATTTCCCGGAAACCACCTAAAACATATATTTGTATATATATATATATATATATATATATATATATATATATATATATATACAGTTATATTGCAATAGACTGCTAAAAGACAAATATAAGCATAAATCCTAATATGAACCCTGCGTTGCATGGTAAAATGTGAGCTAGTAAATAAATAAGATATAAATTCTGTGGGTTTATGAGAAAAGAAAATAACATATAAATGCTTTTGTCTAAAAGTACCTTTGAATTAACAAATCTCATATTATTTAGTGATATATCTGAAGTCTGAAGTCTATATCTGAAATCCACTTTACTGACAATGCAGAAGGTTGTTGTCTTGTAAAACATCTTTCAGTGTTTTATCAAAGCCATATGCGCCATGCTTCACACTATATTGATCTAACAGATTTGAGTACAATCTCTGGAAACCCAGATAAGGACAGCCATGTTTATCCAAAGAAAATAATACTTTTCCAGCATGTTTGTCATTTCATGACACATCCTGTTGTTAAAAACTCTCCGGAGCGTAGTATAACTCCCAAAAATCTGAAACAATAAAACATGGGATAACCTTACCATTAAGTAAATTGTTGGTGTATTTGTGGCATTAAAATGCGACGTCCTAAAGGAATTCCAAAAAACTAATTTCATAATCTGAAGCGTAAAACCTTGGAACATTTTTGATCAAAATGTGATTTTGCTTTCTACACCATCCTGTATTTGCGAGCCAAAGTGTATTTTACGGGGCTATAATTTAAGTCCGCTCTTCAGTTTCGAACAAGAATCGATATTCACCAATACAAATTGTGAGTAATCGATTTTCCCAATGGAATTGAATTTAAACGAGGAGTAAGTGTAATATCGTGCCCGGTTGTTCATTCGTACCGTGCAACCGACAAATAAAAATAATCTAACACAAACAATTTTTTTTAATTCACTGCAAGTGGAACCAACCCGAGCGTCTGTCTGGCATTCGTCTTTGTCACAAATGCTCCTAGAATAACGAATTTCCTAAAGGAATTGGTAGCAGGAACTTTGGAAAAAATTCAAGACGGCGTTACAGGTGCAATAATGTAAAAGAAACTACTGTCCCTTTGGGAAAGAATAAAAATTTTATGAGACAATCTCATCCTTTCATGTGAGTAATATATCTATGAAGCACACTTATGTATTAGTTATATTTGGTAATATATACATATAACATATAAGATGTAGCATGACACATGTATTCGGAAAATTATAGAACACTCAACAAGATATCATTTACTTTTAGCATTCCCTTACTGTTGCCTTCTTGTACTTCAATTCATAAAAATAAAACATTTAAAAAATATGTAACCGATTTCCACCTATAACTAAAAAGCTAAAAATAATTATAACAAAGTACAACTCTAGCAAATAAATAACACATTCAATGTTGTTAGGTACCTACCCAGGAACTAAAAAATGTAAACATTAAAAGGTGCTCATTCTGTACAAATTAATTACCTACCAATCTAGAATATTGTTGAAGTCGGTGCCAAGCAACAATCAAGGTTGATGAAGTGGTAGATAAGTACGCAATGAAGGATTTTAGATTTGCATGCCAATTGTTAGGACTATCCAAGAATCATATTAACTTGAAAAGTATGAACTACTCCCTAAAAATTCTGGGTAATTAAGTCATAGGTTAGGCATGGAACAACTGACTGTCAAGATAACATTGCGTAATTTTTTATAACAATATAAAACGATATAATTTATATTTGTTTTGAGTCAAAATAACGCTAGTATATTCATTAATCTTATTAAAGTTAGAAAACTAACTGTACATGTATTTTGAAACTTAAAATAATTTGAATTACTGAGAAATACCAATTATACCAATTATAAGTACTAAATTTGAAGACGCGAGGTGTAAGATTTTCGAGAGAATTAGCATACGGAGGTTCCGAATCTGGAGCCGTTCCGTGTAATTGCTGTTCTCCCTTAACTCCTAGGACAGAATGTCACGATAAAATTTTGAGGTTGCTTCACCTGTCAGAGATATTGAATATTCTCTTCGAGGTGTCATTCCTTTGTACGCAAGACAATATACATTATATATTATATATAACATATATTTTTTTCTGGCCAGAGAACCTTTATCAGTTGCGCTTCCCACAATTGAATGTCCTCTGGAACACTTCTTTATGTATTTGATACATTTCGCTAAATTTGAAGACGTGAGATGTAAGACCGACATCTAGGATTTTCGAGAGAATTAGCATACGGAGCTTCCCAATCTGGAGCAGTTCCGTGTAATTGTGTGGTCCCTTAACTCCTAGGACAGATTGTCACTATAAAATTTTCAGGTTACTTCGCCTGTCAGAGATATTGAATACTCTCTTCGAGGTTACACGGAACGGCTCCAGATTCGGAACCTCCGTATGCTAATTCTCTCGAAAATCCTAGATCTCGATCTTACATCTCGCTTCTTCAAATTTAACGAAATCAAATCAAATACATAAAGAAGTGTTCGAGAGGACATTGAATTGTGGGAAGCGCAACTGATGAAGGTTCCCTGACCAGAAACAATATATGTTATATATAATATATAATGTATAATGTTTTGCGTACAAAGGAATGACACCTCGAAGAGAGTATATGTCCTAAATTAGAATATTTTTAATTTCTGGTGGATGCGCCGATGAGAAAAATAACAAATTATCTTTTTTATATAAAGTACCCTATTTTAATTTTAAAGACAACTACGATCTACAGAACAATTGCCAACATGTTGTGCTTTTATTTGGCTCAGGAGTAACTGCATATCGTAGAATAATTGGACATACGGAGCGCGCAAAAATTTATTAAGATGGAAAAATTTCAAATTTTTCCCAATAAATCGATCTGTTTCAATAATTTATTAAAGATCTGTCAAAACTAAAAAAATTTGTTTACATATTTTTCTCGAGACCACTTCTCTAGGTATAGACAATTAACAATTTTAAAAATTGAGGATAATGGGTAAATGAAAATTGCCCTATAGACAGAGAGAGGCAGTCCTGTAGAGACAAGGAATAATAAATTAGTAAAGATACTAAACATCAGATAATTTTACCGAACAATTCCATCATATTTCTAAATAGTAATTATGCGATGTTTTATCAATATTATTAAGCCGACACTATGAGAATGAATACTGAATTTCAGACATAAAAATTTTTGCCTCGTCCTGTACGTATTAATAACGTGCAAAATGAGTTTGTTTGTGCTAGTTATAAAAGACAAATATAATATTAGGTATTGTGGCAAATCGTAGTTGTAGTTAAAAGTAAAACAAGGTACTTTAATTGACGACCAAGTATAACTAGAAAAAAAGTAATTTTGCCACCGGCGACTCCACCAGAAATTAAAAATTATCAAAAATTCGTTATTCAAATTATTTTAAATTTGTGTCTAAGATTACTTCTATGTCTAAGTACTTCTTGGGAAATAACAACACAGTTTAAAGAAAATTGCTGTATATTCCAAACGTTTCGGGGTCTTTAGAATTGTGCCTTGTTTATCCAAGTTTCTTAACCATTGACAACGGGGTCTGACCTAGACCCCACAGATCACACAAGGGAATAGATGGGAAACTCTATGGTTAAAATTGTGTTCAAAAAATTAGGATTAGCGCTGTTACGGTGGGCAACAAAACTCTACTATGGAACAGAAACCATTGTTGCCTACTCTTTTCTTGAAAATAAAACGAGTATAGGTATCTATAAACAATAAAAAAGGAACTTATATTACCCATAATCCTCCTTTCAAAAAAGTACCACTAGATGTCTGTACGTTAGAAATAAACTAGTAATTGAAAATTATTTTTTTATTTATAAAATATCAAATATACAATTTAATATAATACATACAAAGACACATTATTAAAACCAGTGTGTAAATTTTTTAGAATGTATGACAATGTACTATACAGATATCAATAAATAGTTATACTACATGATATAATACTTTCAAAGAATACTAATAGATTATAAACATTAAATGTAATATATAAAGAAATATTTTATGAGTAACACATGTTTAGGACTAACCTAATCAGTCTGTTATGTGTTTTCTATGTACACATCTATTTTCTTGAGTAATCAACAGAAAGTTTAACTGATTAATAACATTCTTTTCTCTCAAGTAATAAAATTTTGAATCAATCCCTAAATTTAATATTTTCACATGATTTGTTGACAATAAGATCAATTTATAAAACATGTGAATGCCAACGACTCTAATTATATACAACAAATTGCTTGCATTATATATAAACTCATTGAAATATTGTGATATATGAAACAATCTCTATAAAAATGCTTACCCTTTTGTATGTTTAAATTTCTTGATAAAAATGACTCATCGGCAGGTTCAGGCAAGCAATCTTCTTCAATTTACTTACTGAAAAGTGTCTTCCTACTTTCAACATTCTCATGTGGCAAACTAAACTTGGGAGGTTTGGATGCTACTTGATATGGTATATTTCTAGTTTTCCTGATTCTCAAGAGCTTCTACAAAATCATAACATGATTGTTATAAAAGTGTAACAATATCCATTGTCTTTCCTCAACATAATCACTAGCATGTTTTTCTGTAGTCTAGGTGTACAAAATTGTCTCCTGCTTTTCTTGTGTAACCTAAAATAAGGCAATATATGTAAAACAAGTGACAGCATAAGATAAAAACATGAGCATACCTTGTAAATTTGGACAAACAATCTTAGTAATTTGCCATTCCTTCCAATGTATTCCATTTCAAAATGCATTTCACAGATTACCTAACTGTTTAGATTTGCAATAAACAGCTCTTCACTGATTATATCTTGAGCCCATATTGTCTGGCATTTTGTGGTTTTTGCAAAATAATATCTAAAAAACAATCATTAAATGAAGGTAAAAAAATATCATAAATCATTACCTTTTAGACCTATTAAAACAACTACGAATTCAACAATTCTGAGTAGCCATTATCTATTCTGTATATTGAAATGATTTTACTGGTGTGATATTCCTTATTTTATATACTCCAGAAAACTTATAAGCGATTAATGGCCACTACGTTCACAGACAAAAATCACAATAATAATGGCCGACATCATGTAAACAATCATGCAAATTGCGCCTATTGGCGCCCGCACAAAGAGATTTGGGGAAGCTTAAGGTTTGCTGCCAATGGGCCAGAGGTCTCAAAAATGAGAACCACTTTTCCCTATTTGAGTTTCCACCCCCTGCTAGACCCCGCAACGTTTGGAATATACAGCAATTTTCTTTAAACTGTGGTGTTATTTCCCAAGAAGTACTTAGACATTGAAAAATATGCCACAGATATCATTCAGAAAACAATAAGATTACTTCTACCGAATGGTAAAATTTAAAGTTAATATATGGCACTAGCTAGATATCTGGTAGGGTACTTAATTTTTTTATTAATTATGTAGCAAGATCGGTGATTCTAAAAAATAATATATTTAATATATGCTTATATTTTAACACACGAGCTTAATCCTCGTTGAAAATTTGTTGCACAAAATAAGTAATTTGCAAAATTCAGTTGGCGATAAAGGATTTTCAATGACTAAACTGATCATGTTTTCGAAACTCCGCAATAATGTAAAATTAAAAATATCACGGAAACATTGGGACATATAAAAGTTTTCAGTGTTCTGTCATCATTTAGAACGGAGAAAATTTTAACGAGTGAACGTTTGGACCGGTGAGCACACGGTATTGATAAAGGGACAAGGCGGGAGGGCCATTGCGACAAATGGTATTACCTTGGGGATCACTTCATGTGTCTGATAGTCGCGTATGTTGCTCCCATAAGGCGATACGTTTTGGCCAGTTTATGGAAAAGGGTAGCGGGAATAGCTAAACTGACCCTTTTCCAACATGTTTGTTCCGAATGTAATGAGTATCTTCACTTGAGCATTTTACAATGGCGAGGCGAGAGAATTTGGAACGGGCAACATGATTTATAAAATAAATACTTCCAAATATTGTGAATTACTCAATCTGGTAATTTTAAACGTGTGATTATAAACTTACTGGGCAAATATGCACCTTAATTTTGTAATATTCTATGACAGTTATGCAAACATTTTCGTTGTCCTGTTGTGTTTAACAAATTTAATTGTCAATTTTTAATAATTATAATTTATAACAGACATGGTGTTACTAAACTACCAAATTCCACACTCTTAAGTGATGTAATGTCATTTTTTTCTTGCCGAGTAGGTCGGCCATTTAACTTCATTTCCTCTAAGAAGACAATTCTCCACTTGGCATGCCCTTTTCTGTTTTGGTTGCTGTTGAGTGAAATAAGAAGTCCACTTTTCAGTATATGTTTCTTCGACCTTACTTGCTTTTTCGTCAATAGCAGCTTGGGCTTACTTAAAAAGTGGCCTAACCTCCATGCCTTCTGCAAATTCAGAACTTCAGTTCACTGGATGTGAACGAAAAAATCAGCATGAAGTGTTTCATCTGTGCCTACAGCTTATGTTCTTGATAGTTAACAGTATATCTAATGATGCGTGTTTTGAGTATAGTAGATTTGTTACTTCCAATCATAATTAAATAATTTCTCTTGTTTATTATCTACAAATAAAAATATATAATTTTTCTGCCGGTGTATATAACTTATACATTAACTTAAGACCCCGTACCTCCTCTAACTCTCAGCACCTTTTTCAAATAAACTCTGAGAAGAATCTTTTCAGAGATATTCTATGGCCATATACTGCGAACAACAATTTCCTAATTTGGCAACATATCGGCAGATTCACAGTAAGTCTCGCTAAGAAAGGGTTTAATTGGTCCCGTATGCGGCTTCCTGCTGTTGGTCCTTGTCGGTCAATCGCCTCGCCCAGCTCTGGGTTTGGTGGCATGTGAAGCTTTTTCGCGATCGCACATGGTAATTTGTTTAATTCTTGTGGGATCCTAGTATTAAGATTCCCCAACAAATCTTTTTGGTGAGAGTTAATATTGTTTCCATGCAGAATTCTTCCAATAATGTTTTTCGTTTCTCGTCTGCTGCTGTTGGTTTTGACTTTAGCCCTTTCTACACCTGAGGTGGATTGCATTTCAGAGTCCAATAGGTAAATAGCACTTAATTTAAAAAATGAAACAAAATATATTACAAACTTTAATTTCACTATAATGTTTTCAAATCTTCTAACATAATACTATAATAATTATAAAAACAATAACATGCACATTTGGAAAATTAAAAAAAACTTTAAAATATTTTCACTTGATAATTGTTCGATCTAACCAGCTCAAGGGTACTTTAAAAACTAAACTGAATAAATAAAAGGTCGGGTGTAGGTTGAAGTACAATCACCATCCCTAAAATAGAAATTAAATGCACCCTCCTTTTTACCTGTCAAACAGGTCTTTTTTTGGTAAACTAGTCAGGTAATCCCCATATAATAAAAGATTAAATTTGAACAAAAGGCTCTTTAAGTTTGAAAATAGAGTTCCAAAATACTTTTTAACAAAAAAATGTTATTTCCAAACATATTATATAAAAACACGTAAAATCTTAGTCCCAAACTGGCTCCTACGGGTACCAGGTCACGTTTTTGGGGCTAAAGACTGTTGTAACTCAGTTTGACTTAAAATAACAACAATTATGTATAGGATATAAATTTTGAAGAATAACGTTAGCTTTCTTTTGAGACATTAAGCGTGTTTTTATTATTTACCGTTATAGAGTTATGGCTCCATATGTCAGCTTTTTGGCCAAAAAGTTGGATTTTTTCAAACTTTGAGCGACGAGAGGCACGGGTTAACATCGTTTAATCGATCTCAAATTTCGGCTATCTCAATATCTGGAAAGGGGAATTATTTTGTGTGGTCCAGACGAACAAGATTCCGAGATTTCCCCTCCCTCCCCTACTGTCTAGAGATGAGAATGTTTACTTGTAGGCACTCGTGCAGTCTGAACCCGATCAATTGACTACGTCGTATGAGACAGTAGACTCACAACTCTTTGGTTTATTTATTTCATATTAGAAAAACCTACACTATAGTCTGTCACTAACGAAACAATGCAATTAACTGCTTCCTAAGGTAGAAAAATAACATTTTATAGAAACAATCTACAGTGTAACTATTCCCAATTGTCAAAGAGACCTATTAGAGATCAAAATATCAGAATTATTAAGAAGAACTTACCTAGTTTCAGCTAATGAGATATTGCCTCTTAGGTTGACATTTAAAAACTGGCTCCTAAATGTTTACAGATATATTTTGTTAAATTTAAGTGACACAATATTATTTCATATTCAGTGTTTGTATTGTTTTTTCATTGTCAGTTAACAGATAATTTCATTTTGCATCGTGGATCTATAAAATGGCCAGTAAAATCACTGGATCTTAGTCTATTAGATTTTTCTAACCACATACTATTAGTGAGTTGTGCCCGAGATGTTTAGAAGTATGTTACAATTTACTAGAGAAATGCTAAATAATTATGTGGATATAACAGAATAATATTTTTTGTAATAATATTTTTTGTTTGAATTTGGTATCGACAACCATAAATTCCTTCAGTTTAATGAAAATGTTGATTGCTTCTCGGTACGTACTGAATTTGCTCACGAACATACTACGGAGCACGTACCGTTCCGATAACATCAAACCGTGTTCGGTAATCCTTAATTGGATATGGGTTTCTGCGAGGCGAAAGTACATACCTTCCCTGTCAGGCGTGCATGGCACAATATTCCATACAGAGACTCAAAGGCAGATGCTTCGAGTCCTTATAATCTACTTATCATCGCAGCGCCAATAGAGCGCTCTAAACTTCCTATCGATAGCTCTCGAACCCCATTTGATAAACACTGAAGTGCCGGAAATCTCTTGCGTAAGGACATCGGTTTCCAGAAAGGAAATTGTGGAATCGGTTCTTTTATGGCCCCTGGAAAGGTATATTAAAATATAATGACTACATTTAGCCGGGGTCACCGGCTTTATGTGGAATAATCTCTCTAAAAGGATACTTTATTTTATAGTATGGTGAAATTATTAAGAATTAGTACCGCATAATTCCGACGGGTGTGTCTACAGAATACAACACTGGCACTGAGTGCATGCGTTATTACCGCACATAAACTTTGGACAGCAAATAGAATCTAATTATGCATATTAAGTATTAATATTTTCACTGAGGGTGTTGAGACTTTTATGTTGCCATTTGATCTCTAAGACAGTGAGCTGACGTTTTTTACATCTTTTTTAGAGCAACTTTCAGTAATTACATACCATGCTGACCAAGATAGTGTTGGATAATATTTCTCTGCAACATTAAATGTCATTCTAGTTGGTTCTGTGTTTAATTTAATGGATAAGCAACTAGCTAATTCTCGAACCTTTCCCAGTCACTTACTAGAAATGATCAACAGAACTGAGTCTCTGCTACAAATATGTTCGGCAGATTACAGAATGTTCATCTAAACTATGGAAATACGAAAATAACAAAAACAGTAGGTATAAGCTAGATATGGGAAAGTTGTATGCTGCATGGGTATAGTGTTTGGAAAGGAGAAATCGTAATTATCTTATTCTGGTTTGGTTAGGCTAAACTAAAATAATACCTGCTTCTATTTGTGGTGGTCGCTGTCTCTTGTGCATTCTGAATTAAAAAAAAACAATTTAAATAATTGTCAACCTCTTTCACCAATAAGAGCAAATGTGGAGGCTGCCTTATGAATTTTGGATTTAATAAACTTGAAAGCTCTTTATTTTTGTGTTTGATGTCATCCTTATAGTCTTTAGCATAAAGCTATTGGTTACACTGTATGTCGATGCCAGTTACTTTCACTTGATTGGTAAATAGAAAAAAAATTATATCAACATAAGCGCTGTTTTCTCGTCAACACGTTGATATCGGGTTGGCTTTTAAAAAAATCGGTCCTAACAACGAGAGTGGAAATGTATGACAGAGAGATCCGAGATCATGTAATAATAAAGGACCCAACATCGTAGTCGCACGTGATTGGATCTTTAATATAAGAAAGTGCGCATGCTTTGTATTTATACGACAGAGAATGACAGCGATACTCTAGTAAACAGTGACTAACATTTGAGTTGAAAAAAAAAATTAATTAAACACATAATAATCTAATATATTTAATATAATACTAAAAAAATAAACAATAATATAACATCAATTATATATATCTGCATTTATTAACTGCTCGACGTTTTGTCTCTTGGTTTGGAGTCATTCTCAAGAAACAAAATTGAAAAAGAGTCTAGATCGAACTTGGGGCCTCAATCTACCTACTCCCCAAGGGTCACTAGGTAACTGTACTGAATTTGAATCTGCTCTGCTTCTTTTATTTATAGTTAGCGCTCGGTTAGAAGGAGATGTCACGTGATGAGGCTGTGTTGTGATTGGTTGGGTGTTGGTGGGAGTGTCTGCTTTGTTTAATCTGGCAATTACGGAGGTCCATGCTGTAGGAAGGCGAGAGCTGTCATGGCGTCAGTTTAGACAGAGGGCTCTTTTCTATATTTCTATCGCTTTGCGAACAGTTGATGTCCTAAGGAAATTAAGAGATTTGATAGTCCTACGGTCCTCGAAGTTGATAGAGAGTCCTGTCCTGTTGCGCAAGAGCTGAAGTCGGATCTTTTTTGCGAGCTGACAAAGAATGTTCATATACTCGATGGTTGACGCGCCTGTTGGTACGACCGATGCAGCTTTGTGGGCAGTCGCGACATGGAATTTCGTAAACTCCTCGGTCTTTGTTAGGTAGTTTGTCTTTAGGGTTCCCGGTTAAGTTGGCTATAGTTTGACTGGTGTTGACGACTGTTTTTATTTGATGTCGGTGTAGAATCCATGCTATTTTATCAGTTACTTCTCGAATGTACGGAAGGAAGGCTTTTCGGTGTTGTTGGTCTGTTTCTGAAGGGGTTAGTGTATTCGAAGGTTGTTGAGATTGACTAATTATTCTAATTAAAATATAACAAAAAATATAGACTAAAGATTTTGTATTATGTTTACAAGTTTTATTACAGAACAGCAAAAATACTAAATTAATATTAATGAAAAATAAATTTTAATAAATATTTTCTGTTCAATATCTGATTCATCAGAAATATAATTGGGAATTTCGAATTCATCTGATCCATTACATTCTTCTATTTCGATAATATCATGGATTTTCAAAGTAGTTTCCGATAAAAGGTGTTGATTTTAAAAAATCATCTGTTTACTAGAGTATCGCTGTCATTCTCTGACGTATAAATACGGAGCATGCGCACTTTCTTATATTCGAGGTCCCATCACGTGTTGGGACCAAGACGATTAAGGTCAGCCATTTACTAATATGACTTTTCCTTTCAAATTTTCTCTTCCAGAATTCTCTTTTCAGGATTTTCTTTCAGGAATCATAGAAACACTGCAAACCCGGGTCCTTATCCAAGAGGACCACCCACACACAAAAGCAAGCAACAGACTATAATCCCGTAAAGGGAAGTGCTTTAACACAAGCAAACAGAAAGATAATCGTACACCCAGAAGACAATGGTATTAAAGCCCTAGAAGGTCAAAGCCAACAACTAACCAAGCCATAGAAACTACAAGAGAGGACGACGCTGTGCAGGATGGTAACTGAATAGCGTGAGAACATGGAATATTGTCTAGGGGGTGGTGAAAAGGGGACTCTGGAATTATCGAAGGGTAGTCTCAGTTCCCGGGCTGGCGCAATGGTGTTTGTGTGCGTGCGATATTGAGTCCTCTATTATTACAGGGTATTCTTACCTTGGATCTCTCTGTCACAAATTTCCACTCGCCTTAAAATTGAAATCTTTAAAATTCGCAAACCCCTATTACGGCCGAATTTTCTCCAAACAACCCTATATCAACGTGTTCGCAAGAAAACAGCCATTATGTTGATATACTTTTTTTTCTATTATCCAGTCACGTGAAAATAATGGCATCGACATACCTGTTTATACCTAGCAACCCAGTAGTTCGTCTAGGTAAATACTAGGCAACCAACACCTGAACAGTCTATACGTCTACTTAGCATTTTTTTAGTGCCCATTTTTAATATATTTTCTAGTATACTAAATTTATTATAAAATATGTTTCATTCTATTATCAGCTCGGTGAAGGTTCGGATCTTAGACTATTGGGGAGCCTGTTCAGTTGGTCGTATAATTTGTGACACCTTAAATTAAAATTTTGATATAGATGGAGATCGTCACTCCCTTTAAAAACTACCAAATCCTATGCTACTATGAATTCTATACCTGAGAAGTAAAGTAAAAAAATTAAATACAACACTTTTTTTGACAACTCTGTATAACTATAGATAATTTCACTCCGCCCTATGTACCAACCATCCTGTACATACGACTGCCCACGGACAAGTATAAATTTGTTAGCTGTCTTCTGTAAACTATAGGACGAAGTAGAATCCATCCCATATTTACTGAGTCAAATTCGTCCTATATTTCAACCATAGTATATAACTCCTTGTGGACTACCCCATAAATTATTTCATTTTCAACATTTTATATTATCGGTGTAACATTAATTCCTCTCCACACTTTATGCAACTTCTTATGGGCCATAAAATAAATATTTTTTTAATCACACTGTATAAATATAATTAACCTCCAGCGTATATTTCAACCATCCTGTATATGATTTGTTTACATCCACATCATATAACAATTTTTTTGACATGTGTTGTCACTGAATTTTCTATTAGGCTGGGAGAATTTGACAACCAAAAGCACCGTCTTCGCAAAATGGAAAAATGTGCATTTAAGTAGGTATTTGGCTGGTATACAAATAAAACGAGCTTGGTACTCATTGATTTAAGGAACCGAAAATACTATGCTTTACTACCTATATGTTTGAGATGTACAAAGAAAATTTTCAAATTCGCAATTAAAACATTCAGTGCCTAAAATTCCCGCACTATTACGTTGGAATTAAAATATTTATGAGGCAATGTCCCTTATGTCATTTCTATGAAATTTTTGATAAGAATTTTGTAATTTTTGGCGATTTTCTGGAAAACTGCAAGTTGCACGTCGCAGAAAAATATACGAGATCACCTAGGGATCTTCCTTAATAGATTACACGTTAAAAAACT
The DNA here is from genome assembly GCA_034190945.1 of Octodonta nipae. Taxonomy (NCBI): domain Eukaryota; kingdom Metazoa; phylum Arthropoda; class Insecta; order Coleoptera; family Chrysomelidae; genus Octodonta; species Octodonta nipae. Next base: position 13,898,143 of record CM067216.1, read on the forward strand.
ATACACATCCATAAGGAGTTTTCGAAAAATCTACCAATATGTTAGGGATATTGGTAGATTTCCATGCACTCATGTGTTCATCCACAAATTTCATCGCTTTACCAATAGAATTCTTTTCCAAAATTTGAAGTTTCACCAATCCGGACGGTTTACCACAGGAGAAGAAATCAGGTAACATACATACAAAAAAAAAATAAACGTCGAATTGATATCCTCCTTTTTGGAAGTCGGTTAAAAATATATATAAATTTATTATAACAAAGAGTATGCAATTTATTTCATGCCATTACCTGGGATCAAGCTGGCGGGTCATGTGCTATATTTACCTAAGAAGACTGATTAATGCAGGTAATGTAATCTCTATTGCGGATTCACGTTATACAATATAATTGTTCGGTTCTATACTATCTGTTGCATTCACATAATAGACATCCCTCTATTGTCTTTAGCTGCTACATTATTAATAAAAGCATTACTGCAATCAGATATCATCCCAGCAGCAGATAACACAAATTTAAACAAAACTATAGCTATCGATTTGTAAACAAGCTCAGCCATCATAATTAATTCCGTACCACATGAATGCGTAATTTGGTGTGAATACACATTGCTCTGACTTTCGCTGATGCTAAATCATGGCTCGATCACGCAATGCCATATTCAATCGGAAGATATCATAATAAATTCATTCCTTCAATAAAAAATTCATCAAGAAAGTCACAGCGTAAAATCGAATTTATTATTGGGGATAGATAGACCAGCGTCGAGAAAAATTGCTATTTTTCATTGTGATTCTATTTTCGAGGTGTATTCGTTGTATTCTGTAAGGGGTTTCGGGTTAGAAAATTCTATATCTTCAAATGACGGATTCTTGTTGGGCTGAAAATTGGTTCAGGTTCAGTTCGAGTATCTAAAAATGGTCAAAGAGAAAAATATTAGTGTGTAGCGATTAAAATAGCTTGCGTACAGTTTTTATGACCAGAAGTGATTTTTATACTGACTGTTTTATTATATTTTTTATTGATTTTGAATTACATAACAATATACTGTTAAAAAAAATTGATTGCGGAAGACGTTACTTTGTGATACTCGATCTAATTCATAATAAAAAAAAAACAGAATTTAACTTAGTTTTTATATCATATTTTATTTTCACTTTACTGTGACTAGTTTCGGCAAGAGGCTATGCCATTATCAAACAAGAGCGAACTGATGAATGAATTACAGATTGTTACCATATTACAATTTATACACAAATATACAATGGGTGTTACTTAAGTATAATGATGGATTATATTTATGACATGAAAATTAGGAAAAACCCATGAAGGTATTATTTTATTACATTGTAAAAAGGTTATTAAATTTTTAGAATACAGACATACTAGTTAAAAATAACGGTGGATTAAAGTATGACAGTCTGACATTTTGGAAAACCCACAAAGATATTATTTGAATACTTCGAAGAGGACACTTTTTTGCAACTCTGCCTGGTCATTTAAGATTAAACTCGAGGATAAAGGGTCGTTAATACTCTTGAAAATTTGAACTGATTCAAAAATGGTGATTATCGGTTTAAAACTGTGTATGTGAATAATTTCTGTATCTTCTAATTTTGGGAAGGGATGATCTGTTTGTAAGCAGTGATTTGCAAATGTTGAGTTTGTTTTGTTATATCTAAATGATCGAAAATGTTCATCGTTGCGGGTGTTGAAATTTCTGCATGTCATACCAATGTAAAAACTGTTGCAATATGAAAGCCTATAAACTCCAGAATTTAAATTTTTGTTAACTGTTTTGTCTTTGGCATTCAATACAAGATTACTAAATTTGTGTTGTGATTTAAAACTGACTTGGATGTTGTGTTTGGACAAAATTTTGGCAATTTTGTCGCTCACGTTTCCAAAATATGTAAGGGAGACGTATTTTGATGGCTTGTCCATAGCCGATGCAGTGGGATAAATTAAACGTTGGACTAATTGTTGTTCTTTATGATAGATAAGTTTATTAATTATCTTCTGGTCATAACCATTGTTACGGGCTATTAATTTAATATTTTCAAGTTCAATTTTTAAATTATTCTCAGAGAGAGGCAATGTGTAAGCTCTGTGAATCATGGATCTATACGCTGATCTTATGCCTCTCTGAGAATAATTTAAAAATTGAACTTGAAAATATTAAATTAATAGCCCGTAACAATGGCTATGACCAAAAGATCATTAATAAACTTATCTATCATATAGAACAACAATTAGTCCAGCGTTTAATTTATCCCACTGCATCGGCTATGGACAAGTCATCAAAATACGTCTCCCTTACATATTTTGGAAACGTGAGCGACAAAATTTTGTCCAAACACAACATTCAAGTCAGTTTTAAATCACAACACAAACTTAGTAATCTTTTATTCAATGCCAAAGACAAAACAGTTAACAAATATTTAAATTCTAGAGTTTATAGGCTTTCATGTTCGGAATGCAACAGTTTTTACATTGGTATGACATGCAGAAATTTCAACACCCGCTACGATGAACATTTTCGATCATTATATATAACAAAACAAACTCAACATTTGCAAATCACTGATTACAAACAGGTCATCCTTTCCCAAAATTAGAAGATACAGAAATTATTCACATACACAGTTTTAAACCGATAATCACTATTTTAGAATCAGTTCAAATTTTCAAGAGTATTAACGACCCTTTATCCTCGAGTTTAATCTTAAATGACCAGGTAGAGTTGCAAAAAAGTGTCCTCTTCGAAGTATTCAAATAATATCTTTGTGGGTTTTCCAAAAATTTCAGGCTGCCATACTTTAATCTACCCTTATTTTTAACTAGTATGTCTGTATTCTAAAAATTTAATAACCTTTTTACAATGTAATAAAATAATACCTTAATGGGATTTTCCCCAATTTTCATGTCATAAATATAATCCATCATTATACTTATGTAACACCCATTGTATATTTGTGTATAAATTGTAACATGGTAACAATCTGTAATTCATTCATCAGTTCGCTCTTGTTTGATAATGGCATAGCCACTTTGCCGAAACTAGTCACAGTAAAGTGAAATAAAGTTAAATTATGTTTTCTTTCATTATGAATATACTGTTACAAAATTATACCATTCATTCAATAACACATTAAATGAATAAACTAAAACGTACAGAGTGTCATGCAATTTCTTGAAAGTAAACTGTAAAGCAAGTCTAGAAAATCATCATAAATTCCTCTTAGATTCCTTGCTGGAATAAACTCATGTCCCTGTTTATTTACACGTAAAATTTAGGAGTAACTTTAAATTTTAACGCAGGTAGATAAATTTATTTATATCAAGGGGAAAAGCTATATACATATAAATCAGATACAGTTCTAAATAACTAACAGAAGTACAATTATACAAATATACATAAGTTATTAGATGATTATTCATATCTAAATTATACTCTCCATAAATTTCATTATTTAGAACATAGGGCGTTAAAGGAATGAACCATCTACCAAAGCGAATGGTGAAGCATTTTTTGCTATTCAATAGCAACCCATATTCCGTGCCCCAATTTTCAAATGCTAGTAAATCCTGCTGTAATAACATTAAATCAATTGGAGATGTAATTGCTCTAAAAAACTGGGCATCGTCAGCAAAAAGTAAAAACTTACGGTATACGTCATTTATAAATAGAGAGAAGAGCAATGGGCCTGGGTGAATACCTTGACCAACACCTAATTCAACATTGATAGGACTGATTTAAAGCTGTTAATTTTTACAATCTGCTGACGACCGATCAGGAATGACTAAACATGTTCAATAATGAGCCATGAAAACCATAAGCTTCTAATTTTCGGAGCTGCAAACTGTATATATAGAATCTACAACCGTTCCATTATACGTATTAGAAGATTGATATTCATGATATACGGAGAGATTGGTAATAGTTGATCTGGCTGTGAGAAATCCGTGCGGTTCCGAAGTAATAAACTTTCTAACATATCCATAGATTTTGTTTAAAAACTGGTTTATCTAGTATTTCTGTAAAAATACTGTATTTATAAATTGGGCGATAATTGTTGATATCCAAAGTTTTACCACTCTTATACACAGGTGTAATATATGATAATTTCCATGAATCAGAATAAACACCTTAGCTAATAGAAGCATTATAAAACCTTGTTAACCACAATTGAATACTGTCACAGGATTTTTTAATTATTAGGGGATGCATATATATTCAAGACCAGGACTATAAAAATTATCAAGATCTTTTATGCATTTTCCAATGTCATCACTTGAAAAAGTGATCCCATAAAAACAATATTTTATATTAAATGATATAGGAATGTTATTTAGATCGCCATTTCGATAAATTTTACAATACCATTAATTTTATCAGCAACTCGATCATTAAAATGCATAGAAGAGCGCATGCCATTGTTTTTATTAAGCGAATTTACATATTTATACAAGTTATTTGCCTTTTTAGGGTTCCGTATATACAATATACGGATACCATTATAATATCACTTCGGATTTCTGCCTCTGTCACATCACAGCAATTTTCTCCTAAAATTACCGGGCAGAAGAGGTTGAAAATTGGTAAGAATGTATTGTTTGGTGACCCGATCAGGAGTACATATGGTAAATGAAGAAATTTGGATTTTAGGGGTATTTCTGGGGGGGAAAACTAAAAAAAACCGACCGTTTCCCCCCTGATCTCCGAAACTACTGAGCCTAAAAGTTTGAAAAAAATAGGAAATATAGATAGTTGCTCGAACTTTACAGGAAAAAAGGAGAAACCATTAATATTAATTTTGGTTGGCAAATTATAGAATTAAATGAAAATTTAAAAATAACAATTTTTTCAAACGCATCATGTAATATATCAAATGAAAGGTCCTATTCTGAGGAACACAAATATATTTTTTTTATATTTAAAAAATTAATTAAAAAGATATTAACGAAAATATACCAAAATTTACCAATTCCCCCCCCCCCTTATCTCTGAAACTATAAAACATAAAGTTTTGAAAAAAAATAGAGGAAAAATAAGGAGAAACCTCTACTTTTAATTTTGGGGGGCAAATTACACAATTAATTGGAAAATATAAAATTAAAATTGTTTCTAACCAATCATGTTATATAACAAATGAAAGGGCTCATTATGACGAAAACAAATATATTTTTTCCATATTTTTAAAATAAATTAATTAAAACATATTAACAAAAATATAAAAAAATAACCATTCCCCCATTATCTCCGAAACATAAGCTGTAAAATTTTGAAAAAAATACAGTTATAGCGCCTCACCTGAACTTTGCTGGAAAAATAAGGAGACACCCCTAATATTCAAATTATAGAATTAAATGAAAAAAAAATTATAATTGTTTCTAACTGATCAAGTAATATATCAATTCAAAAGGCTCTTTATGACGAAGACTAATATATTTTTTTATTTTTTTAAATAAATATTTTAAAATATATTAAAAAAATATATATTTAAAAAATTACCCATTCCCCCTTTATTCCCCAAACTATAAGACCTATTTTTTTTGTTTACAGGAAAAATACGAAGAAATTCCTAATATTAATATTGGGGGCCAAGTTTTAGAATTAAACGGAAAATAAAAAAATATTTTTTAACGCAACATGCAGTACATCAAATGAAAGGTTTTATTATGAGGAATACAAATACGTATTTTTCACATTTTTAAAATTAATTGTTTAGAAGATATTAACATAAAAATATTAACAATTCTCATTTCTGGCTTCATTTCCGAAATAAAAAAATAATTAGGAGTACTGGTGCTCACTTGAAATTTATAAGAAAAATTATCAGAAAACCCCCATAGTAATTTTAGGGACAAATTATACAATTAAGTGGAAAATAAAAATTTTCAAACGCATCATATCAGATAAAAGGCTCATTATGTGAATTACAAATATATCATATTTTTAAATCATTTGTTTAAAATATATTAACAAAAATATTAAACATAATTCCCCCTTTAGAAACTACACTATTTAAATTGTGAAATATATATTTTATTTGTATTTTTTAATAATTTGAATAATAGATTTAATAAATTATAATTTAAAACTTGACCTATTTTGCCCTATGTCTTCCAATCTACAGAGCGTCAAAATTCAGACAGTCGATTTTAAAATGCTTCCCTGAAAGTTTGTTAGTAAAATAAAACTATAATGTTAATTTTTGGGGGCCAAATTAGAAAATTAAATACATATATATTCTTATAAAAATCAAGCGAATCCTGAAGCAGATAAAATAAAAAGTCTATGTGTGGAAAATGAAAGCGTATATTTTTTATAAATTTAAAACGCTTCATTTAAAAGATATTAGGGCAAGTATAAGAAAATGCACTCATTCCCTGCTTGTCTGAAACTGGAATATTCGAATATTGAAGGTGGTACGGAACCCTTAGTATGCGAGTCCAACTCGCAATTGACCAAATTATTTATAATAGACACGGCTGTAGTCGAAATAAATGCTTTTTCGTCTCTTGTCAATAAGAGTTTACAAACAGCTCTTTCAGTTTTGAATTTAGCATTTAGCAAATTACCTATTTTCCCAAATTATTGTTTGACAATATTACGTGATTTTGTCAAAATATGTAATCTTAAATTTTGTATTTTCTGTGTGTTCATTTATTATCACTGACCACGGGGCTGACCAAGACCCCCAAACATCTGGACTTTGCTTTGCTGGAATATTCAGAATTTTCTATGAACGTGGTGTGATTCCCAACTATTAACAATTATTGAAATTTGATGAAGTTGAATCAGATCTATGTATTACCCTAAATTCTCAGAATATGAGTTAGTTATTAATTCCAAGAATTTTTGAAAAAAATAGTGGGTACTATTTTTGGGGTCTGAAAAAAAATTCTGTTTGAATACAAATGATATTGGGACCAGAGCTCTATGCAAGCTTAATAGATCTCCAGAATAAAATGAAAAAACTCAGATAAATTATCTACAAACTTTTCACGTAATTTTTATATCAAATGATTTTGACGTTTATTGTTATTTGTGACATAATTTTCTTTATTTCAGATGACATCTTCTTAGGAGTGAAAACTTTTAACCCGGAACTGGAAAGTAAGTTTTTATTGATTTTTTCTATATTATATATGCCAATGTAACGTTATGTTACTTGTGGAAAAAAGCTTCCGATGTCTGATTTCACTCGAAAATTGAGTCTGACCCTGATTTTGGTATTATTGTATAAACTCTTCTTACTTCTTTAATTTTGACGAAGTTTTTTACTTTATATCTATAACTTTGATTGAACACTATTTTTCTCTTTTACTATTGTAAACGACATACCAGTATGCTATAACCTGAGATGATGCACAAAGCATTACCAGTTGTCTTCGTTTTACAACTTGGCAACATTTTCGTAAGCACATCGACATTTTTCACACCCCCACCGTCGAAAAATCGTCGCTTTTTCTTACTGTACACCTTTCATGAATACAACGATGACATTTCGTATGCTAAGTTATGCTCTGTTTAAATATTGTTGCCATGTGTATATTACACCCTTTGTTTTTTGGAATACGAAGACAGAATATATGATGGATGCAAAGCATTTACACATTCTGTTCGTGTAAAGGAATTTTGCGGATGCTGTACAAGGACGGCGGTAATATTCTAGGTGAGCATGAACTGTGTGTTGTACATATAATATGCACGGCAATATGGTGGAAGTCAAAGATTGTAAACTGAGAACATATCATTCGTAACGTATGAGCATCGGAAAGTAGACATAGAGTCTCATTCGTTCTCGTCGTCACATACGATTCGTGGTATTTACAAAATGGCTTAATGTGATTTTTTTTTAATTGTCAGTTGTAAATTCTTAGTAAATCTTTAAATCTAGCAAATGAGTGTAAATTAATTAATAATAACACACAGGTCGAATGTTGAGTGGTCCTAGTAGGTTTTTTGGGTCTCTGATTACGGTGAGTGGGTCGGTTATGCTTCATTAGATGAGTTTCAAGGTCATTTGAAGGTCAAGTAGAGAAATGACACGGAAAAATCTGAAAAAATTCATGGGTAAGTTTTTGAGATCCCCGAACCCGAACAAAATGCACCAGGACTTAAGTGAATTCGAAAAAAGATATCAAGGTGTCTGGGGGGAAAATATGCTGGCAGACTACTGCTGCAGTCTGAAGAAAACGAGTTTAAGCAAACTACGGATTTAAATTCAGATAACAGTCAGTGTATTGAACCTAATAGATGTCGGTGACATCTACCGTCTATTGAGTAATTTAAGTATATGAAGGCATACTATGCTATAACATATACCATACTCTTGACAGAGGGTTCGAGTGTTTTATATAAAAACACATAACTAAATATATATACAGATATATATTCACATATTTAGAACTATATCATTCAACGTATGACAGCCGTTTCGAACCAGGAGTTCTCGTCAGATACGCTTCCTTGAATGACAAGTTCTAAAGTAAAATACTTGGATATTATACACATCAGTAAGACAACAGTCAGTGTATTGAACCTAACAGATGTCGGTGACATCTACCGTCTATTAAGTAATTTAAGTATATGAAGGCATACTATGCTATAAACATATACCATACTCTTGACAGATGGTTCTAACTCCTGGTTCGAAACGGCTGTCATACTTTGAATGATATAGTTCTAAATATGTGGGTATATATCTGTATATATATTTAATTATGTGTTTTTATATAAAACACTCGAACCATCTGTCAAGAGTATGATATATGTTATAGCATAGTTTGCCTTCATATACTTAAATTACTCAATAGACGGTAGATGTCACCGACATCTATTAGGTTCAATACACTGAATGTTGTCTTACTGATCTATATAACATCCAAGTATTTCACTTTAGAACTTGTCATTCAAGGAAGCGTATCTGACGAGAACTCCTGGTTCGAAACGGCTGTCATACGTTGAATGATATAGTTCTAAATATGTGGATATATATCTGTATATATTAAATTCAGATACTTCAACAGTCAGTTACAAAAACGTACTCATGAACTTTTCCATGGTTATTTCGCAACTTGACCTTCGAATGACCTTTAGGAGTGGTATTAGGTTCAAATACGGATTCGGGTTCGGGAATCTCAAATAGATTTTTTCCACTGTTATTTCGCAACTTCGCTTTCGAGTGACCTCAAAATGACCTTGAATGACCTCTATGAGAGGTGGTAGGTCCAAACAAACTACGGATTCGGGTTCGGGGATCTCAAAAACATACACATGAATTATTTCAGATTTTTTTCAAAGTTATTTCTCTACTTAACCTTCAAATAACCTTGAACCTGACGTGATGGAGCTTAACCGACCCACTCACCGTAATCAGCTACTCAAAAAACCTACTAGAACCATTCGGCGTTCAGTGCACTTGCGTAAATCAAATGTTGACCTGTGTAATGTATAATCTATTAAGAGACATTCGCTCTCATTGGTCGGTCTCTAATTTTTATCACACCAGAATGTAATTCAAATATTTGCTATGTTCACACTCTATTTATTCCAGGTACGTATATCCTGTTGACGATAATCCTAAACAGGATGACTACGCTTCAAAGACTTCACTCAGACACTGAGATATATACAAATTGTATTGTCTTAAGAAACAAATTAGAACTAAGTTGCACTAAATCCCGTTCTAAAGGGTTGATTGTTCTCATTTAACTCGACTGGACACTGGGAACTCCACCGAAGTCCATCTAAACGTAACTCCATCCAGAGAGAACTCTATCAAGAGTCGACTCTACCCACGTTGACAATGTTTGTCCTTCGATGCATGAGATGTATTTTGAATCTAATTTATCCTCTCTGTTCCCCGCTATATCGTCAAAAGCGATATAAGATTGCTTCCAGGAAATTGCGATTCATTACTGGCTGAATTATGGATAAGTTCATTGAAATGCAAAGGGATTATTGGATGAATTTATATTCATTACATATTCCTGTCAATTACAATAATTGTTTAGGTTGGAATCAGTAGGTATACTGTCCTCGGGTCTTGTTATTCACGTTGGAGTTTAAAGAAAGATAAATTGTCATTGTTATCATGGCATGCATAAATATTTTATTATTTTGTTTGTGTCGGTTAAAACTGTTGTTGAAGCTTAAACAAAAAACTTTGTCATTAATTTCAAATAAATGAAAAATGACTAGTAATCAGTGATGCATTTTTAGCATTTGGCAAATCTTGTTGGGGCTTAGCATACAGCTTAGCTTTTAGGATATTTTCGTAAAACTTGAATAACACGATGCACTAAATACTGAAATTGAAAAACTGAATGAAAAGATCGACGTTGATTACCCCAATCTGCAATTTGTTAGCTCTACTTGCTGTTAATGAATGATATTTTGTTTCTTCAATACTAACTGTGGGTTAATTGATCCTATAGTATTAAAAAAAGCTCTTTGAAAAACTGTAAAATTGTTTAAATGAGATAAGAAATAAAAATAGTTTTTAAATGCCCAATAATCACGTAAATTAAAGTAATAATAGTTTGAATAATAGTATGACAACCTTGAATGCCATTTTATATATTTTATTTTGCTGTTTTTGCTAGTCTACATCTATTTGTGTACATTTAAATTTTCGGTAATCTTTTTTCTCAATTTTTTAATTGTCTTTATCAAGTCATAGAATTGCACATAATGGAGTTCAATATGGAAATAAAAGCGTATAGATTTGTGATACTTTTTAGAAGAAAACAAAAAATATAGATTAACTGGGACAAATATATTTTTTTAACATTTACTCCAAAACTTTTGTGCGCTCTGTATCTAAAACTTATCAATGATATGAAATTATTGCTGCTATGAATAAATGTAGAACATGTAAGAACTTGTTTTGGTATTCGTAGTTGCCGCTAAAAGTAAAACTTGGTACGTTATTATTTCTCACCGGCGACTCCACCAGAAATTAAAAAGTATATAATTTAATAACAGCGACAAGTATACATCGTTATACAGATTTTGATGTTTAGGATTACATTTATTGTCATTTTATTGAGTTTAATAAAGTTATCAACAACAATAATTAGCTGTATATCTCGTAATGTAAGTGCGTAATCTTGAGGGAAAATTATAATTAATTACGCAATATTTATAAGGCCCTTACAACAAATAAGTACAAATAGTTTAGCTTTTTACCCCCACTTTGCGGCAGAAGGATATTCAATATATTGAAAGATTGTGTATCTACTTTTGACGATAGAAACTGTAGCTAGTGATGCACTGAATACAGTAGAGTAAATTGCCAAGTTCAGCAGAACAGGTTGTTTCAATGACTAAGAAAACAATAATTTTTTAAATTATTACTTTGAATAGTTATTATTATAGCTGAAGTCAACTTTGAACTGAAAAATAAGCAGTTCATTAGATTGTTAGTGAAATTTCTTACATCGTATAATTCAGCAAAGTAATCTTAAATTTCAAAACAATCCAAGTAACAGCGTCGATAAGCAATTAGAATTAATTTTAATCTCTGGTGGAGTCGCCGGTCAGAAGTCTTTTATTTAAATAAAGCAATCTATTGTAGTTTTGACAGAAACATGACAGCCGAATCCATAAACTCATATCCCATATTGTATAAATTTTTTATCGCATGTATCAATAACTGATTATAACCATTTGTTAAATACAGAACGAATGGCATCTAAGATTACTATCTACTTAATAGGTGGGTCTTCATGTTTCTAAGAGCCGCATTTATTTCACATTTTAAGTAATTGATTTTACGTATGATCGATACTATGGCCTTTTGGTGTCTAATACATTATATATCAGATACATGAAGGATATGGAAGTTGAATTATTACACACTGTAACTTATGAGCATTAATATTGTAGTTACTAGTTTATTGAATATGAAATATTGTTAGTTTAGTTTTAAAATGTTGTTGGGCGTATATATTAGTTGAGTTGGGCAAATGTTCGATTACTGATAATTTGAATTCTGAGAAAAATAAAGAAGTGTACCAGTTTGAAGACGCGAGATGTAAGACCGACACCTAGGATTTTCGAGAGAATTAACACACAGAGGTTCCGAATCTGTAGCCGTTCCGTGTAATTGCTGTTCTCTCTTAACTCCTAGGACAGAATGTCACGATAAAATTTTCAGGTTACTTCACCTGTCATAGATATTGAATACTCTCTTCGAGGTGTCATTCCTTTGTACGCAAGACAATATATATAATTAATATTGTTTCTGGTCAGGGAACCTTCATAAGTTGCGCTTCCCAGAATTGAATGTCCTCTCGAACACTTCTTTATGTATTTGATATATTTCGTTAAATTTGAAGAGGCGAGATGTAAGACCGACATCTAGGATTTTCGAGAGAATTAGCACACAGAGGTTCCGAATCTGGAGCCGGTCTGTGTAATTGCTGTTCTCTCTTAACTCCTAGGACAGAATGTCACCATAAAATTTTCAGGTTACTTCACCAGTCAGAGATATTGAATACTCTCTTCAAGGTGTCATTCCTTAACCTAATAAAGCCTCATTGATTTGTTTTGAACCAATTTTTAAACTTTTGGTAATATTTATATTATGAAAAATGGCAGATTTTGTTATTGATACTCTAGGTGAAACAGAACAAGGAAATGTTAATTGTCAATCGAAACAGTATAACTCATTTCTAAAGCTGTTATTCAGTGATTTCAATGAGTGCCTACAAGCTAAATTTGCAGATAAAGTAACAAATACTTCGAGTAAAACTACATTAATAAAAGGGTGGGTTGATTAAAAAAAAAACGTGCCAACACAAAAGGCCAAAACACCATTTAATAAACCGGAAGAAATTCAGAGAAAAGTTGAAGCCAGAAAAGCATTAGAGAAGTCCATTGTGCTGGATCCAAACTTTGAAAAACTGCATGTAGTTCCACCAGTAGAAATTTCTGAGAAAAATCTTCGAAAACAGCGAAAAGCTGAACTGGAGAAAACAAAAGGAAAAAAATAGTATGGATTACCTGCAACAGAAATGACAGAAGAAGTTAAACATGATCTAGAAGTGTTGCAAATGAGGTCAGTGTTGGATCCAAAACATTTTTACAAAAAGAATGACTTGAAGGTATTACCAAAATATTTTCAAATTATGGATTTTCCTTTAGATTTTTACAATAACAGGTTAACGAAAAAAGAGCGTAAGAAAACTATAGTGGCAGATGCAGAATTTAGTAAATACAGTAAAAGAAAATATAAAGAAATAATTTGTGAGAAACAGAAAACACATTATAAGGCATGGAGACAAGCAAAGAAGTTGAAGAAGAAAACATCATTTACAAAGGAATCACACCTCGAAGAGAGTATTCAATATCTGACAGGTGAAGTAACCTGAAAATTTTATCGTGACACTCTGTTCTAGGAGTTAAGAGAGAACAGCAATTACACGGAACGGCTCCAGATTCGGAACCTCTGTGTGATAATTCTCTCGAAAATCCTAGATGTCGGTCTTACATCTCGCGTCTTCAAATTTAACGAAATGTATCAAGTACATAAAGAAGTGTTCAAGAGGACATTCAATTGTGGGAAGCGCAACTGATGAAGGTTCCCTAACGAGAAACAATATATATTATATATATTGTCTTGCGTACAAAGGAATGACACCTCGAAGAGAGTATTCAATATCTCTGACAGGTGAAGTAACCTGAAAATTTTATCGTGACATTCTGTCCTAGGAGTTAAGAGAGAACAGCAATTACACGGAACGGCTCCAGATTCGGAATCTATGTCTGCTAATTCTCCCGAAAATGGGTTAGGTTCCCTAACCAGAAACAATATATATTATATATATTGTCTTGCGTACAAAGGAATGAAACCTCGAAGAGAGTAAGTGTACCAGTTATTTTTTAACTGGTTACTCTCTCTGGTCTCTCTGTTGTTTCTACTCTAGTGAGACTTTGATAGTAGGCAGTTTCAGCACCCTAATTCTAACTAGAATCTTGTAAGTTAGTAGTGTAGTAAGAATTTGGGACTAGGTAGATTCAAACCCTATTTGTTTCCTGTATCTCTTTACTTACTCCATGACTTTCGCATCTAACACTTTCGTTACTACTTCATCCTTGGATCTGGTCATTTGTTTGCAAGTGTGGCATAGTTTCCCTAAAGACACAAAAAGACTAGAATAAAATATATTTTTTTACTGTAGTTCAGATCTGGACGCACTTTATAAACAAAACTTCCTCTCATTATTTTCCGCTATACCGTCATACTTCACATATTAAAATTATGTCGGATACATCCAACAGTCATCTTCTATATAAAACGACTCGTACAAGAAACAAAATTATTAAATCTACTCCCTTAATGAGTGCCAACTCATATAAGACCCCAACACAAAAACGAAAAGCTGTCAGATTCATCTCAAAGTAAAATATATTACTGTCTGTCTGAAAACTTTGACAATTAACCTACTGCAGGTCTTCCGATGTTTGAGATTGTTAGAGATGAAACTATTATTTGTTTTTATTAGCTCCACGAGAATTATACAGTTAATTTAGTTTAGTGAAATCTGAGCTTTAGTGAAAATAACGAGGAAATTATTTCGTTAAGGTAATATTATTCACAAAGTTTGTAGGTAAAGGTTTGTTTTCAACCCTAAAAACAATACCTCGTTCATAAAGTTACATATAAAAAAACATAACAAGAATTACTAGATTTCAAAGAGTACGTGATGACACTAAACAGAGATAGAGAGAAAAAAAATCATAGAAATTCAGATAAATTATTAATATAAATGAGACATGAAGAATAAAAGACACAGGTTTTATAAATGTTGCAATTCCTAGATATTGAAATATTGAACAAAATAATTTGGACAAGTGCTAGTTGGACTCGCATACTAAGGGTTTCGTACCACCTTCAAGATTCGCTTGATTTTTATAAGAGTACGTATGTATTTAGTTTTCTAATTTGGCCCCCAAAAATTCACATTAGAGTTTTATTTTCCTAATAAACTTTCAGGGAAGCCTGTTATAATCCACTGTCTGAATTTTGAGGCTCTATACATTGGAAGATAAAGGGCAAAATAGGTCAATTTTAAATTATAAATTATTAAATCTGTTATTCAAATTATTTAAAAATACAAATAAAATATATTTTGATGATTGTTTTGGTCATTTCTTGGTGAAAATTCATATTTTAATTATATTAAAACACTAACCACTGTGGCAATTCCAGAAATTTATTATTTTCTTGACAATTGTTTCGCTCTGATGACAGGCTTCGTCAGAATTAAATATTAAACTAAATGCTAAACATTTGAATATATTATGTATTGTTGTAAGATAATAATGATTATATAGGTAGAAAGCACAATATGTTTACTGTATAATATTAGTGAAGGTAAATATTATTAATATAATTTTGAATTTTGTATTATGTAAGTATATTAAGATTAAGTAAAGGAGACATATTTTTATCAATTTTATCAGTTTGGTCATTTAAAAAATGTGGTGAATTTTTATTTTTATTGATTCCAAGTGATTCTAACGGGCTTGATTTTTTACTTTTTTGTTCTAGATGTAAAATTTCGAAAGTAGTTTGTGGAATATGATTTTCATTTAATAAATGGTCGGCAAATGTAGATATGTTGTATTTCTGATTTTCATACGCTTTTAAATGTTCAGACCATCTTGTTTTAAATGACCTTCCTGTGTGACCGATGTAAAATTTTGGGCAACTACCACATGTTAACTTATATAGACTCCAGAGTTTTCATACTTATTAATTTTATTTTTATTAATTTTTATATGTTTGGCTAAATTATTGTCGGTTTTAAAGGGTGTTTGAATATTTCTGTTTACTAGAAATTGAGAAATTTTTTCAGATGGAGAACCTATAAATGTAATAGATTGGTGAAATTTTGAGTTAGATCAATAAAAATAAAAATTCACCACATTTTTTAAATGACCAAACTGATACAAATATGTCTCCTTTACTTAATCTTAATATACTTACATAATACAAAATTCAAAATTATATTAATAATATTTACCTTCACTAATATTATACAGTAAACATATTGTGCTTTCTACCTATATAATCATTATTATCTTACAACACTATATAATATATTCAGATGTTTAGCATTTAGTTTAATATTTAATTCTGAGGAAGCCTGTCATCAGAGCGAAACAATTGCCAAGAAAATAATAAATTTGTGAAAATTGCCACAGTGGTTAGTGTTTTAATATAATTAAAATATATTTTTCAAAATTTAAATAGTGTAGTTTCTAAAATGGGAATTAAGTCGATGTTTAATATTTTTCTAATATCTTTTAAACAAATGATTTAAAAATATGATATATTTGTAATTCACACAATGAGCCTTTTATTTGATATATTACATGACACGTTTGAAGATTGAATTTTTATTTTCCATTTAATTGTATAATTTGTCCCTAAAATTACTATGGAGGTTTTCTAACAATTTTTCCTATAAATTTCAAGTGAACCCCAGTACCTCTGATTATTTTCAAAATTTTAGGTAGCATGGTTTCGGAAATAAAGCGAGAAATGAGAATTTTTATATCTTTATGTTAATATCTTGTAAACAATTAATTTTAAAAATATGAAAATATATATTTGTTTTCGTCATAATGAGCCCTTTCATTTGATATATAACATAATGCGTTAGAAACAATTTTATTTTTATATTTTCTATTTAATTCTGTAATTTGACCCCCAAAATTAAAAGTAGAGGTTTCCCCTTATTTTTCCAGTAAACTTTACTATTTATAGTTTCGGTGATAAGGGGGGAGCGAATGATTAAATTTTGGTATATTTTCGTTAATATCTTTTAAATTATTTTTTTTAAATGTGAAAAAAATATATATTTGTTTTCCTCAGAATAAGAGCTTTCAATGATGTATTACATGAGGCGTATTAAATATTTTTAATTTTTTAATTTTCCTTTAATTCTATAATTCGCCCCCCAAAATAAATATTAATGATTTCTCCTTATTTTTCCTGTAAAGTTCGAGCAACGTTCTAGATTCCCTAATTTTTTCAAAATTTTAGTCTCAGTAGTTTCGGAGATCGAAGGGGGAACGGTCTATTTTTTTAGTTTTTCCCCCCAGAAGTACTCCTAAAATCAAAATTTCTACTTTTGCGAGATGTACTCCTGATCGGGTTAGCAAACTACACATTGATAACAAATTTCAACCTCTTCCGTCCAGTAGTTTAGGAGAAAAGTGCTGTGATGTGACAGAGGCAGAAATCCTGAGTGATATTATAAGGGTATCCGTATATTGTATATACGGAACCCTAAAAAGATAAAAATAAAGTTTTTGTTTTATAATCAAATATGACAGTATAAGTATTACGTTGCTTATACTATGAACTTAACAGACATGAGTCGATGACAATGAGTTTTGGTAAGTTAAATTGTAGAACATCATGTATTTTATAGAATCTTCAGTTACCAATACATGTCTGTTGCCTTTGTACAAGTATACGGGTATTGAAAGTCTTATCTCATCTTAAAACAAGCATCACAACTATTTTCCGAACTTATTTAAATGTACATTTCTTAATAAATACCTAGTAAGTGCTTTCATTTTGCGTTGTTTTCCATTGACCCATTGTTTTCTGAGTTCCCATTCTTCTATATCTTTTAATGGATTATACTGAAAGAAAAATATTTTCAATTTGTTGAAATTGAGATTGAAATTCGTAGAACAATGATATGAATATTTTAAATTTCAGTTTCAGAATAAGCTAGATAATGCAAATACCAGCCACTGTTAATAGTACTTAATGAGAAATCTTTCTAATTTCAGAAATACTACCAATCTTCCATTTGCTTTGACTGAAAATGAATTAGCATCTGAGAGTTTTAGACTATTGCTCATAAAATTAATTTTGCCGGAAGTCCTTTTGTTAATACTCGTAATAAGTAGCATTATTTGACTTTAAACATTTTTCCGAAATAAACAATTGTTCCCATTGCTTATTTAAGAATTTAATTTTTCTGGATACAGAATATATATATATATGTACAATTAGATCAACTAGTGCTCAATCGCTTTCTCAAAATTTTAAAATGTTGTAATTGCTTTTATTGGCAATACTATGAAATCCATGTTCCTATTTTATTTTTGTTATTTACTGTTTTATAGATACTATTGTTACTGCTAAAGGTTTCAGGGAATATAATTAAAAGTACGGTATTGGTTTCATTGTACTTAGATATAAATCTTTTCCCAAAAATATGTCAAAAATATATTACTTCGGTTTTTCGATTTGAGCCTCAGATAGAACTGTTAGACCGACTTCTTGCCACACCCCCTACTTTATATATTGAGAACTTTAGATGCTCCTAAGTATGAGGCACTGAATTTAGATGTGATGAATGATCAAAGTAGAATAATGCAGAGTATTTGAAGGACACCTAATTCGAAGGGACACTGAAAACAATGAAGTGAAAGGAGAAAAGCCTACTCCAAAGAAGGCGAGGACTGTTCCGTCTGTAAGCAAGGTCGTGTCATCGATTTTTTGCATTAGCTTGTTGTTTTTGACGACACTGCACCAGTACATACACCCACACACACACACACACGCACACACACCTGTTATCGCGATGAGCAGAAGTTCGCAATAATCCCCTTACTCACCCTTTTCATCAGATTCTGCTACGCTGGAAAAACTAGAAGCAGCTCAATAAAGATTTACCAACAATAGACAGGTACTTTTCATATTCTTAGTAACTTCGTTGACTTTTTTGAGACGGCCTCATCCACATTCAGATATAAAATAGGTTCCATCTGCACATGTAACTAATAAATTTTACTCTTTTTGTGTGATATTCTTGATATGAAATATAACTGTGATGGTCTTAATCCATAATTCTACGATTTTCAAAGATTTTATAATTAGCAACAAATTTGTTTAGTTCTGTATCAATCATCACATTAACAATACACCTACAAACAACTGAATAACTCGTTAAATTTCTTATCCTCAACACCAATACAATAACAGTATTAATTAAATCAGTTACATAATTGACTTGGTGGTGCACAGCACAGAGATTGCACTGCCATGAAACGTTTAGTTATCAAACAAGAGCTCCATATCTTTCCAGCTAGTATCAATTCGGTTTATATTGCTTTCGTAACTAGATGGTTTCACTTTGGGTGGAATTGTACATCAACGGGCGAAACTATCTAACAGCCTTCTCCCCAGTAAACATTTCTATCGTTATTCAATTCAATAAGTTTCACTAATAATAAAGTTGCCAACTATTAATTTGACTGGATAGCTATGGGAACTGGGTGTTGGCAACAACACCTCATTAGTAATATTTGGTTTAATTAATAGAAGTTCGTAACAGCTAGGAACTGATGCAGACGGGCGAGTTTTAACGTGAAAAAGCTACTCTAGTTATCGTCCTCAAGGAAATGATACGCTTCGATGATATGAAGACATGGTTATCAAGGTCATTCATTGATAAAATTGAGTTTTTATATAAGACTCGCTAATGGTAGTCTTTACCTATTTTCGTTTAACTTCCTCTGTAAGATATAAATTTCATTAATTTTTATGATTTTTATATAGTATATACAGAATGTTTACAAAATTGTGAATGGCCATCGGCTTTATTTGACATCAATTTCAGAAACATCGACACAATATTCAGTAATCCAATAGAATAAGATTCTTTAGTTTTTATTTAAATATATAAATTGTAGTATAAAGTTAAAATTGGTATTTGTTCACTCACACCAAAACTGTAAATGCAATGCTGTGAAAAAGATTTAAAGTGAAGAACATTAGAAGATTTCCCTACGTCAGCAAACTAAATTCCTTCAAAATTTTGTGAAACAGAGATAATAGATATACTTTCAAATTATTTATGTATTCACTATCTCTTTTTTTATTGACATGGTCAAAAGTTTATTGTTTTCACCACCTGCTTTAACTATGGGTAAACAGTTGAACAGACGAACAACTTTTTGTATTAAAACATATTCAAAAATTTGTAATTCCATCAGAATTAATTAATTTAAGATTCGCAGACCCCCAGCTTAAAGAGCTTAACAATCACCTAATGTTGATATCAAATTTTGTTGAACCTAAAAATAGATTATAACAGCTCCCCTTAGGCTTAATTATGATTTATAGAAAATATATGACGTAACATCTATCTAAATAATTTTTCTTTTAATTGAGATGTTTAACTTTGCAACTGTAATAGTTTTAGTTTATATTTTAAATCCAGTCATCATAAGCTTCCCAAGAACCTAAATTATTTCAGCTGTTTTAATTTAAATATTAGACGTCTTGGAATATAGGCTTGCTATATTTAAAATAATTACTTAATTTACAAAATTACATTTGATAGGCGTTGTCCCAAATTGAGTGATTTCATGAATGAC
The DNA here is from genome assembly GCA_034190945.1 of Octodonta nipae. Taxonomy (NCBI): domain Eukaryota; kingdom Metazoa; phylum Arthropoda; class Insecta; order Coleoptera; family Chrysomelidae; genus Octodonta; species Octodonta nipae. Next base: position 13,918,573 of record CM067216.1, read on the forward strand.
TATAAAGTCATAGAAATAAGCTGCTTATTAATGTTAGCTTTTTCGAGGAATTAATAAGGATCTAATTTTATTTTGCAAAATCTATGACAATTTTTTATGCCTATAATTTGGTTATTTTTTCTCAACTTCAATAATCAATAAATATCTATGCGTTAAACAGATTTTCAGTACAAAAATTGTTTATTTTTGCCATCTATACTATTCACCATAAGGAGAAAAGTTACAGATACTCTTTACATAACACTGGAATCTGAGATCACATCTCGGGACAAATTACTGACTGAGACAGCATTGCACGCTTGTGTCCGAAACGCAAAAAGAAGTACGATTTCAGGAAATATATTCAGAGAAATGTCTGTTTTTTTCTTCTCTTTCGGTGGCTTTTAGGGAAAATGTTGAATAAGCTCTTTTTAAGAGATTGCTCGTTTTAGTCAACAATGTCCAATTTGTTCCTATCGCGAACTTTAAATTCACAAGGGAAATTTTGACAAACGGATACACATGAAAATCAGATATATCCGGAAATAAAATCTCACTGGTAAAGGACCGTCTTTCTAACTTTTAAAGCTGTAGTTCGTCGGCAACTTTAATACATGAAGGATTATCCTGAAACATTCACAAATTTAGGACGTTTAAGGATTTTCTTGTAACGAGGATTCAGTTTTGGTCGTTGGGATTATGTCTGGTTTCCATATTAGACTGTCAAACAGATATATTTTCTGTCAGCAAAAATGAATTTATGTTCCAATATTGGTATTTATAATTTATCCCTTTAGCTCTTTTTCACCATAATAATTGAGTCCGTTTCTATTTTCGTTGTTAACAATATTTATTAGTGTCGGTCTTCTGTTTGTTTATATATATATATGTCTTCTATATTTTCAGCTTCGTTCTAAGTAGGGCTATGATTTTTTTGTGGTTTTATATTTGCATTTCGCTGTGGCAATTATTCCAAATAATTATTTCTATTTCTTTAAGTTTCCTCCAATTTATTTGAGAGATATGTTCATTATCATTCTGTCTACTCATTGGGTTATTTTGCCCAGGTCTGAATGCACAGTTAAATACACGATTTACCAATTGTTCGAGCACTTGAACTTTTATCTGTCTCTATTGTAAAGAGTTTGTGAGTTTGAAATCTCTAATCTAAATACCTACTAATCAAATCTGAAAAGTCTGTTATTTTCAAATAGCCTTTATTGAAGAAACCGATAGGCTACATTACAAAATGACCATCCAAAATACGTAACAGTAACATTAACTTCAAGTAGTTTACGGATAATCCAGACATCTTTTTTTATTACGATCACAAATCGATGAAAGCAAAGGCCATTTTTTGCTTAATGTGTATCCTTCTATGAGTCCATATTCGTTGATAATATGAAAATTTAATGCCAAGTTGCCTTTTTGTGTGGAATTTTTTTTAAAATTTATGACGTATGTCAAGTCTCCAATTTAATATATTACAAAGAGAGAATTGGAGTGTTTATTAGAACAAAAAGCAAATTTTGTGCAGGTATTGTATATTACTTGGATGTTATATTGGTTTATTTCTTATTTATTATTGATTTTCTATAGAAGAAGATCAAAGCAGTGTGTGGAGTCGGTCGGTCGGTCGGTTGTGTAGTGTCGTGCAGAAACTATGAAATTTAAAGTTATGCATTTCACTTCCTTGCTAATCTATTTTCATATTTATATGTGTGGGCCTCCGTTAAGAAGCCTTCGCTTCAACTAGTAAAACCATGTGAACATGGGTGTTATTTTTTAAAGGTATAGAACTTTAAGTTGGCAAGACTTTTTTTAACCGGCGCTCATCTTGTAAGTTGTCAAGTGATTTATGTTTAGTTTGGTTTGGCATTTCATCAAGTATAGACTGACGCCTGAACAACGCTTCCTAATTATGCAAATTTATTTTGAAAATCATGGTACTGTTCGAAATACGAATCGCGCACTACATCCATTTTACAGTCAACATAATCGTCCATCAGAGCAATTAATTCGATTTACTATGCAACGTTTACTCTAAATGGTAATACGCATCCACAAAGATGTCGTACAGTGCGTACAGAACAATCCATTGCTGCTGTAGAGCGTAGCGTACAGGAAAACCCGAATCAGTCTATCCGCCATCGTGCAAAGGAACTGAATATGTGTCCATCCACTTTATGGAAGATTTTGCGGAAAGATCTTGGTTTGCGTGCTTACAAAATTCAATTCGTGCAAGAATTGAAGCCACATGATCACTTAGCAAGGCGTATATTCGGTGAATGCGCCCAAAACAAGATTGCCGTTGATCCCGATTTTCATAAGCGAATTTTGTTTAGCGACGAAGCTCACTTTTGGTTGATTGGATACGTCAATAAACAAAACTGCCATATTAGGAGTAATGATAATCCTCAAGTTCATGTTGAGACCCCGTTACATCCAGAAAAACTGACTGTTTGGTGTGCTTTATAGGCTGGTGGAATAATTGGTCCGTACTTCTTTAAAAATGATGCTGGCCAGAACGTTACAGTCAATGGTCATCGATATAGAGCCATGATTACTAACTTTTTCGTTCATCAATTGAACAATCATGATGCACACGAGCTGTAGTTTCAACAAGACGAGGCAACATGTTACACAGCTCGTGTCATAATTGATTTATTGAAAGAAACGTTTGGTAACCGCATAGTTTCACGTTTCAGATCCGTAAATTGGCCTCCAAGATCGTGCCATTTAACGCCGCTTGACTATTTTCTGTCGGGATACATGAAGTCGCTAGTCTACGCCGTACGCCCGAAAGGATTGACCACTTGGAGGACAACATTAGCCGCGTTATTGCCGATATACGGTCACAATTGTTGGAAAAAGTCATCGAAAATTGGACCTCCAGATAAGACTACGGCCGAGCCAGCCGTGGTGGTCATATGCCAGAAGTCATATTCAAATTATTATGCCAGAACATTACCTTTCGAATCATGTCAATTTAAAAAATATGTCCTTGTTTTATTCCATTTCTAAGTTCTATACCCCTAAAAAAACACCCTTTATAAAGAGATATTAAGGAATGAATGATTGCATTGCGATTTACGCCTTTTATCAAAAGTAATTCATATTTTTTTGTTTTCCTGTATTTTTCAACTTCAGTTGGGGATTGTGTCATAGCAAAATAACATCAAATCCTGAAATTCTCATACTATCCAAAATTCCTATTCATTTTTATTATATTAATATGTCTTTGAGGTAAATTGTGTTTTCTTCTCTGATTTCGTTGCCTACTTTTATCTCATATACTTCACAATTAAATCTTACTTTAATCAATAAGTTATTTTTTATTATAATTTAGATAGATAGTTTAGAAAAATATTTTTATCAGAGTCGTATATTGTTTCATGTTATAACTAGAGTCAGTAAAAAAAAAACGTTTACGTTACGGTTTTTAAAAATTGCTGTGGTGATATAAACGACAAAAAATGCCAACTATAAAACTAAATAAATGTTATTCATCATTGCTTAATTAAATTCTTCAGAACATATTTTGTCACTTTACCATTTTATTTATCCTGGAATGTACTTTAGACTTGGAGAAAATATCGCACTGCGTAGTATGGATTAGCATTCTGTCTTCTTTCATTTCCAAACAAAACTTCTGCATAAACTTTATCTTTTGTTTATTATTCCGAGACTTTCTTATCTAAAAAACACGAGATAATTAAACACACTAATTATTACGTCAGATATATTTCACCATTGTAATAATCACAATTAAAGAAAATATTCTTCGTAACAAGTTTTTTGTAGCCAACAGCCAATTCTTAATATTCGCTGATATAAAACTGGGAACTTGATATTTTTGTAAGCTTATGTAGCTTTTATACGGGAAACAATGCAACCGCCACGGAAAGATAGAACGCAATAAATGTCCTCATTTGTAAGGGCAGAACGAGTGACTGCAAGAGTTATGGAACAATTAGTTTATTACATACACCAGGAAAGCTTCAAGAGAGTGCGAAAGGCGACAGTAATGAAAAAGAGGCGAGTCGCCAGTTCCAACGTGGCATATTGATAAAAGCTTTTGTTCGTCGCTAAGCTGGAGGAAAATGTTCATGGAGAGATTAAAATATTTTTACGGATACGTTTCTCAAGGCAGACCTCGACACATTTATTATGTGTCTTCGGTGGAGGAATATAAAAATATTTATTTTTTCTTCGATATTAAATTTACTTAATAAAAAATTATAATTGAAACTCTGTTAATATTTGTCATCTGGAGAATAATTGTGGAATCTGTACTGTCACAGTTGGGGAAAATTTTGCATATTTCAAAAGTTTGAGGGTTTAAATTAGATCCCGATTTCAGTGATGTTTAAGACAAGGAAAAAGATTAAAATTATTTTTAACCGACTTCCAAAAAGGAGGTTATCAATTCGTCGCATATTTTTTTTTTCGCTTTTTTTTGTATGTATGTTACTTGATTTCTTCTCCTGTGGTGCACCGGTTTGAATGAATATGGTCTTGTTTAATAGAGTATATATTCGGATTGGTGAAACTTCAAATTTTGGAAAAGAATTCTATTGGTAAAGTGATAAAATTTGTGAATGAACACATGCGTGCATGGAAATCGACCATTATCCCTAACATATTGGTCCATTTTTCGATAACTCCTTATGGATGTGTATAGTTTTTAAACGTTTAATCTATTAAGGAAGATCCGTAGGTGATCTCATATATTTTTCTGCGACGTGCAACTTGCAGTTCTGCAGAAAATCGCCAAAAATTCCAAAATTCTTATGAAAAATTTCATCGAAATGACATAACGGACATTTCCTCATAAATATTTTAATTCCAACTTAATAGTGCTGTAATTTTAGGCACTGATAGTTTTAATTGCGAATTTGAAAATTTTCTATGTACATCTCAAGCATATAGGTAGTAAAGCATAGTATTTTCGGCTACTTAAATCAACGAGTACCAAGCTCGTTTTGTTTGTATACCAGACAAATACCTATTTAAATGCAATTTTTTCCATTTTGCGAAGACGGTGCTTTTGGTCATATTCTCCCGGCCTAATAGAAAATTCAGTGACAACACATGTCAAACTTTAAACTGCTATTTGGTGCGTTTATAGACAGGGTGTTTAGTTATAGCAAACAAAATCACAAAGTAAAATGATAGAAGGAGTTGCATTTATATGAAGATTGAAATATAGGACGGACTAGAATGATAGTGATTCGTAGGCAGCCGTATATACAGGATGGTTGGAATATAGGGTGGACTGGACGTTTGGTGGTACAAAAATGTTAAAAAAAATATTAATAATAATAATGAAATTAAAATTATATAGGGCGATTAAAAAACTGTTATATGATGTGGACATAAGCAAATCTTATACAGGATGGTTGAAATATATGCTGGAGTTGAATTATATTTATACAGTGTGATTAAAAAATTATTTCTTAAATTGCTTAAAGTGTGGAGAGGAATTAATATTACACAGGGCAATAATATAAAATGTCAAAAATTAAATAATTTACGGGGTAGCCCACAAGGAGTTATATACTATGGTTGAAAGATAGGACGGATTTGGCTCCGTAAATATGGGATGGATTCTACTCCGTCCTATAGTTTACAGAAGGCAGCTAACAGATTTATGCTTGTCCATGGACAGTCGTATGTACAGGATGGTTGGTACATAGGTTGGAGTGGAATTATCTATAGTTATACAGGGTTGTCAAAGAAAGTTGAAAAAAAGGTTACATGGCGTAGTCCATAAGGCATAAATATATTTTGGGCTTATTAAGTCAACGCGTACTAGTACATTTTGTTCGTAAAGATTTACCTGTCAGTTTAAATGAAAAAGTATCATTGTGTAATGTTGAGGCTTTCGATATTCCCTTGTTCTGTGTATTAAGGTTATACATATAAAATAAAAAATAAAGAATGAAAACTACCTGAGTTCAAAAAACTAAAAATAAAACATTAAAAAAATATATAACCGACTTCTATCGATAACTAAAAAGCTAAAAATAATTATAACAAAATACAACTCTAGCAAATAAATAACACATTCAATGTTGTTAGGTACCTACCCAGGAAGTAAAAAATGTAAACATTAACAGGTGCTCATTCTGTACAAATTAATTACCTACCAACCTAGTATATTTTTGAAGTCGGTGCCAAGCAACAATCAAGTTTGATGAATTAGTAGATAAGAACGCAATGAAGGATTCTAGATTTGCTTGGCACCGGCTTCAAAATAGATTGGTAGGTAATTCATTTGTACAGAATGAGCACCTTTTAATGTTTACATTTTTTACTTCCTGGATAGGTACCTAACAACATTGAATGTGTTATTTATTTGCTAGAGTTGTATTTTGTTATAATTATTTTTAGCTTTTTAGTTATAGATAGGAGTCGTTTATATATTTTTTTAAAATGTTTTATTCGCAAATCAAAAACGAAACCAAATAACAAAACTCAAAAAATTGTTGCTTGCGACTTACATGTTTACTGTAATTTTAGTTGTCTCATAAAATAATACAATTTAATACTTATATTTATTTGTCGATCCATAGTTCTTAACTTAAACCAAGTACACTATTTATTATAAATTTTACTATGTACCCGAGAACCCGAGGTCTTGAATTTTGGGAAACACCCATCCTCCTTATAATTTGTTTAAATATTGAACAAATGAAATAATTTTTAACGAAGTAGATTCATTATCAATGATTATTATGTTAAATGTGAAAAAAGTAGTCGTTATAGTCAAGTTGAAGAGCAGTTACTTCATCAGCTCTTTCTCGGAATTCATTCGCAAGGTATATAATTCCGGAAATTGCCTGTACAATTGGTCATGGATTTCTGGATGAGAGACGTTTTTACAGAGAACATCTTAAAAGGTGTATATCGGGTTGTTCCACAAGTTTTGACACTATTTTCGAAACGTATTTTTATTGAATTTTGGTAAAAATTCCTCCCTATCTTTTTTTTTTTAACTTCAAACAAATGTAATAATTACTAACGAAAATAAATCTTTCATAATGATTATAGTGGAAAATGTTAGTCAAAAGTCGTTTATGGAATAAAGCAAAAAATTACTTTAAAGAAAGCATAAGACAAAAAACAGTTACCTACTTTACGCCTCCGAATGAAAAAAATTAAAAATTCAATATATTTTTAATCGAAAAGGAATCCATTGGTCTCGTAACTCATTTCCGTATACATCGAGTCCCAAATCAGAAATATTTGTGTTTGTAGACGCCTGACATGGCATCATTGTAACTGTAACAAAAATTAGAAATTTATCACCCAATCCGATCTCCAGGCATCCGTGAAAAGGGAAACATTTCTTGGACAATGTCCCACCGATTCAGGCAGAGAAAACGTATCTTGAAAAAAGTGTCACAGTGACCAGTAGGGTTTACTACAAGGCGTCACCCCCACCTATCCAAGCGCCTTCCTACACTACCACCGCGCAGCCAGTTTTCCGCGAGCTTTCACGGGAATAGCACGTGAGTTTCCCTGCGATTTTCCGCGCTTACGAGAGCTGCCTATAGTCCACGTGTTCTGTTTGAATATTGGTATTTATGAAACTTCGCAGACCTTGCTAAATGTATCTTTTAAATTATAAGTGAATGCGCTTTGTAAGGATTTTTCTTCCAGGTAGGAAAATCTGGATTAAACCAGTTGAAATGTTTTGTTTTTGTATAATACAATCTTTGAAATCTTTTTATTTGATAGGCTAAGCCTTCGTAGAGTTCAAGGTTTTAAAAATATGTTATAATTCTACCTCTATGTTTTCATTACAATTAAACTTATATATATATATATATATATATATATATATATATATATATATATATATATATCGATTAACCAGTGAAGTTTGTGAAGCCTTATAAGACTGCCATAAAAATTTATATAACTTCTTTTTCCGGATGCTCGGAAGTTATCCAGAGTCCACATGATCTGTTGATGTATTGCTCTTTCTAAAACTTTGGCCGACGCTGGAGTATTTGTTCTTCAGATCCTGAGTAGGTGTCTCAAGCCTAAAAGATTTAAGAGAGAATTTGACGCAAGGAAATAAAAGATTAGAAACTTTTAGTTGTATTTATTAATGTTGATAAATTGGTTGGAATTCAGCGATGAAACTGGCGGTAATGAGAAATGTTATTTTTTAATTCACATAGTTTAATGAGTTGTTATTAATGGCAAATTGAGATCATTAAACTATTATAGATTAATATTAATTGTCTATAACTCTATCTAATTTTATAATTGTTGCTATAATTTATTGTAATACATTTTTTATTATTCCGGGTATATCTTTTGTATTTTCTGTTACAAAAATAAAGTTAATGGAGATGGCTGTCAATTAAAAATTTTATTTCTAAATCAAGTATGGGGGTATTCTTCCCTACAACTTATTTTGAAATAAACTAACATAAATTTCAGGTGTTATATTCACAATTTGAATTAAAAACCCATTCAATGCATTATAATATTACATATATTTATCAAAAACTAACTATTCAAATTCTGTGCTATTACCAATGGTAATAAAATTTTGTTCAATTCTTTAGATAATAAATAATACCAAGATTTACAATGACCCCAGATTATTTTAGGTAATTTGATCCTGTCTTCTTAATCCAACAGTGATTTGATTGGTGGTCTTCATATTTTTATTCATGATAAATTTTAAATTAGTTATTATCCCAAAGAAATGCTTTGGTATTAATATATTCATATTTTCTTAATTGTTAAATAACTTTTTATTTGTTACATATTGTTGCAGAAATCTCGTTTGCTACAAATAAAAACCGTGTGTTATAGATATTTTTATGATATAAAAGGCACTTCAAAGGTTTACAGTACCTGTAAATTATTGTTCGTCATTACAGTTGCCGTTAAAACTGTGCTCCGTGCGCATGAAATTTTAAAGCTTTCACTAAATTTTATCACATATTCATATTTGTTGCTAACAACACGCTCTGTTGCTGAATTTAAATAACTATATCAAGTCAAGTGTTGCTAAAAGCTTTTGGTATTTTGAAAATATAATATTACTCACTATTACATGCTGTTTTCGAGGCCTTTTTGGCAAAAAAGTAAAACGGAATGAATAATTCTAATTCTAGTTATTTATATCCTATCGTTGAAATTGGTTTTATCGATATAGAGTCCGATTGGAAATTCAAAAAGAGTAAAAAATCCAAATATCCTTTGCCAAAAAATGTGAATTGCTAAATAATCAAATCATCCTGTAATGTCCTGTACGAATTTAATTTTTGAAAATTTAAAACAACACTTTATGTTGAGATTTCAGCAATTTGTTGTTAGTTCTACAATAAGTAGAAATACTGTCATGTTTCATGTTTTAAATAGCTTCTTCGAAAATTCTGTTAACGTTTGGAATTTAGTTATTAGTTTTCGCATGCATTTCATGACTACTGGTCTTGTAGGCTCAGAATTTGAAGCTCTTACAAACAACAATACCATCAAAATATCCCATATAATTCTTGGTCGTTCAATCTCAGTGCTGCTATCATACTTATCCACAAACTAGGGAGGTGTTTAAGTTTTCTCAATAATCTTGCAATATTATAACTATACATTTCCAGAGATTCGATATTCTAACTTAATAACAGAGAAATTTATTAAATATTGTTACGAGAATTCATCCGACAGCTGGTGCAATCGGCCATCAACCAATTCGTGGAAGGGACGTTATTCCGATACTTCTGAGAATCCCAAATGTTTTGTCTCCCAACAGGAAATTGCCGTTACTGGAAATTCCCTTAAAGTTTCCAGAACACATGAAAGAAGTTTCCCGATGGTTCGTGGATTTACCAGACAATTCGGAGAGAAATATATAAATATGGTCAGCTATAGGATTCATTCAGTTTTGGACGGTCGTATTGTATTGTTAAGATAAAATTGAAATAGTTTCTGTGAATTTAAATTGTGTTAAAGTAGTGGAAATAAATTAGAGTGAGTTGGACTGTGTTTTTAAATAAATTCAGGAACTGAACAGAACCAGTGTGTGAAAATAAAAACGTTACAATATTTTAATTCATAATAACTTCAAGATGGTTGTAGAATTTGCAGACTTTTCAATACAAGACTATATACTGTTTCTAGACGAGAGCATCGTGTTATAACTATCAGCGTTATACCTAGCACACCCCTAATTTGTGGTCCGTAAATGCTTCATCCATTGTACACGAATCACAAATAACACAGAAGTATTCTATGATTTCTCCTAATGCTGGTATAATAACTTTTAAACTATCAGTAGGGGCAAGAATGATGTAAAATATATTTGGTTCATCTTAACGCCTCAGGCTTTTATACGAAACACAGTTGTTTAAAAGTCTTTAAAAATAATAACTCCTGACCTCTAAATAATCGCTTATATAATGTTTGAACCGAACGAGCTTTGACAAATTTGTGTATCACTTTCATTAGCTGTAATGCCAACGATTTCCAAAGCAGGAGAAACGGTACCCGACCTTTCGAACTTCTGTAGCGTATCGGAGGAAAACCTAGATTCGAGATCCGTTACCGCCCAAGAGGAAAACTTAAAGCAATTTTTCGTGTTCATTAAATATGCATCGCGAGTTCAACATGAAATCCTTCATTTATCAAATTTGGGTTTGGCATAACATCGTTTTCAGTGAAACGCCGTCAAGGGGCTACAAAAACACCATGTGTGATTTTTGCTCATTTTTTTAACATCTCGCCGAATTCTATAGCTGATTTATGACAAAAAACAATGGGAACGATTCGACGGACTTATCAATTTTGTTTTCAAACCACGGCTTCAATTTTACTGCTGAAAAACAAACGAAAGGGATTCCGTTGAATAAACTTCGTCGGTTTTTCTTTGTTAATTTGGGTTGTTTTCACAGAATCACTCGAATTACTTTTTAAGATCGCGTTAATTGAGCCTAAAATATTATAACGATTATGTTGTTGTCCAATACAAATTCTGAAAAACAGCAGTGAGGATTGCTTTAAAGAACAGTCGACTTTAATTTTAAAATTGTAATCTTTAGGGTTTAAAAAAACATACATTCACTATGTGTCTATACTAATACATGAGATATTTTTTTGTTTACTTGCATGTATGACGTAAGCTCTAGAACTACGGAACTGTTTGGGAGCAAGTTTTAATATTTAAATCGTTATTTGAATAAATTAACATTGATACCCTACTGGTATCGTACTAGACATCTGCTAATGACGTAGTATGGTTCATTTTGTTGATCCGCCCTGGTCCATAGCATACTTTATGTAGTAAAGCTGAGGAATTTACATGTTTGCATGTCTCAGAAACTACCATTACGATCTGAGAAAATTTCTTTGAGTTAGATGGTTACTGCAATTGAGTTGTTTGACATTACTGCAGATGTTTTTCACACAACAGTAAACAGTATTTAATATCACTTTTGTAATTTCCAAGAAGTCTAAACCTAAGTTCACACCATTTTTGCGTCAATACATCTTCAGCCATCACATAAAAAAATATTAATTTCGAAAATTCAAATTTTACTATTTTGCACGAAAACAGCTCCAACTATTAATAAGAAACACAAAACCATTCTGATTTCAAAAGCATATAACTAATCTGGCTCTATACTGACTAATTTTTCGATACAGAGAAGGAAATCAGGATAAAATTAACAAGTTTCTAATTTACAATGTCTTAGTCAATTCATGTTGATCAGTGAAACATTTTACTTCAATCACTTTTTGTTTCCACATGAGAAGCCATAATTATTAACATTGATGTCAAGACTTGATACTTCTGTTACCAGCCGCACATGTCTCTATACTACTTGGGTGCTACTATATTTTAAACTGTGAACCGTTTTTGCTGTGTCTTCTTCATTTAGTATTTTTTTCTCTCAGTCAGTTTAAGTTTCTGATGGCTTGGTAGTCCAGACATTTAGGCGCGCGATAATATTGATGAACAGTTTGGAATAAACATTTTAAAGAGCAAATTAAAGCTGCATTGTCGTGATTTATTGTAAACATTTGGAGACCGACAATCCAAAAATTGAACAACAAATCGATATTTTAATATAGTAGCATTCCTTTAATATACGTCACAATTCGTGTTTCCGGTTGGAACATCTGCTTTCTCCAAACCGCATATTTTAATCGCTCATTTCCCCAAAGAGTAATAAAAAGATTTCCCGACTTATGTAGATTCAGAAGCTTACGATATAAATATAAAATGGGAAAATATAAGAGGAGAATCGGTAAAATTCTTTCGTAGGGGAAAAGTCGCTGACAAAACTCCTTGCGCCGTAATCCCTTAGTCGTTATAATCTTTCGAGAGTGAGATTGAGAAACGTTTTGTTGACAAAGCTAGAACAATCTGCGAGTTTTGTCGCTAAATAATGAGGCCGAAAATTTGGAGGTTTAAAATTTTTTAAGTTTCTTCAACTGCCATTTTCCCGTTTAGATCTCAATGGACGTTTTAAGATACTTAAAGAAGTTCGTTCATACATTTTTTTAATATCTCAAAATTAACAAAAGTAAAGAATTTATACTTAGAAGTTGGCAGAGAAACTTTATTGTAGATGGAACTGAAAAATAGACAGTTTTTGCTTAAATTAAAAATTCTTACTCACATCGTTTAATCGCAAAATCTGGGCAAACTGTTTGAATTTACATTTCTGGAAACAACTTGCACTAGAAATTTCTTGTAGTCTTTTGTTTTTCTGGCAACCGCTGTACTAAACAGACACCAACACTTAAAATCCGCCATATATGAATTTAAATCACCAAAATGTATTATTATCTAGTTGGCAGCAAAGGGATATGGTAAATTTAAAAAGTAACGCATACTTTATTGAACAAAGTAATTTCTTACATAATATGTTTCACAGAAATACAACTAAACTAAAAATCGTTCTTCATCAAACTATTGTTAAACACCCCGTAATCATCACAGAATTGTATTACTTCCGGTAAATAGAGTAAACCCTTAGTTTCTTGACTTCACTTTGCAAATGAAGTCTAATATCTCAAAATATTGATATAATAGCATACATACTTAATTATTTATAAATCCTCCCCTTTGAAAACACTTTTTATGTACGAAAACAATCACAGCGTGCCTTTAAAAAATGAACATTCAATCATATTATTATTAACTCGAATGACTTCAAGGATTCCTCTAAACGTAATTTTTACCTTTTTGTAATTAAAAAATTTCAGCTTCGTATTTATACATATTTTATCAAATTTTTAACCGTTTAAACTCAAAACATTAATTAATTATTTATTCAAAACACTAAGATACCTTTTACCGCCTTAACCGATAAAAAGTGCTTGAAGATAATGTCGTGACTTCGTTACCCTCTTTTAATATTAATGAAAGAACTTTATTGAGTATTCGTTTGAGGAAAATGCATTTTCTTAAAGTTAGACAACTAATTGAAAAATTTTAATTATATTCATACATGAAAATTTAATTTGATTACTCATGAGAAACCGTTATTAGTTTTGCATGGCTTAAGTTTGAGAACTCTTGCAGCATCTATGGCTAGTCCAAAGTTTAGTGTTTGAACGTACTTTTTCTTATCTCTTTTTGTTGAAGATTCCAATACATACTATACATGCTAAGCAGTGTTTCAACTATCTTTATTTCGTCTGAGTTTTATTATCATATATACATTTATTTGCAACGTATCAATTTTTTCTTGAATCGTATAAATTGTTGTATGGTAACCAGTCCAGACATTTTCTCTTGCTGAATTTCCTCCTTGACTACATTACTTTTGTAGTAATTGTCGTAATATTCTATAACCTACATAGTATCGTATTTATGCAAACAACGTGAAGATAAGTAAACGAAGCAAATGAGAGGTATTACTGTATACATTCGGTTTGTTTAGGCTCTCCGTACACTGTCGTAATGTTTAAAATTTCCATTTGTAGTGCAAAAGGGTAGCATCAAGCGTTTGATGCGTCAAGGAATTATGACACATTGTTCTGTGAAGTAATAACTTTCCGCCAAGGAAGGACTGAGACCTTATTTAAAGACCGTCATTGTCTGAAAACCCGAGAAGTATTAAGTATTAACTGAAAGTTCCGTTGGAAGACAAGCTTTGACAAATTTTTTGACGAGTATAGTTATTACTTATTAGATAGTTATTATTTTAAGTGTAGTTTCTAACAGACTTTTTAGTAAGAACAATATATTTTTTTAAATTTAATTGAATTTAAATGGTGGTATAGTTTGTACATGTGTTGATTTCAATCACAATTACGGATAATTGAAGATGTTTAGATTCTCCGCTCTATTTTACTTTCTGTTGCTATTTTTACACGTTTATTTTCGAGGGAATTATGACAAGAAATCTTAATATGTCGTTAATCTATCTTCTATACTATTATAAGATTGTAGTTTGTCTGTTTGTTTGTTTGTATGTTTGTTCGGGCATCACGTAAGAACTACTCAACTGATTTTGCTGAATTGTTTTTTGTTGCAAAGCCTATAGTTTGACTTAACATCTGGTATACACTACCATGTTCGGTAACACACAATTAGTCAATTGGTTCCACCGCATGCACCAAATATTAAATACTTGCATCAGCTTAGCTTTTATTCAAAATTCGGAATATGCCAATGTTAACATGTTTCGATTTAAAAAAAAATCAACTGATATATCAAGTCTAATTTTACAGGGTGTTCCTTATATAAGATAGGTGAAAAATAGAGTAGAATTGCATGGATTTAAAAATTCTTGAAAAAAGGTATATTAGGTGGCCCTTAAGCAGCTGCATTATTACAATGTTGTTGAAGTAAGGGGGAAGTTATATTGGGTTGTTCAAAAAAGGTATATTGATGGGGCCATAAATAGTTACATATACCAGGTGACAGAAAAACGGGTGGAGTTGAATTATATTTGTACAGGGTTTGGCAATAGTATATATATATATATATATATATATATATATATATATATATATATGGAATTAGAGTTACAGCTATACACGGCAGTTCGAAAACTATTGACTACAATTATTTTACAGGGTGCCTATAAACATTTGCGGTTTGAGTGAAATATGTTGGGGATTCGTGACTTTATATTTATACAGAGTAGTACAAAAATTGTTATATTGGGTGGCTTATAAGTAGTTGTATATATAAGGTGATTGAGATCGGGGGCTTAGCCAAATAATAGTTTTACAGGGTGGATTGAAAAATGTTAAAAAACTTTGTTATATGAGGTAGACCATGAACAGTTGCATCCTGTTATAGGGAATGCATGAAATAAGGGGCGATGCATAATTATAGTAATATATTGTGTTTAACATACTGTTAGAAAAAGTTGCATATAAAGGGTAGTCAAAATATACGGTGGAGAAAAATTATAAATTGCATAGGATAGAGTATAATTATAGTTAGGTAATTAAAAAATGTTATATTGGGTGACAAATAATCAGCTGCATATACAGGATGGTTGCACTATTGGGTGAAGCCGAGTTACAGATACACAAGGTGGTTCAATAAAATGTTGAATAAAATTGTTATATGGGGTGGCCCATAAGTATTTGCAGTTTAGGTGAAATATATTCGGGATTGGTAGATTTATACTTATGTAAGGTGGTTCAACAAAGTTAGAAAAAAATGTTGTATTGAATACCTCATATGTCTTATAAGCTATTCCTTTGCAAAAAATTCTAAATTCCATGCTCCGATCAAACCGCGGGTAACGGAAAGTATTACATAAAATATTACAAATGATATTTCCTATTGTATTTCTGTGAGTTTACATTTTACGACGTTTTTTTGAGTGTTTACCTACATTTCTGTTGCATTCATGACGACAGAAATTTGTTTTGTTATTCTTAACCTAAAATGTAATTTTAAACTACAAAATAATTTGAACTGCATATTAGCCGGTCATTGCCAAAAATTATATAATGTTTAATTTCTGCTGGAGTCGCCGGTGAGAAACCTTAACCATTATATTTGATCCTATACAGTACAGCATTGTACTTTTAGCTGCAACTAGGACTGGCATAACAAGTGGTAACATGTTTCCCTTCTATTCTTCCGAGGAATAAGTTTATTTTGAATATACTTACAAATAGAGCGTGCCAAAATGTTTTCCTATAATTGTTGAAAGATTTCTCAATTCTATACAATTTTATTTCCATATTGTATTCCATTGAAAATCAATAAAATGCATTTTTTTGACTTATCATATTATCAAAATTAATGTGGAGATGCAGTAGATACTGTCAGTAAATACAAATTTCAAAAATTATAATTTTTCTAACGTTTACTGCAAAATATTGGCGGTCTGTATGTGTAAATTACCAATGAGATGAATTTATTCTTACGACGAATTAAAGGAGACGTAAAAACGTAAAATAAAGTACTTTATTTGGGGAAAAAAATTAGAGGGATATTTTTTGTCATCGGAGACTCCACCAGAAATTAAAACAATATGTATCAGTATCCAGAATTCGTTTCTGAAAACGTTTTGAAGTTTAAGGTTATTTTACTGAATTGTATCATTAAAAAATAACTGTAGCTAATAAAATACGTAATTTTGAGACCAAAATACGATTCACTATGTTATAAATATAAGGTTTAATCAACAAATAAATTTAAATACTTCAGTTCTCTATCACAACTTTTTGTTCCACTTCAATATAGAGTTTATATTGAATCCAGATCTAAAATTTTTTTAACTCACTTACATTTTTTAAACAGAAAATTTGTGAACATGACTGCTAGTTATTAAATATATTGTGTACAATATCTGGTCCAAAAAAATTCCAGCGAAAGGTAAATAATATTGACTTGATGTATTTGTACAAAAATAAAATTAAACCCTCTACTTCACTTTTTACTTTTGTTTGCAATAAATACTTTATATCTGTTGACATGGTGTTAACGTCAACAATTTTTGACATTTTTTTAACTTTGCTGAATAAACTTTTACCAGCATCGTGATGATTATCCGGGTAATATCGTTTATCTAAGTGAATTCGTACATGCTAATAAATATTGAGGTCTCTATTTTGAGGTGTATAATTTAATAGAGTTTGGTATTAAGGATTAATGGTAAAGCGTGTAGGGGTTTGAATTATTTACATACTGGTTACTAGATAATGGCAAATACTATATTGAAATGGGTGAGTAAATACGGTAGTATTTAAGTTACTTCAGATAGGGTCGGTTTGCAACCATATGATTATTTTACCCTTTAGCTCATATTCCTGTTATAACTAATCTCAAACTCTGCTCAATAAACAATTCACACAATAATGTGCACTTGCTTTTAGGATCGCATTAAAATTTAGTTACTGACCCACATTTTGGGCCTGTATGTTTGTGTTTACATTTTTAAGGATTCAGCTTTTGAAATTAGATATATAAATGGCAGTCCCCAATACGAAAACATGGTGAATAACAATTGTTTTATTGCATGGCTATTGTTCCCTTAAAGTTAGCTGATTGGAAATTAAAACAACATTTAAAAAAAAATCTTTAATGTTACTTAACATATTTCCATTTTAAAGAGATTTTCAATAGAATCTGATTGTCTTGTAAATGTTATTTGTGGTATATTCTTGATTATTTTTATGTTTTCTTGGAAATAGCAAATTGAAAAATCTAAAATTTGTGAACATGTATGGGACCCAGGCCATAAAATACAATTTGAGAATTTCACTATACTTCAAAAAGAACAACATAATACAAAGCGAAAAATAAAAGAGTTATTTTGAATGAAGACGATTGTATCGCTTCTGCTTCTGTAGAATTCAATAGTATCTGTTTACCGACAATTAAGAAAGAATGGTCTTCTCTTTTTGAACAACCCACGAACAGGATAGTTTATAAGGTTTTTCCTAGGTTTTCCCTTATGAGGTTAATGGGATCACTGAAACAGCACAATTCTTTGATTGTTGGCGAATGCCCTATTTTATATTAAAGTCGTACCTAGGAACGCCACTTATTAATTCTAAAAACAACTCTTTTAAATACTTCCAACTTAAAAGCTGTTTAACTAAAATACATGATCTTTAGAATTTTGTGCTACCTGTATATTTAAAACAACAAATTTTTCTTACGTCAACTTAAATGTCATAAATCAAACTTTCAATTTGCAATTTACATTTTTAATATATATTTTAAAGCCATTGACAACGAAATCAGAATCAACTTACAATATACAGCTTTTTATTGCATTTGGGGTGTTATTTCCCAAGAAAACTTAAAAATAATCAAGAATTGATCTGTTTTCTAATAGTAAAAAACATTCAAAGTTAAAAAATACCAAAAATATATGTGAAAAATCATGTTTTCGTTGGTTTAATGAACCGTCATGATGATAATTACGAAAATAACCCAACATCTCACATAATTTCCGAATAATCTTTAATGGAAAACAAACAAATTTTGTTGTATTATCTAATAAAAACAAGAACGTTAATGTGATTAAAAATTTCATTTTCTTACTACAAGAGTTAATTAAGGTCTTTAACGACGAATCTCTCATAGATTTATATACAACTTGTACATCGTAATATAACATACCAAAAGCATTTATTTAGGCCCACATATCCCAGGCTTGAAAATAACAAGTGCGTAACCCCTTTTAACGGCACCTTCGCACATTAATCCATTACACAAATCGTGTTGTATATAAAATCTGAGCGCTTATTGAATAAACCTTCCCACACTCTTCCTTTGTAGAGGACTGCTTTAAAACCGGAGATATCCTTGTTATATTTTAACAGGAGTTTTATTCAATTACGCCGGAAGACTCCCAAAACTTATCACAATCTCAAACCTTGAGTAGAACAACGCAAATACCTGTTTGGTGGCTGATACGTCTATTGGGTAGAAAGTGACGAGGGCATTGCCGAATTTTGCCGGAGCTATTGCATCTGACGAAACTTCAACAATTTGGTTCTAAAATGCTTTTCGGGAACGACAAGGCACCTCCTCAGCCGGGAATAGATGTGAACGAAAGCCATCCCAAAAGATCTCGTTCATAAGAGCAAGTGCATGGAATTTATCTTAGTATATGATATATTTTTATCCCGGAGAGGTCTAATAACTAGGACAACAATTATGTATTATTAAGTGACTGAATGATTTTAAGCGTACGAAATATATAGACCTTATAACTCACCATGCAAACTAAGATTAGAAGTGTCGATTAACAATTACAAATCTAATGAATATATATTTTCTATCAGTAACTACCATCAAACTTAACATAATGGAATACTACTTATTTTTAGGGAATAATTAGTAATGTTTTGATAAACAGGTGGCGCTACATAAGCTTATGTTTTTCGGTAGCACCAACCTTTAAAAGACATGTGAAAAAAAAATTTATGACCGATCGTAAAATGAAGTTGGGAGACATATCTGAGATACTAAATATATCAAAATGAATTAATTGTATACAAAACTGGGCCTCAAACGAATTTATGATTCGAAGGGTTTTTGAAGCTGTTTGCCCCATCATACCACACCAGCCTCTTTGTTTACTAACTTTTTCTATCACAAGTCACTTTCTAATGATAATTCTGTTTACTCATTAATTGAATCACTGTGAAACTTTATCCAGCTGTTGAGTGAAATCGAAAATTTGAAAATTCTGGAGATCTACGTTTAAAGATTTATTACTCTGAGCATAAATGTTGCCTATTTATCAACCTGAAAAAATATTAAGTCACCCTATAATATACAGGGTGAGGTTTTTTTGATGATCAGTATGGGGATCTCGGAAACTAGCGGAGATAGACCAATGGTTAAATTGGGAAAGATTTGCAGTTTTACTGGCCCAATTTATTGACACTTTCGGATTTTTGTAAAAAGTCATGGCCTACTAGATATTTTGAAAAAATTAAATTATGTCGATTTAGTCAAATCCTTCTAGCTGCTTTGTTTTTGATTTTATAAAAAAAGTGTAAATATCAAAATTGAAGGGAATTGTATCCCGAATATGATTGTCATGTCCTCGTTTGCGTGACAGCCCTCGTTTTCGAGATATGACACAAACTTATCTTTTTTGAATGGAAACCATAGTTGGCTATGAAATCAAAAAAATCGGACATTTTTAGTGCTTTTCAACGATATAATACTCGAAATAGTTATTCATAAAAATAACGGAGTTATGAATGCTTTTCTCTCTTATTTTCACTTTTAACGTAGGTAGCCATGAAAAAGATTGTTTTCACTTTGACGTTTCCTCATTTGAGAGTAATTCCATTAGTAGTGCTGAACTGACAGTCGATATTGACAAGTTTTCGTGATAAAATGGAATATTCTAACGAAGAAAAACTGAATATGGAGGAATGTTATATCATATGCCATAAAAATTCAGGTTGTGCAGCTGAGGAATACTTTCTTAGATATTTTAATCGTCGTCAACCTGCTTTATGTACATTTAAGAAGCTTTAGGATAGTTTACGCAGATATGGATCTTTTACTAAACCACCAAAGGAACATAATCAAATTAACGAAGCAGCACAAATAAATGTTTTGGCAATGGTAAATCAAAATCCATCTACATCAACTCGTGAGATTGCGGCAGAAGCTGGCACATCTCTACAAACTGTAGTTCAGGTACTGAAAAGGCACAAGTTCCACCCGTAAAAACTTTCAGTTTCCCAAACTTTGTATGCTGGTGACGAACATCGAAGTATTTTGTTTTGTACATAGCTTAGAGACATATGCCTTGACAATCCACAGTTTCCATTAAAGGTGTTATGGTCAGATGAAACTAGATTTACTAACTGCGGTATATTCAATAGACACAATGAGCATATAGGGGCTAAAGAAAACCCTTTCCATGTAGAACAAAGACGAGCCCAGATAAAATTTGGTTTTAATGTTTGGTGTGATATCATAGGGTCTACTATTCTGGGACCTTTTATCTATGACGAATCACTTACTGGGGAGCGCTACTTGCATTTCTTGCAATACACTTTTCAAGACATGTTGCATAATTTGAATTTGAAAACTCGTTTAGAAATTGAGTGTTTCCAACATGATGGAGCACCTGCTCATAACTTGTTATTAGTAAGACAACACTTAGATAATATCTATCCAAACTCTTGGATAGGAAGAAATGGCCCACGCGAATGGCCACCCCGGTCTCGCGTTTTGGCAGTTATAGACTTCTATTTATGGGGTGTGCTAAAAAACAAAGTATACAAAAGAAAGTATGAGACAGTTGGTGACCTAAAGGAGGCGGTATTACAAGCAATTGAAGAAATTGTTAGGCGGTCTGTGAGGAAAGCGGTAATGTCAATCTTAAAAAGATGCAATTTTTGTCTAAATAGAAATGGTGGACTTTTCAAACATAAATTGTAACCATTATTATTTACTTTAATTTCATAAGTATTTAGTAAGTACCTACCTATTTAGTTTTTTCGTTATATCTGATATACCTAATAAAAAAATCGTTCAATGTTTTTTGGAATAGTTATCAATAAATGAATCTATTTCATGGCTAACTACGTTAAAAGTGAAAATAAGAGAGAAAAGGATCCATAACTCCGTTATTTTTATGATTGACTATATGAAGTATTATATCGTTGAAAAGCTCTAAAAATGTCCGATATTTTGAGGTCATAGCCAACTATGGGTTCCATTCAAAAAAGATAAGTTTGTGTCGTATCTCGAAAACGAGAGCTGTCACGCAAACGAGGACATGACAATCATATTCGGGATACAATTCCCTTCAATTTTGATATTTACACTTTTTTATAAAATCGAAAACAAGGGAGCTAGAGGGATTTGACTAATTCGACATAATTCGTTTTTTCAAAATGTCTAGTAAGCCATGACTTTTTACAAAAATCCGAAAGTGTCATTAAATTGAGCCAGTAAAACTGCAAATCTTTCCCAATCTAACCATTGCTCTATCTCCGCTAGTTTCCGAGATCCCCATACTCATCATCAAAATAAACTCACCCTGTATGTAAACTAGGACAATACTGACATAATAACATTTTAATGATAATGATAAATATTTAAAAATTGTGTTTTTAACTACTAGAATAAAACAATCTGAACTGTTCAAAATATTGCTGTACCAAAATATATAATTATTTTCCAACTTGAATATGTTTTGCTTTATCAATCAATCCTATACATTGTGTCAAATCCACTGTTTTTTATTAATTGTTGCTATCCTTTATTCTTCCAAAGGTTTCAGAATGAAATATGTAATTGTTTCTAAACCAATATTTGATTACTTTGATATCCAAGTTTACAATAATCAGTGGTACTGAATTAAAAAAAGTTAATGTCTAATGGAGTTAATGCAAGTTAACGGTTCTTTCTTTAAAATAAGTATTTTTTTCCTGTCTGCATGTGAATGCAACCAAATTATGGAATGTCTTCGATGCACATTCCATAGGGAATATTCAAAAAAATGTATGAATTAGATGTTGCGGTTTTAGTTCAATGCTGGTTCAATGCAAGTATATAATTGACGAAGGACCTTTAGCGGAACAATCAATAAACACGTGCGGTCACATAAACGAATCACCAAATAAAAGTTATCACTAACCTTTAAGTCGAAGCTCTGGTGTTTTCTTGGTTCTTCTTTCTTCTGAGGCTAGCCCCGTAATAGCAGGAACAGTTTCTTAGAGCTTCGTCTGGACAACACGTTACACAAAAAAATAGCGACGTAATGTTCATTGATTGAGCAAACAAAAAATGCGGGTTTAACCACAAATGATGCGCTTTTGTAAACACAAAAGAAACAAAATGAAAGCGGTTTAGCGGTTGTTACGAACGAAGTTTTAGTAGCGAAATCGTAACGCAAACAACAACAATAAGCGTCGTCTCTTCAGACGGAATCAAAGCGACCGAAAAGTTCGGAGAACAAACACGAATCTGGATCTTTCACTGATAGTTAGTGCTATAAAAGTAGCGACAGCTTGAATACTCGTATGTATTCGTTATTTCTAGTGTGACTACCTGTTACAAAGTATTCGTTACTCGTTATTTTCGTAAATATAGAGTACTAATGAGTCCATACCTGTTATATAATACGTTGCAATTAAAAGAAAAAAGTAAAGATGTTTGGAATATAAACTGATTTTATTAAGTAACATTTTTATCCAATAGAAACATTGATACTATTTTCAATAAAGAAATACATGAATAATTATATTCTTATACTAATTTGATAGTTCTCCTAAACTACTCATCACAATAAAAATTACAGCATTTTATTTGATGCCCAAAATATGTCATTCACATTTAGAAATATTTTTTTGTCCGTTTGGGTTTTCATGAGACACGTTTTTCCGACAATATTTGCCCGATTTTGACAAAATTGGTTCAGTTGGCAGACTTTACCAACCTGCATAAGTATTCTTTTTTTCTAATTTCCACTTCATCATGGATATAATAAAGTTCGGGCCTGCCAAAAAGTGCATTACCTTTTATATAAAGAAACCTTTCTTCCATATATTGCCTTTGCATAATAATACTACCAGTTATTAGAGTTGTTGTAACACTCGATTTTGTTATTACATACATCAAACTCCATATGGAATCTGCATTCAATAAATTTATTCAATTCCAAATAGAATATCGCGAGTGAATCTTTTAGTTTATAGAGCTGTTTTCGAAATTATGTCTTATACTATAATATACTTTTATAGATCTTAATGAAAATAAAGAAAGACTAGTGAATAGTGTTCAAAATATAAAAGCATATTATATAATGTAGTAAATAACAATATGAAGATATAGTCAGTTATGAATGACGACTTATTCACCTTACTGTCATAACAATTCGGTAGTTCGGCAGTATGTACAGACACCGTTTCGGTACAAATACCGAAATACGGTAGGTTCGAAGTATTCGTACGTGCGAAATATTCGTATGTACGAAACATACGAAATCATAACGTATCATGTGATTCAAGTAACGATACCAATGTAAAAGTAACTATTCGGTACTTAACGTAAATAACGAATACATTCGGTTTGCTAGAGTCCTACTTACAATGACATCTCTCTACATGGGTAACACGGCGACTTTTTGCTAACAGAAATTCTCATTCACCTTTTAACTTCAAAATCAATTCTTACTAATATTTCTAAATTTCCTCCTTTACCTTTCAAAATTTCAAAATATCGTCATCCGATATTATTTGCATTTCGCAAAAAAATAAATTTCCTTAGTTTGAATTTTAATTATACCATTCCTAAATGATATTCACTTCAACAGCAGAAATTTGAAATTGCTAGCAGGATTCGAAGAAAATTTTTCAAGATTTGTCAATGCCCAGGTCTTAAAGTGTGAGGTAATCTACGAATTAACGGATTTTTATGCACTCTAAAATTCACATTTAATTTTCAAAGAACTATAGCATAGTTTTTACTACCAGTTCAAAATCTCGTGGAAATCGAGCTTATTTTTACAATCTTCGCAGATATTCCATCCAAACATTACCGTCAACAATCATTCTTTTAGTGAATCCATAAAAGGCCATTCCGCACAATGGTTCATACAAAAATCTCGTGCGAGAGAAATCCTTTGGTAAAGTGCACACATGTCGGAATTGAAAAGGAGCAGGAAGCGCCGTTCTTGAAAGGCTCCGTGCAAAAAATTATTGAAGTTTCGCATAAAGATGCAGCAGCTCTCGCCACTTCATTATCCTATAGGCGTATCAGCCACCAAACAGTGTTTGCCTTGTTCTGTCGGAAGTTTGTGATTGTGAAGAGTTTCGACAGTGTTCGCGTTTTCACTTGAGGCTTAAGTGAATAAAACTTGAACTTAAATGAGATAGAAATGTCCCTTGTATCGGGGGCTGTTTAATTGCTCTGAATTTCCTGCTTTTTCTAAAAACTTAAATTTAAGTGGCAATGAATTGTAAAACCTGTTGGTTAGTGCTAAATAGTTTATACTATGGTTACAAGTGTAAGCAGAAGAAAATCTACCACGCATGAACAAACAAACAAAGTTTATTAGAATTGAAAACTGCATCCAATTGTGCTATGTTATTACAACATGTAATAAATTGAAAGTTGATTGGAAATAAATCGAAATAAATGTCAGTTAGTCAACTTCAAGAGGGAGGTTCTCAGTTGGTTTCTATATACAGTGTGTCTTCATAAGTTGGATTCAAACGCAAAACGTTGGTATGAATATTATTTAGAGAAAATGTTATTCTTCATAAAAATATTTGCATCGTCAGAAACGTATACTGTAATCATTACATGTCACTTTTTCAATTGTATACGAGGTTTGTCAGCAAATATGAATTTTGCTTTATTTTTCATAATATATAAAAATCTTATCATACAGGGGTAATAAGAATTATAAAATCCATCTAATGATGCAACATCACCAAGAATTGTATAATAAATCTTAATATCAATTTTCAAATTTTGTACTAGGTTTGATAAAGAATATAAATTTTGTTTAAGTTAAGTTTACTAACATAATTTGTTATCAGAAATTTGAAATAAAAACTACGTCCTATTATGCTATATCAATTAAAACTGTGTAACTATTTATTATAAGATTCCACGGACATGAGTCTATTAAATGAATGTCCGTATAATTAACAGACCTAAAGAATGATGAATCATTTCATGCTTTCTAGCTATGATATTTTTTTAATCGGTTTTTGTTTTAAAAAAATGTATTTATTACACTATTGCCTTCACATTGACATCAGGCGCCTTTTAATCTCTCCAAAGGGAGGGGCATTAATAGCAGGTGAAGATCTATTTTTTCTTTAAAAATGATGGAGGGTTCTCCATTTTTATTTAATCTTACGTTGATTCTGTGAATGTCATATCGGTATTCCAGTACAAATATAAATGATTTGTGAAAACAGTCCTAAGAACATACTTTACAAAAGCTTAGAGTCGACCTTGGGTTGGTCGTTCCACAAATGGTTACCACGGCAGCATGGATGCGTTGCTTAAAATGTTGTACTATGATTATGAAGATTGTGGATGCCAGCTCTACGATGGTAAACAGCGAGGAAATTGGTTTACTATCAGTTGATATGGACAGGTGATGGTAAAGTCTATTTCTAGAAGAACAAGAAAAAACGGTTCCCTCTGTATCAAGTGATTTCCAACCATTTGTCAGTGTTAGAATTTCCAGCTAAGACATACCGCAGTTGATTATGACTCCAGATTTGGAGATGAACGTCTTCCAACAAACCCAATGTCACGTAAAATACAAAACAATTATTTATATACAGGAATACTGGTTGATCTTATTTTAGACATTTCTTTTCTCAGAATATCTGTGAGGAACAATTTCTGTTGCAGAAAAAA
This sequence comes from Octodonta nipae, assembly GCA_034190945.1. Classification (NCBI taxonomy): domain Eukaryota; kingdom Metazoa; phylum Arthropoda; class Insecta; order Coleoptera; family Chrysomelidae; genus Octodonta; species Octodonta nipae. Next base: position 13,944,881 of record CM067216.1, read on the forward strand.
ATAATAAAAGCATGTTAAAGAGAAAACCATTACTGAGTGTCTGAGTCAAGGAATAAAGTTTAACCCGAACGATAAAAGTGCCGCGGACCAAAGCAAAATCTATGATTTGCATGAATGAAAAAGCGCGAGTCTGCGCCGCAAAGTTTACTAACGTAATATTGATTAGTATAAAGAATAAAGAATATATCAAAACCACAACACATACACACACGTTGGCTAGACTTACATTATGAGTCCTCAAGCTAACTAATTACGCTGGTGTACGACACAAACAAAAAGCTTTACATAATGCGCCCTTATTTACGTTATATTTATTACACCAATTCTGTTGTAAACTTCAAACTTAGAGAGCACCTCTTTCCGGCTACACAATAACCTTTATCCATTATTATGAAAAACTAATGTGAGGAGTACAAAAAGCTGTCGCGCGAAAGTTTTGCAGAAGAAGAACCGAAATGGCAGACCGACAGCGACCCAGGCGACGAGGAAAGTGCTAAATTATTGTAACGTCCGTAAAGTGTCAAGCTTTTCTCTATTGTTTGATTTGCTCCGTTTTCGAAATACTGTTTTAGGCGAATGCGTGACACATTTTTATAACGGAGTCCTTCGCACTAGTCTCTGTGTTCCGTTTTCCCGTTGATTTTGTGGGTGAATAGAAGTGGTGATGCGGAATGATTTCTCACCTACAGAGCGTATATCGTTGCCCAAATAGATTTGGAATAGGTCCGTCTGCAAAACTGTCGACAGATTTTACTGTCACTCAGTCGACTACAGTGCCTTTTTAAAGTTGCATGTAAATGAGACTAAAATATACAGGACATGTGAAGAAAGTGAAAAGCTACAACTTTGTAGTCACGCCAAAGGTGGAGGAAATCATCGCCAGCATTCATTTTCAAAAGACAATACATCTGACAGCAAAGTCACAAATAAGGAGCGGTTAGCATTAAGAAATCTCCGGATAAACAAAGAGATCGTCATCCTGTCAGCAGACAACGGAATTGCTACCACAGTTATGAGAATTCCACCCAAATGTAAGAGCAACCGCCACCTCTTTCGTCATCTGGAGTTTACAGCCATCGCAATGTATAAACACCAGAAGAATCTCAATAAGAAAGAAGAAGTCTTAAAACTCAACAAAATTTGATATCCCCAACTATAAGGCGTAATCCCGAAACCCTCTACTAGGCTCGTAGTCCCCGCCCACTTACTTCCTTTAGGCCTGGCCAATCAGGGCAGAGTACCCACCTACCAGTTGACATAAATACCAGGCCTCTACTACGCGAAAGTCCTATGGGCTCTACCACTCGAAAGTCCTATTCGCTTCGAGTATACTACGAGGTATCAGTTACGCCTGCTAAACCGAAGATGTCTGCTGCAGTTCCAGACGAAACGTTGGAGGAAATTCCACTAGACTACGGCGAAAAGTCCGGAAAACTACTGTGAATTGATAGAAATGCAAGATTACATACTTGAATTATTTTTTTGTTGCAAAATTGAAAATAAATGCAAATACCTGACTTTTCGTCAAGAGACTTAAGTAGCTTTGGTTTGAGTATGACATAATATTTCATTGAGACTATATAGTGACGTCTTGTGTGCTATTCAATGTTGGGAAGCAAACTGATTAGTTTTTATTTCGTCTCAACCATATATTTTTTCATGCATACATTAGCAGAATATGAGGACCGTAAATAATGAATTTTCTGAACGAGGAATTCGTTTATTTCATCTCGTAAAATGTAACCAAATTACTCTCTATATAATAACATTAACGAAGTTCTGAGGCAGCAAATGTATCAGCTCCATACATCTAGATTAATTTATTGTGGTTCCTTAGTCTGTAGGTATTTAATCATCGCTGTCAGGGCTTTCCCTTCGTGTGCTCTGAAGAAATACTCTTCGGTCTACGTTTTATTCCCAGAAAGGGAGAAATAACGTTTTTATCAACACTCTTGTGAGGGATTTGCCGCTGAAGGTCTGTCAGACATTTGAAGAACCATCTTCGTGTGTATTACTCATATAGTAAGGTGTGATTCGATTTGATGCAATCCTACTTTATTTGTTTAATCATGATGAAGTAACACAAACCTATTTAGTGTATTTCTTATTTTTGTGTAGAATGAATAAGTAAGAAAGATGACTTTATTTTTGTCTGAGATCCGTGTCATGATCAAATGCAAGAACTTAAAAAATAAAACATTTTAAAAAAAATATAATCGACTTCCAAGTATAACTAAAAAGTTGACAATATGTATAACAAAATACAACTCTAGACAATAAATACCATATTCAGTGTTGTTAGGTACCTACACAGAAAGTAAAAACTGTAAGCATTAAATGGTGCTCATTCTGTACAATTTAATTACCTACTTATCTAGTATATTTTTGAAGTCGGTGCCAAGCAACAATCAAGTTTGATGAAGTTGCAGATAAGTACTTAATGCAGGATTTTAGATTGACTTGGCACCGACTTTAAAAATATACTGTAGGTATCACATTATGGTAAAATTTTTAATCACACACTATGACAATTATTCTTCTCCGCCCTACATTTCACTATCACATATTCATGGACCGCATTTTATAACATTTTTTCTGACATTTTTCGACCACCAAACGTCCAGTCCACCCTATATTCCAACTATCCTGTACATAAATATTTTTTTCCCAAAACTCCAGATTAAATTGAACTTTTAATATTAGGAGTGATTACTCTTAACTTACTGTGATGAACAAATACTTCTAAAAAACTATACTGTATAATATCTGCTGTGAAATTTGCATTAAGAAATGATAAATTAGTTATTTTTTACATCGATATAATTCCGACCGATTTGTTTGCTATAACTAAACACCCTGTGTATAATCGCACCAAATTGTTTAGAGTTTGACATGTGTGTCTATACACATCAATAAAGGGTTTGGGAAAAATCGACAAATTTGTTAGATATATTGGTCGATTTCCATGCACCCATGTGTTTATTCACAAATTTTATCACCTAACCAATAGAATTCTTTTCCAAAATTTCAAGTTGCACCAATCCGGATATATACTCTATAAAACAAGACCATAATCGTTCAAATCGGGGCACAACAGGAGAAATTAGGTAACATACTTAAAAAGAAAAAAATATATACGCAGCGAATTGATAACCTCCTTTTTGGAAGTTTGTTAATAAATAAATTAAGAACAAACAAAATTAAGCCTTTATGAGGGATTATTTTTATAAATATAATAGTAAAAACTATAGGGTTTATATCAATGAAAATTGATGTTAGCTATAATTAATGGAAAAGAATAATTTTGACAATTTATCTCCTTATGACTTTTGACATTTTCTGAAAAGATAAGTATTTTATGACACAAGCTCTAACAATATTTTGGAAAACAAAATGTTAAATTAGTTTTTTGTATTTAAATAGCGAAACAGTTCATCATAAATTACTTGTCATTCTCATAAGTTATTACCTAGCCGATGATAGAGGTGTAAAAAAAGTAACTACTCGATACTCGAGTACTCGTAACTTGCCTGGATCCGAAGTAGCTAATACAAAACTCACCAGCGGTATAGTTAATCAAATGTTTCTGTAAGTATCGAATCCTTGATGTTGATGAATACACATACTCGACATGGACTGAGTTAATTTTTAGCCGCAGAACCGTATGACGGCGAGCAAAATGAATACTATGAATAGTGCCATCGATCAATATTTTAAGAAAACTTCTTTGCAGTAATTACAGATTTCTTATTTATAATAAATAGGTCAAAAAAATGTTTTATATTAATAATCAAATTCATAATTATTTATGAGTTATAATATAGAAATATATAGAAATGATAGCAATAAAATGTTGTTTTACAGTTTTATTATAAAATTGCATTGTTACAGCCTTTATAATAGACTGTTTGGTGGACAAATGATTTCTCAACCAACGTCACATGGCGCGCCGCCTAACCCTTAAGAATTCGAACTTAAAGAAGTCCAAAGTACACGATTTAGTAAAAAAGAACAAAGATGTCAGTTGAATTTTGAATTATTTGTGGTTGTGGAATTTGTGGATTTAGTCTCTGCGTTTGTGTTGTGTGTATGTATTTTCGGAAAATCTGAAACTTTATTATTGTAAATATTATATATTCATTATAAAATTCGGTTTGATTTCGAAATAGAATATTTTGCCAGGTGAGTGCCTCGGAATACTTCTAAAGAAAAATAAGTTTTCTATGTTGAATCTCTGATAGTAACATATAATTTGCATTTCCTTAGCATGACTGAAAATCAGAAACGAAGTGAAATTTGGAATTATTTTACCTTGTTATCTAATGAGAGGACAAAATAAAGGCCTTTTTAACAATTTGCGCCACTAACAGTTAGAAAAATAATTGTCCGCAGTTAACTAATTATTACCAATTTATTTTTTAGATAAATACATCTATACGTTTATTTTTTTAAAGAATCGCTAGGTTGGATATCTGATTTTTAAGAGTACCATTTCTTTTTTTGGCTAGAGGCGAGTTACTTAATATAATATGAAATGTTAAACCGGTTTTTGAAAAGATATACGTAGGCCCATACATTGCTAAATCAGCGACATACCAATAACAGATAAAATGAGAATTATACCTACACCATTTACCACTATCGAAATATCTTCTACATTTACTCATATGATCTTATCAAACGTCGTTACATCTTATACTAAATACCGAAATCGAGAGCCTTAGAACGAGTACTCGAGTAACGAATATTTAGTAACGAGTACTTAACTGAAAAGTAACGAATAGTTACGAGTACTCAAAAGTAACCATACTTTACACTTCTAGCCGATGAATATCCGAGAACCACCCGATTATAAAATAAATATGTAGGGATACTTTAATATTTTCTTAAACCATTGGAATGGCATTTTCAACTATTTTAGTGGTAAAGCTTTACATTTTTTCATTTGTACAAATTATGAAGACGCGAGATGTAAGACCGACATCTAGGATTTTCGAGAGAATCAGTACACAGAGGTTCCGAATCTGGAGCCGTTCCGTGCAATTGCTGTTCTCCCTTAACTCCTAGGACAGAATGTCACCATAAAATTTTCAGGTTACTTCACCTGTCAGAGATATTGAATACTCTCTTCGAAGTGTCATTCCTTTGTACGCAAGACAATATATATTATATATAAATATATAATATATATTGTTTCTGGTTAGGGAACCTTCATCAGTTGCGCTTCCCACAATTGAATATCCTCTCGAACACTTCTTTATGCATTTGTTGCATTTCATTAAATTTGAAGACGCGAGATGTAAGTAAGACCGACATCTAGGATTTTCGAGAGAATCAGTACACAGAGGTTCCGAATCTGGAGCCGTTCCGTGCAATTGCTGTTCTCCCTTAACTCCTAGGACAGAATGTCACCAAAAATTTTCAGGTTACTTCACCTGTCAGAGATATTGAATACTCTCTTCGAGGTGTCATTCCTTTGTACGCAATTGCGTAGTAACCTGAAAATTTTATGGTGACATTCTGTCCTAGGAGTTAAGGGAGAACAGCAATTGCACGGAACGGCTCCAGATTCGGAACCTCTGTGTACTGATTCTCTCGAAAATCCTAGATGTCGGTCTTACATCTCGCGTCTTCAAATTTAACGAATTGCATCAAATGCATAAAGAAGTGTTCGAGAGGACATTCAATTGTGGGAAGCGCAACTAATGAAGGTTCCCTAACCAGAAACAATATATATTATATATTTATATATAATATATATTGTCTTGCGTACAAAGAAATGACACCTCGAAGAGAGTGTACAAATTATGTTTGGCTGAATTATATATCACAAAGTGAATGTTGCAAACTAATATCTTTGGTAAAAATTTTGTCCGCCCCAGCGTTTTTATTTAATTTGTTTTCAGTGAGAAGACTAGGCATTAAATTTAGAGAATGTTGGTTAACAAAAACTCATCAGCTGTCGAGATCAAATTATTGGATAAGCGGAAAACTGGGAATCAGGAAAGCTAATCAGGAATCATTTATCGAAAGTCGTTTCACGAACGATAGAATTTCATGAACAGCGCGAATAAAGCCGAACGGGAATGAGTAGGAAAATCGGGATAATCTTATGCGATTTACTATTCCAGTACTGTTTTATCTGCAACATTTCGCTGTAGTTACGAGCCCCCACAACATTTTTCTGCGACAATTCTGAAATCAGAATGGAAATGATTAAAAAATAATTTGTAATCTCTTATAAGGATGCAGTAAAATGAACGAAACTTTTCTGAAATTTGATTAAGAGATGTTCTTTCAAAATAGCTGTAATCACCATTTTTACAGGGAGTCTTTATTATTCATTGAATTCAAGAGGATCTAGAGTCTTTAGGGAGAGTAGCTGCTATCATTTGCTTTGCTATTTTAGCAATAGGTATATATATTCCATCGTCTATCACAAGAATTTGGCCTTTTTTGCTTACTTCTGCCATCATTTTTTAATCTAATGCTGAGCTTTCCTTCATATTTTATTCTACTGAAATTGTCTCTTTGCTGTTTTTATCAGCTGCTGTAGGAACGAATTATACTGAAGTGAATGTTTTAGTATGAACGGTTTTTCTTCTTCTTCTTATTCATACGTAAGGTCCATGATCTGTTTTTACAGTAGGCAATATTTAATCGTATTTGTGTGGTTGTTTCCTGATGTCCTAACCTATCTTTGGTGGTAGGCCTGTTAGTCTTTTCCTTTTAGCTTTCCCCACTCTGTCAATCTTTGCTAACTGTGTCTTCCATTCTTGTCACCTTTTAATTCCATCACCTAACTATATCTTAGACATTCCAGTTTTGCCTAATATTTTTGTTTCGTACTCTATCCTGCCTAATCTTTCTTAATAATAATTTTACAATGAACGTCACGATGCTGTGGCTAAAATACTGCACTAGGAACTAGCACTGAAACTTGAACTATCACAGTCGGTAAGATTACCATACTATAAATACAAACCAGAATCAGTTTTAGAAAATAACAACTACAACCTGTACTGGGACCGCACGATACTGACTGATCGGACTGTTGCCCACAATAGACCGGATATAGTTTTGGTAGATAAAGTCGCTCGGAAAACAACTTTAATTTACATAGCAATTCCTAACAACAATAATATAAATATCAAGCAGGCTGAGAAAATAACCAAATATAGGGATTTGGAATTTCAAATAAAGACTCAGTGGGGCATGAACAACACACAAACTGTACCAATTGTTATGTTAACGACAGGACTAGTTCCAAAACATCTATTAAACAATTTAAAATACCTCGGTCTGGACGAACATCTTTACAAGCAAATGCAAAAAGCCTTCCTGTTAGGAACAGGCCGGACGGTCAGGAAGTTTATAGGAAACTGCTGCCACGACTCTAACCACGGGCCTGAAAACCTAGCAAGGGCTCCCACAGAGCTAAACCCTTTTTATATCTAGGATATCTGGGGTTTAGTGAATTTCCCCCTAAAGGCACGCTACGCGTGCCTTAGAGGGAGTGTGCTGTCCTACATTGTATGGTCAAGTTGGGGATTTTAATATTTTAGTCTGAGCTCTTCTTGGTTCTTGTTTTGTTCTCATAATATCAGATCTGGTTTCGGTCGTATAAGTAAGTGTTGGTCCTATACATGTTTCATGAATTCTTGTTTTCGTTTCCATTTTGAGATGCTTGTTCCTACATAATATGTCTCACCATGCGCCTGCAGTGTTTGCTTCCTTCCTTAGTTGATTTGTTATTTTTTGGAGAATGTACAGATTATTTATTATATCTACTAGCTCTAAGACCGACATTACTTGATTTGTGATTTTTAGGTCCATCTCTTAATGGTTCCTTGGACACAATCAGGCATTCTGTTCTCTTGAGTCTATAATCCTAATTAGTGGTGACGATAGGTTTTTCTCTTTAAGTATATTGATTACCTAGTGCTATCTGGTGAAAATGGTGTCTGTTGCCCATCTGTTGTTACTAAAACCTTATTGTTTTTCGCTTTTAGGGTTGACCCTAAGTATTCCGTTACATTTTTGGTAAAGATTGTATATATTATTTCTAGTGTCGGTTGCTGGGTTTTTGTTATCTTATGTTTTCTGTCATGACTAATTAACATTAATTTTCACAACAATTGTTGCTCCAATTCGTTAGTTCTTGGTGAATATATGTTTTAGTTGTAAAAATATTGATTAAATAGTGATATCAAGTATGCGTTGAATCAGTTCAAAAATATGTTTTACGTTTAACAAATTAATAACAGTTTCGTTTTTTGAAGACGTTGTTTACATTTACCATTTTACATATATGAAGCTTGGTAAAAGCTGTAGGCTTTACGTATTTGTATGTAGCAATAGCACTCTAGAGATAATAACTTAATCAAAAAGCAAATATTAGGATATTAAAATTATTGACGGTATTAACCGATAAAGAATGTATGGTTCTAGATAGCAATATGGCACAGCTTTGTAAAATACCACTACTATGATATAATCCCATTTACCTCTAAATCAACGTAATCCATGAAAATAACCATATAATGCAAACACATAGCGGAGTTCTGGCCGCTTCGATATAAACGAAATGTTGTCATAATAATTTCCAATTAGCAGCTCTAATGACAGCACTAATTATATTAATAAATATGGTACAGCGAGCAAGAGTTTAAAAAAATTATGTATCTCTGCGGAGACATTTAGGTAAAGTGTTTTTAGATTACATATACATTCCAGAGACTTATGACAATTATGACAGAGCTGTAAAAAAATACAGGACTGGTTTAAGGTAGTTTTATTATTAGTTTTTTGAAATGAGCCCCCAAAAAAATTGATAAAATGGAAAGTTTTACATTATTTACGTCAAATAAGTTTTTACTTCTTGTGTTACATGTTCTTTTAATTGCTTGTGTTTCGCCTGTAGCAGATAAGAACTGATTTCATCTTTTGCATCGTCTTCCCTTTGATCTTTCATTTTAGAGTGTATAATCAACCTTCAGTCATTTGTTTTATCCATAAGCTTTTTTCTTTAACCTATACATTTCTCTTCCTCGGTCTCTGCTTCTCTGATCTACTGTGACCTTCTCCTCAGTTTACAGTTTATATATATATATATATATATATATATATATATATATAAGAATCCTACGGAGACACAATATCGATACTATTTTCAATACAGACAGAAAAATAAGCACGATGTTGAGGACTCCGAAGACGAGGATCGCTTTAGAACAACAGAAAGTGTACGAGATTCCATTTGCAGACTGTCATAAAACCTATGTGGGGCAAACTAACAGAAAAATTCAAGTTATACGTGATGAACACCCGAACGCCATAAGAAAGCAGGAAAAAAACAACACAATCTAAACGCACGCAATGAAATCCAGAACATGTGGAATTGTTGGAAAATTGTATTAAACACCGGACCCGTCCTATAACAACTCAACCGGAAATAACCAATCAGCAAGCGGGAGGCGTGGCCACTGAGCGCCAAGGGCCAATCACAGGCAGCCGTTCACGGTGCCAACTGATAGGCGCTGAGCCGCGAATATATAACAGCGCGCGCTCCTGAAAATCTTAGTATTCGAGTAACTAGAAGCGAAAGGAGAATGCTACGACAAGTATGCGAACCGACCTGAAGAGGGCAGATATGACTCTGCCGAAACGTCGTCATTTTACCATCGATCCCGGCAGGGATCAGTTATCAACTACGCGGGTGAATTCCCGAAAACCACCTAACACACACACACACAATCATATATACATATATATATATATATATATATATATATATATATATATATATATATATATATATATATATATATATATATATGGTGATTCATTTCCTCAAAAAATTTTTTTCTCGGTGCTCAAGCAAAATTTTAATCTACCCATAGAAATAAATATTGGTAAAAAACTATTTGTTCAGAGTCAGTTCTTTTTTTCTCCCTAATTTTTGCGATTCACTCAAAAAACATTGAAAAATTACAATTTATTCCAAAAACTATACTTTGATCGCTCCTACTGACGACCCAGTGCAAGTTATGAAAAAAAAAATAGTAAAGCAATTTTAAAGAGCGTGGAATTTCCCGTAAGGTCCATAAAACCGATTCAGAAAATGTTAAAAGGTGTCTGAGCATTAGGAATTTGAAAAAAAAAAACTTTTTCTACGTGCATTTTAAAAGAGAAAACTTCATATTTAAATTGCAAGTACTTAAAATTAAAATTAGGAGCTCAATCTTGGTGAGAATTTTTGTTTCTATGGGTAGATTAAAATTTTGCTTGAGCACCGAGAAAAAAAAATTTTGCGGAAATGAATCACCCTAATATATAATATATATATATATATATATATATATATATATATATATATATATATATATATATAAATCTAATTATAATGGTAACGGCTGTTAAAATTAGTATTCAAACGAATTGCGGGTAGCAGCCAAAGATTAATAAGTGTACTCTTTTTTATATGAGAGCTTTCGGAATTCTTTTATTCCTTCGTCAGTCAAATACTGAAAAAGTTACAAATATTGTTGTTACTATAATTACTATAAATGAAATTAAATGGTAACTTACTAAAGTTGAGGTTCATAAAATAAAATTAGCATGTCTAGAGAATTAAACAACGTAACATTCAGTTTTTCGGTTGTAGTTTCATGAAATTAGATCCAAATTTGAATTTTTTTTTTAATGACAAATATAAATGAGAAACCATAGAAATGTCGGAGGTAATATTATAAGGGGTGAGAGTTTTTTTTTATATAGTTTAAGAAAATAAATAAATAAATAAATTTCCAGACAAGTTCCAAAAGTAAGTAATATATGCACATATATACCACAAAAACAAAAACGTATGGGTTGATTATTATTTTATATATACACATATATATTAGTATCAGTCATCAATAGTATCAACTGAACTATTGACAGAAGAGTTTGCTGTTAGTCTATCATTATCCAATTTCAACAGGTTACAATAAATCACATTAAGATCCCGTACATCAGTCCGTCGATTAATGCTGTTATCATAATTATTGATGAAAACCATTTCTAAGAAATTTCGTTTAAAAGTATTACGTTCTAGAGCTAAAATTTTTGTATTTTCAAAATCCGCACTGTGGTGATTATTAAGACAATGTATGGCTAAAGAGCAATTTTCTTTTTGTAGCCTAATATCACTTTTATGTGATGTTATTCTATGTTTTAAATTTCTAGATGTTTGCCCTATGTACGTAGCAGGACAATCATTGCAATTAATTTTATATACTACGTTGGACTTAAGGTCTTTAGGTGTTTTGTCTTTAATTTTATTGAATAAATCACCAACCGTTTTTATGGATTTATATGCAAATCTTATACTACGTTCATTTTTAAAAATGCTTACAATTTTGGGAGTAATATCTTTGATGTATGGAATTGAAACATAATTCAGAGCAAGACCTGTCGAATTGGATTTGTTAATGAGAGAATTATTAGATATTATATTTACGTTATCAAATTGCGATGTGTTAAAAATTAGTTTATTTAAAAGTTTTGAGGGATACGAGTTGTTTCGGAAAAGTTGATATAATAATTGCAAATTTTTTTCTTTGTAACAAGGATGACCAATATTACATATTCTTTTCTTCATTCCATTTATTAAGTTGATTTTCGTTTTAAATGGATGATGGGAGTGGAAATTTATAAATCTGCCTGAACTGGTAGGTTTCATGTACCAGTCAAGTTTTATGTTGTTATTGTCGTCTCGTATCACTTTAGTATCTAGAAAAGGAACTCCATGTTGATGATCTTCTTCTTCTATTGTAAATTGTAAAAATGTATTATAATTATTAAATACTCTTAATAGTTCAATGTTACTTCCTAACGGGATACAACAAATGATGTCATCAACATATTTTTTTAAAAAAGGAATATTGAAACTTAATTTGGAGAGGCAACTGTCAATGAGGTCATCCGTTACATATTGTGCTATAATTGGCGAAAAACTTGATCCCATTGGTGAACCGAAAATCTGTTTATAATAACCTCCATTGAACGAAAAAACCGTTGAATCAAAAATAAATTGAATGAGTTGAATGAAATTATTTTTATTAATGTTAGTATGTAAAGAAAAAAAAAACTCTCACCCCTTATAATATTACCTCCGACATTTCTATGGTTTCTCATTTATATTTGTCATTAAAAAAAAATTCAAATTTGGATCTAATTTCATGAAACTACAACCGAAAAACTGAGTATTTGACTGACGAAGGAATAAAAGAATTCCGAAAGCTCTCATATAAAAAAGAGTACACTTATTAATCTTTGGCTGCTACCCGCAATTCGTTTGAATATATATATATATATATATATATATATATATATATATATATATATATTATATATTCAGAGCGCAGTATGATTAATACTTGAAGAAAGAGAAGCAGGAACAGGGATACAACGAGAGACTGAAAGTACATTTCGGAAGAAGCTTTCGCTTCCATCGTTTATCCTCAAATGATTGCCGCTCTTATTTTATAATAACAGTTGATGGAGTGCTATCCATAAGTTCCTATTATACAGTTTTGTTATCATATTTAAACTAATTTCAGTTTGAAGACAATATCAGTGATGAAATAACTGATCCAATAACTTGATAGTTAGTCTCTTCCTACATTATCGACGGTGGGTTACCACAAATTATTAATAAGTGCCTTCCACTTATCACGAGTTTCATCTCTTTGAAGCTCCCATCATCGCATCGTCTTTGGCAGTAGCCTACTTTTCTTCATTATCGATATCGTTTCTCTATTAGAGCCTTTTTTATAATTAATTTGCCCGTGCAGGAACTGTTGTTCTTTTTTCAAACTTTTGCACACAGCAGGTCCGCCATCGATTATTGCATGCTTTTAACTTCGCTGACGAACTTCCGACTGTGTATTTTTTTCTTATTCGAACCAATAATTTTCAGAACTCGCAATTTCCACTTTTCCATTCTTGCTGGAAGTTTCGTCGGTTTGTTTATCAATTTTATATTGTCTTCTTGTTCTGTTAACTATTATTCATCGGTTCCTGCAGGAATAATGAAAAATATTTTAGAATGATAAACGTAAATTTAATTCGATGGAAATGTATATCTCACATTAGTTAGTACGAAAACATCTGTGTTGGGTTACTATGCATTAGTTAGAGTTAGATGAGAGACAAAAAATCTTGCTCAACTAACCCCATGATTTAAAAGAAAAGCAATATTTTCGTTTTGCAATTTACAGCAATAAATGTAAAGCCATTGACAACGAAGTCAGAATAGACTTTGAAACGTTTGATTTTCTTTCAATATACGTCGTTTTATTTCGAATGTGGTGTTATTGCCCAAAAAAACATAAAAGTAATCAAGAATATGCCACAAACAACGTTTAGAAAACAAAAAGTAATATTTGTGTAAATGCCGCTGCCAAGGAGTTCGGTGTCAAACGGACGACTTTAACAAGATTTATAACGAAATTAAAGTCTGAAAGTGGTGCTTCATCAATTGGTTATGCAGCACCGAGCCAAGTATGTTCTTCAGAACATGAAGTTTCTTTAAAAATGGAATCAATCATCTACGAACATTCCCCGAAAGACGTTCATCGCCTTGCCTACGAGTGTGCAGTTCGATTCGGCTTTAAAATTCCAGTCACATGGACTACAAATAAAATGGCCGGAAAAGAGTGACTTACGATGTTTTTAAAACGGAATCTATCTTAAAACCAAAATCCACCAGCCTTGGTAGGGCAACATCATTTAATGCTCAAAACGTTAAAGTTTTTTTCTGACAAGTTAGGTGAAGTAATGGGCAAATATCGATAAACTGCTTCAAAAATATGGAATGTGGATAAAACGGGCGTAACCACTGTGCTGAAACCAAATAAAATTGTAATTGTCAAAGGTAAACGTAACGTCGACACCATGACTTCTGGAGAATGAGCTACTAATGTTGCTGCTGCATCTGCCACTGGAAATACAAGGCCTCCTATTTTTGTATTTCTCCTCAAAAATTTTAATGCCTATTTTATTAATGGTGGTCACCCTGACTGTATAGGGGTAGCTAATGCCAGTCGATGTGTTACAGACGCCGAATTCTTTCAGTTTATGCAACATTTTATAAAACATGTAAAACCGTCCAATGAGCACCGTGTTTTGTTAGTTTTAGATAATCATTCCTTTCACTTACATGTAGAGACACTAAATTTAGCCAAAGAAAATGGGATCATTATATTATGCATTGCAGTCACAAATTTCAGCCTTTAGATGTCTCAGCGTTTGGTACGTTTAAGAAATATTCTGCTTCTGCAAAATACCTGGCTATGAAATAACCCGGGAGAGACAATAACAATCTACGATTTACCACAAATTGTCAGAAATTCACTGCTACTAGTTCAGACAGACGGGCATCTTCCCATTTAATGCCGACGTGTTTGGTTACGATGAGTTTTCACCGTCATTTGTAACCGACCGTCCGGGTCCAGAATCCGTTAGTTGCAAAACACCTTTTAGGACAAACTATGTTATATGACAGTGAACCTTTTTTTTTGAAGGTGGAAATCCATTCTGGACAATTTGAGCTTAGAGTCTACCAGTCAAATTAGTGTGGGACTCACACCCACTAAAACCATTTTGCGAAGGTGCTGATACTGTTATTTCTAACTTGCGTCGCCACCTCCTGCCTTTCTTTGCTTTCATCGCACCATTCTGTTTAAATCTTCTTTCTCCTATATAGTTTCCCTTATCCATTTATAAATAATTTCTTTGTTCTCTTTACTTTCTATCATTAGTTTTATCACGTTAGATGGTGTTATCCTTTCACCAATCTTTATTTATGTTATTGTTTTATTCCTTGCATATCTTTCGCAGTCAAAAACCACGTGCTTTATTGTCTCCTCAATTTAGCATACATTACAGTTAATCTCCCTCATTTTCCCTATCCTTTTCAGGTATACTTTGACACCTCCATGCCTTGACAAAAATTGTCTCATAAAGTAATCTGTACTTCTATATTTGAGACTCGCCCATTTTGTTAGTTCTGGTATTAGTTTCTTTGTCCATTCCACTTTTCCCGTTATGAACAACATAAATGGTTTTCAAAAGACGGGCATCTTCCCATTTCATGCCAACATGTTTGATCCAAAATCCGTTAGTTGCAAAAACCCCTTTTAGGACAAGCTATTATACATGTCAGTGAACCTACTGGTGTTATAGCCTCCTCTAGCCAACCTCAAAGTGAAGCCGGTACAAGCTACGGAGAAACTCTACTCATGAAATTGTTCGACCATGCCCTAAGGCAGGTCCAAGAAAGGTCGGTAAAGTTGTCAGAAGAAAGTGAAAAGCTGCTATTTTAACAGAGACTCCAGAAAAAAAATGCATTACTAAGGGAGCAAAATAAAAAAAAAACAAAAGAGTTCTTCTTCTTCCAAGGTTGGCCTTGCGGCCGGTAGTGGTCTTGATCTTTCGATCTTATTGACCATAAACAAGTATTTTTATAATGTAGATAAAAAATATAAAAAATTGTTTCAATATAATTTTCGATAAATACCGTCGTTTACTGTAAACCTGTTTTTTCTTTTAGCTGTTTTTACTTGATTTATATCTTTAAAATAATGTGCATCTTTGGAGATATATTGTTACACGACTTTAAATGTCAACCTTGAAATCATGCATTCGTATAATTCCTTGGATTTCTTTTTCCTTTTTCCAGTTAAAGATAGATTTCACTTACATAGCCGATAGATCAATTACCGAGAACTTGCACATGTGTCGAATACAAAAATATTGAAAATAAAGAATTTCTTGAAATAAAATGTCTAATAATTCTTCCCCATATATAGCTAGTAGTTATGATTAAGTAGATAAATGTAGAAAACTATTTACATAGTCGGGGTAGCCTTGGATTCCCGTTTTACACGCACATAACACTAATTATCACTAATCACTCTTAGAGCGTCATTTTCACTATCAAAGCGTCTTTATGGAAAACAAGGAAAAACTATAACCAAAATTGGGTTCACTACTCGGTTGATGGCTTATATTGTGGATATCAGGCGCTGGACCTGCTTAACTTAACCTAAGACGAACACACACGTGCGGCTACCCCGACGGCTTAAACGGGAAATCAACAAAAGAGTTAAAAAACAAAACCAAAACATTTATAAAAGAACCAAAACATTGATAACAAAAGTAGAAAATTGTTTACAAAGGTTCTTCAGTCAAGTCTTGAAAGCAATGACGATGACTAGGCATGCCTGATTGGCTGCAACGTCGATTCACAAAGTGTACCAGGTGAAGAAAGGATTCAGTGTAAACTTTGCAAGGATTGGGCATATACAAAATGTGCGCCTACTGCTAGTTATACTTATGTTTGCATTAATTGCGATAGCGACAATTATGATTTATTTCATTAGTCACATAAATGTCTTTTTTATTGTATATTTAAAACACAATTTTACTGAATTTATGAAAATACTGGAACTTATATCGACTAGTTGATTGTCAAACAACACTATATAATTACATCGAGTAATAAAAATCCTGTATTTTAAAAGTTGACTTCTCGATTCAGTCTGTAATTCCATTCGAATCACATACCTACTGGGTTCTATAATATTAAGTCAGTTTATTAAACAAAATTAATTGCTTACGTGAAAGCAAACCCAGGTGCTAGAACAAATGCTGAATGCTTCTAAATAAACTATTGAACCAAAAAAGAAACCTGCACAGCAGTTTTAATTCTGGTACACTTGGTTTGCGTTAGAAGCAATTCCAAACGGCCATTATGTGTAAATGCGAACGTTCTACCGGAATTTTGCCCGTGAAACAGAACAGCCGAGTCTCGCAAATAATTTTTATCGTTTTTTCTTTCGCAAACTTCCCTGTGCATATACAAAATAATCAAATTTATTTTGTCTCCTCCATTCCTGCCGAGATATAAAAAGTTTCGCGAGAAAACACAACAGAAAAGCGATTTATAGTAAAGGTTAAAAGACTTGATTAGGAAGCGGTCTCGGCTGCCGGTTAATATGAAAAGGTTAATTACGTAAGTTGAAACAGTGCAACCTTTCTGTGACCTGAAGTGATAAGGCTGCGCTTTGTGAGCCGGCGTTATGCAACATGTTTTGCGATAAAGCCCTGCATAAGTACGTATACTATATTAGTACATGCAGAAGACTGCTTATCTTAAATACTGGATCCCCGTTTTCGGTTATTTGTTTCGTGAATAAGAACACTTTCAGTCTCGCTTTTTGGTGAAACTAAATTAGGATTGTTACGATTATGATTTCAATTACGTTTTACCCTGTATATAAAACTCTTACAAAGTTATTGGCGGCTAATTAATATCCCAGTCTTTATCTTCGAATCCTAATTGGCTTTCAGTCCCGGCCTATATGTTTTAACGACAAATTTCCAATTCATTTTTCGGCTGGAGCTAAAATATATTGAAAGTTTTAAATTAATTGGATAAATTCGAAAGGGGATTGGTGAAATACGGTGCATGGAAACTTTGAATCGTTTTGGCGACATATTGTAGAAAGTAACTCAAACGGGGTAAAAGAATGTCACAGTTCAATAATTGGGATAAAGGAAACTGCAAATGTCTGAAGTTTGATGTTTTTTTACTCTGAAAAATTAAGTTGACACTGAAAAAATTGTCTGACGAATAAGGAAATTTTGCACGAAACTACACATTTTTTTAAAACGTTTCACTATCTTTTAGCATGATCAGAATGATAAAACATAAAAATATCGAATCGCACACTCGAAGCAGTGAGTTGTCTTCACTATCGCATTGTCTAGTAACCAAGCAATATGTCTGGTCGTGGAAAAGGTGGCAAAGTTAAAGGAAAGTCAAAATCAGTTTCCGGTAGGCCGTATACATCGTTTATTGAGGAAAGGAAATTATGCCGAACGCGTCGGCGCCGGTACACCAGTATATTTAGCAGCTGTTATGGAATATTTGGCTGCTGAAATTTTGGAGTTGGCCGGTAAGGTTGCACGTGATAACAAGAACACCCGTATTATTCCGAGACATTTACAACTCGCCATCAGAAACGACGAAGAATTGAATAAATTGTTGTCTGACGTAACAATTGCAATTGACCTCCTATAGAAATCTACACCTTTAATCTCTTAGAAATTCCTCTTCTAAACACATTAATTCTTTTATCATCAGGTCTCACAGTAACTTGAGCTCATCACAGTTTAATAGAAAACGATTTTAAACAAACTAATATAGGGTTATTTTTAACTGTTATATTAGGATTATATTTTACAGCCCTTCAAGGATTAGAATATTATGAAGCCCCATTTACTCTTTCTGTTTCAGCTTATGGCTCATCATTTTTTATAGCAACAGGATTTCATGGCCTTCATGTCATTATTGGAACAACATTTCTCCTAGTTTGCTTAATTCGACAATTAAAAAATCACTTTTCAATAATACATCACTTTGGATTTGAAGCAGCAGCCTGATATTGACATTTTGTTGACGTAGTTTGATTAATCCTTTATATCTCAATTTATTGTTGAGGTAGATATTTATATAATATAAAAATTATAACTGACTTTCAATCAGTAAATCTATCAAATAGTATAAATAATTTTTCTAATCTCTTTAATATCAAGAATCATTTTTTTAATTTTATCAATATTATTAATATTATTGAATTTAATTAAAAAAAAACCTTCTATGATAAAGAAAAAAATTCACCTTCTGAATGTGGGTTTGATCCAAGAACTCACTCACGATTACCGTTTTCTTCCTTATTGCTATTATCTTTTTAATTTTTGATGTAGAAATTACCCTTATTATTCCTATAATTGCATTAATTAATAAAATTACTCTAATAAGACTAATCTTTATTATAAATTTCTTTATATTAATCTTAATTATTGGCCTTTATCATGAATGAAAACAAGGAGCTTTAAAATGATTAAAATAGGATAATAGTTAAAAATAACAGTTAATTTGCAATTAAAAAGAACTGAACTTCAGTTTATCTTAAACATGAAGCAAATTATTGCATTTAGTTTCGACCTAAAAATATGATTCATATCCATGTTTAATTGAAACCCAAAAGAGGTATGTCACTGTTAATGATAATAATGAATTCATTCCAATTAATGAAAAGAGTTTATCAAGATTAAGCTTCTAACTTAAATCTTAAGCGATGAAACTTCGTTTTCTTTTCTGTTTATATAGTTTAAGAAAAACTTTACATTTTCAATGTAAAATTGAGTTATATCTTTAAATACGCACAATCCTGAAATTCCTTGACATCTTCAATGTCACGCTCTTTATAAGCTATGTAAATATAAAAACATAAAAAATATAAATCCTAAAATAATAAGACCTAAAAAATAATTAATTAAATTTTTAGAAAAAGTTGAACAATATTAATAATCAAAAATAAAAGCCGCATAATTCCCCGTCTTACCAAGTTGTCCTGTTACCAAAGATAACCGAAAAGAAACCTTAAATGGATTAATATGCTCATCCTATATTAGCTACTTTTAGAAATATAGAATTATCGACGGGGCAGCTGCGTAGTTTCTTCTTACTCATTCATTTTGAATTACAATCAATTTTCAAATATCGCAGGCAAGTCAGCCATGCCGAACCTCAAAATCACACACATAAACCTCTTTTTTAATATAAAGTTATTTGCTCCATTTTGAATCAATAACTCTGGGTCGTGTGCTACCACACATATGTTGTACCCTGCCTACATATCTGATATCCATACTAAACAGCGTTATTTTAATATTTAAATTCAAGTATAAATAAACGAGATAAAAAATTACTGCGGCATTTAAATAGCTTTTAAAAAATTATGCTGCCTGCCGCTTCGACAACCGAAATTACATGAAAGGTAAATATTTTAGAAGAACATCGTTCGGGAAAGACAAATTGAACATTTAGAAAGGTGTTGGAAATTTCATTAATTCCTCAGAAACAGAAACAAAATTTAGTATTTTTACTTGCAAATCGAAATTAAGGCATTTGCACGGTATTTCATTCAAGATTGGCATAATCAGTGCCAACAATGAATTAATGAATTCAATGTTTAATCAATGTTGGAATATATCGAAAGGCACTTTAGGATTTTTTCTTAGCGCAGGTCTAATATCTATATATAAATAGGCTAAGACAAAACGATTAGGTACCATTTTCTCCTCTGTCTCTCAACCGATTTTCTTCATTTTTGTTTTGTTTAGTAGCTACTGACGACCTTCAGTCCAGAATATATAAAGAATCTTTATTTATTTCTTTTAAAATAAGTAATTTTAACAAAAAATATTAATAAAATTCGAGTGGCGCCCACTATGAACAAGTAGCTTAATCTAATGTTCGAAATTTGACGGCAGTTAACAGTAAAATTCCAATTGCGGTCAATAAAATTCTAATTGCGGACAATACTAGCATGGTATAAAAACTATTACTAAAATAATCGACTTTTACTTACAAAGATGTATGTATGCCCTAAAATCCGCCTTTTCTATTCATTTATGACGTTCATTTTTTTAAACAATCCTGATGACAGCAATTACTTAAGTGACCAAATAGAATTGAAGTTTAAGCATTTACAGAAGAATCCAGATCAAAAGTTTTATGTAAGTACAGAAATTTTTCAAGTTAATTGATACATTTGGATTCCGAACCTCAAGAGTTGAGTATGTACATTCTTGCAGTCATGAATGTCCCAAAAATCGAATAACAATTTACTAATCTATATCTATATATAAATAGGCTAAGACAAAATGATTAGGTACCATTTTCTCCTCTGTCTCTCAACCGATTTTCTTCATTTTTATTTTGTTTCGTAGCTACTGACCTTCAGTGAAGAATGCTAATATTAATTTATAATAATGGTTCATTCATTAAATAAAATATAATAAAAATTCATTATTTACGTCATAATGTCAACGCCAAACAACTGAATGTGCCGCGTTCCGCCACCGCCAGACTCAAAACATTGAGTAATTATATATAGAGGAACCAATGCTGTTTATACTTAGAGCATGTACTACTGGAAGTGGCATGCAAGACTTGTTATTGTTTAGTAGTAAAGTAATCGTTGTATATTATAATTATACAGGGCGATTTCAGATATGTTCAAAATAATTTTTTTCGTGGGTGGCACATAAGCAGTTGTATATATAGGGTGTTTAAAATACAGAGTAGAGTGCAATTATAACTAATAAAATAATTATATAGGGAAGCCCATTAGCGGTTGAATTTACAGGGTTCTTGGAATAGAAGGTGCAGTAGAATTACGGTTATACAGGGTGGTTCAAAGAGTATTATACAGAGATGCATATACAGGGTGGCGGAAATGGAAATGCAACATTTTGTAACCCATAAGCAGTTGTATATATAGGGAAGCTGAAATATAAGGTGAGAGAAATTATAGATATACAGGATGATGATAAAAAATGTTAGAAACGGAAATGATTTATAGAGTAGCCCCCGAAGAGTTCCATATATATGATGATTGAAATATAGGTCAGAGTAGAATTATAGTTACAGAAGATAGTTAAAAATTTCATAAACAAAAAGAGTAACTACCGTGGCTCATAGGCATATACAGAATGGTTTACCGGGTCGTTCAAAAATGTTAAAAAATATTATGCGTGGTCCATGAGCAGTTGCATATACAGGGTGGTGGAAATATATAATGAGATGGAATTATTATAATGAGGATTTTAATAAATGTTTGAGAATTGAGTGCAATTATAGCTATACAGACAGGTTAGAAAAAATAAATATGTATGGTGGCCCATTAGCGGTTGCGTTATTGTCATATTAAATTAAGAATTACGAATTTGAACACAAATAATGTCCTATGAATTATATTTGAAAAAAACTTGAATTTCTTTACTTATTTGTAGAAGAGAGATGTAAGGCCGACATCTAGGATTTTCGAGGAAACTATCACACAGAGGTTCCTAATCTGGATCCTTTCCCTGTAATTGCTGTTCTCCCTAAAGTCCTAGGATAGAATGTCAAGATAAAATTTTCAGGTTATTTAACCTGCCTGAGATATTGACACAATTGGTCGAATTTCGACCACTGGGCGACAGCTAGTTTAATTTAAACTCCTTGAGAACTGAGAAATCTCTACCAGCAAGTTATATTATGATGGTATTGATAGTGTTACATATAAGTTAACTGACATAAAGTATCAAAGTAGTGCATAACTATGTGAATGTGAATGTGAACTCATACCCTTTGCGCCATGTGTATTCATTTTCTTTTCTTTTTAAGCAACTTCCAAAAAGGAGGCGGTTACAAATTTTTTTTTATGTATGCTCAGTTATTGTTCAAAAACGGCTTGAGGAATTTTGATGAATTAAACGGCATTTTATTAAGGAACATTACAGAAAGGTACCATATAATTTTCTATAAGCTGAGATTTACGGTTTTCCAGGAAATCAGGAAAAGCAGTAATTAAGGAACTACACTTCAGTGAATTTCAATGAATCTACACTATTTTCTCTAAAATTGCTGAACCAATTTGAATATTTTACGTTGTATTCTACAAAGAAATGTTCCAGCTTGATTTCTAATAATTTTCTGAAACGTAAACCGCACTGTTTTTCTGAAAATTGTAAAAATATGTGCAAAAAACAGTAATCATCAATGTAAATGGCAATTTTTCATCATAAATATCTAGCTTAAATGTCAAGATATGCCATGAAAGTATACCGTACAGGGTGTTTGTACCGGTTTTCATTTTATACTCTGCTGAAATGGCACAAAATATTCCATTAGTGTATCGAAAAGAAAAATTGTTAGGTGAGCTATCTTTTCTGTACGTTAAACGGTGGTAGATGTGTGTCTACATCGAAATTCAAGCAAGCAATGTGCGCAGTTGAAATATAGTGCGAAGTAAAATTACAGTTAGTCAGGTGGGCTCAAAAAATATTACAAATAAATGTGATATTGGGTGGTTAGCAGTTCTATATATAGGATGGTTGAAATATAAGGTGGAATAGAGTTAAAGTTATGCAGAGTGGTTCAAAAAATGTTGTATTTGGTGGCACATAAGTAGTTGCGTATATAAGGGGGTTGAAATAAGAGTGAAGTAAAATTATAGTTATACAAAGTGGATAAAAAAACTTACAAATGGTTACATAAGCATATCCAGTAAGGATATTCAAGTTATAGGGCGAAGGGTTAAAAATGTTATAAGCAGTTGCATATACAGGATGATTGAAATATAAGGTGGAGTGGAACTACAGTTATACAGGGTGGTTAAAAAATGTTATATAGCGTGGAACATAAGTAGTGGCTTATACTTGATATATGGGGCGAAGTAAAATCATAGGTATACAGGGTGATTTAAACAATAGAAAAATAGAAACAGTCAATAGGGTGGAGAGGACAAATATTTATACAGAGCCGTTGAAACATCGTTTAGAGTTGAATTATAGTTGTACAGGGTGATCCAGAAAATAATTTATATTGGGTGACCAATACACAGAAACATATTCATTGCATATGGTTTCTAAACGGTTTTTATTGTAAGCCAGTTGAAGTCGGTTCCTTTTAAATACAAATTATTAAGGCTGGAGTCCTGTTTACTTCAGCAGCAGTAACCCCTTGTTGCCTAGTCTTGTGATGTAAGGGTATAGCTCTCGAATAATTCCTATGATTGGTCTTAAACATGTTTCATATATCCTTTTTCTTTTATTCTGTGTTTATTCGTCTCTTCTTTTAGATTTTTGTTGCTGGTGATGTGTGCTCATAAAAATTTGCATTATATTGCTTGGTTTGGGTCTTCTCATCACAAGATCGCACTAAGCTTTGAAGAATTTCTTTTCAACTCTACGTCTCGTTTTTCCAGGATCTTATTAATATTTTTGTTTAGTTTCTTACTAACTCTTTTGGAAATTTCGTCGCTAGACTCGTACATCGGAATCTGCAGATTGTCTAGATAACCACCACATGCACTGTCATTGAATAATATCATATTCGGTTCTAGCAGGTTCTTTAATTTATTTAAATGATATAATACTAAATCCAAATGCTTATTTCAAACACTGTTTCGGCATGGAAAACGCAAACTCCTGTTATACATAACCCAAATAATTTTGCATAGATTCTTTTTCGATAACGTTAACGCCGTAACAGAAGATTCTTTACTAACTTTATAACATAATAAAGAAAACTGGAAAGCACTAATTTTCCCATTTAGTCTGTAATTTACCTTACCAATACAAAACGCATTTCCTGTTAAGAACGGAATTTATCGCCTGCAACAAAAGCACTTCAGTCTGCTCTGTCGCTCTTCGCCTTCCATTTTATTATTCACAAAGTGTTCCACCATCGATTTTTTATGGACTGTAATACAGAAAATATATTTCCGTAATTTTACATAACATGGGATTCTGATAGAAAGGATAGTCATTAAGAGAGTATTGATTAAAATTATTTAATGAATACAAGAGTGAATCAATAAATACCAGGCTGAAAAATGACGATGCCAGTTTTTATTTGTCCACTAATACATGGTAACATTTTGGACAATTTTTCAACCTTGAAAATACGAATTATGATGCTTTTTAAAATACAGACCTTACAAAAGGAAACTTCTAGCGCCATAATTCTATAAAGTCAATTTATATAAAATCCTCCAGGAAGAAGCGCACCTATTTAATTTCATAATATAAAAACAGAATTTAACTTAGTTTTATGTCACTTTTTATTTTCACTTTGCTGTGACTAGTTTCGGCAAGAGGCTATGCCATTATCAAACAAGAGCGAACTGATGAATGAATCACAAATTGTTAAAATGTCGTATAGTGGAAAAAAAGAGCGCGTCAGTTTTTTTGAAAAATCTCAAAAACGATAAATGAAATTTGAAACTGGAAAAACATCTGAAAAGACGAGGAAATTTTATAAAAAACCCAACTCCCGAAACTGTATCTAGCGTTCACTTATGTTGCGTCATTCAGACAATGTAAGCAAAAAATTATTTAAACATATTAAATATAAATATTGAGTAATGAAAAACTGTATGCAGTTTAAATATCATAAAAAAATTTCACTATCTGATAAACAATGCATTTGTTTATAACAATTTTTTAAATAATAGAAGTAAAAAATTTAAAAAAATATTTTCAGGTGGCGCTTAATGATAAAAAAAAGAAATAATTAAAATTATCAAATAGATGTTAATGCATAATTATGATGACTGAAAAAATCTTACTAAAATATTGCCAGAAGAAAATTTATCGCTAGATTAAATGTTGGCTAAAAGAGAAATTAATTACTGAATAAAAGTAAACTGAATACGAAATACTTTTTTGACGTCGATGTTAAATTTTTTTGTTGATAATTGAAGTGAGATAATTAATTTATCTCTAAGTAATAAATTTAATATTATATACGAAATTGGCACTTATTGATGTTCACAATAAAGTTCCGTTTTTTTTTTGTAACATAAAACAGTTATTATTCCGACTTGACCATTTAATGTATGGCATCACACTCCCTCTAAGGCAAACATCGTGTGCCTTTAGTGCCTTTAGGGGAAAATTCACTAAACCCCAGATATACTACATATCAGGTTTAGCTCTGTGGGAGCCCTTGCCAAGTTTATAGCCCGTGGTTGGCGTCGTGGCTGCAGTTCCTTATGAATTTTCTAACCGTCCGGGCTGTTCCTAACAGGACGGCTTATAGCATCAGTTGGTAAAGATGTTCGTCCAGACCGAGATATTTCAAATTGTTTAATAGATGTTTTGGGACTACTCCTGTTGCCGTTTGAGTGTTGTTCATGTCCCATTGTTTCTGTATTTGAAATTCTAAATCCCTATATTTGGCTATTTTTTCAGCCTGCTTAATATTTATATTATTGTTGTTAGGGATTGATATGTCAATTAAGGTTGTTTTTCTAGAGACTTTATCTACCAAAACTATATCTGGTCTATTGTGAGCAATAGTCCGATCGGTCAATATCGTCCGGTCCCAGTATAGCTTGTAGTTGTTATTTTCTAAAATAGATTGTGGATTGTATATATAGTACGGTGTTCTTACCGACTGTGATAGCTTAAGTTTAAGCGCTAGTTCCTGGTCCAGTGTTTTGGCCACAGCATCGTGTCGTTCTTTGTATTCAGTTGCAGCGAAGGCTTGGCAACCTCTTGTGATATGCTGGATAGATTCAGATGTTTGGCATCTATATCTGCATCGGTCGTTGTTGATAGAAGGGTCTTTAACCATGTACTTTAGATAGTTCTTAGTTGGAATTATTTGATCTTGGATTGCCAATATAAAGCCTTCCGTTTCAGGAAACATATGACCAGAGATCAACCAGTAATTCGACGCTGCACTGTCGACATAATCTTGGTTGACGTCATTTACATGTCTTCCATGAAGGTGCTTCTCTTTCCATTTGAGCAGTTTCTGATCACTTGTCTGGTGGTGTACTTGAACGTGTTGTTCTCTCAGTCGCAGAGGTGTTGAATCATCAACCTGACATATGACTCTGTGTAGATCAGAAAATTCTGCGAGTTTCTGGAAATGATTACTCAAATAAGAAATTTGTTGATCACGTAACTTGCCTATATCTGCCAACCCACTTCCTTCTTTATACCAAGGCAACGTTGTACGTTCGACAGAGTTCTTTGGATGGTGATTTTGAGCTTTTGTTAGCAGAACTCGAACTTTCTGTTGTAGTTGTTCAATGTCAATATTGCATCATTTAACTATTCCGAATGAATAACTGAATACTGAGCACGCATAGGTGTTAAACAGTTATTATTATTACTAATAGTATGATTTTTGATATTTTTTGTTATACCCTATGCAAAAATATATTACAAACTGTTTAGCTCCGTTACACGATAATTTTCACATATTTCAAATTTATATATACATTTTATTTTGTTCGTCAGACTATGGAACCGTTATTCATTTTTGAAATATTTACATTTCACTGTCAGCTGTGGTTATTTCCAACCTATCGTGCAGATAAAAACAAAATGCAGTTTAAAAATATTTAATATGTTTCAATATATCATATTCTATACACAATAGTAATAGCCTTACCCAAACTTTAAAGTTGAGTTAAAAAAACGTAATCTTCACCTTCTTGGAAGATGCTTTGTGTTTTTCCTATCATGCAGAAGTGGGGAGCAAAAGAAAAGTCATTATACGACTACCGGAAATTCCCTTATTTGCTCCCATCCTAATATGTGTAAAGAGGCCAAAGCAAATAAACGTTTTTTCAAGTGGGCAAATAAAGACGCTCGGCTACGCTGAGTGGCTGCGAGAAAGTTTTAGGAAAAGTGTTACGTTCCTCAGCTTTGTACACCTGAGTATTTGGAGGTGTCGGAGATCGATTACCTTTTGAAAATATTCCCGCAACGTCATTTGATTAATTGGTGAAAATGTGATCAATTTGAATATACTGCTTAGTGTTTTTGTTGATTTGAAACAACTGATAGCTCTGCTTGTATGGCACAGGTATTAAGCCTTTGGACATTTCAGAAAATTACCTAATCAACGGGAACCATACATTCAAATGTCCCAAAAAATATAATTTAAAGGAGTGTACCTCAGCGGAGCATTCTTGGCCCTCTCTTATTCATTGTTTATATAAATGGCATTTATAGACTTGAATACCTCATTTTCTAATTTATTTCCTGACGATACAGTCATTTGTGCAACGTGAATATAATGACTAACGATTGTGACTGATTGTGTCTATAAAACCAAATGAATGACAATGTATTCAAAGACAAATTGTGAAAAATATGTTAATACTGGTTTAACTGTACAAATTAATCAATTCCCGATAGAAATGGTAAAAGAAATAAAATATCTGAGTGTTATTTTAGATCTGCCAAGAACCCACAGTTTTTTATCAAGACACCGAAATCCACCTTTCGTATGAATTTGTACAGTCAGTGTATATGAAAACAAGCTGTTGTTTATTTACAATTTCTTCAAACACATATTCAGAGAAGATAACTGTTGACTTATTAGCAAGAAAACCATGTTGATACTTTGAAATTTTGTCAGCCATGTGCGCAATTATGAATATATATAATTTTTTCAAATGTTTTAGCCAGGCTGATAGGTCGATAGTCATGAATATTTTCCTTCCTCCTTTTTTTGAAGATTGGGGTTACAATAGCTTCTTTAAGCTTATCAGGAAACCATCGCTGCATTAGAGCTAGATTAAAGATATATTTTAGACGAGTAACCAACAGATCGGCACACCCCTTATAGATATATCATCAGAGCCAGTTGTTTTTTGGGTTTCAAACTTTTTATTCTGGAAAGAATGTTGTCATCAGCTAGTTCCGGAAAACTAAAACCTCCTTACAATATAGAGCATGCTGGTCAATCGTACTTGGTTCAAACATAGAATGAAAATATTGTGCAAACGCATCTGCTAGGCTTTGTTCATCGGTCAAGTTAACGTTATTCGAAGTCATCCTCCGCGGCACACCACCATCTTGTGATTTGCCTTGAATGAATGACCAGAAGGTACTGGGATCCCTATTGATATTATTGTCAATTATTTTTTATAATTTTCAAAGTAAATTCGAGTCTGTTTTTTAATATCACACCTCAATAACCTGTACTCATTGTCATTTGATAAGCTTGCCTTGTGAACCAAGGAGAATACTTTCTAACCTTCGACGCGTTTCTCAC
Source organism: Octodonta nipae (assembly GCA_034190945.1). Taxonomy (NCBI): domain Eukaryota; kingdom Metazoa; phylum Arthropoda; class Insecta; order Coleoptera; family Chrysomelidae; genus Octodonta; species Octodonta nipae. The sequence goes on from CM067216.1 coordinate 13,973,571, forward strand.
TATGTACTATGTAGATGTACATGTTTGAGTAAAAGACATTTACCCTTTTATTAGCATCATCACATGTCAGGAGGTCTGACAAGTCACATCGCTTAAAAGATTGAATAATAACAGGAAATTGCCTGTAGAGAAATGAAATTGTGTTTGTCTTTTTTTGGAAAGGGACTCATTTTTTTGCTCTCTCTGCGATGATAACGAGATATTTAGTGCTGGATGAAAAGCATCCTCCTTGAGAAGAGGACTGACTGACCTTTTTACTCCAACTTCGAGGTTAGAGATCACAATCCAAGTTTCTGTTCATAAAATTTCAATCTGAGTTTAGCTGGTGCAATTCATATAGGCTCAAGAATTGCTGCATCAGAATCCTTTTATCATCTGAACCTAATTGAAAGTCAGGCAGATTAAAATCACCTAATATTATAGTCTTATGATCTAGAGTGGATAGAATATTCTCAAGTATATCCAATTTTTTTCCAAAGAGTCAGCACTACTATCAGGTCTAATATAAACAATACATAAATATCTAAAACAACTTTTTAGTTTGATTTTGATTAAGATAGCTTCATTATCACAGTTTGTGTTTATTACCTCGTAAGATATGCTTTTTAAATATATAATGATTTCCGTTACCACTCTGAAGTTTGTTGATAGCCCTTATTAGCCTGACAGAGCAGATCTGAATTTACTTGCAGCTCTTCCCGGTTCACACAAAATTACCTTAATTACAGTTGAGATTGCATTTCTATATGCTTATGTCGTACTAAAGTTAAATCAGCTAAAACGATCAACAAACACATCGGATCACTTTAATGAAACACGAAGGAAAACTTACTTTAATGTTAATGGGAACTTCTACCCATACATCTGTAGGCTTTTGCCGGCTTTGTATATAAGCGGTGATATTCCAAACATTCCATACCAATTGAACGGCTCTTTCTCAAAGAAGAAATACTGGAGAATTCGTCAAGTTGACGCTTAAGCCAAATTGTTTAGAGGTTCACTGCGTTGCGTTCAAATAGGTATTAATTCGAGCTCAAGTGTTCATTACTTCACGATGTAGAGACGTGATATAGATTATAATCAAAGCATAATAAACGATAAATGGGAAATTGTGGAACTCTCATTCTAATTGTTTTGATCTTCTATCTAAATGAACCCGTTGAGTTCATATTGGTTGATTGCTGGAGTGGATTAAGTAAATTGAGATAATTTTGTTTAACATTCACGTAAATTATGCACTCAACAAAATATGAGAATTTAACGTCATATATCTAGCACTGAAAACGATTTTTAAGCATTCCCTAATGTTGGACGATTTAACTACACAATGTTGAGTGATTTAAAATTTGAAGAGTACAATTCTATAGAACAGTTAATTTTGCCCAGACTTTTCAACACAGTTCCACAAATTTACATATCAACACAAATATGTATTAGATATAGATCGAAAAATTATCAGAGAAAAATTAACAGATCATTTTGACAAGTTATGAGGCCGGTTCTATATCCCTGGATAATGTTAAGTAACATAATTAGCAAATTAACAATAACCGTATCAACGAAATATTTGCAACAAATTATGGTGAAGTCGCCGGAGGTAAATTTATATGTTTCAAATGTTTGGCGAAGTCGCCGGAATCTCTTTTTATCCGAATTTTTAGGCAACATTTATTCTGGTAATCATAACAATATATTCTTAGGGAACATCCACAAATTACGTAAACATATTTTAGGGTAGGTGGGTGATTGAAAAGTATTTTACGTAAGAGTTTTTTTTTAATATTATTTGCCTAACTTAAATATTATCTATAGAAAAATTTACATTCTTCTTGATAAGCATTTTCAAATATGAATATAGTTATAACATTAACAATATTTATTTAATTATATATTAATCTTAACCATTTTATTTATTTCATGCATTTACTTACAATAACGTAAAAACTGATTAAGGAATAGTATCGCAAAAATTTCTAACATATATAAAAGTATGTATTTCAGCCTTAAACATTTAAAAAAACTCACGAAGTCAGTTTTCTTCGAAAACCTGTCAAAATTAAAAATATCGATATGTATATTAGGTTGAACCAATAAAATCGACGTTTTTTTTTAATAGGGTACCAAAATATTATTTAGGATGACAGAAAAAAGTAAACGTCAGCATGTGAGCCCTGAATTCGAATATCCATTTTTTTCGTCACTCAAATCTTTTAAACAATTATCTGAAAAATACAATTTTTACATATTTTGGAAAGAAATTATGTTCTTTATAAAAAAAGTGAAAAATATCTTCACTTGATTTAACGAAAAATAATAATGGAATCTTCTTTGTTCCCCTTTAAACAAAGATTGGTTTATCTTTTGTAGAAAGGCATCAAGATGATTTAATTTATTTCGAAAATATGTATTGATAATATTTTTCAGATATATTGTTTAGATGAGTGGAGTGAAAAATGCGTGTAAAATAAAAAGAAAATTCAAAATTCACAATGATAGACAACTTATTATTAAAATTAAGGCCTCAAAATTTGTATAATGTATATATACTCATCTTTTTATATAATTTTAACAAGCTTTAATATTCCAAATTCATTAACAGTTATATTACAGTATATGCATACAGTTTTTGGAAAAGTGAGTATCTTACGTAACAAATGAGAGGGGGGGGGGTAAGAAATTGTTACATACAGTTTTTTTCCATGGAGGTGGATGGGGGACAGAAAATTCATTTTATGTAATATATGGATAAATTTCGAAAAGATTGTTGAGGAGGTCTTGAATTATTTTGTCTATTCATGGGTTTTCTCTCCTCCAAATTTTTTCCTGTAACAGATAAGTATTTAAAAAATTGTATATGTAGAACAAAGTGTAGTAAGGCAATTTCGTAAAATTGCCCGGATTACTGGCTGTCTGTACAGAGATTCTTCCTCACAGTTTTTCTGAGAGAAAGAGATGTCTATAAAATGATCAACCAGTATTCCTGTATATAAGTAATGTATTGTATATTGTGTAATACTTATCTGTGTATGGAGACGTTTCAACTCCGAGTCTGGAGTCGTTGTCAATCGTTTAGTGTTGTTTTCGAGGTTTTTTTCCAAAAAATTTTCGCTTTGATTTTGAATTTATTGTTTGTCAAAAAATTTGACACTGACAATTTGTCGTTTGGCGATCACTTGACGCTGAGGTTACCGTTTTTTTGTTCTGTTAGCAGTAAATTCTTCCAGTCCAAATGAAGGTCGGCTGAAGGTGCTCCGATTTCAGTGTTGTTTATCATCATACAGCTGGCTTCTTTAAGTTTTCTCTTTTTTAAGTTTTCTTCTTTCAACAAGATCTTTGTTTTATCCCAGTCTATCCTATGGCTGCCGGTGCTCGTTAATACATGATTGGCCAAATTTGATTTGAAATGTTATATTGATGTTCTTTTTTCCTTACTTCTAAAGGTCTTGAAGTTTCACCGGTATAAGAATGGCCACAGTCACACAAAACACTGTACACACAATTTTTAGAACTCTGGGTTGCGTTAAACGGTTTGGTATGTGTGAGGATAGAGCGCAAGGTATTATTTGTTTTAAAAACAGTTTTAACGCTGTATTTATTTCCTAACCGCTTAATTTTTCCGATACACCTGGGATATATGGAATTATGTTCATAATTTGGTTGTCTGTTTGTGTTTGGTTGGTATTAGTGTGATGGTTATTTGTGCTGGTTTGTTGTTGCGATTTTCTTTCTAACTGATTTATAGTTTTATTTATAAAGTCTTGGGGATATTCGTTTTGAAGTAGATGTTCTTTGATAATATTGACTTCTTTGCTAAAGATTTGCGTGGATGAAGATATGTTTTTTGCTCTATCATATAAGCACTTTACAACACCTTTCTTTACATTTAAAGGATGGTTGGAGTGAAAATTCAAATATCTATTAGTATTTGTAGGTTTTCGATAAGTACTTGTACTTATTGTGTTGTTTGTTCTATCTATAAGTACATCAAGATAAGCAAGTTTATGCAAATTTTCCATCTCCATTGTAAATTTTATTGTGGGTTCTTGACTATTGATGTAATCTAGGAATGAGTGCAGTTCTTCAGCACCATACTCCCAAACCACAAAAATGTCATCAACGTATCTCCACCACACTTTTGGTTTATTTTTATATTTGCCTATGAATCTTTCTTCAAAATATGTCATGAATATATTACTGATTATAGGAGATAAAGAAGAACCCATGGCCATACCAAATTCTTGTTTATAGAAATCTCCTTCAAATTGAAAATATGTAGTGTTTAAGCAAAGTTCGGTTAGTTCCATAATTGTGTCAATGTTTAGTTTTGTTTTGTTGTGTAAGGTAATATCTTGTTGTAATTTATTTTTTATAATTTGTAATGATTTATCAACAGGTACATTTGTAAAAAGACTAACTATGTCGAAACTTACTAGTATATCATTTCTGTTGATAATAATGCTTTTTAATTTTGTTAAAAAATCATTAGTGTTTTTTAAATTGTTTGGATTATTTTCGTAAGGTTTAATTATATTTAGTAAAATCAAATTTGGCCAATCATGTATTAACGAGCACCGGCAGCCATAGGATAGACTGGGATAAAACAAAGATCTTGTTGAAAGAAGAAAACTTAAAAAAGAGAAAACTTAAAGAAGCCAGCTGTATGATGATAAACAACACTGAAATCGGAGCACCTTCAGCCGACCTTCATTTGGACTGGAAGAATTTACTGCTAACAGAACAAAAAAACGGTAACCTCAGCGTCAAGTGATCGCCAAACGACAAATTGTCAGTGTCAAATTTTTTGACAAACAATAAATTCAAAATCAAAGCGAAAATTTTTTGGAAAAAAACCTCGAAAACAACACTAAACGATTGACAACGACTCCAGACTCGGAGTTGAAACGTCTCCATACACAGATAAGTATTACACAATATACAATACATTACTTATATACAGGAATACTGGTTGATCATTTTATAGACATCTCTTTCTCTCAGAAAAACTGTGAGGAAGAATCTCTGTACAGACAGCCAGTAATCCGGGCAATTTTACGAAATTGCCTTACTACACTTTGTTCTACATATACAATTTTTTAAATACTTATCTGTTACAGGAAAAAATTTGGAGGAGAGAAAACCCATGAATAGACAAAATAATATATGGATGTTCCCTTATTAATTGTACATAATCATCAAAAGAAATTCTTCATATTTACAGCTAACTATAATGCCGGGAAATTGGTTTAATATAATAGTAAATATTGCATTAAAAATACGAACATGCAATATGCAATATTTGTTAAGGCTGATGGACGAATCTAATATTTTCTCGAGGTCGGGGCATGTGATGAAATTTATGGTAAATTGTATTAATATTACATTACATTAACGTTATCTTGATGTAAACACTACTTGTTGTAATAAATCTCAATTTCATTAGTTGTTTAATTTTATGAAGAACTGTTCATTTAGTGAGAATTACGATTTACGAATTCGTTTTAGGTAGTTTCTTAAAAATTTCTTGTCATTATGCACCGAAAAGAGAAAGAACTAACTCCTTAAATCATACTAGACGTTAATCGATTAATTATCGATTATAGATCGATTACTGTTATATTCATATCAAATCGGTTACTGAAATAATCGAATCGGCACATCACTAAGTAAAATTAAACTTAAATTACGTCATATGCGGACAGAGATTTCTTCGAAAATGTAAAATTATCCATTGTTCTTTCACACCCTGTATAATTGTAATTCTGCTGCGCCCTTTATTCCATGAACCCTGTAAATTCAATCGCTAATGCACTATATTAACTCTATTAGTTTATTTTTTTTTTAAAACTACATTCTGTAACTATAAATGGTCGCTACCCTATAAATCTTTTTTTTCCAATATTTTTTATAATCACCCAGTATAACTATATTTTCTGTCACCCTATATTGCTTCTATCCTATATAAGTAGTTGCATATATAGGATAGATGCAATAAAGGGTGACGAAATGTTGCATTTTTGTTCTAGCATTCTTTAAACCACACTGCATTACTGTAATTCTTCTCCAGCACATATTTCCACCATACCTGTATATGTATCCCTATATAATATTTTTGTGCCACCCTGTTTAACCCACTGGGAATTTGGGTATGCACCGATTTCTTGAGATCCAGGGCGACTATATTAGTGGAACCAAAAACTGTCGTGAACCTAATAATAATTAAAGGACACTAATGAAGAGTTTAAATTCAGTATGTATGTACTGTTTCTGTTCGGGAAACTTCATCAGTTGCACTTCCCACAAGAGAATGTTCTCTAGTACATTTTTATGTATTTGGTGAAACTAGCAAACATGGATTCCGAATCTGTAGCTTTTCCATGTTATTGTCACACAGCTCCTAAATCCTGGCTCAGATTTTAACGTTAAAATTTAACAAAAGTTCGTCAAATGTAATGCTTTGTATCGATCATAAGCTTTTCAAACGAAACTAACTATTTCCGCAAATTTTTCAACACGCGGTGAATTATTTTCAATGGGAGTGCACTGCCGAGACACACTGACACATTTTCTCTAATAGTACGGCTTTTAGTTGTCAAAATAAGAGCAGCAGGAGCTTTCAATGTTGCCGAGGTAGAGAGAGTTACTTTTTGTCGAGTGCCTACTGTATTTGTTTCTTGCTAGAACTTTTTCAGCTATTTAACAATTTCGTGAGAAGAGTAATCGCAACCTCGCTAATGGAAAACTTACTCCATTGTGAAATTTGAATGATGTTTGCTATCGAACCCCACAAACCCAAACTTCTAGGCGCAAATATTCCACAAGCGTTCGGGATACTTCATTTTCTCCGTGGAAACCTCAATAAATCATTCCATTTTGAAAAACAATTTAGATATTTGTTTTCAGTAAATTAAATGCTGAAACTTCGACAATTCCCGAAGAATATAAATGACCGGAAATAAATTAGAACTGAGTTGTTAGAAAAGCCCGGAAGGACCAAAACAATCTGATAAATTTACGAGCATTCAATGACCTGTAACAGTTTGTTATCTTTATTGCTCGCAAAATTTTCACGTTTTGAGCCGTTATTACAGAAATTTTAGGGGCCGGGGTTTGTATTGGTTTGCATTTGACAGCAGTGTCTCCCTAAATTATGGAATTAAATGGGATCATAGTTTTGGGCTTATTCAAATATCCTCAGTTTATTGATAAAAGGAAATTTAATGCTTATTTATAGTAATTCAGTTATCTAATAATGGTTTGGATACAAAATGTTGTGTAAAATTGTGGGATTCGTTTCTACATAGTTTTAATATTTCAATCCGCTTACTATATACCTTCAAGACGAGAAAAATCAGTTCAGCTCGTAGTGTAATATTTTTATTTTCACACTCGGATTCAGTTCAGATCTTGGATTTATTTAAAAATACAGTCCAACTCACTATAATTTATTTCCACAGAACTATTTAATTTATCTTTACTATACGGTAATCGAATACAGAATGAATCCTAGCTCCAGCTGTCTGTATTTATATATTTTTTCTCCGAATTCTCCAGAAGGGAATATTTCCTTCACGTGTTCTCGAACATTCGAGGAAATTCGATGAATTTGTATTAGCGTCAGTTTAATAACTATACATTGAAATGAATATGTGTTTATATTTGGCAATTTATCTTATGCAGCAAATTGAAGAAGGGAGGTTACAAAATTGTTTACATATGTAGTTTATATCTAGTTCTTTTATCGGTTAAATTATTAGCAAAATAATTATTAGTAATTAAATTAATACTACTTGTGTTAGAAAAATAAATACCCCTGCACTTACAGGATATGTCATCATGATAGAACTCAAGAGAACAAATGGATTCTTCATATTAAATATTGTAAATTCAACATTCTTGCTATTACATCTGCTTTCCCCACAAATTAATAACAACGCACGTCTTTCCATATTTGTATAATCTGCCACTATTTGTCACAAATAAATGCCGTCCACTCGAACAGAGAATTCACAACCGATTTTATTTTTTTACAATATATTTTTTAAAATTAAAATCAAATCAGGAAGTCTACATCGAATATCCCGCAAATCACTTTCACTTAGATATTACTTTTCTCACAAGAACCGATGCAGCAAAAAAACAATCGTGGCGGCTGTCAGCTGTAGCTAAAACAAACATGTACTAAGTAAGGCATATTTATATGCTATGTTGCCTCATAATATTTAACATAATATTTAGAGTTTAAATAATAATGTTCTTTGTTAATACAGTTATTAAAGGTGTATAAGTTATTGAGTATTTACATATGTAGCTTTACAAGCATTTTGAAGCCGCAAATAGTCTATTATTCACTGTAATACGTAACTTATAACTTTTTTGCGAAACTATAGTTTATTTCTGGAAATATTACAAAGCTTTTTGATATGTTTTGACCTGAAGTATTGATCCTCGAAATCTTTGCACTCAAACCGGTTACATCCTGTGTATGTAATCTCAGATTTAAAAAATCTATTAGTCTATAGAATATTCCATTTAAACTAATAAAGTTGTTATAGCTATTTTTTGACTGATAGTTGTGGCATCTTTAGAATTTCCTGGGACTAACACCACCATTACAAAGTCTGTGTATTTCAAATATTCCAAAAGTGGATAATTGTTCTTACCATTGAGAAAGGGGATTGATTTAGACCCTGAAACGTTTTGATGTTTGAAACGTACAAACTTTTCCATAACTGTGGTTCTATTTCTAAGAAATTCAAAAAATACAAAGTTGTTACAGGTTGATAACAAATTGTGACACTTATGAGCAAATATATAAATTACAAAACATAGTTAATACACACACCAAAGATTATTTATTTAACTAAAAAATTATTTTAAGAAGTCAAAGTCACATAATTTGTCCCTACGAAACCTGCCAATTTAAATATTATGAAGAAAATTTATCGACGTTCCACTCCCTTATAAAACCGAAGGGGCTCCTTAAGTAAAATAGAGAGAACTTCCGGATTAGAAGAATAGGAACCAATTTCTTTGGGTAATATATTAGAGGTGTTATTTTCAAATAGCAAACAAAGGCACCGGGAACAGGGGCATACGTGCTTCGCAATTCAGCGTAAGTAACAAACATTTGGTTGCAAGGTAAAGGCAAAGGACAAACGAAAAATACGGAGATAAATGGTGCTCGACAGAAAACAAGATTTATGGCCATCGTGTCCCTGGACAGAAACTGGATGGTTTGAACGTTTTTTGGCGCTAGCCCGGAAAATACATGTGTCGATGCGGAAATTCACTAAATTGAAATCCAATTTCGGCAGATTATTGTTTGCGCTTTGAGAACATTTAAATAAAGCACGAGAACGGCGCTCCCGTTTTTACTTTTAATTTCGATAGGTCCTGTCAATTAAAAACGTTTGTTTGCGGATAAAGTGAGCAAAGAATTTTTCATTTCTACTCCCGGCTAAGGCTGAAAACCCGCGTAATGGGAGAGAAGCTTTTATTTTTTTTTACATTTAGAATTATTTTGTGTTGAAACGAGAGCAAAACAAAACTGTAATTAAAGCTATCTCAGTTTCATTTAAAAGAATTCTCGTATTATTTAAAGTTGAGATAATATTATTTTTGACTGATGCTTTTCGATTTACAATATAGCAAAATATTACATGTGTCTTTAAGTCACGGGACTGACACACAGGTGGCGCCCCTCTGTCATGAAGTTTTTGTTTTTTGGTAGTACCAACCTTCAGTTGTTTGTTAAACAATCGATAAAAAGGAATTTCGTGTATTAATCAAATACTGTTTTAAGGGGGAAAATACCGTTCAAGCACAGCAATGTGCTAAAAAGTTTTACTGAGACAACTATCCATCGAAAACAACGATTTGCCTTATGGCATGCGAATTTTAAACACTGATCAAAAACTAGTAGCGACTAGGTCGTCCAGTTGTGGTGGCCATATCTAAAAATTCTGGAAATTGTACTGTCCAATCGTCAAGAGATTTTGTGTTTTTCTGGCTAGTCCCTATACCTAAGCAAGCATTTTTTATATTCAGCTGTGTATCTGCTATCGTAACCTGATGACGATAGCAAATACACAGCTATTGAAACGTTGTGAGATCAACCACTTCAAGACGATGGATGTCCAAGGAAACATCGAGTCTACCAACTTCAGACTATCACTTTAATTTATTTCCACTAATTTTATGTACTATTTACAACACTTGTGTTTACTACACTGTGACTGAGTACTGAATGAGTCTTTCCGTCAGCTCTTCGTATTTCTATATTCCTTCTCGGAATTTTCCAGAAGGTCAAAGAACCGTCGATAAATTTTCTTCACTTGTTCTCGAAGATTCGTTCAAATTCCATGAATTGCCGCTAGCGCGACTCGCCAGCATCAGGTCGACAGACCAACATTTCGGATTCCACGAAATATCGGATGAATGCCGATTCCAGGAATTATCGTATGAATTTCCGTCACAATATTTTAAGTCTGGTACATATATTCATGACATATTAATATTATTTCAACTTAATAGTGCGGCAATGTATTGTAATACATACCTCTTGAAACTACTTGAAACAAGTGTTAGTCTGAAGTTGGTAGACAATGCAACTCGTTCCTTGAAGTTTCCGTGGACTTCCATCGTTTTGAAGTGGTTGATCTCACAACGTTTCAATAGCTGTGTATCTGCTATCGTCATCAGGTGAATAATAGGAAATTCAGAGTATCGCTCGTATTTATATTATACCCTTAACCGGTCATTCGTCGCTTGTCATGGTCATTGGGTCTTATCTGGTTCAATCAGCGTCGTCCTACCTGGAGGTTGGTTGCCAGTAATGCGTAGCGGCAGACGCCGAAGAAGAGCTCTCCAAATATTTTTAATATGGACGCTGGGCTCCCTAATTATATTTTCGTTCGAGATTATATATGCTGTCTCTATGAATTTTCGGATCGGATATCCGGAAACGATCATTACCAAGGCGTTTGAAGAGCTGGACAAACCACGTGGGCAGGAAGAGGACACCACGGTAGCAACTCTACTATTACCGTATACTAAAGGCTTATCGGAGAAACTTAGAAGAATTGCACACAGCTATGGGATCAGAATGATCTTCAAAAGCAACGACACCTTGAGGAGCATGATAACAAGAACGAGGCCCGACGCACTAGCAATACCAAATAATTGTATATACACCATACCGTGTGAATGTGGCAATCTTTACGTTGGAGAGAGAAAGCGACCGCTGGACACTAGGATTAAGGAACACCGCATAGCTACTCAAAGGGCAGAGGTAAGGAAGTCTGGGCTAGCTAATCACGCATGGACCGAACACCTTAATATCAACTGGGGTCAGGCTAGAGCAATTCACAAGGAGGAGCACTGGTACAAACGAAAATTCATATAGACAGCATATAGAATCTCGAAAGAAAATATAATTAGCGAGCCCAGTGTCCAAATTAAAAATATTTGGACAGCTCTTCTTCGGCCGCTACCTCCAGGTAAGACCCAATGACGATGATGACGACGCATGACCTGTTAAAGGTATAATATAAATACGAAGGATACTCTGAATTCCCTATCACTCACCTGATGACGATAGCAGATACAGAGCTATTTGTGAGATCAACCACTTCAAGACGATGGAAGTCCAAGGAAACTTCGAGGTACTTGAAACTATGTTCCAAAGAATCACCAATGAGCTGGATATTTAGTGTGATAGGCCCTACCATAGAATCCTTGTTAAGCAATATGTCAATAAAAATGTTGCTAGTTTCCGAACAGTTGTTTCTGTGCTGCCAAAAAACACAAAGCAATATTACTAAACTGAGATTTCACTGAGACATCCAAAAACAGCGAAATGACTGTTTATATTATCCTCGTTTTTTCACATCTGTCTCGTTGTCCCTTTATAGGTTATATTTTTTCTCGTAGAATTCCAGCCATGGTTATTTGTGTCAAATTTATAAATATTTAATGATCACGTGGTGTCGTGAGTTGTAAGCAAATAGAGGAATTCCTGTCGAAAGTACATTTACCTTGCCGATTGAATCGATGTAAAAGTCACAGATACACAGCTATTGAAACGTTGTGAGATCAACCACTTCAAGACGATGGAAGTCCAAGGAAACTTCGAGGTACTTGAAACTATGTTCCAAAGAATCACCAATGAGCTGGATATTTAGTATGATAGGCCCTACCATAGAATCCTTGTTAAGCAATATGTCAATAAAAATGTTTCTAGTTTCCGAACAGTTGTTTCTGTGGTGCCAAAAAACACAAAGCAATATTACTAAACTGAGATCTCACTGAGACATCCAAAAACAACGAAATTACTGTTTATATTATCCTCGTTTTTTCACATCTGTCTCGTTGTCCCTTTATAGGTTATATTTTTTCTCGTAGAATTCCAGCCATGGTTATTTGTGTCAAATTTATAAATATTTAATGATCACGTGGTGTCGTGAGTTGTAAGCAAATAGAGGAATTCCTGTCGAAAGTACGTTTACCCTGCCGATTGAATCGATGTAAAAGTAACATTCCCGTATTATCATGATACCCGATCAAGAGAAAACAAAGCGTCACGTTATCCAATTCGGTAAGTTGCCTACGTTTTTTATTCAGCTATAATGAAACAGCCCAAAATCGGTACAATAACCTCTTTGATTCGCGCCGAATAGCTTATTAATGCGTTGAAAGGTACCTATTAATCAAAAATTGCCCGACCTACTTTTTTACCCTTCTTGATTAATTGGTTTTGTCCTTGTCAAACCGTTCGTATTCGATATGCGCACTCGTTCTTTCTGGGTATGGGAAATCAAATTCCATGTTCCAATATCATCCTCTTCCGTGTATTTCGAGTTTCATCAATACGGAAAAATTCACACACGTACAGCGCGTGGGTTTGACGAAGAATATTTGCTGTAGGTAAATAAAAAGTATGCGTAGATATGCAAGGTTTGCGAACTGATTTTAGGCAGGTGAGGATTTCACATGGAGAATTACGAAAAATATCCCTTAGGTGATTTGACATTCATTACACGGCAGCATTTTCTCCAAATATCGCAAAATTTTTAGGGAAATATTCTGTACACTAGAATAGTTTTTAAAATAATCATTGATTAAATCCATTGAGGCATGAAAGATTGGATTTTAATTTTTCATTATTTTTAGGTTTCTCCCATATTTTTTTCAATAACCTGAGTCATATCGTTATCAAAAAACTGGATTTTTTACAAAAATCAAATTTTGAGTTTTCACGATTTGCGAAAATAATTTCTTCTATCAAAGCTTTGAATTTATCAATTTTCGTCTTTTACCTCAAAGTACAATTTATATAAATATTAATTTTTTGTACATCTCAAAAGCAAATTAGTCATATAGTAAATTGCTATTATACTAGTATATTTAGTCAATTTTACGGGAGCTTTCTATACACTTAGATACTCCCCCTAGCCTAGTCTCCATGGACGTGGTCGAGATCACAATGTCGGCAATTCTCATTTCACTACCCATCTAGTCCAATACCACATGATAAAAAAGTATATTTCCACTGATTACAGTTATACAGGGTGAGTTATTTTTGATGATCAGTATGGGGATCTCGGAAACTAGCGGAGATAGAGCAATGGTTAAATTGGGAAAGATTTGCAGTTTTTCTGTCGATTTAGTCAAATCCCTCTAGCTCCTTTGTTTTTGATTTTATAAAAAAAGTGTAATTATCAAAATTGAAGGGACTTGTATCCCGAATATGATTGTCATGGCCTCATTTGCGTGACAGCTCTCGTTTTCGACATTAGACACAAACTTATATTTTTTTGATTGGAAACCATTGATAGCTATGACCTCAAAAAATCGGACATTTTTAGAGCTTTTCAACGATATAATACTCGATATAGTTATTAATAAAAATAATGGAGTTATGGATGCTTTTCTCTCTTATGTTTACTGTTAACGTAGTTAGCCATGAAATAGATTGATTTATTAATAACTATTCCAAAAAACATTGAACAATTTTTTATTAGGTATATCAGATAAAACGAAAAAACTAAATAAGTAGGTACTTACTAAAAACTTAAGAAACTAAAGTACATAATAATGGTTACAATTTATGTTCGAAAAGTCCACCATTGTTATTTAGACAAAAATTGCATCTTTTTAAGATTGTCATTACCGCTTTCCTCACAAACCGCCTCCCTTAGGTCACCAACTCTCTCATACCTTCTTTTGTATACTTTGTTTTTTAGCGCACCCCATAAATAGAAGTCTATAACTGCCAAATCGGGAGACCGGGGTGGCCATTCGCGTGGGCCATTTTTTCCTATCCAAGAGGTTGGATAGATATTATCTAAGTGTTGTCTTACTAATAACGAGTTATGAGCAGGTGCTCCATCATGTTGGAACCACTCAATTTCTAAACGAGTTCTCAAATTCAAATTATGCAACATGTCTTGAAAAGTGTATTGCAAGAAATGCAAGTAGCGCTCCCCAGTAAGTAATTCGTCATAGATAAAAGGCCCCAGAATAGTAGACCCTATGATACCACACCAAACATTAAAACCAAATTTTATCTGGTGTCGTCTTTGTTCTACATGGAAAGGGTTTTCTTTAGCCCAGATATGCTCATTGGGTCTATTGAATATACCGCAAATGGATACTGTGGATTGTCAAGGCACAGTTCTCTAAACCATCAACAAAACAAAATACGTCGATGTTCGTCACCAGCATGCAAAGTTTGAGAAACTGAAAGTTTTTACGGGTGGAACTTGTGCGCTCTTAGTACCTTAACTACAGTTTGTTGAGATGTGCCAGTTTCTGCCGCAATCTCACGAGTTGATGTAGATGGATTTTGATTTACCATTGCCAAAACATTTATTTGTCCTGCTTCGTTAATTTGATTACGTTCCTTTAGTGGTTTAGTAAAAGTTCCATATATGCATAAACTATCCCAAAGCCTCTTAAAGGTACATAGAGCAGATTGACGACGATTAAAATATCTATGAAAGTATTCCTCGGCTGCACGAACTGAATTTTTATGGCATATGACCACCTTATTCCGTTTTTCTTCATTAGAATATTCCATTTTATCACTAAAACTTGTCAACTGTCAACCGTCAGTACAGCACCACTAATGTAATTACTGTCAAATCAGGAAACGTCAAAGTGAAAACAATCTTTTTCATGGCTACCTACGTTAAAAGTGAAAATAAGTGAGAGAAGCATCCATAACTCCGTTATTTTTATGAATGACTATATCGAGTATTACATCGTTGAAAAGCTCTAAAAATGTCCAATTTTTTGAGGTCATAGCCAACTATGGTTTCCATTAAAAAAAAAAGATAAGTTTGTATCATATCTCGAAAACGAGAGCTGTCACGCAAACGAGGACATGACAATCATATTCGGGATACAACTCCCTTCAATTTTGGTATTTACACTTTTTGTATAAAATGACAAAACAAAGGAGCTAGAGGGATTTGACTAAATTGACAGAATTTCGTTTTTTCAAAATATCTAGAAAGCCATGACTTTTTACAAAAATCCGAAAGTGTAATTAAATTGGGCCAGTAAAACTGCAAGTCTTTCCCAATTTAACCATTGCTCTCTCTCCGCTAGTTTCCGAGATCCCCATAGTGACCATGAAAAAAAACTCACCCTGTATATGTGCACAGTTTAATTACTTTATTTTAATTAATTTTTAAAACTAAACCACTAGCAAAATTATATATAGATTTTTTATCTATTTCCCAACTTCCATTTAAGGTCTTGTGATAAAGAAACTCCATGGTCCCTCTTGCATTTGTCAGCGGTAACGTTAATTACAGTAAAAACAGATAATAAATACTATCAAAATAAATCAAATAGCTTGGAACAAAAAGAAGCCATCTCTTTTTTTCTATACACTGCGTAATCTCCTATAATTTTGCTGCCCCTACTCGGTTATATATTGCAGGATTTAGGTCTGGTAAATACGACTGAAATAAAATGTCAGGAAGTTTTTATCTGCATCAACCATTATTTATCAATAAGGGGAAACAAAAGAAAAAGAGAAGGGATTGTCATAGGATATACATCTGCTACTAAAATTACGAGGGGTTCTCTCATTGCATTGTATAGAAAGTAAAAAATAAATAAATCAAAAGTTGTACTTTTACCGTACTTTGTGGTTATGTTTTTCCTTTTAAGGTCATGAACTAAATCTTACTTTAATTTTAAATTTCAACGCAATTCTCAAAGATGATAATATGACGGTCAGTTAAAAAAAAGACAGACCTATAGATATTCATACCGTGAAGATTTCATTTTTCTCCAGACTCCATTACTCCTATAGTAATAATAAATAATTGGTTTTGGCCCCCTATATGGCGCCGTCTGATATCTTTCCAAATTTGATCCTTTATTATAAATAACTACTTTATGAATTTCAAAAAACTAGCTGTCGCCCAGTGGTCTAAATTCGACCAATTGTGTCAATATCTCTGGCAGGTTAAGTAACCTGAAAATCGTAACGGGACATTCTATCCGAGGACCTTAGGGAGAACAGCAATTACACGGAACGGAGCCAGATTCGGAACCTCTGTGTGATAGTGTCCTCGAAAATCCTAGATGTCGGTCTTACATCTCGCTTCTACAAATAAGTAAAGAAATTCAAGTTTTTTTCAGATATAATTCATAGGACTTTATTTGTGTTCAAATAATTTAATATGACAACAAAGCAACCGCTAATGGGCTACCATACATATTATTCATTTTTTCTAACCTGTCTGTATAGCTATAATTGCACTCAATTCTCAAACATTTATTAAAATCCTCATTATAATAATTCCATCTCATTATATATTTCCACCACCCTGTATATGCAACTGCTCATGGACCACGCATAATATTTTTTAACATTACTGAACCACCCGGTAAACCATTCTGTAAATGCCACTGCCTATGAGCCACGGTATTTACCATTTTTGTTTATGAAATTTTTAACTATATTCTTTAACTATAATTCTACTCTGACCTATATTTCAATCATCATATATATGGAACTCTTCGTGGGATACTCTGTAAATCATTTCCGTTTCTAACATTTTTTATCATCATCCTGTATATCTATAATTCCTCTCACCCTATATTTCATCTTCCCTATATATACAACTGCTTATGGATTACGAAATGTTGCATTTCCATTTCCGCCACCCTGTATATGCATCTCTGTATACTATTCTTTGCACCACCCTGTATAACCGTAATTCTACTGCACCTTCTATTCCAAGAACCCTGTAAATTCAACCGCTAATGGGCTTCCCTATATAATTATTTTATTAGTTATAATGGCACTCTACTCTGTATTTTAAATACCCTATATATGCAACTGCTTATGTACCACCCACGAAAAAATTATTTTGATCATATCTGGAATCGCCCTGTATAATTATAATATACAACGATTTCTTTACCACTAAACAATAACAACTCTTGCATGCCACTTCCAGTAGTACATGCTCTAAGTATAAACAGCATTGGTCCCTCTATATATAATTACTCAATGTTTTGAGTCTGGCGGTGGCGGCACGTGGCACATTCAGTTGTTTGGCGTTGACATTATGACGTAAATAATGAATTTTTATTATATTTTATTTAATGAATGAACCATTATTATAAATTAATATTAGCATTCTGCACTGAAGGTCGTCAGTAGCTACTAAACAAAACAAAAATGAAGAAAATCGGTTGAGAGACAGAGGAAAAAATGGTACCTAATCGTTTTGTCTTAGCCTATTTATATATAGATATGTTTAGAACACATACACTCAGAAGAAAAAAATAACAGAAAATCGCAACGCTCATCATCGTATCTGCTTTAATTTTTTTTGAATTGGAGGTCTCAAAAAAATGTGAACAATTTAACATAAACTATGTCTAATTCCTATGAATATAACCTCGAAATTTATATACTATACTTCTAAAAAGACTTGAGTATGCTTTCTCCGTGTTTCGTTGATTCTTCCAATTGCGGTAAAAGTCCGAATCAAATATTTTCTCCCTGTCTGTCGACAACTTGGAAATTACACAAAAAGTCGAGTTCAGCAAGAAAAATCGTGGAAAACAGAAGCGACATTAGGAGAAAGGTCAATGTATAATTTTCAACGTAACCATTTTCGACACCCTTATATCGATTTTTTTTCACATCGATATTCTGACATAAAGAAATGCAAACCTTACCGTAGACTAATTTGAATAAACGTCTCTGTGGTGAATGTATTTTCAGTGAGGTTTTGACTTTGTCGAATTCTAATATAAAGTGAATGATCATGACAAAAACATGAGATTTTTAAATGTAAAGAATATAATTAGAATACCTTCAACAAATATATTCATTTAATAATTATACAACTTTGGTAATTAATATTTAACGTGAGGTTGGTATTCTATTATTAAAATAATTCGATTTGTTTGAATGTGTTAATCTCAGGAACTACCAGTGCCATTTGAAAAAAAATCACCTTAGATTGATTGATATTAAACATACATTGATCGTATAAAGAGGAAATAATATCATTCTCATCAAATGACATTAATAATTTAGAGGAGTTTCACCATACTTATGACGAAACTTTTTTCTCCGTTACCTGTACAATATGTTCCTTTTCGATATCAAATTATCCCTTTTTTCTCAGCCCGTTGTCAGTTATTATATATAAAAAGCCCAATGTGTTCAGAAGTTCGGGTAAGTGTCTGGCTGTTTGTCCCGAAAACTAAGTCATTATCCTTATATCTTTATCAAATATTTTCAATAAATCCGGGTCTACCAGGCAATATGTACACAAGAAAAACAATAACTTCCTATTGAAGGATTCAATATAAATCTGTTATTAATATCCACCCGGGACCCAAACGTGTTTTCCGAAGAAAAAGTTTGGATGGCTCGTGTATTTCTATAACCATTATGAAATTCGTATCATGGATGGAAAAAATGGAATCTGAGGGGAAGCTATATATTACGTGAGGATGATCAATTGAATCGCTTTAGTTAAAAAAACTAAAGGAACGATTTAAGGTATTCTAGAGATTGAACCTTACCTAGAGTTTATAATTTTGATAGAAAATTAATAACTATTATAATTTTGTGCTTGTGAAATATGATGATATAATACTTTTTATATTATGTTTAAATAGAAGTTATGATTAGAAAGTTCATTGATGAGTTACACATTAACCAAAAACATACTTTGTTTTCTCTAAGTAATTCTATTAGTCCAAGATCCCGGAGCAATCAGACATAACTTCTTTTCACAAAGATAAAACCTTATGTTTTCAGTAGCGATTTATGTGCTTTGAACACCAGAGTGCTTGTGTAGGTTACTCGTGTCCCAGAGTAACCTACACCTGGACAAGTACCAGCTGAGAAAGGTAACCAAAAATTAGAGTTACTTAACTTAAATTTGTGTGGCTAATTTTTGTATATTTTTTTATAATATTGTCCTGAAATAGTATTGTAAGTGCCAGACACTTTCCATGGACCAGGACGTTTGTCAGACGCTTTAAAGCTGCACAAAAAATAAATGAGCTTTACTTCTTTTTACATGTCTGATTTTTTAACATATTAAAGTAATTATTACAAAGTTATATTTCATCAGTCAGGCAAATTATAATGACCAAACATCCCCTAAACGCAAAAATTATTCAGCTGTGAGTATGAGAGCCAGAATATTTTTATTTTATTTTAAGAAAGATTTGACAGTTTAAAAAATAATAATTTTGGTAAAACAATATGTAATTATAATTCCAAAAAGTATTTGATTTTTTCTTAATCATCGTGATCATCTTCACAATAACCCAATAGAACTTTCAGCATTAAGCCTGTCATCCTCATCGTCATCAGTTATTTTGTCGTTATTGGTAACTTCCTCTGTAAAAAACAGATAAAAAAATTAAATAACCTAAAAGTACAAATGTTTTTAATTGTAAAGCTGAAGTCAAAGTACAGGACCTGATTCTTAAAGTGAATCACTAACGTCTCCTGGTAATTGGTCGCCATCAAACAAATGAAAGTGATACTAGTTTTCTTCTAATGTCCACCCATTGTTTTAAGTAATAAATATGGTAGGCACTTTTTCATTATTCATACTGAGGGCTGAAGAATGTGTTTAGGGGATGTTTAGTCATAACAATACGCCTGATGAAATATAACTTTGTAATAATTACCTTAATATCATAGTAAAACATCTCAGACATGTAAAAATAAGTAAAGTTAATTTATTTTAGTTCAGTTGAGGGGAGAGCAATTGATGAAGGTTCTCCACTACAAACAATATATTGTCTTGCGTACAATGGATTGAAAAATCTCGTAAAGTTAGTATCGTAATTTCTTTGACAGGTTTTAGTAACCCTAGGATTTTTTTCGTGTGACTTCTATCCTAGGAATCACATGGAAACGGCGTTACACACAGTACGACTCCCGATTTGGAGCCTCTGGGAGCTAGATTTTCCTGAAACTCCTAGATGTCGAAATTCATTTCGCGATAAAATGTTAAGAAAAGTTATGTCTGATACTGTAGAGTATCTACTTTACCGGTCAGGTATTTGTTATAATTATACTAAAATTACCATTGTGTAAACATTAAAATTAATTAACTTCGTTCTGAAGACTGTACCTAAAACGATCAGTCACATTAAAGAGCTGCATATTTTGTATTTTTTATGTATTGACCCTTGAAAGAGTTCATAATCTATTATTACATTAATGGTATAACCATATGCTTTAGTTGTTAAAAAGAAATCCTAAACAGACAAAACAATTTTTTGTTGTTTTTCTTTATGTGGAAAGTAATCGATTAAAGAAATGTATATTGAGACTTTATACATGGCCTTGTTATATTTTCAACAGTTTATTAGATACTTACAGTTAATGAAAAAATGGTCCTTAATATTAATTTGGACCAATAAAGTGAACTTGCGTTTCAAAAATGTGTCTTTATGTTTTTCAAGAAATGTCTATAATAAAATAATATTTAATTAATACTTTTTATAGTTTCCGTTTTGTGATAATACATGGATGGGGTTTGCATTTATTTAATAACTTATCTCAAACGTAGGTACTCGGCATAACTATTATGTTATATGATAGAAGGTTGATTAGTTGCAAACAACAGTGGGCATTGCTCCGTATTCTAAATGCTCAGCATTCTTTAGATGCAGCTATGCACTAAACTTAGTCTTTGAATAATATAGAGACTTGTGCTGAATATTAAACCAAAAGTAAGTTTTTGTAGTTTTCCAACTTCAGTGATGTGGAACAACTATAATTATGGCTACTTTAACAAGTTATGCATATTTGGTATTTGAAGAACATTCCTTTAGTCACAACAAGTAAGTTAATTTCAGCTGGAATGCTGAATGACAAGTTCTAACAACTGTTTATATATTCTCTATATAGTGGCAGATAATCCTTACGGTCCACTTCAGATACATGACTTTAACAACATATTAATATGGACTAAAATATGCGAGTCAGTATTTCAAAACATGAAAATTAAATTATGGTGGACTCGCCGGTAGTACTTAGTCAGATTTAACCGTAAATAGGTATTATAAGTATTAATTTAACTGCATTTGAGTATTGTTTTGAAATGTTTGGAAAAAATAACACAGATTTGAAAAAAACTGTCTCTAATAACAAACTGATACCCATTAGAATCAACTCCCAAACCAAGACAATAATTGGACCAATGTTCTTTGAATTTAGAAATTTATTCCATAGTCGGAAAAATTGGAAAACTTTAATGCACTTTTGTGCTACATCGTGAATCTCAAAGTCAACAACACAAATAAAAAAGTTTTAGATTTTCATATAATGGCGATGAAAGTTGAAGTAAAATTACGGTAAAACGATTCTTTTGTTGTTAGAAGTTTTGATAACCTGTAATTTGATGATTTTATTGCATCTGTATAGTTTTTGATATTGATATTAACAAATATTATATACCTGAATTACTGTCAGAAGTTTTTAACGCAAAGTTATCAAAAACGTCTGCGAGGTTTTAATTGAAAATACAAGTAAAGTTTCCAGTTTAAATATAAACACTAGCTTTGAAGCTCAAAAGGTAGAAAAATAGTCGAATGAAATTAGAAAATGTATGGATTTTGGAGAGATGAATAAACTTTAAAGTATGGAAAGTGCTGAAGGAAAAGAACTAAATCCCAGCTAGTTGTACCAAAAAGACCCTTTTGCCATCTTGAAGAAGATGTAGGGGTCACCTGACATGGATGACATCAATAAAATACTGGAAAAAGTCCTGTTGCCTGAATTATTACGAGGATATGAAAATTGAGCTATGAACAACAGGAAAAGAGTAAAAAGGGATATTGAAAGGTGTTAAATATAAAAATCTAATCACCGTTGGTGTTAAAAAAAGCTTCAATTTTAACGTCTTGTGATAAATATTGTTTAGTAGAAAATCGAACAATTCAATAATATTAATATGCTAGCAAATGGCCTATCATAAATGTTTAATTATATATGAAACTCTGAAACTCAAACAGTTACAGCATGCTAAAACCTTGGCACTCAACGTTGAATCGACTGAAAAACACACATTCACCAGCATCGCGTCATTGATAGAGCAAAGTGCAGATTTTCCAACTATCGACGTTCCATCCAATCACCGCCACGTTGCTGGGATATTTTGCACACCAGCTGTGGTGCTCTTCAGTTTTTGTGTAAATGTCAGTTGGAAATTTCAATGTCGGGTCATTTAGTTAACAGCAAGTGTTAGACTTAAACGAGTCCAGCGTTATTTTACTGTACTTGAATTTCAAAGAAATAAAATGTTTTTTTTGCTGGAGAACGAGACAAAACCATTTGCATAATCGGTCCGAGGGCGTCATTGGTTACTGCATGTACATGGGACGGCAGTGTTGAAAAATTACGGTTACCACCAGCAATTTACGTACGAAATGTTTTTTGCCATTTCATTATTTATGAAGATAACTTTTTCAAACGAAAATCCAAAACTATCAATAACTAAAAGTCATAAATCAATGTAACATTTGGTTGTTCAATATATTTGGTAATCAAACTTGAGTTTTCACTTGAGATCAACATCCTTACAATGTTTTTCAGAATTAAAAATTGCCAATAAATTGTAATTTATGCATATTGGTGTTAATGTGTTACTACCTATAGTGGTACTATTTGATAGGTGTGGATATTTGAATAAAACATTTAAATATATATATATTTATATATATATATATATATATATATATATATATATATATGTCAATGAAGGCCTTGGCCTTCATTGACTTCGAAAAAGCGTTCGACACTATATATCCGAAGGCGGTAATCAACGCCCTGAGTGAACAAGGTGTAGATAAGCCATACATAGAAACGTTGGCTAATATATACAAGGAAGCCAAAGCCAAAATCAGAATATACGAAGGCAGCCCTGAATTTCCTACTAACAGAGGAGTGAGACAAGGTGACTCAATATCACCGAAGCTATTCACAGCGGCATTAGAGAGTATCTTTCGACGATTAGACTGGGACCACAAAGGACTGAACCTAGATGGAGAATATCTAAACCATCTGAGATTCGCCGATGACATTGTCCTAATTGCCAATAACGCAGGAGAACTACAAAATCAAATCAATGAACTTAGCAGAGTAAGCAAGGAAGTAGGCCTAAAAATAAATATCGGAAAAACAAAGATAATGTACAACGAACTAATAGACTCACAAGACATCACAATAGATAACACAGTTCTGGAAATAGTAGAACAATATATATACCTAGGTCAATTAATACACATATCAGGTTCGCTACTACCAGAAATAAACAGAAGGATCAAACTTGCATGGATGACGTTTGGAAGAAACTCCATAATCTTCAAGTCACGAATGGCATTCCGCCTTAAGAAGAAAGTCTTTGATCAGTGTGTTCTACCAGTACTGACATACGGTTGTGAAACCTGGATTCTGAAAACCGAACTTACAAGAAAACTACAAGTAGCACAAAGGTCTATGGAAAGATGCATGATCGGAATAACGCGAAGAGATCGGAAGAGAATAGAGTGAATAAGGAACAAAACCCAGGTAACAGATGTTATCCACAGAGTGAAATCTCTGAAGTGGCAATGGGCAGGGCATTTGGCAAGAAGACAAGATAATAGGTGGTCAACAAAAATCACACAATGGTATCCTAGGGGTGTTAAAAGACCAAGGAAACGCCCCAATGTAAGATGGGACTATGACATCAAGAAAATAGCAGGCATAACCTGGTCCCAAAAAGCGTACAACAGAACAACATGGAGAGATTTGCGAAACGAATATGTAAGAGAGGCTACACCATAAAATAATGGTCGAAATTAGCTACATATGATGATATATATATATATATATATATATATATATATATATATATATATGTATATATATATATATATATATATATATATATATATATATATATAACCGACTCTACCTATAACTAAAAAGCTAAAAATAATTATAACAAAATACAACTCTAGCAAATAAATAACACATTCAATGTTGTTAGGTGCCTACCCAGGAAGTAAAAAATTTAAACATTCAAAGGTGCTCATTCTGTATAAATTAATTACCTCCCAATCTAGTATATTTTTATATTTGAAGCCGGTGCCAAGCAAATCTAAAATCCTTCATTGCGTACTTATCTACTAATTCATCAAACTTGATTGTTGCTTGGCACCGACTTCAAAAATATACTAGGATGGTAGGTAATTAATTTGACAGAATGAGCACCTTTTAATGCTTACATTTTTTACTTCCTGGGTAGGTACCTAACAACATTGAATGTGTTATTTATTTGCTAAAGTTGTATTTTGTTAAAATTATTTTTAGCTTTTTAGTTATAGGTAGAAGTCGGTTATATATTTTTTAGGATGTGGCTATTTATACATACAGTATGTATACGCAATTGGCTATTTATACATACAGTATGTATACGCAATTGGCTATTTATACATACAATATGTATAAGAAATTGGCTATTTATAGTTACGTATAACGTACTAACTAACCAAAAAGTTTATTGATATTAATATTTTAATAAAAACTACATAATTATAGAAAAATATTGTTTTATTTATTGTTTATTGTTACAATATACTTGGGTATTTATTTTATTTTTTATTTCGTGTTTTAATTTGCTTCTTGTAAAACTGAATCTGTTTAGTTTTTCTCTTCGGACGTCCTTTAAACTTAATTTTTGTTTTAAATTTTAGGTTTTCATTTGATTGATGATTTGTATCGGATTCGTTCTGACTTTCAGTACCAACTAAGCTATCCTGGCAACTTCCAGCTTCAACTAAGTTACTTGTCTCAAATTCTATTGAACTAATTGTAGGTTCACTATACTCATTCTCAAACAGAGAAACCCCATTTCTAGCATTTTTTTCAATTAATTTTAGTTTGTTCATATATTTGTTAAAGGTTGTAGTTCCATAATTTGATAAAATATCTGCGATATTTTTTGTTACTGTCAGTGCTGTATTGAATTTTTCTCGATCCGATAATACTTTTTGACAACCATCGAATT
This sequence comes from Octodonta nipae, assembly GCA_034190945.1. Taxonomy (NCBI): domain Eukaryota; kingdom Metazoa; phylum Arthropoda; class Insecta; order Coleoptera; family Chrysomelidae; genus Octodonta; species Octodonta nipae. The sequence goes on from CM067216.1 coordinate 13,999,142, forward strand.
CATCCTTGTCTATATCATCAATGTCTACGTCATTCGTGTCTTCATCATCGATATCCATATTCATAATACTTTCTGTATTTCCAACTGAAGTAATGTATCTTGGATGGAAACATGTTTTTGAAAAAATATCTAAGTTATTGTATTTTCTTAACATAAAAATATGCCTACATGGTGCATTGAAAGGGTTCCAAAATGTACATGAACATGCTTCCAGCGACGTATTATAAATCTTCGATATTCCAGTCTCAAGATTTTCCTCAATGCCATTAGCCATTACTTTTATTTTAGATTCGAAAGTTTTAAACAATTTTAATTGTTTATGAAATAATTTCATTCCAGTCTCTGTGAGAACTTCGGAACATACTTCCAGCAATTTTCTTATTTCATTATCGTTATCCATAATTTTAAAAACTTTTTGTTTATTTTTGGCTAATTTATTCTTTATTCTTGAATCAATAAAGTCTATAAGCTCTTTAATACATAAATAAATTGTCGGCAAACTATGATATTTAGTTTGTATGTATTGCTTAAGAGTCCAAAATGATCGTTCAATTCTGTTTGTTGTCGTATCTCCCATTAGTGGCAAATGTTTTCTAAAATAATGTACCCACATTTCTTTACAGCTGTCCCAATTTTTAAGAAATTGCTCTTCAAGAGTCACGTATTTATCTTTTGTTCCTGCAAAAACTTTTACAGACTTGCAAATGTCCAGGAATTTCTTTTTCTGCTCTTCGTATTCTTTATATGATTGAGCATATAAACATTTCTTGAACGCATCCAATATTTTGTTTTTTTCATCAATTTGTTTATTGTAGGCAGTAGAAACTAGCCTTTTAATGTATTTAATGACATGAAATTTACAAAGTAAAACGGTTGCACTAGAAAAAATGTCTCTGATAGCTTTTATTTCGATGAAATCTTTGTCAATTAAAAAAACGGATGGGTGGGTCTTACAAATTTTTTTAAATTCATTCATACAATGTATGAATGCGGAATATGTTTCTTTAGCAATAAATCCTATAGCTGCAAATTCTGATTTGTCGGTTATGCTAGAATAGTAGCAAAATCCCAAAACTTTATAATTTTCGACATTAAATCCAAAGGAAACATCTATTTGTATCACTGGACACTGAGATTTATTATAATTTAGAACCATCGCCGAAGAGGCTACAAATAATGATTCTACTTCTTCTTCTGCATCTTTTTGTATAGCGTATATACCACCATTTTCTTCGATTTCCGCTAAGAATTCCATTAAATGATTTTGGTCCACTTCGGTACATGAAGGAAAAAGTTTGTTTCGAAAATTTTGTATATCCTTTCTTATAAACTGTTTCCCACTTTTTTTACTTAAAACTGCAGCAACCATTCCATCTTTGGCGCTAGACAAGATTAAATCTGTTGCTGTTTCGTAATCATTTTCATTCATAATTTTGGCTTTGCCGTAATTACTATATTCTTCTTTGCCAACGGTATGATTGTGATTTAGTAATAGTTTTGTTAATTTCCATTTTTCATTTTTGCTTTTATAAAAATTAATTTGAGCTTTACAATTCTTGTAGTAGTAATGTTGATTCGGACGTTTTCCCAGGCATTTTGAATTTTGCTTAATACCATGACAACATTTGTACAGCACTTGTTTCTGAGACCGTGTTCTAATAACAAATGGATGATAATGCTCTTTACAAAATACATTAACAGTCTTTGATAACTGTTCATAATCATTAAAATGTTGACCAACATTTAAAGTATGTTCACTAACATTGTTGTCATTAACGGACATTTGTTCTGTCATCTAAAAGTGAGGTTAGAATATTAAAAATATAATTAATTTAAAAAAATCAGCTAATACCTTGCAACACTTTTATAGAATAAGTCATTCACAATTTAGCACTTCGATTATCTATTCAATGTACATATGTATAAAATGGTAATTATCTTGACTTGAATCACTTGAATGGTTTCAATTATTAGTACCGGTGCACACGGGCGTCAAAAGTAAGCTAACCGCGCGCGTCGATTTGCAGCAGATAGGTAGAGAGACATTGGCGCTTATGGTGCGATGCACACGGTAAGCTGCTTACTTTTGACGCGCCGATAGGTATCGAAATCAACTCGTGTTTCTGTGGAACGCAGCTTCCTATCTTGCCTATCCCGATACCCACAGAGGCATTGCTGGCTATTGTGCGATGCACACGAGACGCAGCTTACTATCGCCTATCTCCATTAAAAATTATTTATGAGCTTCGTGATGGCTTGAAAATCGGAATATGTGCACTGTGAGTAAACTAGCTCATCACGATATGCAAAATTAACGCAGATTACTTTTGACGCCCGTGTATGTTAAACAGAAGTATTAACAAGAAGAAGGGGCACTTTAATGGATATAGTGGAGGCAAACATTTTAGTTGAGGATGGCATTCATAGATGGTCACAATCAATATTCTACTTTTCTATCTGCGTTATACGTAACTATAAATAGCCAATTTCTTATACATATTGTATGTATAAATAGCCAATTGCGTATACATACTGTATGTATAAATAGCCAATTGCGTATACATACTGTATGTATAAATAGCCAATTGCGTATACATACTGTATGTATAAATAGCCACATCCTATTTTTTAAAATGTTTTCTTTTTAACTTTTTAGTTTTTTTTTGAACTCAGGAAGTTTTCATTCCTTATTTTACGAACAAAATGTACTAGTACGCGTTGACTTAATAAGCCCAAAATATATGTATGCCTTATGAACAACGCCATGTAAATTTTTCAATTTTTTTGACAAACCTGTATAACTATAGATAATTCCACTCCAACCGATGCACCAACCATTCTGTACATAAGACTGCCCGCGGATAAGCATAAATTTGTTAGCTGCCTTCTGTAAACTATAGGACGGAATAGAATCCATCCCTAATTTACGGAGTCACATCCGTCCTATATTTCAACCATAGTATATAACTCCTTGTGGGCTACCTCATAAATTATTTCATTTTTAACATTTTATATTATCGCCCTGTGTAACATTAATTCCTCTCCACACTTTATGCAACTTCTTATGGGCTATAAAAGAAATAATTTTTTAATCACACTGTATAAATATAATTCAACTCCAGCATACATTTCAACCATCCTGTATATGATTTGCTTATGTCCTTAGGTCCACATAATATAACAGTTTTTTCATCACCCTATATAATTTTAATTTCACATTTTTTCCAACATTTTTATACCACCAAACGTCCAGTCCACCCTATATTCCAACCATCCTGTATATACGGTTGCCTACGGACCACTATCATTCTAGTCCGTCCTATATTTCAATCTTCATATAAATGCAACTCCTTCTACCACTTTACTTTGTAATTTTGTTTGCTATAACTAAACACCCTGTCTATAAACGCACCAAATAGCAGTTTAAAGTTTGACATGTGTAGTCATTGAATTTTCTATTAGGCCGGGACAATGTGACAACCAAAAGCACCGGCTTCGCAAAATGGAAAAATTTGCTTTTAAATAGGTATTTGCCTGGTATACAAACAAAACGAGCTTGGTACTAATTGATTTAAGGACCTGAGAATACTATGCTTTACTACCTATATGCTTGAGATGTACATAGAAAATTTTCAAATTCGCAATTAAAACTTTCAGCGACTAAAATTACCGCACTATTACGTTGGAATTAAAATATTTATGAGGAAATGTCCGTTATGTCATTTCGATGAAATTTTTGATAAGAATTTTCGAATTTTCGGCGATTTTCTGCAAAACTGCAAGTTGCACGTCGCAGACAAGTATATGAGATCACCTAAGGATCTTCCTTAATAGATTAAGCGTTAAAAAACTATACCTACACATCCATAAGGAGTTATCGAAAAATCGACCAATATGTTAGGGATATTGGTCGATTTCCATGCACTCATGTGTTCATTCACAAATTTTATCACTTTATCAATAGAATTCTTTTCCAAAATTTGAAGTTTCACCAATCCGGATATATACTCTATTAAACAAGACCATATTCATACAAAACGGTGTACCACAGGAGAAAAAATCAGGTAACATACATACAAAAAAAAGCGAAAAAAAAAAAATACGGGACGAATTGATAACCTCCTCCTTTTTGGAAGTCGGTTAAAAATATATAAAACGTCCAAAATATACGTATAATGGCACTATTAATAATAATTTTATACCAATGTAGAGAACCGGAGGACTAAGGGTAGGCCGTTATAATTTATTGGATTGTTGCTAATACTTGTTGTAAATTCATAATGAGAAAAACAAAAACGAAAATGCACTTCGAGATTAACCCTTAGTTTTGACACAATGACACGTCTTTCGGCATACATTCATCAAGTTTCACAAAATACTTACTCTAACTTATTATAAGTACACCACTCCATATACATTGTAATTTTCCTAAGTAATTACAGAGAGCCATTAAAAGGATTTAAGAGTGGGGATGGATTAAGATCTAACTGATTTAATAGCCTACCTGCATATTTGCATTTGTTATTTTCTAGGGATTCTAATAAATTAATTTTTTTGGGATTAGTTTCTAAATGTAAAATTTTTACGTTATCATTAAAGTTATGATTATCCTCTATTGTATTAAAATTTCTAAATGTCTTACCGATGTACAGCTTATCGCAATTGCTGCTATTAATTTTTTACACCTCGGATTTACAATTATTATCTACTCTTGATTTGTTGTTCTTGATATCATTGGATATGTTATTCGAAGTTTTATAATTAACATTTGTGTCCTGTTGATTTAATTTTATTACTTTTTTCACCCATGTACGTTAAAGTTTTGACGAAATCATAAAGTTTTTATCAGCTGGATAAATTGAATATAGAGGCTTTTGGAACATTTTCGTTTTTACTAGGTTATCTTTGAGCTGATGATCAAAACCATTGCTAATTGCTATTTGTTTAATGATTTTTAAATCTTTTTAGAAGGTTAACGGCGTCAAAGGTTCATTAATTAATCTACAGTATGAATCATACTATAAATTGCAGACGTTTTTAGCTGATATTGATGATAAGAACTATTATGAATAATTATATCAGAATATGTAGGTTTGTGATGAATTGAAAATGTCTTTTTGTTGTTTATTCTCGTAATTGTGAAGTCTAAATAATTAATTTCATTATTTGTTTCTATTTCCCTTGTAAATTCAATATTTGGGTGTATACTATTAATGTAATCTATAAATGTACTCAATTGCCTATTGGTTCCTATAAAACATACAAGAACGCGATCTACGTTTCTGTACCAGTGAGAGAATTGTTTTGATAATGGGATTTAAAAATTGTATCCTCAATATCACTTATGAATATTTCTGCTAGTAGGGGTCTTAATGGATTGCCCATGCCCATAGTTAAACCTTCATTACCTTTATATAAAATTAAAAAAATAAAGCGTTATAATTTACTTAAAAGTTATCGTTAGCCCTTAGTTATGAAATGAATACTATTGTTTTTTATCTATTCATTCCCAGCATTTGCATCCACATTATTTTAAATTCTATAGACATTACTAATTTTCAACCTTAAGTGACAATTTATACAGTTGTATTTAAATAAACTGACTTAAATTAGCTGCCTGTAAAAGAAAAATGTTCCACAGCCAACAGCTACGTTTCAGCAAGCAAGCAAATCAGTTCTATTCAAGAAGAAAATGTTTTCAAGAAATATTATCCTTTGCGACAAGGCAATATGCAAAAAGGTGAAATTGTCTTTTGTTTCCACTGAGCTCGAACAATGGCTAATGAACAAAAAGCTACACAGCTCTTTATTTAGCTTGTTCGTTTCTGATTAACAGCAAATTTGAAGTCAAATTATTGTTTGTCTCTAAAGCTTTGATAGAGGGTTAAATACAGTAACTGAAGTCGTCTTTACAATGGACGGTCCATACACAGGGTGTCTCATAACTAATGGACAGTACGATCACTGCAGTTAGAAGCGGTGAAAATATATCGATTGATACAAACATAAAGTGTTTGTAGTAAACAACGGACAGGATCCTAAAGTTGGGATTAAGTTTTTGATAATTAGTGATATTTGAAAAACTGCTCCATATATTGAACTCAAATTTGGTACAGCGTAATTTTCAAGGGTGATAAACAAGAATTTTTATCATTTTTCATAGTACTCTTACAGGGTGTTTGTTACGAAGGTCGAATTAGGCAAATCCATTTTTATTTTTTTAACACCCGTATAATAATGAAACTGACATAATTTCAATACAAAAAACGTATACTTGTTGAATTTCCATATTTCAAGGCGTTTTAGCCTCAAAAAAGACATTTTTTAAAGTATGTTGTGAACTTGACATGAACTATTGATTTCTTCTTTGAATACTGTCGATTTATTTACTGTGTTTTTAAAGTAGATTTGCCTAATTCGACCTTCGTGACAAACACACTGTAAGAGTGCCATGAAAAATTATCACATACTCATGTTTATCGCCCTTGAAAACAATGTAGTACCAAATTTTAGTTCAATATATGGAGTCGTTTTTCAAATCTCACAAATTTTCAAAAACCAAATACCAACTTTAGACCCTGTATATTGTTTACCACAAACATTTTACAAAGCCACTAGCAGACCGGGCCACGCGTTGCTGTGGCTGAGTGAATTAAGACAGATTTGCAAGACAAATTTAACACAAATTAACATAACATTTTTATAACATTTATTCAATAGTATATATAGTCTATATATCTTTAATCGTAATGAATCACAGTTAATGTTCAATGAAGCGCCAGTACAATATTTTTGGTCAAGGCGCCATCTGTTCCTGACTTATGGAACGTACGATTAATAACAACAACCAACGTTGATGATCAGTTTATTATTAATTATTAATTATTAAGACCATTAATTTAAATAATAACTATCCTATCATCTAAGTTGGACCAAATTACATATATATGCTAACTTTCATGAATATCGGTTGACTCGTTTTTGAGTTTATTCGGAACATACACAGTGACACGGATTTTTTATATATTAAGATGTTTGTGTTAGTCGGTGTATTTTCACCGCCTCTACTGCAGTTATCGTATTGTCCATGAGTTATGGGACACCCTGTATAAAATGTTTTGAAATAGCCTTTGATAAAAAAACACGGTAAATATAATGAATATCAAGAACATGTTTTTCTTTTCATATAAACTTATAAATCCTATAAGGATCAAGGAAAATAGCTTGTTTCAAAGAACATTGAACCAGAAATTAATAAGTTTTTGCAAATACAAACTAATAGTTTATGGATAAGTTACACCTTCATTTTATTCATGCTGTTTCTTTGTCCTTAATGAACTTTACCTACTCTACAGGTGATGTAAAGAGTAGTAAAATCTTTGTTGGTAGTTTCCTCCACGTAAAAATGGCAAAAGCTCCGTCGTGTCATATCGCCGAGATCGCACAGCTCACCCATTTTATCTTTCAAAAATCAACTTCAGGAAAGTTGTATCTCCTGTTTAACTCTATCGCTGGTACAATCAATGTCAGGTGACGATTTTCTCAATACATTTAACAGGTCAGCTCCTGTCACTTGCTATCCGTATTGCTGAATACTCGTATAACCTATTCGAAAGACATTTTTAGATACCCTTTCCGTATTTTCTTTTTTCAATTGATTTGCTTTATTTTGAAATGCTTGAAATAGTCACTGTGCAATTTTCTGGATTATATTACAGCTTTTTGGATAACTAAACTAAGTTTTGCATAGTGCCCCACAGCATTAACTTTGTTACAAATGGAAAGTGTAGTCTTGTGGTGCACTTGATTCCAGTTAGCTCCACAAAAAAACCGAGAGCCGTCAAATCCGGTCATTCGACAGGACTGCGTCTACCAATCAGTTTAAGCAAGCTTGTATTAAATCTCAGGTATGGAACTGAGGATGGAAATATCTGTGGGTGTGTTGGATTTTTATATTGTGTGTAACCCAAGTGAGAATAGCGCACTTAAACAGAAATCACTATCATAAATTTGGTGACAGAAATAATCCATGATTATGTCATAAAAACTAATGTCATATTTTTTTGCTTTCAGGTTCACCAGCTGGTTAGTATCCTGGTCAGATGAAATGAATGTGAGTGCGTTCTAATTCGCTAACACTTTTCCAAGCATGGGGTTACTAACGTTAACGTGTAACACTCCGAGTGATGGTTAAATAATTTTTCAATGTTGCCAAGACGTAAATATTTATTACTGGTACGTCCAGAGCTAACTGTCTAGCTTTTAGTGGCAGCACCTCTAATTTATCTAACAATGAACAATAAAATGAGATACAACAACGGGCCGAACATGGCAGCTCACGTCGTACAGTCTTACGGGGTTTACGATACCAATTTACGTTGTAACAGTACCATCGACGAAGACGGTTTTATACAACGCGGGACCAGCATGTACCCCGGGGTACTAGTGAATGCTTCGGGAGATAGTACTGTCGTACGGAACTCCCAGCAGGCTTCGCCGGCAGCGGCCGCTGATCACCATTCAAAATGTGGTTGGTGTCTGAGTACTGAGTCCACAACTCCAGCTTCACCTGAGAGGAGCTCATGTATCGAAACCTGGTGCAGACCCACTATTCTGCTGCTCATCTTAGTGTTATTGGTCGTAGTTTTCGTCCTGGTGTCTGGAATACTACTCTACTGTAACTGTAGGTGTTACTAATATTTCTTGCACCGTAGTAGACTAATTATTTTTGCATGCATTCAATAATTGTTAGCGATAAATCATATCTTTCTGAGAAGCACCTTAGCTAATGATTTGTTTTTAACCTTGAACCATTTCAAATCTCAATTAATTTGGTACATCAGATTTAGTTTTGAGATTCGCATGTATATAAGAAATCAAGAATTAATAGTATATACTTGTTGTTTTCTGAACAAAATTTGTCTAATCTCTAATTTTTATTTTTTCTGAGTTCTTTGGGAATAACACCACATAAACATAAAAGTATGTATGTTTCAAAAAATCCAAACGTTTCAAGGTCTAAATCAGACCTCAATTTTAATGGTATTAACTATAATTTGACATTAATGTTTGACAATCAAACTAATATAACTAAGGGGATTAATTGCAAATTTGATATATACAGGATAGCACTAAACATTCTAAAGATCATGTGAAATAGCAAAGCTTCTTTCAAATCAGAAAAATTTGAAAGAGTTATGTTAAGAATTTCATGTGGCGTTCCTAGGTACGACTTTGTTATAGGATAGTGCGTTCGCCAAAAAGAGACCAAAGAAATTTTGATGTTCCAGAGATGTCATTAAAGTCATAAGGGAAAACCTAGGAAAAACCTTATGAACTATCCCGAAATAGGGTTGTTCAAAATAGAGATGGGTAGGTCCACTCATAATTCGGAGTTGGATCCGGATATGCATCCAGTTCCAAAGATGTACCTCCAAGACCCGTGCCCGTCGGACCCATATGGGTTCGGTTGTCTAACTGTGATTACCGGAGTGGGACTACAAGCGGAATGTTTAATTGTAATACTGCTAGCAAGACATTATGGCACTGAATTGTTATTTTTTACCCTTTATATATACGAGAAAACGATAATGATTTCTCAAAAATAATAATTACAAATAAAAAAAGTAATATTTGACAACTAAAACGATAAAAATATATAACCTTGAACCAACAATACTTCTACAGGATCAAACTATAGGTAATATCGCTCCCCTCACTCCGATCCGCAGTTCCCAGTCCAGTATCATTGATTCAGTACCGCTCATGGCATGTTTCGGTCCCGCGTATATCAAAAAGTGGTTCCGCCGATCGGTAACGATGTACATCCTTCATACACACAGGTCCGAGGATTCATGTTCTTCCGAACCTACACATCCCTAAAATTATATTCAGTACAGCTCATTGCATGCGTTTCTTGCCACTCCGACAGGTCCGCAGATCTGTATCCGAATTGCGGTCGGATGTACATCCATCAGTAACACTAGGGATGCAGGTCCGGACATGCGTGTCCATCCGGACCTGATCATTTCTAGTTCAAAAGGACATTACCATTATTAATTTCATCCTTGATTATTGGTAACCAGGAACAGCTGCATTCTATAGAAGTACTAGCTTTACTATCGCTTTCATTTAATAAAATTAAAGTACATTCTTTCAGCTTTCGTTTTGTATTGTGTTTTTCTGTCTGTAATATGGTTGAATTTTGAAATTGTCATGTCATGTTTTCCAATTGTTGACATTTGTAGGTCTAGAGGTTTCTCCAATATAAAACTTGTTACGTTCGAAAGAAATCTTATGCATGCAATTTTTTGAGTTTTGTGTTATGTATTTGTTTTAGTTTTTGATAACAATTGATTTCACTGTATTTCTCGTTTTGAAAGTTGTTTTAATATTAAATCTGTTTCCGACTCTTTTCAGTCTTTCTGAAAGACCCTGTATGTATGGAATGGTTGTTGAATGTGGTTATCAAGGGTATTAGTATATTGTTTGGAGAAACTTGGTGTTTAATGTTCGTGATTGTTTTGTGTTCAATTTTATCTAACTCTTTATTGAACTTTACAGGATAATTGTATGCAGATAAATATGGTTTCTTTATTACATTTATTAATATCAGAACAGTTGGTTCTGCTCTGTCATATAAAAATTTAATGATGCCCTTTTTACTGTGTTTGGGTGATTATAGTTAAAATTAAGATATCTGTTAGTGTGAGTCGCCTTTAAGTAGACTTGTCTATCAAATGACGATTGTGTTTTTGTTATTAAGCTATCTAAGAATGGTAGTCCGTTATCTTCCCCAATTTCTAATGTGAATTGTATAGGTGGTTCTTTATTATTGATTAGGATATCTAAGAAAGGTAGTGTGTCACCACCAAACAAAAGCTTTATTGTCTTTTGTAAAAATTATTTGTTCTTACAATTTTTCCATGAAAATGTTGCTGAAGGGGACAGGCAAGAACCTATAGCCATGTCAAAATCTTGTTGGTAGTTTCTCTAATTTAAATTTATTGAAAAGATGAAATTGTATTCTGTCTCTAATGGCTGCGAAGCTTGCTCATTCCAATAAGCTACGGATTCTTCCACACATGTAAGGTTGACGAAATCTTTATCCTTTCGAAATAATCCTCATCTCCCGACATTGGCACAAGAATGTCAAGCTGTTCTTCTATAGAATTCAGCCGTTCCTGGTTGCCAATAATCAAGGATGAAATTAATAATGGTAATGTTCTTTTGAACAATCCTATATCGAGATAGTTCATAAAGTTTTTCCTAGGTTTTCCGTTATGTCTTTAATGAGAGGTCTGGAACATCAGATATTCTTTGTTCTCGTTTTTGGCGAATGCACTATCCTATAACAAAGTCGTACCTAGGAACTCCACATGAAATTCTAAAGATATTGATATTACAATCAACTTAATATCAACTGGAACCAGACTAGAGCAATTTATAAGGTAGAGCACTGGTACAAAAGAGAATTGATAGAGACAGCATATATAATGTCGAACGAAAATATAATTAGCGAGCAGCCCAGTGTCCAAATTAAAAATATTTGAAGAGCTCTTCTTCGGCCTCTGCCTCTCTGGCAACCAACCTCCAGGTACGACGACGCTGATAGGACCAGGTAAGACCCAATGACCATGACCGGCGACGCATGACCGGTTAAGAGTATAACATAAATACAAGGGATAATCTGAATTTCCTATCATTAACCTGATGACAATAGCAGATACACATACTATTGAAACGTTGTGAGATCAACCACTTCAAGACGATGAAAGTACAAGGGAACTTCGAGGTACTTGAAACTATGTTCCAAAGAAACACCAATGAGCTGGATATTTAGTGTGATAGGCCCTACCATAGAATCCTTGTTAAGCAATATGTCAATAAAACTGTTTCTAGTTTCCGAACAGTTGTTTATGTGCTGCCCAAAAACCCAAAGCAATATTACTAAACTGAGATCTCACTGAGACATCCAACAACAACGAAATGACTGTTTATATTATCCTCATTTTTTCACATCTGTCTCGTTGTCACTTTATATATTATATTTTTTCTCGTAGAATTCCAGCGATGATTATTTGTGTCAAATTTATAAATATTTAATGATCACGTGGTGTCGTGAGTTGTAAGCAAATAGAGGAATTCCTGTCGAAAGTACGTTTACCCCGCGGATTGAATCGATGTAAAAGTAACAGATACACAGCTATTGAAACGTTGTGAGATCAACCACTTCAAGACGATGGAAGTACAAGGGAACTTCGAGGTACTTGAAACTATGTTCCAAAGAAACACCAATGAGCTGGATATTTAGTGTGATAGGCCCTACCATAGAATCCTTGTTAAGCAATATGTCAATAAAATGTTTCTAGTTTCCGAACAGTTGTTTATGTGCTGCCAAAAAACACAAAGCAATATTACTAAACTGAGATCTCACTGAGACATCCAGCAACAACGAAATGACTGTTTATATTATCTTCGTTTTTTCACATCTGTCTCGTTGTCACTTTATATATTATATTTTTTCTCGTAGAATTCCAGCGATGGTTATTTGTGTCAAATTTATAAATATTTAATGATCACGTGGTGTCGTGAGTTGTAAGCAAACAGAGGAATTCCTGTCGAAAGTACGTTTACCCCGCCGATTGAATCGATGTAAAAGTAACAGATACACAGCTATTGAAACGTTGTGAGATCAACCACTTCAAGACGATGGAAGTACAAGGGAACTTCGAGGTACTTGAAACTATGTTCCAAAGAAACACCAATGAGCTGGATATTTAGTGTGATAGGCCCTACCATAGAATCCTTGTTAAGCAATATGTCAATAAAAATGTTTCTAGTTTCCGAACAGTTGTTTATGTGCTGCCCAAAAACCCAAAGCAATATTACTAAACTGAGATCTCACTGAGACATCCAGCAACAACGAAATGACTGTTTATATTATCCTCGTTTTTTCACATCTGTCTCGTTGTCACTTTATATATTATATTTTTTCTCGTAGAATTCCAGCCATGGTTATTTGTGTCAAATTTATAAATATTTAATGATCACGTGGTGTCGTGAGTTGTAAGCAAACAGAGGAATTCCTGTCGAAAGTACGTTTACCCCGCCGATTGAAGCGATGTAAAAGTAACAGATACACAGCTATTGAAACGTTGTGAGATCAACCACTTCAAGACGATGGAAGTACAAGAGAACTTCGAGGTACTTGAAACTATGTTCCAAAGAAACACCAATGAGCTGGATATTTAGTGTGATAGGCCCTACCATAGAATCCTTGTTAAGCAATATGTCAATAAAAATGTTTCTAGTTTCCGAACAGTTGTTTATGTGCTGCCAAAAAACACAAAGCAATATTACTAAACTGAGATCTCACTGAGACATCCAGCAACAACGAAATGACTGTTTATATTATCCTCGTTTTTTCACATCTGTCTCGTTGTCACTTTATTGGTTATATTTTTTCTCGTAGAATTCCAGCCATCGTTATTTGTGTCAAATTTATAAATATTTAATGATCACGTGGTGTCGTGAGTTGTAAGCAAACAGAGGAATTCCTGTCGAAAGTACGTTTACCCCGCCCATTGAATCGATGTAAAAGTAACAGATACACAGCTATTGAAACGTTGTGAGATCAACCACTTCAAGACGATGGAAGTACAAGGGAACTTCGAGGTACTTGAAACTATGTTCCAAAGAAACACCAATGAGCTGGATATTTAGTGTGATAGGCCCTACCATAGAATCCTTGTAAGCAATATGTCAATAAAAATGTTTCTAGTTTCCGAACAGTTGTTTATGTGCTGCCAAAAAACACAAAGCAATATTACTAAACTGAGATCTCACTGAGACATCCAGCAACAACGAAATGACTGTTTATATTATCCTCGTTTTTTCACATCTGTCTCGTTGTCACTTTATAGGTTATATTTTTTCTCGTAGAATTCCAGCCATGGTTATTTGTGTCAAATTTATAAATATTTAATGATCACGTGGTGTCGTGAGTTGTAAGCAAACAGAGGAATACCTGTCGAAAGTACGTTTACCCCGCCGATTGAATCGATGTAAAAGTAACAGATACACAGCTATTGAAACGTTGTGAGATCAACCACTTCAAGACGATGGAAGTACAAGGGAACTTCGAGGTACTTGAAACTATGTTCCAAAGAAATACCAATGAGCTGGATATTTAGTGTGATAGGCCCTACCATAGAATCCTTGTAAGCAATATGTCAATAAAAATGTTTCTAGTTTCCGAACAGTTGTTTATGTGCTGCCAAAAAACACAAAGCAATATTACTAAACTGAGATCTCACTGAGACATCCAGCAACAACGAAATTACTGTTTATATTATCTTCGTTTTTTCACATCTGTCTCGTTGTCACTTTATATATTATATTTTTTCTCGTAGAATTCCAGCGATGGTTATTTGTGTCAAATTTATAAATATTTAATGATCACGTGGTGTCGTGAGTTGTAAGCAAACAGAGGAATTCCTGTCGAAAGTACGTTTACCCCGCCGATTGAATTGATGTAAAAGTAACAGATACACAGCTATTGAAACGTTGTGAGATCAACCACTTCAAGACGATGGAAGTCCAAGGAAACTTCGAGGACGAGTTACATTGTCTACTAACTTCAGACTAATAAAGACTTTCAAGTTTATGTCCGAACATATAATTATTTCATCATTGTAGAATGTTTTTGTTATTACTTTTGCAATACGGGGATTTCGATTATTTGTCTTTACTGTCTTGAGCTCACAGGTTCTTAGAATCTCTCCATCAAATTTTTGGGTGACAGAGTGTTCTGTAAGAAATAAAATCGTAAAGTTGTTAAATTTTAATAATATTTGCTGTTAAGTCATAACAGTTTAACAACAAGAATGAATGTAATAGAATGTTCAAAAGATTGTTTGGACTTTTCCGAATTACAAAACTTTAGCATTCCGATTTGTAAGACTGATTTTATGCAAATAATTCAAAATGGAGCTGTTAGCACGAAGCGGGTGTTATAAAACTACACAGTTTACAAATAAGTACAACTACGAAACTTTTCGTATAAAGTACAAATGACATATTTAACTTCGGCTAACCGGCTTAAATCCTTTCTCAACGCGTAATAATTTAAGTGTTTCTCATAATAAAGTCTGTAACCAAGGCAAAACTAAGAAATATTACGAGATACGTAGGCAACAATGTAATTAAAACAAGGCATACGTGTAAAGACTAAGTTTTACATGTAACTTTAGGGAGAATTCAACATTGGGACGGGGGTATAAAGTTCAGGATATAAATGTTGGGGTAGGTGAGGTACTTACAAATTAAATTGTATAGACATAATTTATTTCAATTTAGAGTACAGTATTTGTCGTCATGAAGAACTATCCGTAGATTAATGATAATTTTAACACAACATGTCAAAAAATTATTATTAATGTGGTTGTAAAAAAATAAATAGTAGAAATATTTACAGAGAATTTTGTTAAAATCGAAATTGCACGTGGTTACACTGATGTCATAAATACAAGTCGTATTTCCCAGCAGTAGACAAAGATGAGGATGACATTGTAACTGGAATGTCTTGAATTCTTCTTCTTCTTGGCGTCAAGAGCTAGGCTAATTATCTGTTACAATTAACATTTTTTTTCTCGGCCCTGCTTTATGTTTTCTGATTTCCTATTCAGATCAAATCTTATTTGTCTTGGAGCAAACGTTTGTGTTGGTATGTGCCTTCATATTTTCATAATTCGATTTTATGTCATCTAAATTTCAAGTACATTCGTCAAATCTTCCATATTATGTATATATATATATATATATGTATATATATATATATATATATATATATATATATATATATATATGTTTGAAAACAAGTTGGCACGGACGGAACTATGTGTAGCTCTCTTGATGGTCCGGGTGTTCGTCCGTTGAAAGTTTTGTCCCTGTAAAAGAACGGTCGCCTGACGTTTCGCCAAAATCTCACGTTCAGTTTCCAGTATTCTTAACAAAGGAAGTTTCGCCCTATTCCATCCATTCAATCAGATATGAACGTGACCAAACCAACCGAAATTTTTATCATTGCTACTCGTCATTACATACTTTCAACCCTCATCCAGTTCGATGGGACAATTTTAATCGCATTTCGAGCGATAAAGCTACACACATGGCTCAAAAGAAAACAGTTACTCAAAAACATAAACTAACAGGACTTATTACAAAATAAAAACCTGCTGTCACGTCACTCCCCCAGACGACCGTCCAAAACTTCTCCTAAGACTCTACTAGTTTACACGTCCTACCCAAAGGTTTCTATTTCGCAGTGACGCCAAAAAACTATCCCAACTGAAACAATCATTTCTCAAGTTGAGGTAACTTTGGTTAAACTAACAGATATTGACGCTGAAGATATTCGTCAATACATTGCTAGAGTACGCCGCACATCAAAACCACCAAAATCAAACCTAACTTCCAACGAAAGACATGCATTAAAACAACTAGGTGAGAACGATGACATAACTATTCTCCCTGTCGTCAAACGTAACGCGACTGTTCTTCTCAACACTAAGGACTATGTTTACAAGATGAAGTCTCTACTCCACACTCCAGACTACGAAATAATTAGCAATACTCCTACTACTTACTTAGAGAAAAAACTAAGGAAATCATCAATGCAACACATCTTCCTCTTGACGTCAAAAAGGCCATCATTCCTCATGAAAACTCTTCTAAAATTCCCAAAATTTACGGACTACCCAAGATTTATAACCCGGATATTCCTCTTAGACCCATTGTCAGTTCGGTACAATCCCCAACCCAAGAGTTAGCACGGTACTTCCAAAACCCTTCAACCTCTAACCGAACAAGCATCCTCGTACGTAAAGAACTCTTCTTCCTTCCTAGATATGTTAGGCGCTTATAGAATTTCAGAAAATGATATCCTAGTTAGCTTCCATATTGTATCTCTTTTCACCAATGCTTCATTTCAGAAACGTTAGATATTCTAAAAGCAAAACACAATATCTCTTCTGACATCCTGATAAACAAAGGATATAAAGGTCATGGATTTGTCATACGTAATGGCCAAGATTTGAGTGTAAAAACAACCATAAGGCTTTATACAGCTATGGTGAAGCCTCACCTTGAGAATGCCTCCAAGATTGGGTCCCAAATTGTTACACCCCCAGCAATGAAATTGAAAAAGTTCAAAAACGTTTTCTACGCTACCTGTATATCAGAAGGAATGAAGAAATGGCATATATTCCTTGATTGTATCTTATAGATCAATGTTAGCAACCTTCCATCTGTGTTCTTTGAGTACTAGAAGAAAGACCCATGCTGTTATCTTTATATACAACCTTCTAGATAGCAGAAAATATCCCGATTGTAGCTTGATCAATAGCGTTAAGTTTAGGGTCCCCAAAATTAGCTTAAGACTGCTCTCATCTAATCTCTTCTACATTAACAACGGAAGCCCTTCGCTCTTCGCTTATATACTTAGTGCCTGCAATGATGTGCTCTCCAATAACATAGTTCCTGATCTATTTAACATGAAATTTTGTGAGCTTAGGCGAATATCATTGCTGCTTCAGGATGCAAAGCCTTTAAGCTATCTGTGATATTGTCAAATACTTTTGTTCTGTTTAACCCTTCACATGTAATTACCTATTTGGAGTTTGTAAATATTTTCTTTATTGAGTATTTTATGGTACACTCTTTCTTATACAGTTATTGATACATAGTTACGTCTTTGTTTAGGGCTTTCTTGGCTTTACTATATATAATTGTGTATTTTGGTGTTTGATTGTTTATGTTTACTTTTGTATGCAATTTTTTTCCTCTAATTTTATTTTCTGATTTTTTTACTGTTTCTCTCAAACCTGACCATTGTCCTTTAATCTTTGTTCGCATTTAATCATTTGCTTCTTTTTGATTTTATTTAAATCGTTGATAGGTTCATTTGTCAACTAATATGCCATGGAGAACTGGTCTTAATTTTTTTATTCATGCGATCTTAATAAATACCCTATTGTATTTGTCACTG
The DNA here is from genome assembly GCA_034190945.1 of Octodonta nipae. NCBI lineage: Eukaryota > Metazoa > Arthropoda > Insecta > Coleoptera > Chrysomelidae > Octodonta > Octodonta nipae. The sequence continues at coordinate 14,017,191 of CM067216.1, forward strand.
TTGCCGCTACGTACGTTCTTTTTTTAACTCTTATATATAAACCTAATTAAAATAAAAATTACCGCTATATTTTATATTTTCTTTTACCTTCAATATAATTTTCGATTGTTAGAAAAAACAATCAACGTTACCTACATATATAGGCCTCAAGAGCTGCGTTGAATTCCACAGATCGCTGTCCCAATAGACTTTTGTGATTGACTTTCTAGTCGTATTAGTGATGAATTGACGGTAATGTGCTAAGACACCATAACATCATTAATGAACTGGTTAATTGGCAGGGGCAATTATATAATGCAATTCGCAATGTAGTGCACCACAAGTCACATATAGCCAATTGCACTTGTGATATATTCGATTAAGGTTTACCAGTCCAATATGATTAATCGTCTGAGACTTGGTTTGTTTAGATGCGAAAATACCGAGAATAACTGTGTGTAGAAACTTCCTAAAAGGAATCATTTTACAGAATAATTTTCAATAAACTGATGAATTAAAATAGGGTTGAAAATGTATTAAAAGATGTTATAGCATCCTTTTAACAGGCGATGATCATGACACCTCAAACGTGTTTTACAGTAAAAAGGGTGTTCACTACAGCTTTTTATAATGAGTTGGAGTCTGAACATCTAAATCTAAAATTGAAAATTGTATATGAAGAACAAAGTGTAGTAGTAAGGCAATTTCGTAAAGTTGCTTGGATGACTGGCTTTCTGTATAGATATCCTTTCTCAAAGTTAGTCTGAGAGAAAGAGATGTCTACAAAATGATCAACCAGTATTCCTGGATATAAGTAATATATCGTGTTATACTTATTTTTGTGTGCAGACGTTTCAACTCCGAGCCTAGAGTCGTTGTCAATCGTTTAGTGTTGTATTTCGAGGTTCCTTCCTGTCTTGTAAAAAATGTTTGACTACTTACGTTGTCCAACAGATTGTTTCTACAAACGCTCGGCTACCATGTCAAATCAACGATATTTTCAGCAATCCAAATTTCGATGATTTGATAAGAAGGGTTGAGATGCAAACCTATTATCAATATGTCAAATCATTCGACAACAACAATATTGTGGAAATCACCGTCAATCAGTCGGATTGCTTGCTTTCTATGGCTGATTCTTTTATAGCTCTCCAGGGTCAAGTGATTAAAACAGCAGGCACTGGAGAAGAAGTTTCTCTATCACCAAATGCAGGAGCTTTCTTCTTGGACAGCAGTGCTGCAAGTAAATCGAAAGTGTGAGAGATCCTGGCCGAGTAAGCACCATTCGAGGGAACCGGTGCTACGATCCAACCAGTTCCAAGTAATTATTCATAGCTGACTGCAGTTATCCCCATAAATCATATGTGAATGCCGTCGACAATACCTTTCCAATGTATATACCGCTCAAACATTTATTTTCCATGTTCAACGACTGTCAGAGAGTAACATTTGGGAAACAAACAATTCGGCTGATGCGATGTCGCAGTGATAATGACTGCCTTATGATCACAGACGCTGCTACCAAAAGCAAAGTGACAATTGAGTTGGAGTTATTGCAAGCATGTAAAAACACAGTTTTGCACCCTAACACCAAACTCTGAGTTTGGGTTTACTCCTGAAGATGACAACTTAGAGTTGTTGAAACGTGCGTTGAGTGTTGAAAATAAACACCCTAACACCAAGTTAGGGTGCAAAACTGTGTTTTTACATTTGTGACACACCAAAGGTTCCACAGCTTTTCGAATTATTGCAAGCAGTCAAATTGGATTCGAGAATAATTATGCCGTTTTGAAAATGGGAATTGCATGAGTTACCCGCTCTCAAAACAGGTTTCACTCGAGAGATATGGGCTGTTAAGATGTGAGCTGGAAAGTCCCCGCTATTTTATCGTAGTCTTCCAAACGGACCAGCACAAAATTTTAAAGTATTGTTTGCCGATCACTTGAAACTGAGGATACCGTTTTCAATTCTGTTACCAATAGATTTGTCCAGTCCAAATGAAGCTCACTTGAAGGTGCAGCGATATACGAGTACGTGTTGTTTATCATCATACAGCTGCTTGTTTAAGTTTTCCCTTTTTTAAATTTTCCTGTTTCAACAATATATTTTTTTTTCCTAGTCTATATATCTTATGGCTGCCGGTGCTGGTTAATACATGATTGGTCAAATTTGATTTATCCACATGTCTTCTTGAAAGTTATATTGATTTGAAGGCGCAAGATGTCAAGACCGACATATTGGATTTTCGGAGAAACTAACACATAGAGATTCCGAATCTGAAGCCGTTCCATGTAATTGCTGTTACCCGTAATTCCTAGGTTAGGATGTCACGATGAAAATTTCAGGTTAACTTCACCTGTCAGAGATATTGAATACTCTCTTCGAGGTGTCAGTCTTTTGTACGCAAGAGAATATATATTATATATATTGTTTCTGGTTAGGGAACCTTCATCAGTTGCACTTCCCTAATGATAACATATTTTGAAAGGGCTGTTTTCTTTTTTTAGGTTTTTTTAGAAACGTTGTAACCCGAGAGGTGAGAATAGGACATAAAAAACAATTGGTTGTGATAAGTCATGGGCATGCATCACTAAGATTCACACTATGTAAAGCACTATATATATATATATATATATATATATATATATATATATATATATATATATATATATATCCTTACCAACGCAGAGCAACAGCTCTTTAAATAAGGAATAAATTATCGTCCCTCCTCTAGTCACCCCTTTAAAGCCCCCTAAAGATGCTTAAAGTTATTAGATATAATTTTATTTGTATAAAATTTTAGTGAGTTAGTGAGTGAGTGAGGACGAAAACAACGCCCGCTTGTTAGAAATTCTTTATCGATCTTCCACATGAATCGAGCATATCTCTTTGATCAATCTGAGTTGATTTTCGCTTTCTAAATGAATTAAACGAATGCTGATGTACCAAAGGCTAGCGCGTAAACTTTGGCAAGTTGGCGCAAATTTAATTGATATAAGCATTTAACATAGTTAACTCGAATAGATTTAGATAGGCCGCAATGTAAACTGGCGTAGTGTATGTTCGTCGTGATATTTACTTATCACTTTAGTCAGAATGGAATTAATTGTCTCATTGGTCAGACGTTGACACTATAAGTGAATGAACACAAATGAAGTGGTTGGTTATATGGTTGCTTTGAAATCTTTGATTCGGTCTGCGGGTTTACCATATATTTATACATTTGAATTTCAGACTTATTTGAAATTTGAAAGATGCTAACTTTATTTTAATGAGCTAATATGAGTCACTACAAAATTGTCTCTCACAGGTTTTTCTCAAATGACTAGACTGCTTTCGATCACAACAAAGTTTCCAATAGTATTCTGCCATCATATGGGTATCCCCTCTTTCTGGGTATCACAATAATGCCCAAGATTTTCAAGAAATAGATTCAACTGAGAATATATAAATACATTAGGAAGTACATTTATAAGTTGTACTTCGCAACTTCGCCGTTCAAGTTATCCCGGAGCTAATCAAATTTCTTTTCAATTTATCCCATGTTGCGACTAGAAAAAATTCCATATTTTTAATACCAGCGACTCCACCAAAGCTTACTGTATAAAAAAGTCGGTTTTTTCCCATTTTCTAAGAAACTGTTCAATCTGTGTTATTGAAAACAATATAGGACCACTTCGCAATCCCCTGGAATAGGATCCAGTATAAACGGTTGAAAGTCCTTGAGCCGTTTGCGATTTATCTCTGAACAAACATAAAAAAACAGATACAGGCGTATTGAGAACCTCCTTCTTTTTGAAGTTGGTTAAAATTGAACTTTTCAGGACTACACTTCTTTGGTATAAAGTTTAGCAACACTACACTTGTCTACCTTATCTTAATATTGATTTTTAGTTTGTATTAATTTTCGTAGTTTCTATTGCGAGCAGTATTAATTATATGAGTCTTTTCATGCTGATAGTAACGTGGTCTACTTGCATTTGCATTTGACAAATTTCATATAGTAAATTCTATCGTAATTACACATCGAATCTGTACTGTATTTGATTTAAATTGTTTTCTAATCAGTCTGATTCCTTTTACTTCCATTACACATGTTCACCATTAATTTAGTCCCTACTCTGCAGTAACAACTGACTGAGTGGAATACATCATTAAAATCAATTGCAATATCGTTAAAAAAGAAATATTAACCGAAACGCAGTCAATGTAGTCGTTCACAAACGTTTCAGCATTCAATTAATTAACGCCATCAGCGAGGAAATTAAATTCTAATGGTAGACTACGTCACACGTGTTTGATTAAACACCTTTTTTCCAATCAATTTGGACATTATCTAAACGATTAATCTGGAGTTTTTTTCTCATATTTCTCCACAAGTCATTACTTTTATACGCATTTGTTATGGTTTGTATGATAAATGTAAATATTTCCACTAGCTGCGACTACATCATTGGAATCAAAGTTATATTTTTATAGAGATTCTAAAATTTATCTCATAGCCAACAACAGCCTGCTATCATGTTTGAGAAATTTTGCTCGTCAGGAAATATATTTGCAGAAGGGGCTTATTGACCTTTTTTCATTTAAACTAGAAACAGAATTCTCCATTTGATGATGATCCTTGTCCTGCAAAGTTGTGGTGTGGTGTGTTATTTAAAATTATTTGCTGAAATAGCTTTATAATTATGCGATGATTAGGTTTGGTTTCAAAACTACGTACTTCATCTGATTTTCAGCTATTGACGTTTGTTAACTATATTAAATTCAGTACATTAACAATAAATGTAATCCCCAACTTTAAAAAAAACTTGATTTAAAGATCACTTAAATTTTAATTTATGGTTGAGTCGCCGATGAGAAAGAAAAATTCTACTATTTCGATCATAATAGTACCCTAAATAATTTTTTTCGGCAACTATGAATTACAGGACAAGTGCTAACTGGTTATCCTTGTTTTTCTGAATAACTTCATGTCTTTGATTATTTTGAAATACGGAAATCGTCAAAATTTGGGGTAAACGTGAAAAAAAAACAGAACTGTTCCAAAAATTCGATTTTTTCAACAATTTTTAAACGTTTCGCAAACCTGAAAAATTTTGATTTCATACTGTATACAATAAAAAATTATTTACCTGCGTTTTTATGACTTGGTAGAGGCAATTAAAAGATTGTGGATAATAGGAGAGCGAAAATTGTCATATACATAATACAGGTAGATCATGAGCAACGGACTAATAAATACATTTTTAAAAAAACAAAAACAGCCTTCAAAAGAAAATTAACTAAAACGCATGAAATAATATTTTGCTACAATTAAATACTTTTTATGAAGTCGGTGCCAAACGAAAGTGAAAATATTTTGTGAGGTACATTGATGAATTATACTTCGCAACTTCGCTGTTCAAATTGGCACCGACTTCATAAAAAGTATTTAATTTTAGCAAAATATTACTTCATGTTCTTTAGTTAATTTTCTTTTGAAGTCGGTTTTTTTTTAAATGTATTTATTTTACAATTTTCATTGATGCAATGGCTGTAATTATTAATAATTTATCCTACAGCTGTAACATTCTATTAAAATTTTTGTAACCACCCTTCATAACAATATTTGTACTCCGCCCTGTATGTCAGCTATCATTAATTTCTAACTGCTATGAGCTACCTTATATAATTATTTTTTCTTGCTTTTTATTAATCATCCTGTATGATATAATTACATTCGATGTTATATTTTAACCACCTTAACATTTTAATAACTACCCTATATAATTTTATTTTTACACCACATATGTATATTTATATGCGTTAAATTAATATGCAAATTCATAAGATTTTACTCATCCAAAAATCGCCCGACCCGGCAATTTTATCATTTCGGAATGTGAAATCTCCAGGAGTAAAAATATAATGCTAGGAAAATATGAGGTAGGCATTAAATAGTGAGTTGTTCGGAACATACAAATACATTTTGTATTGAAAAAAGTATTACAAGAGCAGTTTCACTATCAAATCACCCTGTATTGAAAGAATTTTTAAAAGACAAATCTCACTCTTACGTAGGTTACCAAATCACTCTGTATTGAACACCTTTAAACTACAAATCAGCTATCTTGATCGTCGCAAACTGTCAATAACTTTTTTAATTGTTTAATTTCTCTGCAAAACGATTTTCCCAAATATGAGACCGTAACCAATCGATTTCTATCCATTGAAACTTCTAAATAAGAAAATTTCATCGAAATCGTTAGAGCCTTTTTTCCAGAACTCAATTATATTGTTCGTATTATAGTATTAGATTATTTCTATTTGATAACAATTTTATATCTTATCCGAAATGAAGATACTTTAATTTGTAATTAAAAGCCCTCTTTGAAGACAAACCTTGCCTACAGTTGATATAGAAATCGTTTGATTTATGAATACACACTGTATATACATATTAACTGACACTTATTTTGATTAATTCATCTTATTTACAATTTACCCAAAGTTCCGAATAGTTAATACCAGTAACTCAACCAAAGCTTATAATACCAGCGACTCCACCAAGACATAGAATATAAGAAAATAGGTAAAAAGTTTTTCCCCATTCTATAAGAAACGATACAACTATGTTATTTGAAATAAAAAAAATTCTGACCATTTTGAGATATCACGGAACTAATCCAATCTCTTTTGAATTCGTCCCACTTTCCGAAGAAAATTTTTCAAATTTTAATAATGCCGGCTCCTCCACCAAGGCATAGAGTATATGAGAATTGGTAAAAATAGTTTTCCCCTTTTTCTAAGAAACGGTACAAGCTATTTTAATGAAAAAAAATATGGGACCACTTCGCTATCCCCCCAAAATTTAGATACAGACGAATTGAGAACCTGCTTCTTTTTGAAGTCGGTTAATAAAAAATAAAATACATTGAACACCAGAAAAAACGAATATATAATAATTATTCTAAGCTAATGCATACACAATGATAATGAAGACCGAATTTAAAAGTATATAATTTTTGTCAGATTTACTCAAAAATTTTGGCGAGCTCTGTATGTTTAAATAAACGCGACATGAGTTAATGCTTGCTAGAAAAAGGCGAATTTATCATCTAAGTGTTGTTGATTGGAAGTGCTGCTAATACTAAATGAATATAATGTAGTGTTGGTTTCGGCGGCTCCACCAGAAATTTAAATACAGGGCTTTCATTTTAAAACTGCCCACCGAAAAAATATTTAAAAGAAAAAGACAAGAAACACATTTATATTTACAGGGGCTACATCTTACACAGTCACCCTACAGTTTTAACCCTTAAACGCGGGTGAATATCACTTCTAAAAGTTTAAATACAAAGGGGTATCATGTGATAAAAGTCTCTTTTTGCCACATCATTTTTTAAGATCAGTGTAATGATCTAGACACCATAAAAAATTTGAAAATTTAAATTGTAATTGAGTATAAATACCGAGATAAACCAGTGGGAAAAAAATCCTAAATGTTTTTGCGAAAGATATTTGTGACTGTAAATGTGAGCATTTATTATTAATAGTGGTTTCGCTGTATTCCTACTGACCATCAAATTTCGACAATGGTTTATTCTTTACAAGAAACAATAGAAATAATATGTATTTATCAGGAAGAACAACTCTGTGCACTCAGAACTGCTCATGTTTTTCATCAGAGACATCCCGATTAAAATATTGGGCATCAGTATATGTTGGATTTATTTCAAGATATTGGAAGTGTGTGCAATAAAATTGTCAGGAATCGTAGACTTAATTGAAGCTGCACAGCCATTGAGATTTTAGGTCATTTTGACATGGATCCTCAAACATCAATACCAATAGTTTCCAGGTTAACAACTATTTGCGTCGGCTCTGTGCATAAAATGTTACGCCTAAATAGGTCAATAAACATAATTGTAGATACTGAAACAATACCAATCCACAAGTTTATTGCCATGTTACTGAAATTCTTGATCTTAATTAATTCCCTATTGTAAGTTTTATTACCTGGTTGTTGTATTATATTACCCTAAATATTTGCATATATCCCAATAATTGTATTAAACTCTATATCATTTAAGTGTTAAAGTAATTGCCAAATTCAATTATTCACAATACTCACCCACTTATCAATATTCGTATTCAGTATTGCCTTTCATAATAAGCGAAAATAGCCGTCTAAATTTGACGTATCAGCTTTATAAAATGTATTGTTTTCACAAAATATTGTTTAATTAATTATATGTTACCCCAGTTCCGATATGAAATTGAATTAAATATTGCTAAATATAGGAGAATATCGACAAATGGTTGTTTTATAACAAATGCTACCCGCATACCTAAAACACGTCGCTTTATATCACCGATAAATACACAGTTATGTCACTCTATGGTGAGGATGATCGTTTATCTGTAATGATAACTGATTGAATCGGTTTATTTAAAGCAACGAATTTATCGATTTCTGTAGCAGCAGTGGTGGTTTTTATACACGCGAAGAAATAGTATTATAGGTGGCAATATTGTACCATGGCAGAGTTAAATTGTGTTCAACGAAGAACACTAAGAAACCACAGTGTTGAAGTTCCTTCATAAACATTAATTAGTAACCTGCCATAAGAACTTTAGCAATAAAGTCTGTATATTTGAAAATACCAATTCAACTACTTCGTGATGTATAGAGCCAAAGACCTATGACCGGAATCAATATAACAAATATAGGTATTCTGAAAATACTAGCATTTTGAAAACACTACTCAAGAGAACCAAAAGCTTCTGCACCTACCTCAGAAATCTCGGAAAGGACATATTAATGAACTGATATCTTGAACAATCAAAAACAAGTGGGAAGAAACCACGAAAACTACTATATACTGTTGTTATTGTCTGAACGATTTGACAGATATATTCTACAAAATGTTCTTTCGTCGAGACTATGCTAGGTTGTGTGGTGTTGTAGTCAATTTACTAACGAGTTATATATTTCTAAACCCAAAACATACAACAAGATTGTTTTATATTAATGGTTTGTGACACATTGATTTGGGACATACAACTTATTTATTTAATTGTGTTTTTAAGTGGCCAGTTAAAAAACAATATCTTCTCACAATTTCCTTCTTGAGAATGTCACCTCGAAAAAAATATTAAATTACTATGAACAGAGAATCTAAAGCAATGTCGGAAATATTGTAAAGTCAGAAGCAGAATCTAATTGTGTAAAATTATAATTATAATTCTCCGTTCTTTCTTTCTCGTTATTCCCAAATACGCCCATCGTCAAGTTCAGAAAACAAAACATGTAGTTTAATCAAAGCACTTCTACCCTGAAAAACTGTCACCATGAAGTGATTAAAATAATTCCGTAATAGGAAACATGTGTTTAAAATAATGACGTGTTAATTCAAAACGAGAAGTATTACACTTTCGCGTGTGCGGAATATTTCGCTGAAAAATATTTTAGCGGTTTTTAAGCTAACCGATAATTAAACCATAATAAATGTAAGGATACACCATTCCTCGGTGGCTTGCGTTTACGTGGTAATTACACGGAAGTTAGAATTTAAAAAAATATTCTGAAACTACGTGAAAGATTATTTGAGGAAGTATAAGTTAAAGTATAAATTAAATGCTATGTACCTGTTTGGCCTATTTAATAAATATGTCGGTGTATGAAGGTACTTTCCCCTCGCGACTGAAAGAAGCTAATGTCTTACCTGTTAGTCGAAAATTATAGACCGGTATCTTTACTTAACTGTTTTTCAAAGGTTTTCGAAAAAGTTATCTATAACAAGCTAGCTCAAAAAAAACAAAATTATTACTCCTCACCAGCATGGTTTTAGAAAAAAAACATTCTACTGAAATCGCAGTTATTGATCTCGTTCAAGATATATATAAAAAAATAGATAATAATGAAAAAGTACTTTTCGACTTAACAAGGGCCTTTGATACCATTGACCATGAATTTGTTGTAAAAAAAATGAGAAGTTGGGCATTAAGGGACCATTAAATAAATGGCTTAAATCTTTTTTAAAGGGTAGAAAATTTGAAATTAAAATTGACTATTGTTTTTCACTATGAACAGTGACAAGGAAGTGTCCTAGGTCCTCTAGTTTTTTTGTTATTTATAAATGACCTACCGGAATACATTTCTTGTGGGAATGTTATCATGTTTGCTGATGATACGACCATAGTTATCTCCGCAAAAGATGAGAAACTCTTGGAGGAGAAAATTGATTTAACACTGATTTAATTTTCAAATTGGTGTAAAAAGAACAACCTTATTATAAATCTGCCAAAGGCTGTGGCAATGGAATTTAAGCCAAAAATACGCAATCCGATGAACTTAAATATTTTATTCAATAATCTGAATTTGCCTGTTAGTCATAGCTCAAAGGTTTTAGGAATCACAATAGATTCTAACCTTGAATGGGATTTGCACTCTAATGATGTTTGCTCAAAAGGAAATAAATGTTTTTTTATGATAAAATACTTAAAAAACTCATTAAGCAATTCTAATCTTATAACTGTCTATTACGCTAAAAAGAAGGAATATTAACAGTTACAAGCATATACATTTACAAACGTTTAGTATATATTTATTAGAATGAAGATAAACTTATTTCGCGTGACTATTTTCACAGTTATCCGACGCGCATAGAGAAAATTTCTGTATAGAAAAATACAATCATCAATTTATTAAGAAAACTAGTCACTATCTAGGTTGCAGATTGTTTAACTCACTACCAGAAAATATAAAAAAGATTAAAACTCTAGCACTATATAAAAAACAAATAAGAACTTTACTGCTAAATGAAACTTTTTATACCATGGTGAATTTGAAATATATCTACTAGGAAGAGGGTGAATGTTTTTGTTAGTAGCAGATGTTTGACTTAATATAGGTATGTGTTTAATTGTTTGCTGTAAATAGATCTTAATTGTGTTATACTCTTTTAAGGATTTGTGTGTTTTTAAAATGATATATTGGTATTAATAATAATAGTTGTAATTCTTATTTTTACTTCTTGTAAGATTGGATTATACACCCAATTATTGACATATCTTATCTACTTTTGTAGCAAAAATATGAATAAATTGTCTATTGTCTATGTGTCTGCAATGAGAATTTCGGTCTTCACGATTTCTTCGGGTTCGAAAATATAGGAAATAGTCAAAATGTGTTAAATCTGGACAATATGCTGGATGAGGTGCCCAATTTATTTTTTAAATTTTATGCTGATTCTTAAATATCTTCCATGTTGTTAAACCTAAGTGCTTAAACAATTATACCTTTACAAGTATCACCAATTTGCTAAAAACTCGTAGCTTCGATAAGGACACTGTAAAAGTGTACTCGTAGATTAGTTACTCTGCGAAAAGTCAAGTCATTGGCTTATCAAACTGCCAATGTGTGGTTATGCAACAACAATAAGGTTTTTTTTAGTGAAACATTTTGTAGCAACTAAACTCAATATTTGCATGAATTTTTAATGAACTTTGTGGTAAAACTAATTCACATACTTAGTAATTTTACTTGAGCGGCGTTAGGAAAAATCTTGATTTCTATGAATATATTTCCCATCAAATATACGGCTGCCTACAAGTGATGTTTACTTGAACGACCTTTATACTATGTGATCGTTAAACCAATTTCCAAGCATAGGGAGAACGAAATTCCAACGTAATCCCCGTATGCAAATGTAAACAAACGCTTTTGAGTATGATATGTTTTCTAGAAAGAGATGGAAATAACGTGTAATGGTAATAGTGCATCCATTGAAGTGTGAAAACAAGAACAGTTTCCTTAGTTGCAGCACTAATTCCCAGGGCTGTTACGAAAACAGCTCCCTTTTACATAACACGTCATGAGCAGGTTAATAAAGGCGAAGATGAATTATTATATAGCTTGGAAGAGGGTACATTTCTCATAGGAGCTATCCCCCACTTATTTGCCTAATATATGCCTGAAACCATCGTTTCTGAACTTCTATTTGGGTCATTAGGGTTTTCGTAATATGCATAAATTAGTAACGTTATGTGAACTTATATTTCCCATGAATTTTGATGGGATTGTTGTTTAATTATCTAATAAATGACGTATGCCTCTCAAGAAAATTAAATCTGATTAGAGCGAAAATTTTGCTTATCCGGAAGTTTGGGAGATCTCCTCTTGAAACTATAGTAGTCATTATATCATAATATCATATATATATATATATATATATATATTTGTTTTTAAGTTTTCGCGGGCACTAAATGTTTATTTGTTTTTAAGTTTTCGCGGGCATTAAATGTTTCAGGTGGTTTCCAGAAACTCATCAACTACGCAGATGAGTTCCCGGAAACCACCTGAAACATATATATATATATATATATATATATATATATATATATATATGTATATATATATATATATATAGTATATTCTTTCTGGTTAGGGAACATTCATCAGTTGCGCTGCCCACAATTGAATGTCCTCTCGAACACTTCTTTATGTATTTGATACATTTCGTTAATTATATATATATATATATATATATATATATATATATATATATATATATATATATATATAATATATATATATATATATATATATATATATTAGATGGTTCTCGGGAATTCATCCGCGTAGTTGATAACTGATCCCTGCCGGGATCGATGGTAAAATGACGTCGTTTCGGCAGAGTCACATCTGTCCTCTTCAGGTCGATTCGCATAATTCTTCTAGCCTTCTGCTTTCGCTTCTAGTTACTCGAATACTGATATTTTCAGGAGCGCGCACAGTGTTATATAGTCGCGGCTCGGCGCCTATTGGTTGGCACCGTGAACGGCTGCGTGTGATTGGCCCTGGGCGCTCAGTGTGCACACCTCCCGTCTCCTGATTTGTTATTTCCGGTTGAGTTGTTATTGGACCGGTCCGGACCGGTACGGTGTTTAATAGAATTTTCAAACAATTCGATAAGTTATGGATTTCATTGCGTGCGTTTAGACTGTGAGGCCTCTTCGCTATTTCAATTGCCTCTCTTACGAGTCTTGATTTCGGGTGTTCTATATTTGCCAGTACTCTGGTGTTCTCAAAGGCTATTCGGTGTGACGTCGTGGTGGCGTGTTCCGCAATGGATGTTGTTTTTTCCTGCTTTCTTATAGCATTCTGGTGTTCATCACGCCTAGCTTGAATTCTTCTGTTAGTTTGCCCCACATAGGTTTTATGACAGTCTGCACATGGAATCTCGTACACTCCCTGTTGTTCTAAAGGGATCCATAAAAAATAAAACCTTTTTATGGAGAGCTTTGAGGAGTTGGCACTAAGAACAGCAACTCTCAAACCCAGTTTATGGTTGCGATATGTGGATGATACTTTTGTGATTTGGCCTCATGGGAGGGAAAACCTCAACATATTTGTAGACCACCTTAATGGCATCCATCACAAAATAAAATTCACCATGGAGGTTGAAGCCAATAATCAACTGCTATTCCTTGATGTTCTCATAAATAGGAAGTAAGATGGAACCCTTGGCCATACAGTATATAGGAAAGCAACTCACACCAACAGATAACTTCATGCTAATTCTCATCACCACCCAGCCCAACTACAAGCCGTCGTCAAAACTTTAGTAACCAGATCACAAAGACCAGCTGACCAGGATAACATTAAACAGGAAATGGACAGTTTAAAAACAGCTCTGGGACAAAACAGATTTACAGACCGAAATATTCAAAGAGCCCTCAAGTCAAAACCGAGACGAACAGACGAGGAGCATGAGACACCAATAACCAAGGCTTATTTACCGTATGTCAAGGGTACCACGGACAGTATTGCAAGAATTGTACGGAGACACAATATCGACACTATTTTCAATACAAACAGAAAAATAAGCACGATGTTGAGGACTCCGAAGACGAGGATCCCTTTAGAACAACAGGGAGTGTACGAGATTCCATGTGCAGACTGTCATAAAACCTATGTGGGGCAAACTAACAGAAGAATTCAAGCTAGGCGTGATGAACACCAGAATGCTATAAGAAAGCAGGAAAAAACAACATCCATTGCGGAACACGCCACCACGACGTCACACCGAATAGCCTTTGAGAACACCAGAGTACTGGCAAATATAGAACACCCGAAATCAAGACTCGTAAGAGAGGCAATTGAAATAGCGAAGAGGCCTCACAGTCTAAACGCATGCAATGAAATTCAGAACTTATCGAATTGTTAGAAAATTCTATTAAACACCGTACCAGCCCGGACCCGTCCAATAACAACTCAACCGGAAATAAGAAATCAGCAGGCGGGAGGCGTGTCTACTGAGCGCCCAGGGCCAATCACACGCAGCCGGTCACGGTGCCAACCAATAGGCGCCGAGCCGCGACTATATAACACCGTGCGCGCACCTGAAAATATCAGTATTCGAGTAACTAGAAGCGAAAGCAGAAGGCTACGAGAATTATGCGAACCGACCTGAAGAGGGCAGATGTGACTCTGCCAAAACATTGTCATTTTACCACCGATCCCGGCAGGGATCAGTTATCAACTACGCGGATGAATTCCCGGAAACCATCTAATACATTTAGTGCCCGCGAAAACTTAAAAACAAATATATATATATATATATATATATATATATATATATATATATATAGCTGATTCACAATACATTTTCATATAAGCTAGTCGTCGCGGTATAACTGCCTGGCGATCGTGGCGCTCTTCTTTTATATCACCAGCGTAGAATTCTCCAGTAGAAATCAACATCGTTCCTTCCGCTGCCGAGCCTTTTCGAGAATCGTATTTTTTTATCTTGAAGCGTTTGTTGTCGTGCTGAAATGACACAGGGTCGGCTTTGGGTAAATTTCGTAACACTGCCCCCCCTTTAATTCTGATCGTCCCGATCAGAAACATCCCCTCCATGGTAGGGAGCGAGTCGATCTAAGTGAACCACCTTCAATTTAGCCTTGGGGTTTCGACGTATCCGGTAGACGACATCATTCAGCCTCTTGACCACTTCGTATGGACCATCCCAGGCGGGTGTAAGCTTTGGGGATTTACCCTTGCTCCGTTGGGGGTTGTACAGCCAGACTTTGTCCCTCTCCTGGAACCCGGCTGAATTGGCCTTGAGGTCGTATCGCGTCTTCATCCGGTTACTGGTGGCCAACATCTGCGTTCGGGCTAAGTCGTGTATTGCCAGCATGTTATGTCGAAGCTGGTTGGCATAATCGTCGATGTCTTGGGGAGGTTCTTCGGGGGAGCCAAATGCCAAGTCGCATGGTAATCGCAGCTCCTTTCCGAATAAGACCCTGGCTGGGGTCAGGCCTGTACTATTATGTACAGCAGAGCGATATGACAACAGGAATAGGGGAATATGCTCATCCCAATCACGCTGGTTATTGCTGACGACCTTGGATAGGTGTTGTTCCAAGGTCCGGTTGAATCTTTCCACCATTCCGTCTGACTGTGGGTGTAATGGTGTTGTTCTCGTTTTCCTGATCCCCAACATCCTGCAGACCTTCTGGAATACATTCGATTCAAAGTTACGCCCCTGGTCTGAATGTAATTCCATCGGGACGCCAAACCTGCTGAATAGTCGCTACCGTGGTTGCCTCTTGGTTGGGTATCGCATATGCCTCAGGCCATTTGCTGAAGTAATCCATTGCGACCAGAATGTATTTGTTCCCCCTCTCAGACTCGAGAAACGGACCGGCGACATCGATGGCAATTCTCTCAAATGGGACGCCCACATTGTACTGCTGCATTCTGCCCTTGGTCCGGGTCTTCGGGCCCTTACTGGCGGCACATGTGGCACATTTGCGACACCAAGCTCTGACGTCTTCGAAGTAATTCACCCAGTAGTACCGCTGGCGAACTTTGTCTAGGGTTTTATTCATGCCCAGGTGGCCTCCGGTAATTCCATCATGTACTTCGGTCAGGATGGCTGGTACCTTTTTCTTCGGAACAACCAGTTGGGACTTGGTTTCTCGTCCATCAGCGCTTTCCCAAACTCGCTTGAGCATTCCATTTTCTACTCTTAGAGAGTCCCACTGAGCCCATAACGATTTCAGCACGCCGGAGTATCTAGCTACCTCGTCCCATCGTGGCCTGGGTGCCCCTCTCATTTTGAGTGACAAGATTGGTTCGATGTCTGGATCAGCCATTTGGTCCTGGATGCGCTGTTCCGTTGTCCAGTCTTCATTGGCCTGCACTCGGATCTGCCTGATGGAGATACCCTCTCGCTGTTCCGTCTTCAGACAATGCTTACATTCCGCTCTACAGGGTCTTCTGGATAGGGCATCGGCATTATTGTGCAACCGGCCGGCACGGTGTTCCACCTTGAAGTCGTATTGCTGTAATTTCTCCATCCATCTGGCCAGTTGTCCTTCTGGTGTCTTCATGTCCAGCAGCCATTTGAGTGCGGCATGATCTGTTCGGATTAAGAAATGGCGACCATACAGGTATTTGTGGAAATAGTCCACAGCCCTTATTATTGCAAGAAGTTCTTTTCTGGTGACGCAATAATTTCTTTCTGGCTTCGAGAATCCACGGCTGTAGTACTCGATCACCCTCTCTTCACCATCTTGCACCTGGGATAGGACGGCCCCCAAACCTGTGTTGCTGGCGTCTGTGTCTAAGATGAACTTGCCGGACTGTGTAGGAAAGGCTAGGATTGGGCTGGAACATAGTGCTGCCTTCAGTCGCCTGAATGATGTTTCGCAATCCTGATTCCAATGGAAGGTCTCTTTATCAGTGGTCTGCCGATGTAGAGGGGCGGCGATGGTGGCAAATCCCTCAACAAAACGCCGGTAGTATGAACAGAGGCCCAAGAAGCTTCGGAGTTCATGTTTGTCTCTTGGAACTGGCCAATCACGGATGGCTTCTATCTTGTCTTCGTTGGTGCGGATTCCTGACTCGGACACTACGTGGCCCAAAAACTCTACTTCTTTTTGAAACAAGGAACACTTCTTCGGATTGAGTCTCAGGTTGGCGTTATTAATTCTGGAGAATACTTCGCCCAGGTTCTTCAGATGGTCGTCGAATGTCTGGCCCATGACTAGAATGTCGTCGAGGTATACTAAGCACGTCCTCCATGTTAGCCCGCTCAGTACATACTCCATTAGTCTCTCAAATGTAGCAGGTGCATTACATAACCCAAAGGGCATGACCGTGAACTGAAACAGCCCTTTACTGGTGGAGAACGCTGTCTTTTCTCTGTCGTTTGCGTGTAGACCAACCTGCCAATATCCACTTTTTAGGTCTAGTGTGGAAAACCAACGGGAGCCTGCTAGTGTGGTCAAAGTGTCATCGATTCAGGGTAGTGGATAGCTGTCTTTCTTCGTGACATCATTCAGCTTTCTGTAATCCACGCAAAATCGGGTGGTTCCATCTTTCTTTTTAACTAGCACGACGGGAGCAGACCATGGACTGATGGATGGCTCAATAACTCCATTTTGTAACATGGACTCGATGTTTTCCTCGACTGCCTGTTGTTGCCCCAATGGTAGTCGTCTAGGTGGTATTCTGATGGGTTGAGCCTTTCCGGTATCTATTCGATGCTGGATGATGTTGGTGCGACCGGTAGTTCCATTTTTACTGTTAAAAATTTGCCAGTGTTTTGTGATAAATTGCTTGGCTTTCTTCTGGTTCTCTGGTGTCAAGTGTGTCAAGTGGTCAGCAAACTGTTGTAGGAACTCTTTATCGGGCCCTGTCTCATTCACCGACGTCTGGTACTCTTCTTCGCAATTGATGATGGTCTCTACTGGCTCGAAACAAGCTATCTCTTGACCATTGGCAATTCTAATGTCGTTGTTGGACAAATTCAGGACTCTGATTGGTATATCTCGTCCGGTTTTAACTATAGCCCGTCCAACTAGGTACTCATGAGCTGAGTGTACGGGCTCCACCATTCCAACGCAGCTCCCAGGATTGCTGTCTAGCTGCCCAAGAATAATCTGTTCCGTTCGACCGGGAATTCTAGCCGAAGACTTTGCCACAATTTTTATGGTGGTGACTGATGTGTTGACGGGCCGTGTCAATACAAATTCCTCATTTAGGAACCGAAGAACATCATATCTCGGGTCGAACATAAATCCATGCTGGCTAATTAGGTCCATTCCCAGTATAAAATTGTCCTCAATATTCGCTACCAGGACCCTATGCCGGATCATGTTGTCCCCTATCTGTAGCACGACATCTGCCTCACCCTGTATTGACATGGACCCGCCGGTGACCGTTCTGAGCTTGATGTTATTGCTAACTGACCGAATTTCTGATGCTCTCAAGACCCTGCTCGCCCATTGATGGTGCCTCTGATGACTAGGCTGCCGCTATCTCGGCAAAATCCCCGGATGGATAACGTTTTGGGGGCTGGTGGAGGGACAGTCAGCATTCGCCCCTCTATGCTGACTGACTGACGGTCCCTGGACATGTGGCTGTTCTGTTGGTTACCCCTGGTCGGTGATCGTTCAGGTGGCCTCACTCGACAATTACGTTGGAAGTGCCCTGTCCGTCCGCAGCCGTAACATGCCCCTCTGGTGCTAGTTCCTTGTGACCGGTCTAATATTTTGTTCAGACCAGCAAGCAGCGCTTGAAATGGTGACTGTGACTCTTCCTGGTTGAAGGAAACTGCTCGGACCCTCGGCTTGGACATGTTCATGACGGCCTCTACTTCCAAAGCGCTAAGTAGAGCTTCATTACTTTTCTTGACGCCACTCAGTCTTAAATTTCTTTGAACTTCCACATCTTTGATGCCGTTTATGAAACTCTGTGTGGCCAACTGGTCTTTCGTTTCCTCTGGCAGGTCTGGGTAGGACAAGTGTACTAACCGTCTAATCTCTGCTTCGAATTCTTGAAGGCTTTCACCGGATTTTTGCGTTTTCCCACTGAGTTGGACTTGGTATACCTGGCTCAAGGATTGATTGTCGTATCTCTTGTCCAGAATGGCGATGATCTTGTCGAAATTGCCTTGTTCTTCGACTGGAATGCTTTGGAGGAGTTCTAGGGCCGGACCTCTTAACGAAATTACCAGAGAGGTAGACTTTTCTTGATTATCCCATCCATTAGCTGTAGCCACGGCCTCAAATTGTCGTTTATACATGGGCCAAGATGAACTGCCGTCGAATGTGGGTGGTTTACTATAGGAACCTTTGGTACTCACGGTGTGCTGGTATTTTCCTCTCTGCAAATCTTGTTTTTCAGCTTTTACCTGGTTTTGGATAGCACTTATTTCAAATTTCACCTGGTTCTGGACGGAATCGATGTCATCTACTTTGATTTCAAGAGTCTCCACATTATTTTTTAGGATCTTTATGTCGTCGTTTATTTCTTTTATATCTGATTCAACTATTTGCATTCTTTCATTAACTGTTTCATTAACTTGCGATACTATTTGCATTAATTGTTCAAATTGCAATTGTCTTTTTTCTTCCGTTTTGCCTTGTTTTTCTTCTAATAATTTAAATTCATTTTCTCGTTTTTCTTCAGATATTTTAAAATCAATTTGTCTCTGTTCATTCAATTTCGAGAATAATCCCTCAATTAAATTATGTTGCTCACTTTTCATCGTGGAAACAAGATTTTGTTGTTCACTTTTCATCGTGGAAACAAGATTTTCTAATTCTGTTTTACGTTTTTCATCGATATTAGTGACAAGATTTCCTAACTCAATTTTAAGTTTGTCATCAAAAGATTTCACTAACCTTTGTTGAATTTCTTCTTGATGTTGTTTCTCCTTCTTGTCACGTTTTTCTAGAATCTGTGCAATTTTTTCGTCTATCTTTTCCATACTACAAGTTTCCATAAATCAATTTAGGATGTTAACTGCACTAATCCTTCACTTCTAACACCAAATGTTATATACTTCGTGGGTTCAATTTAAAAATTATAACAACTAATATTTACTTTCACTTTTCTCGAACTTTATTTACATTTAAAACAGCTGATTCACAATACATTTTCATATAAGCTAGTCGTCGCGGTATAACTGCCTGGCGATCGTGGCGTTCTTCTTTTATATCACCAGCGTAGAATTCTCCAGTAGAAATCAACATCGTTCCTTCCGCTGCCGAGCCTTTTCGAGAATCGTATTTTTTTATCTTGAAGCGTTTGTTGTCGTGCTGAAATGACACAGGGTCGGCTTTGGGTAAATTTCGTAACAATATATATATATATATATATATATATATATATATATATATATACATCCAAGATCACTTTATTAACAGGGTGCAGCCAGAAGGGTAACAAAAAGTGTACACTTTTTACGTTACTGTGAAAGTTTTCTTAATGATTTTATTTATTATTCAGTCACATACTAAAATTACAAACAACTTCGTATTATTTCATGTATATAATGCAACGCAAATAGTGAAAGGTTATTATATTTCTAAACTTACTGTAGTTGAGGTTGATTGTTAAATTGACCTTTTTTGCAAAGGAAAACAGATACGTACAATGAGGACGCGTGGGTTGTAACAAATTCATTTAAAATTCAGATTTTGTTTTTTTGGAAAAACGCTCGGACACGTCGGTGTATTTTGAACTGCGGATTTTGTGATGATAAACTCATTTATATAGGGTGGGCCAGAAATATATTGCGACCATCAACTTCATTTTTTCAAATGGAAACATTTGTTTTTGAGTTTATTTTTGAATTTAGCATTGAATTCTAAGTATTTTTCGTGTAAAATGACCTATACCGAAAACTAACAGTTATTAAAAAAATACATTTAGTTCAAAATTGAAGAAAAAAAAAACATCAGCATATCAAATCAAATGTTCAAATTGTGGACTGACGAAAACTCTGGAGAAATTAAGAGAACGTTTCTATTGGGTAGACTGCCAAGTAGATGTTAAGGACTGGTGACGGAAATGTACGGTTTGTCCAGCAAGTAGTGGGTCTCAGAAGCGAGCAAAAGCTCCTATGAAGCAATATAACGTGGGCCCATTTGAAAGAGTAGCCATTGATGTTGCAGGTCCATTTCCTGAATCTGACTCCGGAAATAAGTACATTTTGGTGGTAATTGACTATTTCAGTAAATTGGCAGAAGCTTCTGCCTTACCGAATCAAGAAGCCCTAACCGTTGCTGATGTCCTTGTCAAGGAATGGATGTGTCGTTTTGGTGTTCGCTTGGAGTTGCACTCAGACCAAGGTAGAAATTTCGAGTCTACTTTTTTCAAGACGTCTGGAAACTATTGAGGATCAATAAAACACGGACAACAGCATTACAGCCGCAATCCGATGGAATGGTAGAACGGATGAATAGAACCATTAATCGTCAATTGTCAAAGGTAGTCTCTGACCAACAAAGAGACTGGGACCAGTATTTGCACTTGTTTCTAATGCCATTTCGTTCGTCTGTGCACGAGTCCACGGGTCAGACCCCGGCCAGTATTATTATGGGACGAGAATTAAGACTACCATGCGATGTGAAGTTTGGATGTCCCCCAGGAGAAAAGCCCGCAGATGAAGACTATGTCAGCCAGATACGTCAAAAGATGAACAACATCCATCAACGAGTCCGGTTAAATATCGAGAATGCCAGCGCCCGAATGAAGGAAGCCTACGACATCAAAGCCGAAGGCGGAGAATTCCAAGTTGATGATCTTGTTTGGTTGTATAACCCGCAAAGTCGTCCTGGATATTCGCCCAAACTACAGAGATCTTGGGAGGGGCCGTACCAAATTGTAAAGAAAATCAACGTTGTTGTCTACAAAATAAAGAAGCTACCTCGAGGAAAACCAAAGGTGGTACATTTCAACAGGTTAGCCGCTTATGCCCGAAGTCCTGACGAAGTTTACCAAGCCCAAGTCTTCAGCATCCTACCACCTGATGAAGAAATAACCTTCAAACAGTATATAGCATGTTACTCTGATGGACAGAAAGGGCAGCATGACATGACCAGAGAGGAATTCCGAGACCTGTTTGAGGTGCCCATAGAATATTCCCTAGCTCATTCTGTGACTCGAGATCTCCGGATGTCCAGAGGAATAGCCAAGGTGTTTGCCAAAAAGTACGGCCAGAAGGGAACAAGATACAGTTGTAGGGAAGGTCCTGCATCTCGAAGATAAACAACAAGTGGGTGCTAGAGACATCTTTTATTTGGTAACGAAAACATTCTCGCAGGACTAACCAACATATAGCGATCTTTGGAAGACTCTGGGATAATTGAGGAATGTGATGATGGAGAAGAACCCGATGAAATTTGCGGTTCCAAAGATAGCCTGCGTGTTGGATGGACTGAATTGGAGGGTGGTGAGAAGTATGATGGAAACAAGCTTTCGAGGAACATTCCGGGACGAAATCGTCTTAAAGAGGGGGCAATCTTACGAGAATTCATCCGATAGCTGGTGCATCGGCCATCATCCAATTCCTGGAAGGGACATTCCTCTGATATTTATAGGAAGCAGATATATTGTTTGTCTATCGACCCGAGGCCGACCGCTAGCGTTAACGGCAATTCGTCGCATTTTGTCGAAGCTTCGAGAACACATTTCCCGATCGCTGGTTGACTTACTAGAGCATTCCGAGATAAATATATAAATACGGACAGCTCACGACGGGATTCATTCTGTATTCGACAGTCGTATTGTTAAGTTAAGATAAATTGTTAATAGTTCTGTGAATATAAATTGTGTTAAAGTAGTGGAAATAAATTAGAATGAGTTGGACTGTGTTTTTTAATAACTCCAAGAACTGAACAGAACCCGATTGTTGAAATAAAATCATTACAATATAGTAAGTCGGAACCCTACTCTATTGCCATGTTTCCAGCAAACTTGGACGACCTCCTCTGTAGGGGAGAATTGGATGAGCATTCTTTAATGCGATATCAGTGTTACATAGAATAACTAAATAACCATGTCGGACCTATTCATAATTAAGTAAAAAAGAACATTAAGGTAGAAATTAGATCATAATTCAACACCCTCGAAGATTAAACCTTCATGATGGAGTTTGAGTTTGATTTGGTTATGTGTTATTGTGACTGAACTGGGGAAAGGTTCCTGGTGAGTTAGTATTACATAAATAGATTCCTTTACAACAAATTGCACGGTGCAGTGAACAGTTATTCTTTTGTTTATGATTCACAATAGGCCTTCTGTGTCCCAACTAGTCCTGTAGCTCTAAGTATGTGCACATGAAGATGTTTGTACGCCTTTCTAGTTTAGTAATATCGGGCTGTCGAGATCATGTCTCTATGTTTGTTTAAGTATATACACGCAAATATATTATTAAATGCTTCTCATCACTATAATATAAAATAGATTGTTAAAAACATGATTTTGCATGGAGAAATGAAAAGTAATAGCCTGGCCTGTTTTATTACCTCTTTATGGATTTTGCGGGCATAATGATTTCGATACCATATTGATTACCAAATAACAGTCACTCGTTATTGTAATTGCTTTATCAAGTCCTCTTTGTGTGTGCTCTGCATTTTGATTCTCATATAAATATTTGGACTAGATAAACTGCACCAAATAATGGATTACTTTCACCACACGATGGAATAATGTTTGAACGGTAAATCAGAAAAAATTCAAATCCTGCAGAAAACCCATTATTGTGGATAATTATTTTTAATTGTTTTAGGCAGTTTCGTTTCAGCTCTATGTACTCAATCTCGATCTTTTCGAAAATTTTCAATCTTCTATCAGAGCATGCTCCGTTTAAATTGTCCATACTGGTAATTGGAGACATTGAATGTTATGTTTCAAACCTACAAGCTTTCTGAATAACTAATCAAGATTTTAGCGGAAGGTCTACACTAATTTTACCAATTTTAGAATCATTTGAATTTCCTTTGAATGTTCTGATTAATTTACTGATGTTGTGATTCCTCCATTTTCGTTTCTCTAGGTAACACGATATGATATCCTTCTAAAGTTTTTACTGATTACAATAAGGTCTAACTCCCTTTTAATGGACATAAACTATTTAAACAAATTAAGTCCACTAGGATTGAGATTGGACCTTTTTTTGTGTATTACTACATATGTTGTAATTATTCTCCTGTTTTTTTATCTATAAGCTTATAAGAAAACTGATGGAAATTGTGAAATCAATTTGTACAATTTTGAAACATTTACTGAAGGTTGTTAACAAATAATTTGTTGGACAAGAAACTATTAATATTGCCTTACTATTAGTACAATTTGATTACGATTACCTGCTTCATAAATAATATTTAACGAATCTAGCCTCTAGTACTTTCTGCTTATTCTAAGAATTAAAAAATTACATTATTCAACTCTAGAGATGACTCAATCAAATGCCTATTTCGAAGAATAACTGTAAAATAGGTTCTCCGGATTCAGTTTTTACCTAATTCCAATAACAAATAGTAATGAAACATTTAAAAAATATATAACCTACTTCTACCTATAACTAAAAAGCTAAAATATAATTATAACAAAATACAACTCCAGCAAATAAATAACACATTCAATGTTATTAGGTACCTACCCAGGAAGTAAAAAATGTAAACATTAAAAGGTGCTCATTCTGTACAAATTAATTACCTACCAATCTATTATATTTTTGAATGAATGTGTTATTTATTTCCTAGAGTTATATTTTGTTATAATTATTTTTAGCATTTTAGTTATAGGTAGAAGTCGGTTATATATTTTTTAAATATTTTATTTTCAACTTTTTAGTTTTTTGAACTCAGGTAGTTTTCATTCTTTATGTTTTATTTTGTATGTATAACCTTAATAGATAGAACCAAGTAACATCGAAAGCCTCAACATTACACAATGATGCTTTCTCATTTAAATTGAAAGGTAAATCTTTACGAACAAAATGTACTAGTACGCGTTGACTTAATAAGCCCAAAATATATTTATGCCTTATGGACTACGCCATGTAACCTTTTTTCAACTTTTTTTGACAACCCTGTATAACTATAGATAATTCCACTCCAACCTATGTACCAACCATACACTGTACATACGACTGCCCACGGACAAGCATAAATTTGTTAGCTGCCTTCTGTAAACTATAGGACGGAGTAGAATCCATCACATATTTACGGAGTCAACTTCGTCCTATATTTCAACCATAGTATATAACTCCTTGAGGGCTACCCCATAAATTGTTTCATTTTTAGCATTTTATATTATCGCCCTGTGTAACATTAATTCCTCTCCACACTTTATGCAACTTCTTATGGGCTATAAAAGAAATGATTTTTTAATCACACTGTATAAATATAATTCAACTCCAGCATATATTTCAACCATACTGTATCTGATTTGCTTATGTCCACATCATATAACAGTTTTTTAATCACCCTATATAATTTTAATTTCACATTTTTCCAACATTTTGATACCACCAAACGTCCAGTCCACCGTATATTAAAACCATCATGTATATACAGCTGCCTACTGACCACTATCATTCTGGTCTGTCCTATATTTCAATCTTCATATAAATACAACTCCTTCTATCACTTTACTTTGTGATTTTGTTTGCTACAACTAAACACCGTCTATAAACGCACTAAATAGCAGTTTAAAGTTTGACATATGTTGTCACTGAATTTTCTATTAGGCCGGGAGAATGTGACAACCAAAAGCACCTTCTTCGCAAAATGGAAAAATTTGCATTTAAATAGGTATTTGCCTGGTATACAAACAAAACGAGTTTGGTACTCATTGATTTAAGGAGCCGAAAATACTATGCTTTACTACCTATATGCTTGAGATGTACATAGAAAATTTTCAAATTCGCAATTAAAACTTCCAGTGCCTACAATTACCGCACTATTACGTTGGAATTAAAATATTTATGAGGAAATGTCCGTTATGTCATTTCGATGAAATTTTTGATAATAATTTTGGAATTTTCGGCGATTTTCTGCAAAACTGCAACTTGCACGTCACAGAAAAGTATATGAGATCATCTAAGGATCTTCCTTAATAGATTAAACGTTAAACAACTATACACATCCATAAGGAGTTATCAAAAAATAGACTAAAATATCAGGGATATTGGTCGATTTCCAGGCATGTATGTGTTCATTCACAAATTTTATCACTTTACCAATAGAATTATTTTCCAAAATTTGAAGTTTCACCAATCCGGATATATACTCTATTAAACAAGACCATATTCATTCAAAACGGTGCACCACAGGAGAAGAAATCAGGTAACATACATACAAAAAAAGTAAAAAAAAACACGCGACGAGTTGATAACCTCCTCCTTTTTGGAAGTCGGTTGAAAACAAATTACGTAGCCTGGCAGAAAGTTCAAAACCATTTTCCGCAATTCGTTCTCTTTGTTCTTGTTGACGAAATACATCTTGGTTTTTGTAGAGCCCGACACGAGTTATTTCAGCGCTAGAATGGCACTCTATTTTTTTAAATGGCTTACCTGCTCCCGCATTCCACATTTCCAAATTCTCTCAATTACGTTATTCGCGTAGAACTGCTTGATACATTCTCCTCAATTAGATAGACGAAAGAGAGTCATTAAACCCGAATTCAAGAGTAACGATGCGTACATACACTTATTCAAATATAGCTTTCGTGGTAATTGTGAAATTGCGTAGCACTCCACGCCGCGTTGCTAGACTATATGTGGAACGGTAGTTTACATAAATTTGGCACGGGAACTTTTAACGATTTCAAGTTTGACAGTGGAAAGGAAACTTTCTAGCTAAAATTATACCTGTTTTTCCTCCGTAATAGTTTCTGAAGCTATAGAGAAACTAAGTGATATGTTACTTGATATATCTCTTTGTGAAATATCTTTGCTAGACGGTCTAGAATTTTCTAGATGGTAACGATTATGATTGCCTTCGTTCTTGATGTGGGTTCTTTTGTTTCGTTTTACATTAAGGCGAATAAAATTCTTGGAAATGTTTCCACCGGAGTTGTGGAATAAAATAAAAACTTACTCAGCTCTATGTAATGAGACTTTAGTGCAGAACTAACGCGAAAATATATACGGCTTCAAGTCGAACAGTTTAGACTTTCTTAAATGGAAGATAATACTATTTCGAGTATGAAGTGGTTTTAAGAAGTCTTGACGAGAAATAAAATTGCTTTTAATGTATTTTTGTTTTGAACGTACCTTTACTTGGGCTTCCATCCAATGTAGAGTTTAGATCCTCGAAGTTTCCTTGGACTTCCATCGTCTTGAAGTGGTTGATCTCACAACGTTTAAATAGCTGTGTATCTGCTATCGTCATCAGGTGAATGATAGCAAATTCCAATTATCCCTCTTATTTATGGTCATGGTCATTGGTTCTTCTCTAGTCCAATCTGCGTCGTCGTTCCTGGAGGTTGGTTACAGGCCTCTGCGTAGCGGCAGAGGCCGAAGACGAGCTCTCCAAATATTTTTAATTTGGGCGCTGGGCTCGCAAATAATATTTTCGTTCGAGATTACATATGCTGTCTCTATGAATTTTCTTTTGTACCAGTGTTCTTCCTTGTGAATTGCTCTGGCCTGGTCCCAGTTGATATTATGGTGTTCGGTCCATGCGTGATTAGCTAACCCAGACATTGTTACCTCCGCCCTTTGAGTAGCTGTGCGGTGTTTCTGAACCCTGGTGTCCAGCGGTCGCTTTGTTTCTCCAATGTAAAGATTGCCACATTCACACGGTATGCTGTATATACAGTTATTTGGTATTGCTGGTGCGTCGGACCTCGTTCTTGTTATCATGCTCCTCAAGGTGTTGTTGCTTTTGAAGATCATTCTGATTCCATAGTTGTGTGCAAAGTTTCTCCGACAAGCCTTTAGTATACGGTAATAGTAGAGTTGCTACCGTGGTGTCCTCTTCCTGCCTAGGTGGTTTGTCCGGCAACCAACCTCCAGGAACGACGAAGCAGATTGGACCAGGTAAGACCCAATGACCATGACCTATAATTCACCTGATGACTATAGCAGATACACAGCAATTGAAACGTTGTGAGATCAACCACTTCAAGACGATGGAAGTCCAAGGTAACTTCAGACTGACATAGAGTTTAGAGTTAGGTAACACTTTTCATATGAGTAGAAAGCAAAAAATTACAAAATTTAAAATGAAAATAGGGCCATAAAAACTGTGTTTATATATCCAAACAGTGGATAACAAGTATAGAGTAGGAACCACATTCGGGCAGGTTAACAATTAGTATGTATCACGAAATTATTCGAAATAATTTTTTCGCATTTGGTAGGCTTTCTCAAGATTTTCTAGTCACAAGTGAACTGAAAGTCGTTGAAAGCACCTTCCTAATATTTCATGGAGGTGTATTAAGCAAACTTTAGCCTATTTTCTAGTTAATGTCTAACTGTAGACTTAAAAATATTCCTGCAATACCTCCTCGGTGTCCCAACAGAGTGAACATAGCATTTTTCAGCAGGCTCAAAGATTCACTTTTTGCTGCGCAGTCATACTTTTTTCGGCACCCGGCTTGAGCAAAACTAATAATAACTATGGTCATAATTGCAACAAGACCTCTCCTTGAAAGTTGTGGAAATTCTTTAGCTAGAAATGAAGCTCTGCCCTCTGGGACTTCAATTTTAAAAATCATCATATGAACTTTAGGATCAATTTGAAACTGTATCTTAATATTTTCTTTATGCTTATTTCATGAAATTGTCTTATGCTTACAAGAGCGGGTAATAGATTATAGAGAAAGGTTTATGCAGTGAACTGAATTAATATTTAAAAACTCATTCTAACTTAATAGACTTCCTGTTCTTGAAATCAAGTCTTTATTCTGTTAATAAAATCGCTGAATGGTGAAGAACATATCTTCCCATTTAAAACCTCTCACATAAATGTTTCAACTGTTTAAAGCAATATACTATCCCAGCCAATTACAAAAACGCTTTGCCATAAACCCTTACTCGTAATATTAAGTTTCGTTTCTATTTTTGCATTAACTCTCTTAATTAAGTAATTTAAATCATTCGTATAGCATTTCTTATCCAATTAAACATTTTGTGGATCGGATAATAAGGCAAGCCGGCGAGTTATAAATGGCTACATTCATTCCGAACAATGGCGGCGAATCGAGACCCGAACTATATATTTTCTACATCTAGTGCACTCCAGCAATGCAAATTCTCGTCAGTTAGTGCGAGAGAGAAAGATGAAAAGTTCTGGCAGAATTTCAAGTACGCAGAATATGAAAGTGAAGCGAAATATTAACGTTCTTGGACAACGAAAGTGTTAAGAAAAACCGCTTGGCTACAAATAGCTTCATTTCAGGATGCTGTGGGAGAGAGCGAAAGAGAAAGACAAGCGGAAAGAAGGTTAAATATTCTGAATGTGATTACTTCAGTTTTGGAATGAAGTGGTCACATTGCTACCCCATCTAGCAGTTACTGTAACTCGGTTAATGAGGCCATAATTAAGAATTCTAGGAGATTACGGAAAGTTGGTTTCAATTCACGAAATTGTTTCAATAGATAAGTGTCGGTTGAGGTTACTGTTACTTTTGAGATTTGCACATAAAACCTGACAAATTAAAGTTTTCATACTGTTTGGATGTATCTGTAGCTCTAGAACTGACAACTTTTTGAAGCGAGCAGGAATACAATTAAATATAAAAACAGGATATATATATCGTGCATCAAAACCAATATTTACAAGTTATTTGCTTTTGGGAAAAAGTATAATCCTTTTTGAGAACATTATTTCACGAGATGCATCTTTAATTGGATTCCTTGATCTCTTAAGAATTGTTAAAACTGGAATCGATATAACCCCTAAACAAAAATGTCAAAATCGACATTTTGGACAGTTGCTGTTTCTTCTTTCGTCAACTGCAGTTCAAGAGTTTCGAGAGAGTTATATTATTTATAGAATTTAGTGACCTGCCCAATTGTTACTTTTTTTGCTCTTATAGTTCGTTCAAATAATGCAAATTGTCGTATCCGTCCTTTCTTAGTATCCAATCCATCTCGATTTTCAACTCCAAGTTCTATAAATTCTGCAATTTTTTTTATGTTTACTTAGTTTTCCATTTCCATATTTTCTGTAGCAACGATCCAGTCTCTATGTTTAGGTTATGTATTCGATGGGTTGTTTAGTTTTCCCTATTGTATTCCCACAGAATGGATTTTATACATTCGTTTCATGTTTTCTGGTAAACCATAGCGCTCTTCTGGTAGTGTCCCATTTCGTTCGAAATTTTCTTTATTTCGCTACATTTGCTGTTTTTAGGTATCTTTCTGGCGCGTTTGGATTTACTGCATGTTCTGCACGGTTGGCTCTGTTATACAGCGATGGGTAAAAGTGTGGAACCAAGCAAATATCTCTAGAATTATTAAAGATATCAAAATGACATTTGGAAGGTGGATACTGCAGTAGATTGCCTATTTGTTTCCAATTTTTTTACAATTTTGAACTTCCTGTTTTACCGGAAGTAATGTCGATTTTAAAATTTGCAATGAAACAACCTGTATAGTATTTTAGTTTCTGATGAAACATTTTATTGCGAATACAAAAATATCGGGTTTGATATTGTTTACTTCAATACCTACCGAGATATTAACAGAAAAGTAATTAAGGAAAGGAAAAATCTAATATCCATTAAAGAAATACATAATCATAATTATTAACTAACTCTAAGTAATTTTCAAAACATTGAAACTTAACTTAACTAAACTTAATGTATTAGATGTTCAAACTGAGCACCATTTACTTCTTGACAATAAGCAAGTCGGTTTTTAAATTCTCGAGTAACATTAGCTGTTACTTCTGGTGTAAGTCTCTGGATGACTTGAGTTATTCTCGCAGCTAATTCTTGCAAATTGTTTGGTCTATCAACATTAACCTTAGACTTAAAGTAACCCCACAGAAAATAGTCTAGTGGATTAAGGTCGGGACTTCGTGCAGGCCATTCATAAGTACCCCTTTTTCCAATCCATCTGTGATGAAGTGTCTTATCTAAATGATCTCGAACAATGCGAGCGTAATGGGGTGGTGCTCCATCCTGCTGAAACCAGAGATTATTTGGTAATTGTCCATTTACGTCCAATGCCGGAATAACTTCTGTCTCCACGAGCTGTAAATAACTATCTCCGTTTAAAGTTTCTTGTAGGAAGAAGGGTCCCACGATTCTGTTGTTATAAATGCCGGCCCAAACGTTCAATTTTTGGGGATGTTGTGTATGAGCCTCTTGTACCCAATTAGGATTACTTTGCGACCAGTAGCGGCAGTTATGTCGATTAACCATATCATTTAAACAAAATGTAGCCTAGTCTGAAAACACCATATTTAATATAAAATTATTATCACGGTTACAAATATCCATCATCGTTTCACAAAATCGTCTGTCTGTCGAAATCGTCTTCGGAGAGTTCTTGAACGAGGCGTGTTTTGTATGGATGATATTTTTCTCGTCTTAATATCCTTCCTACTGAACGACGGCTAATTCCATGCATATTGGCGAGGTCGGTAGTGGATAAGTGAGGATTTTCTTCCAAAGATATAGCAACATTTTGAGCTATACCTTCATTTCTTGCACTTTTTAACCGTCCACATTTTGGTAAATTGCTAACTGTTCCACTTGTGTCGTACCTTCGCAAAGTTTTCGTCACTACTGAACGGGATATTTGTGTATTCGGATGAACAATATTAAAAAGGTCACAAACTTCTTGATGCGTTCTTTTCCTCTCTTCATACCCAATCATCATTAATATTTCAATTCTTTCTCTTTCACTTCGGCCATTTTATGATCAAATTAAAACAATACAATCTTTTTACGTTCAAATAAAAATAATTAATAACTTATTTTGACTACTACTGTCACTTCTGCAATGAATTTCATGGACTACTAAACTTGATTCAGATTTAATTTGCCCCTGGTTCAAACAAACGCACGTGTATTCGACTATGGAACAAGCAGTGCTGTTGGCTGTGACGCTATAATGCCACCGATTGGCCAGTAGAAATAAAAATCCTTACCGAGCGGTTTGTTTATATCGGGCGTAAATGAAATCTGAACCTAGTTTAGCTACCATCGAAATTTTCCTTTCCTTAGTTACTTTTCTGTTAATATCTCGGTAGGTATTGTAGTAAACAATATCAAATCCGATATTTTTGTATTCGCAATAAAATGTTTCATCAGAAACTAAAATTGCAAATTTTAAAATCGACATTACTTCCGGTAAAACAGGAAGTTTAAAATTGTAAAAAAAATTGGAAACAAATAGGAAATCTACTGCAGTATCCACCTTCCAAATTTCATTTTGATATCTCTAGTAATTCCAGAGATATTTACTTGGTTCCACACATTTGCCCATCACTGTATAATCACGTATTGAAGCATAAACTGTATACTACAGGCTCCTGATAATGGAGCCTGGTTTTTGGCCCTTCCACATAGCTGCTGGTATAGATCTATGATTAACATGTTGACAAACTGTAGCTTGCTGCGATCGCGAGCTTGATAGCAGTAGGATTTGCCTTGAAAATCAACCAGCTACGTCCCATCAAGAGGGTACACTCTATCCTCAAATTACCTCCCCATATATTAATATCTAGTTCTGCCAGTTTTTTACTGGCTGAAAAGTTATATAACTTTTAAACATCTTACTAGTAGTAGTACTGAAGCAAAAGCTGTCTACTATAGGCTTCCGATAATCGAGCCTGCTTTTTGGCCCCTCCACATAACAGCTGGTATAGATCTATGAATAAAATGTTAACAAAATGTAGCTTGATGCGATCACGAGCTTTATAGCAGTAAGATTTGCCTTGTAAATTAATCAGAGACATCCCGTCAAAAGGGAATACTATGTCTTGAAATTGTCCTCCAGTGAATTAATATCTAGTTTTTCCACTTTTTCTACTGGCTGAAAAGTTATATAAGTGTTAAACATCTGCACTAGTATGTAGTGTACGAAATTAACCATAAAAGGAAAAGAGGTTAGGTCAGCACAATTAACTTCTAAATACAGTAAATAAAGGGGATTTCTAAGTATTTTTTTCTATAGTTGTGTTATACAAATACTTCATGTTACCTCGTAACTGTAAACGTTCTAAATGTTCATCCCTGGAAATTCTATAAGGGATGAAAATAGCTTCTGAAATGCAGGAGTCTCAAATGACATTTATAAGCATTTCATTCCTGATGATAAATTTGCTCTTAAAAATTTTGCTTGAAAAATTATGAATACCCATAGCGATCATTTATTTAAACAATATCTGACATTCTGTTCGTTTTTTCTCTGTCGACTTTCACTGAAATTTTTTATCAGTTTCTCAAGACACCCTAATTTTACTTTAGAATTTCCCATAAAATTTGTTTCAGTGTAGTCGAATGAAAAGATGATTGACAAGCGAAATGAGAAAACTTAGAGGTAGATAGAAAAGATCTTGGGCAGAATGTCGGGATTAGATCAAACACTTTCTAAGGCTGAAACGCCTCGATATGAAGTTTTGAATCTGCTTAGCTCCGATAAGTCAGTGTAATAAAGTGTATGTGAATTGTGAAAAAAGGGAATAACTATTCAAATCCGACCGAGAAGAAATCATTGATAGCTCGGAATACGACGAGATAGTAGTTAGAGGGTTTCCAGTAGCGGAACATCGGGAAACTGTGGATGTGATTTCAAGTGGAAGGGAAAAGTTTCATACGTTTGAGAACATATTGAAATTGTTGCCAGTGTTTCCCTTTGTTCTGAAACGAGAGCGATTTTTCTTACGGAACATCTCTTGTTAAACAGATCACGTAAAGAACGCTACAGGCCTACGTATTAGCAACAGAAGATATTCTTTTTAAGCTAATTTACTTTTTAATAGATTTTTATTGTAGTTATGCTCCTAAAGCTCTTTAATGTACTTCATTATATGTTTAGTCAATATGAAAACTTATTCAAGCTATAAATCTTTATTAGATGTGCATTCATGCTCTTTGCTTCTCCCATTATACAAAATTATTAACTATTTAAACAATCAATTACAAACTACCTGTAAGATGTTCTATCAATTATTTAATCTTCTTTAACTCGTTCTTTTTAACCGACTTCAAAAAGAAGGAAGTTCTCAATTCATCTGTATCTATGTTTTTTATTTTTGTTCAGCGATTACTTGCAAACGGCTCAAGGAATTTCCACCGTTTATACTGGGTCCTGTGCCGGGGGATCTCGAAGTGGTCCCATATTTTTTCAACATCATAGCTCGTACCGTTTCTTAGAAAATGGGGAAAACCTCTTTTACCGACTTTCTTATACATTAAGCTTTGGTGGAGTCGCTGGTATGAAAAATATGGAAATTTTGCTATTCAGAA
Source organism: Octodonta nipae (assembly GCA_034190945.1). NCBI lineage: Eukaryota > Metazoa > Arthropoda > Insecta > Coleoptera > Chrysomelidae > Octodonta > Octodonta nipae. The sequence continues at coordinate 14,051,401 of CM067216.1, forward strand.
CATGGGATAAATTGAAAAGAAATTGAATTGGTTCCGGGAGATCCCGAAGTGGTCCATAATTTTTTCAAGAACATAGCTTGTACAGTTTCTTAGAAAATCTGAAAAAACTTTTTTACCGAGTTTCTTATACAATAAACTTTGGTGGAGTCGCTGGATTAAAAATATGGAAAAATATTCTGTTACAAACATGGGCTATAAAAAGTTCACATATTTTTTCCAATAACATAAAATAAGTCATTTCGAAAAGATTGTTGAGGAGGTCTTGAATTATTTTGTCTGTTCATTGTGTTTTCTCTCCTCCAAATTTTTTCCTGCAACAAATAAGTATTTAAAAATTGTATATGTAGAACAAAGTGTAGTAAGGCAATTTTCGTAAAATTGCCCGGATTACTGGCCTTCTGTACAGAAATTCTTCCTCACTGTTATTCTGAGAGAAAGAGATGTCTACGAAATGATCAACCAGTATTCCTGTATATAAGTAATGTATTGTATATTGTGTAATACTTATCTGTGTATGGAGACGTTTCAACTCCGAGTCTGGAGTCGTTGTAATTCGTTTAGTGTTGTTTTTTTTCACCATTACAAAACATATCAAAATTTTTACTAAATATAATTAAACCTTACGAAAATAATCCAAACAATTTAAAAAACACTAATGATTTTTTAACAAAATTGAAAAGCATTATTATCAACAGAAATGATATACTAGTAAGTTTCGACATAGTTAGTCTTTTTACAAATGTACCTGTTGATAAATCATTACAAATTATAAAAAATAAATTACAACAAGATATTACCTTACACAACAAAACAAAATTAAACATTGACACAATTATGGAACTAACCGAACTTTGCTTAAACGCTACATATTTTCAATTTGAATGAGATTTCTATAAACAAGAATTTGGTATGGCCATGAGTTCTTCTTTATCTTCTATAAACAGTAATATATTCATGACATATTTTGAAGAAAGATTCATAGACAAATATAAGAATAAACCCAAAGTGTGGTGGAGATACGTTGATGACATTTTTGTGGTTTGAGAGTATGGTGCTGAAGAACTGCACTCATTCCTAGATTACATCAATAGTCAAGAACCCACAATACAATTTACAATGGAGATGGAAAATTTGCATTAACTTGCTTATCTTGATGTACTTATAGATAGAACAAACAGCAAAATAAGTACAAGTACTTATCGAAAACCTACAAATACTAATAGATATTTGAATTTTCACTCCAACCATCCCTTAAATGTAAAGAAAGGTGTTGTAAAGTGCTTATATGATAGAGCAAAAAACATATCTTCATCCACCCAAATCTTTAGCAAAGAAGTCAATATTATCAAAGAACATCTACTTCAAAATGAATATCCCCAAGACTTTATAAATAAAACTATAAATCAGCTAGAAAGAAACTCGCAACAACAAACCAGCACAAATAACCATCACACTAATACCAACCAAACACAAACAGACAACCAAATTATGAACATAATTCCATATATCCCAGGTGTATCGGAAAAAATTAAGCGGTTAGCAAATAAATACAGCGTTAAAACTGTTTTTAAAACAAATAATACTTTGCTCTCTATCCTCACACATACCAAACCGTTTAATGCAACCCAGAGTTCTAAAAATTGTGTGTACAGTGTTTTGTGTGACTGTGGCCATACTTATACCGGTGAAACTTCAAGACCTTTAGAAGTATGGAAAAAAGAACATCAATATAACATTTCCAGAAGACATGTGGACAGAACCGGCAACCATAGGATAGACTGGGATAAAACAAAGATTTTGTTGAAAGAAGAAAATTTAAAAAAGAGAAAACTTAAAGAAGCCAGCTGTATAATGATAAACAACACTGAAATCGGAGCACCTTCAGCCGACCTTCATTTGGACTGGAGGAATTTATTGCTAACAGAACAAAAAAACGGTAACCCCAGCGTCAAGTGATCGCCAAACGACAAATTGTCAGAGTCAAATTTTTTGACAAACAACATATTCAAGATCAAAGCGAAAATTTTTTAGAAAAAACCTCGAAAACAACACTAAACGATTGACAACGACTCCAGACTCGGAGTTGAAACGTCTCCATACACAGATAAGTATTACACAATATACAATACATTACTTATATACAGGAATACTGGTTGATCATTTCGTAGACATCTCTTTCTCTCAGAATAATTGTGAGGAAGAATTTCTGTACAGACACCCAGTAATCCGGGCAATTTTACGAAATTGCCTTACTACACTTTGTTCTACATATACAATTTTTAAATACTTATCTGCAGGAAAAAATTTGGAGGAGAGAAAACCCAATGAACAGACAAAATAACATAAAATAAGTCGTTTTTTGTGTTTTTAAAAATGCATTTATTTTACAATTTTTAGTGATGCGATGGCTTAATTGGAATAAAGAATAAAGTCGTTGCCAATTTGAACAGCGAAGTTGCGAGGTACAACTTATAAATGTACTTCCCAAAATATTCTCAATTTAGACTTCATAAAAAGTATTTAATTGTTGTAGCAAAAGATTATTTCATGCTTTTTAGTTAAGTTATTTTTTTGAAGCCGTTTTTTTTTGTAAAAATGTATTTATAAAGCTCTTATGCCCTAGTTACTATAATATTCTTATCATCTGCTAATATTAATTTTTGTTCCCCTGGCTCTACCAAATAGCTTCTTCAGTGTAAATGTTTGGTCATTAATATCTTCAGGTTCTTATTCTTAGCTCATTTTGTTGTTCAGAAAATTGTCTTTAAAAATAGGAGTTGTATTTTTTTAAGATGAGGAAATGTTGAAAATAACTACAAGGATATGTAGATCTACAAAACTTGAGAAAGATAAATTAAATTGCTCACCATACTTTGGTATTTATGATACAGTTTAACTACAAATTTTGCAGGTATTAAAACAGTACTAAACAAACGAACAACTTTTATTCTCGAACTCATTTCTAAGCATAAGAAAGAAAATATATAATTATGAGAAAGAGACATAAACAGAGGAATCACTCAAGAAGAGCCATTTTCTACCATAACAAAAAACGTCGATGAGAACCAAGAGATTTTGTCAAATGTATCGCGCTGTCACCTTTTTCTATGGATGCAAATTTATACAATAAATCAACAGCACCTAAAAACAACCATAAAAACGGATCTCCTGTTTTCATTGAACAAAGTGTTTAAATATTAGTCTGGAGTTCAAGCCGTCATTCCGTTCGTTTCTAGAGTTTATTTAATGAACAATAGGAAACGTCTTATTGACGATGCCATTGAATTCTGTAAATTCAACCGAAAACGTAAGACCCGGTTTAGAGCTGTGAGACTTCTCTTGAAATAGAGTATTTTCACCTTTGCACGATGCAAATGAATAAACAAAATGATAATAGCTACTAGACACGCAATAAGGAGCCAATAAAATGGGATTAGTTAATTTGGTTTCTACTCGAATCGAGTGAATTTCGTTTAGGGTATGTTGTGATAAAAGAGATCGTTTTAGCCGGCAAAATGAGATTGTTGAACGAGATAGAGACGTTTTGTTAATTAATTGGAAACATTCTGAAATATTTATTGGACCTCCTTAACGAATCAAAGACGTGAATGTCTTTATTAGTAACGACTGAGGACTTTAATTAAAGAAATTCTAATGGGAACATTTCTTTGATTCACCCAGCTCTTTGTTTTCTGGAAAATATCAACAGTGCTTTACACTATCTAAGGCGCACATTAAATAATACAAATAATACTTAATTTTTGAAAATACTGAGTAACATTATAAGTCGAGTATCAGAAACGATTTCCATGCTTTGCTTATGTAAATGAAGTAATTTAGCAATATGGGCATTAATAGATCTGACCAACAAGATGGTGAACGAAAATGTTTGTCCTTGAACGAGCATGTTTAGGGTAACTTTGGATTGACATTTCAACTCGTTTTTATTAAGTACTAGTCCAGAAAAGTATCTTGCAGAGATTGATGTGTGAAATACAGTTGAACATAGCTTTATATGCTCAATAAATGCATTTTTAATTTATTATGCCCCATGTTCCGAACAAAACAAATTTTCCCATATTTTTAATTCATGTGACTGCACCAAACTTTACTTTATAAGAAAGTCGGTAAAAAAGTTTTTCCCGATTTTCTAAGAAACGGAAGAAGCTATGTTATTGAAAAAAATATGGGTCCACTTCGGAATATCCTGGAACAAGTTCAATTTCTTTTCAATTTTTCCCATGTTACGAATAGAAAATTTTCCATATTTTTAATACCAGCGACTCCACCAAAGCTTACTGTATAAGAAAGTCTGTTAAAATTTTTTTCCCCATTTTCTAAGAAGTGGTACAAGCTATGTTATTGAAAAAAATATGGGACCACTTCGCGATCTCCCAAACGGTCAAAATTCCTTGAACAGTTTGCCAGTAATCACTGAACAAACATTCAAAAAACCTTCTTTTTGAAGTCGATTAACTCTTGATATTGGCTACATATACCGGTTCGTACAAAAGAAACAGTTCTACATAAACTTACATTTTTTTCATAGGGGGTTTATTATTAGCCGCATCTAAGGGAGAATCTCCCTTTGTTCCCGAACTCCAAATACTTTGTGCAGATTGAACGAGCACTTACGAAACACTTAAATTTCGATCTGGGGTTGCGGTTACAAAGGCCTAAATAATTTCCATAACTCTCGCAATTTATAATAACGCAAGATTGCTCTAACCCTGCAAGCTGCCCAAGTTTCAGATTCCTACTTGTGTTAGTTCATTGACTGACCCAGTGACCCATCATTAAATCTTATGGGGTGCCTCAGTAGACACAGAAACTTGCCCCGCTTCATTTGGAATTATATTATATCAATTATAAAGCGAAGCTGAGCGCCGTGAAATGAAAATTAGTCTTCCTTGTTTTGACGTCGTTTAATAGAAATTGCTGGATTAAATTCTCCAGGGTACTAAAAGCCGGTTCTTACAAAAATTCATTAACGCTTGAGTTGTTAATGATTTAAGGTAAGGACTAAAAAAATTTAACTGATTAAAATTAACATCTCATCAAGTTTAATTAATTAAAAAGTACAACTGAATAACAAAAAGAAACTTAAACAATATAAAGGCAATTACAGCGATGACAATGTTGATGTGCCATTAAAAATAATACAAGAAGTTTAACTTCGTTTCATTCTCTACCGTCAGCTAGTATTGTTATCAGAATTGCTTCCAACAAAACAAAAAAATGCTAATATACAGGCCTATTTCTATTTGGCATTTGTAAATTATGGTATATTGATTACATTTGCCTTGCTTAAGGCCAAAGCGCCAATATAATTCTAAGAAAAATAAACAAACTTAGAGCATGAGTGTGCCCAAATGTGCCTGCTGACAAAAATGCACGCTAACAGAAGCATAGTGGGAAACCTATTCTACTGCGCAAGTTTAGTCCCCACTCCCCAGCAAATACGACGCAAGAATTGTGTAAAAGTTTTGTTCGCTGGCTTTATTGTTATTAAAGCATGTCAATAAAACAAATTTTACATTTATTTTTAATAATATTTATATATATATACAGGGTGAGTTTTTTTTTTTGATGATCAGTATAGGGATGTCGGAAACTAGCAGAGATAGAGCAATGGTTAAATTGGGAAATATTTGCAGTTTTACTGGCCCAATTTAATGACATTTTCGGATTTTTGTAAAAAGTAATGGCTTACTAGATATCTTGAAAAAACGAAATTCTGTCGATTTAGTCAAATGCCTCTAGCTCCTTTGTTTTTGATTTTATAAAAAAGTGTAAATATCAAAATTGGAGGGAATTTTATCCCGAATATGATTGACATTTTCGGATTTTTGTAAAAAGTCATGGCTTACTAGATATCTTGAAAAAACGAAATTCTGTCGATTTACTCAAATGCCTCTAGCTCCTTTGTTTTTGATTTTAATAAAAAAGTGTAAATATCAAAATTGGAGGGAATTTTATCCCGAATATGATTGTCATGTCCTCGTTTGCGTGACAGCTCTCGTTTTCGAGATATGACACAAACTTATCTTTTTTTGAATGGAAACCATAGTTGACTATGACCTCAGAGTTTGGGTAGATATTATCTAAGTGTTGTCTTACTAATAACGAGTTATGACCAGATGCTCCATCATGTTGGAACCACTCAATTTCTAAACGATTTCTCAAATTCAAATTATGCAACATGTCTTGAAAAGTTTATTGCAAGAAATGCAAGTAGCTCTCCACAGTAAGTGATTCGTCATAGATAAAAGGCCCCAGAATAGTAGACCCTACGATACCACACCAAACATTAAAACCAAATTTTATTTGGGGTCTTCTTTGTTCTACATGGAAACGGTTTATTTAGCCCAGATATGCTCATTGTGTCTATTGAACATACCGCAGTTAGTAAATCTAGTTTCATCTGACCAAAACACCTTTAATGAAAACTGTGGATTGTCTAGGCACATGTCTCTAAATCATGTACAAAACAAAATACGTCGATGTTCGTCATCAGTATGCAAAGTTTGAGAAACTGGAAGTTTGTACGGGTGGAACTTGTGCGCTATCAGTACCTTAACTACAGTTCGTTGAGATGTGCCAGCTTCTGCCGCAATCTCACGAGTTGATGTAGATGGATTTTGATTTACCATTGTCAAAACATTTATTGTGCTGCTTCGTTAATTTGATTACGTTCCTTTGGTGGTTTAGTAAAAGATCCATATCTGCGTAAACTATCGTAAAGCGTCTTAAATGTACATAGAGCAGGTTGACGACGATTAAAATATCTATGAAAGTATTCCTCAGCTGCACGAACTGAATTTTTATGGCATATGATATAACATTCCACCATATTCAGTTTTTCTTCGTTAGAATATTCCATTTAATCACAAAAACTTGTCAATATCGACTGTCAGTTCAGCACTACTAATGGAATTACTCTCAAATGAGGAAACGTCAAAGTGAAAACAATCTTTTTCATGGCTACCTACGTTAAAAGTGAAAATAAGAGAGAAAAGCATCCATAACTCCGTTATTTTTATGAATAACTATATCGAGTATTATATCGTTGAAAAGCTCTAAAAATGTCTGATTTTTGAGGTCATAGCCAACTATGGTTTCCATTAAAAAAAGATAAGTTTGTGTCATATCTTGAAAACGAGAGCTGTCACCCAAACGAGGACATGACAATCATATTCGGGATACAATTCCCTTCAATTTTGATATTTACACTATTTTTAGAAAATCAAAAACAAAGGAGCTTATTACAAAAATCCGAAAGTGTCATTAAATTGGGCCAGTAAAACTGCAAATCTTTCCCAAATTAACCATTGTTCTATCTCTGATAGTTTCCGAGATCCCCATACTGATCATCAAAAAAAAACTCACTCTATATATATATATATATATATATATATATATATATATATATATATTAAGTTACACTTGAATGTGCCCTATAGTTTGAGATCGATAGCTCGAGGTGAGCTTTTCAATTCCTTTATCTTTCTGGACTATATTTACAGATGCTGCAAAAAGCGATATTGCAACTTCAGAAACTAATTCATTTACAGATTTCTGTGGACGGTTCGTCATGGACATTGTCGACTTTTCTACGTCCAAGACCTTGTTTTTTTCTGTGTGATGTCCAAAATTCCTAGAGTTCATTGTTAATCATATTTCTGTTAGGCTGATTTTCATTAATATAACATATTCGTCAATTTCGACTGACTAACTTTGTTCTTCTAAATGACGAATCCCAGTACGATTCCTTTTCGAGAATTTCGTTAAAATTTTCATTGCAAATAATAAAATCTCAGTACATTGTTACTTAGATTAACCATGAACTCATGCTATCTAATGAGGTTCGAGCCCAGTATAAAGTTGGTCTTTCTAGAGCAAGAACTCGCTCAACATAGTTTTATTTATGGAATGTGATTTCTTGAACTATTATCGATCAGTGACGTTCCATGGCCAGAGAAGTACATCACAACAGTTATAATTATCGGGCGTAAATCAGTATGATGGTTAAGTAATTTTTGGAAATCACTCAAAACTAATCGATTTCTAGTGCGGAGTTAAGTCAGTGTGTGAATTCAGATAGAAAATGTTTATTTGACATGAAAGTCTACTATTTCTTTATTTGCTAATAATAAACGTTAGAAAGTTATCTCATAGTAGTGTATTATTGTTCTATAATGAAGCGATTACCCTCTACGTTATATGCTAAATTATAGTTCATCAGGGGTAAACAAATTGTATGAGCCGCTTTACACAAGGAGAAGTAATCAACTGTTGGTTACCATCGATCACTCTTATCGCCTGAATCGCAATGTCTCTATAACAGCAGTATGCTATGAATTTCGAATTAATGATAGCGAATGTTAGGCTAACGACCTGTCATACCTAGAACGCTTTGTGCATACAGCGCGTCCGATGGACCTAGATTTTCATATTAAAGCTCCTCAGCTTTAGTTGACTTGACTTGAATTTTGTGTCTAATTTATTTATTTTATTTGTGCATTTTTTACTTACAAACTTACAAGAACATGTTTTTTTTTCAAGCCCCGCTGGAATAAACAGAGGAGTAAAGGACAAAGTGTATTTCTTACTGATAGTTATATCAACATATTTCGGATACTCAACATATTGCAACTCGAGATGTAGGGTTCCACATCTAGAACTTGTGGGAAAACTACCACACAGAGCTTCCGAATCAGAAGAAAATTATCAGGTTAACTTCAGCTCAGTATTGAAGGAAATTTTGATAAATACTTTCATAAGGTATAAAAACAATCGTTGGAACACCTATACTAAGTTCAAATCAGTAGACGAGCACAGAAAACTTGTAGTTTGATCATCTAGGTCTACTCAGAGACATCTGGAGTATTGGAATTCTAGAAAATTAAGTGACATGAGAGACAAAGCCTGCTAGAGTGCCGTAAGAATAGAAGCCGTAATGATTTTTTTTCCAAACCAAGGGTGGAAGTAACTGCATCCAGGAGCAGTCAATCAAACCAGAAGCGTATTCAGCAGATTCTTCTCAGAGATAGGAACGATATTTGACCATGAGACACCAAAAAACGACAACAGAGTTGATTGTTTCTATTCTAGATGTCTTTTTAAGAGTGATTACAGAGTTTGAATGCTATAACGCACGCCATTCACTAAACAGTCACTGTAATGGAAACTACCAACGTAATAACTAGATTGGGGTATTGACAAAATAGTGGTAGATTGTCATTCAAGGTACCGTTAATGACAATGACAGTCACAACACAATCGACGCTGGTGCTTCTGTATCTATTATCAAACCCCGCGGTGCTGTTGTCGAGTTAATATAGAGTGAAACAAAGGATTTATTACCAGTTGAAGCAAACAGTCGGCACAGTGTACTCTAATGATCCACAGACGTAGAATTTGCTGCTAGCTCATTCCAAACCTACATATTTAAACGAGGAATTGTTTGCAGCTGCACTATAGCACCTGTAAATATAGTCCAGAGATTAAAAGAGCCAGACAAGCAGTAACTAGTTGATCAGTTCTCTGATAGTAGAACCCTCTCTAGAAAATAACCTGATGAAAAAAATAATGTTGGAGAAAGTGCCTACCTAGAGCAACTGGCTCTATACCAGAGAGATAGAGTTACATTCTTTATCGTCGACGTTAAGGTGAAGTTTATATCTGAAAGGGATAAAATTAAAGTTGCTCGTTTGATGATTTAAATAAATCGTTTGATGATTTAAATAAATCCAATATTGTGCAGTAGGTATATTAAATATCAGAAAATGTTGAGGTGGACATTAATGATCCACCTCCTTAAAAAATGAAGTTATTTTTGTTAGATTTGTTTCCCTCAAAGCGATTTAGATAAACAAGCAGCTCATATAACTCGCCAATAAATGCTTATCGAATTCGCATCCTTATCATACTCTCAGGATTAAGTTGAAAGAGTGTCATCATATTAACCTCGGATAAACCAATTCATCTCTAAATTTCGGCGCGTTTCAATGTTACTCAAACCAACATAAAATTTTATGCTGATCATTACTTGATCGTTAGAAAGGGAATTATTCAAGCTATTACCGTCAAATCGAGTTGAACTGATCGGTTCAGTTTTTCAGGTGCACAAAAAGTTCAATTGGTTTCGTGGCAAGCACTACCGTACGCATGGCGAAAACATATGCTAATGAATTTCTGTTGTGTTGTTCTTCATTGGTGATCGATAGACTTTTGACGTCACGAGTTGTACGAAACTGATTACTTCCATTGTGTGTATCGCAGAGGAACAAGATATTTGAAGTAATAGTCGCGGTTGCGAACCCCAATCAAGGGGGGATGGATGAAAAGAACACTAAGTAGCGATTTCTCAAGATCAAACAAATACAGTTCATTACGAATTAAATATTTAACGTTATTCAAAAAGTTAAGACCAATTCAATTACTTAAGTACGTGAAATATGTGTATTATTTAAAGCATATTATATTTCACCCCTGAAAGTATCTACCAATTGCCTATGGTTAGAGGGAAAGAGAAATAGGGGGGAAGACGAGACTAAGGTACTCTAAAAATTTACTTTTTCGGAAAATTATTGGACAATTGACATTTTTTTCTCATATAATACTATACAAAAATTATATACAGGGCGAGCTTTTTTTGATGATCAGTATGGGGATCTCGGAAACTAGCGGAGATAGAGCAATGGTTAAATTGGGAAATATTGGAAGTTTTACTGGCCCAATTTAATGACACTTTCGTAAAAAGTCATGGCTTACTACATATTTTGAAAACACGAAAATCTGTCGATTTAGTCAAATCCCTCTAGCTCCTTTGTATTTGATTTTATAAAAAAAGTGTAAATATCAAAATTGAAGGGAATTGAATCCCGAATATGACACAAACTTATCTTTTTTTAAATGGAAACCATAGTTGGCTATGATCTCAAACATCGGACATTTTTAGAGCGTTTCGACGATATAATACTCGATATAGTAATTCATAAAAATAACGGAGTTATGGATTCTTTTCTCTCTTATTTTCACTTTTAACGTAGGTAGCCATGAAAAAGATTGTTTTTACTTTGACGTTTCCACATTTGAGAGTAATTCCATTAGTAGTGCTGAACTGACAGTCGATATTGACAAGTTTTCGTGATAAAATGGAATATTCTAACGAAGAAAAACTGAATATGGTGGAATGTTATATCATATGCCACAAAAATTCAGTTCGTGCACCTGAGGAATACTTTCAAAGATATTTTAATCGTCGTCAACCTGCTCTATGTATATTTAAGAGGCTTTACGATAGTTTACGCAGATATGGATCTTTTACTAAACCACCCAAGGAACGTAATCAAATTAACGAAGCAGCACAAATAAATGTTTTGGCAATGGTAAATCAAAATTTATATACATCAACTCGTGAGATTGCGGCAGAAGCTGGCACATCTCAACGAACTGTAGTTAAGGTACTGAAAGCGCACAAGTTCCATCCGTACAAACTTTCAGTTTCTCAAACTTTGCATCCTGGTGACGAACATTGGCGTATTTTGTTTTGTACATGGTTTAGAGACATGTGCCTTGAAAATCCAGAGTTTCCATTAAAGGTGTTATGGTCAGATGAAACTAGATTTACTAACTGCGGTATGTTCAATAGAAAACCCTTTCCATGTAGAACAAAGACGACCCCAAATAAAATTTAGTTTTAATGTTCACTTACTGGGGAGCGCTACTTGCATTTCTTGCAATACACTTTTCAAGACATTTTGCATAATTTGAATTTGAGAACTCGTTTAGAAATTGAGTGGTTCCAATTTGATGGACCACCTGCTCATAACTCGTTATTAGTAAGACAACACTTAGATAATATCTATCCAAACTCTTGGATAGGAAGAAATGGCCACCCCGGTCTCCCGATCTGGCAGTTATAGACTTCTATTTATGGGGTGTGCTAAAAAACAAAGTATACAAAACAAAGTATGAGACAGTTAGTGACCTAAGTGAGGCGGTATTAGAAGCAATTGAAGAAATTGATAGGCGGTCAGTGAGGAAAGCGGTAATGTCAATCTTAAAAAGATGCAATTTTTGTCTAAATCAATGTCAAGTCAATGGTGGACTTTTCGAACATAAATTATAACCATTATTATGTACTTTAATTTCTTAACTTTTTAGTAAGTACCTACTTATTTAGTTTTTTCGTTATATCTGATATACCTAATAAAAAACATCGTTCAATGTTTTTTGGAATAGTCATTAATAAATCAATCTATTTCATGGCTAGCTACGTTAAAAGTGAAAATAAGAAAGAAAAGCATCCATAACTCCCTTATTTTCATGAATAACTATATCGAGTATTATATCGTTGAAAAGCTCTAAAAGTGTCAGATTTTTTGAGGTTATAGCCAACTATGGTTTCCATTCTAAAAAATATAAGTTTGTGTCATATCTCGAAAACGAGAGCTGTCACGCAAACAAGGACATGACAATCATATTCGGAATACAATTCCCTTCAACTTTGATAGTTACACTTTTTTTATAAAATCAAAAACAAAGGAGCTAGAGGGATTTGACTAAATCGACAGAATTTAGTTTATTCAAAATATCTACAAAAATCCAAAAGTCCGAAAGTGTCATTAAATTGGGCCAGTAAAACTGCAAATCTTTCCCAATTTAACTATTGTTCTAACTCCGCTAGTTTCCGAGATCCCCATACTGATCATCAAAAAAAACCGGACCCTGTATACGGAAGAAATTTATGTTTACCCTGAATTTATGCATAATTTTTGTTGTTACAGATTTAATGCACAAACCTCGAAACAATCCGGGCGAAGGTAAGTGAACTTTTTTATATTTTCATTCATACGAGTAGTTCAAATTGATAGTAAGTTTACTGTTATTTCCTTTTTTAATGAACCGTATTCCTTTAAAGATTGTCAACAAGATTTACACAACGTAACGGCAATGAGACACGTTAAACCTCCATTAAAATTAATTTTTATGAGGAAAATTATACGTTTTCTTTTTAATGCGGTTTTAAATGTTATAACTGACATGGGCATACAAATTTGATTTATGCTACGTAAAATCATATAGCAGACACACACACATAAACAACACAACAACACTAAAATATGTATGCGATGTTAAATTGGAATACAACAGTTGATACAAACACTTTAGTTCAATGATTTTCAAGATTTTGGGATTATTATTATTGTTCCAATGACTGATTGCCGCGTTGTTTCTACATTTCAGGAGCTGGGAATATTTTTTTTCACATTACTGAAAACCACATTATCACTTTTGTACATGCAAATTCTTTCAGCTCTGGAACCACTTTGCATGTACTAAATGTCCAAGGTACATTATCTGGAGACAGTACCATTGTTGTTAACTCTTCCTAAAAGTATTTCATTTATAACATATGACATTAAGTTCTAAGGTTGCTGATAAAACTTTCAAAACTTCTGGTATAGCATCCATTTTGCAAAACAATGGCTTCAAATTCACGTCATAATTTTAAGATGTATTTTCTTGTACTATCAGTATAGGATAATTCTGCATCTTCATCAGCAGTAATCGATTTGATATCTCTCTCAGAGTCTAAGTACTGCTTGGAAAACAACACCACAGTTAAGAAAATTGCTGTATATTCCAAACGTTTCGGGTACTAGGTCAGACCCCGTTGTCAATGGTTATGAAACTTGGATAAAAAAGGCCCAATTCTAAGATATAAATTAAATTATTTGACAATATGTATTATTTGATTTCTGACTTAACTAAGAGAATTTTATTTGTAATATACAGGGTAGCACAGAAACTTCTAAAGATCATATAAACATAAAGCTCCTTTCAAATTGGAAGAATTTGAAAGGGAGATTTTATATGGCGCTCCTAGACTATTCGCCAAAAAATGCGACCAAAGAATTTTGTCGATTCAGTGATCCCATTACAACCATAAGGAAAACCCTAGGAAAAACCTTATGAACCATCCCGATATTGGGTTGTTCACAAGGACATGCCTTTTAGCAATTTCTTCCTTAATCATCGGCAACCGATGATTAAAGAAGAACGACTGAATTCTAGGGAGGTGCGATACAATCGTTTTCATTTAAAAAATTAAAGCAGACTCTTTTAGTTTTCTTTTTGCGTTGTTTTCTTTGTGTAATAGAACTGAATTTTGAAACTGTATTTTATGACCAAAGTCCCAAGCATGTTCACAAATTTTGGATTTTTCAAATTGTCGTTTTTTTATCTTATTTTTGTGTTCTTTTATTCGAACATTTAGAGGTCTAGAGGTTTCTCCAATATTGAATTTATTACATTCACAAGGGCTTTTATAAATGCAGTTTTTTCTATTTTGAGATTTGTTATTTGGTTTGGTTTTTGATATAATTGATTTTAGTGCATTTCTTGTTGTAAACGATGTTTTGATATTATATCTGTTTCCCAGTCTTTTTAGTCTTTCTGATAGACCCTGTATGTATGGTATAGTTATTATATTAATGTGATTATCTTGGGAGTCAGTGTTGCTTGGTGAAGTTTGATCTTGGTTGTTAGGGACTGTTTGGTATTCGATTTTGTTTAACTCGTTATTAAATAAATTTATTTGGGTAATGAGTAAGTACATTTTTTATAAACGTTTTTTCTTCATTGAATTTATTGATGTTAGAACAGTTGGGTTTTGCTCTGTCATATACTGAATTTGGATGATTAGAGTTAAAGTTGTGATACATGTTAGTATGAGTCGGTTTTCTGTATACTACTGTTTCAAATGTCGATTGTGTTTTGGTTATTAAAATGTCTAAGAATGGTAATTTGTTATTCTGTTCAAGCTCTACTGTAAACTGAATAGTTTGTTCTGTGTTGTTTATGTCGTTAAGTAATGTATGCAAATCCTCAAAATTATGTTCCCAAATAAAGAATATGTCCTCAACATAACGCCACCAAACCAAAGGTTTAATCTGTTTTGAGAAAATTGTTTGTTATTCAAATTTTTCCATAAAAATGTTGCTTAAAGCAGGAGACAGGCAGGAACCCATTGCCATGCCAAATGTTAGTAGTTCCATTATTGTATTAATGGACAATTGAGTACGTTGATTTAGTAAAGAATCTTGTTCTAATCGTTCTTTTACTATGGAAAGTGTTTTGATGACAGGAACGTTATTAATGTCTAAGTGTTTATTGGGAAATAACACCACACTTTAATGGAAATTGCTGTATATTCCAAACGTTTCGGGGTCTAGATCAGACCCCGTTGTCAATGGCTAAGAAACTACGGATTAAAAAGGTACAATTCCAAGATGTAAATTTAAATATTTGATCTAGACCCCGAAACGGTTGGAATATACAGCAATTTCCTTTAAAGTGTGGTGTTATTTCCCAAATAAACACTTAGACATTGAAAAAGATGCCACAAGCATCCTTCAGAAAACAACCAGGAACGTTATTGTATAGATTCACAATGTCAAAACTTTCTAGTGTGAAAGTATTTTTATATTGTATATGTGATATTGTTCTAAGAAATGTGCGCTGTTTTTAAGATGAGAGTTAGACTTACCAGTAAGTGGTGAAATAATTTTTTAAAGGAATTTTGAAAGCTCACTGCATGGAGAATTTTTCGAGCTGACAATTGGTCTTAATGGAATGTTGGGTTTATGAATTTTAGGTAACCCGTAAAAATGGGGCGGTTTAGAATAGTGTGGAGTAAGATGTTTACGTTCTTGTTCTGTAAATTTATGTTTGTGATTGTAAAGTAAGCGGTATATTTTGTTTTCTATAGAAGTTGTTGGATCTTTGTTTATTTTTGTATATTGTCCTTGGTTTATTATGTTTTGATTTTTGGAATCGTAGTCAATCAATTTTATTTAAAATAACCATAGCATTGCCTTTATCTCAAAGTATTTACTTTGAAAAAATTCTCAATATTCAACTCGTTGATCCTTTCTTGAATTTCCTATTCTCCTGGTCGCTTATTTATTTTTGATAACCCCCTCTATAATACGGTGGAACTGAACTGAATATCCTGTGTCAAATTTGAACCAACAGCAGTTAAGTTTAAAAAGTTGGTTAGGAAATTTGTTATACATGATCTGATGCAGACTAATAGTGTCAGCATGCAGGCAATACTAAATTAATAATGTACCTATGTTTATATTAATTTTTAAATATAAAGCTACTCCCCAATGAATTAAATTGTGACTAATGCATTAATAATGGGAATAGATTTATAAAATATAGATTTCAGACAGTATGTTATTGAAAAATTTAACAGAACTAAATTATTTTAAACATATTAGTCAAATCCCAATACGATTTTGAACCCCAGGGCAAAGCATTTTGCAATATAAATGCTTTTATGTGATATTGATAATATAAATGTTTTACAATTAAATTGGCATTAATTGAAAAAATTACGGAACAGCAAATCGTTGGGGATCAACTTGATGCTGACGAAAATAATTTAATTCACAACTATATTCACCCAGGTAGCAATAAAACCTCTCGACAGAGATGTCTTGGCGATATTGTGCCGGTAGGCTGCCCAGTTTGTATCCGGTGGCGTGAGTTCGATCTTTAATTGGCAGAAGGACTATGCAAGGGCGCCAGGCCAATGGACATACACAGTCAACAAGAAAAACGACAATATAACGAAAAAATTTACAATTTATTTATTTAAACACAAATTCATCAATTTTTCTGTTGTTAAGTTGGTAACAGATAACCAACTTTTAAACAATCGAGGTATATAAAACTGTTAGAGTGAAGTTACAATCTATAAATTCTTGCCTTACAATATCCTCGGTAGGAATGCCTTTCCGTTGGTGGGTTTGCTGTCCAAGGTCCTGATCCTGGAGCTATATGCCAACCAGCAGATGGGGTTCCAATAACTCAGGGCGGCCAGGAGTTGCCACTGTCCTACCAGAGGACAAGTCGAATCAGGTAGTACTGCCAGAGTTCTGCTCCCTTGATATGAAGCTAGTGGTTGCGTATCTGGGCACTCTTAGCTCCAGTTGATGGCATACATAAAAAAATATTTATTGGCCAATTAGTTATAGCCCTTTTAGTATCGATACTGAATTTTTCCCCCTGACTAGTATAGGCGTATATATGCTCTATAGGATCGATTCGGCACGTGTATGAGGTGAGGCACCCTACCTTAGTTTTCCCTAACTTCTTCACTCTAAATAAACTATTTAAATGCTACCAAAAATGAATGAAAAATACTTTAACTAATAAAAGTAAATTTTGAAATGCTTCAAATTCTAGGTAAAAATATATAACGATAAGACTTAAGGTAAATTGCAACTGCTAAGTTACAGCTTCAAATTAATTTAGATTTAAATAACAAATCAATTATTAATTACAGGTAAAATTTAACGGTAAATCAGATATATAAACAATTACGTTTGAGAGCTAATAATGTGTTTAAAGATAACGGAATAAAAAAATTATATTCAAGATCTAATAATGTGCCTTCTAATCCGACAAACCGTTCGACGACTGAATGAAAGCGAATTTCCTCCGAGATAATGGGAAAATTCAGTACTCTAAATTTATGTCAATGTACGGTACTTTAAAAATGATAAGGTAATAAACGATAAAAATAATTATTGCATCTATATTCATAAATATAATAAAAAATCAGATGTAAAATCTGGTCATAAACATTTCCCCAAGTTAAACAATTAAAATAAAGAAAACTAGGCGTAGCAAAATGCTTTAGCTCAGAACCTGCTTGGCTCTCTACTGCAAACTCAGAGAAAGGAGAAATTAAAATGTGATTTATTTATAACTAGGCAGACAAGCAACCAATCTGGGCCAATGTATAATGAAAGATCAGCGAGTGACTTAAAAAATTAATATATTTACTAGTATATCTATATGTAAATCAAATTCAATAAAATAGAAATATATATATGGAATACTGTACGAAATGCAAAGAAAAAAAAATAGAAATTTTAAGTCACTCACATGATCTTCCCAGTCACAGTCCAACCCAATTGGGGAGCTTCGTCAGCTACTAAAATCAGGCTCACAGGAGACCTCGTCTAGTGGATTAATTTGTCCTTTCCTGATCCTTGGCAGATATCGTCAATCAAATTCTCCAGATTCACCAATACCTAAAAATGCAAAAGAGGCCAGCAATAATTGTTCCCTTTTTCTTTATTTCTTTATCACGATACGTGTGAAAACTCTAGCAACTAACGATTGCTTATCGATGCCAACTACGTCGCGGATGCAAAGCAAAAAAATTACAAAAAAATTAATGAACTACACAGTTAAGCCACCAAATATTTATCGTTGTAAGAAAACGCGATATATCGATATTAAGATGAATATGATACCAGATTCACCCAAAGTTTCTTTCCAAAATTATTAATAGATACGATAAAATATGCACTAGAGCCGATAAAAAAACTATAAAAAAAATTCATTCGATAAATCTAACTATAACGACAAACCGAATTTGCTTAATCACAATCCAAGGTACGGTAATAAGGAAAAACGATAAATTAAGCAAATTCTAGCAGATATGTTCACGATAAAGATAAAGAATTTTCCCAATAAAAAAAAACTAAACTCAGAACGAAATTCGCCTACATACCCGTCTTTTCCGGCGGTCGAAACAGAAGAGAGAAATCTACTTCCTTCGACATGCGTTAATCCCACTTGTCCAAGGATAAAAGTGGGGAAAGGAAATGACATGTTAAATTTCAAATTTTATTAAGCGCGAAAGCAGGAATATTAATCAATAGTTGGTCAATACGGGATCTAATACAAGATAATTTCGATAAAAGAATAAAGCAAAATGTTACTAATTAAATCGTAGATAAAATTTTGATAATGACAGTTTCTTTCTTCCCAACAAAATTATATTAATTTAATATCTCCAGTTTGGAGGGAGGTTAGATCAAAATAGCACGTGATGTTCTTTCTGTCTAAACATTACCGCCAAATCAAAGGACAGAGTTGGACTTAGAATACCTTCCAAACGAATTAACTGTGATTTAGCAATTAAAAGCGTAAAAAGCGATTGCATAAGCGAATAAAATAGGAGTATTTACTTACGTGTTTAATTATTAAGGTAAAGACACTGTTTTATTACGGTAGAACTCAGTTCAGAAAGCGATATAATTAAAAAAGTGATTTGAAAAATATAAAAGGTAATTTATTAATGCGACAAATATTAGTAATTATCAATGTAACGGGGAGAACGTCAATTTACCCGTTACAATCTTCCAGTGAGATTTCATTTCACTTCCCTTATATTTCTATACGTTTATATTTCCCGGTCAATATTGGATTAAAGCGAGGCACTTTTATAATGTGAAACCTACAAAATGACGACTTTAACCCACATTTATAAATAGAATGCCAATCAAATTTATATGAGTGACTCCAGGCTGGAGTTAATACATTTCTATTAATTTCAGGAAATCATGTAAACTGTACATTTGTATGGCCTTTTCCATAAACTCTACGTGCAGGTCATTGATTACAATCCCCTCTATTGTTTTGTTTATGAAATGCTCATCATAGCAATGAACTATCACATACTGAATTAATCTGGACTTAGTTTGGTGCCTTTGTTTTGAGTGGGTCAATTCCAGCTTTAACGCATGTTTAGGTAATAGCGTCTAGTTCAGATTGTTGACAGAGCTTTACGCAAGCCGGACAGATAGTTGTCGTCATGTTACATGACATTGAAATAACATACATTACATCATGTTTCTTTTCCTTATCATCAGATGAGTCATAGTTTATTATAAGTATGGTACGAAAATGTTTCCCATTTTCAAAATATCGTATACAGTTGTTGCTACTACTTCATTAAAAAATTACACAAGGGTCATTAAGTCCTGAGACTAAGCAGAAAAAACACATTTTTTGCACAATTTCACTTCATTCATTATTCAACATAGCGATAGTTGTTGTTAACTATACTAAGTTCAGTAAATTAATAATATTGTAATGTTTTTATTTTCACACTCGGGTTCAGTTCTTGGATTTATTTAAAAACACAGTCCAACTCACTCTAATTTATTTGCACTACTTTAACACAGAAACTACTATTTACATTTTATCTTAACTATACGATACGACCATCGAAAACTGAATGCCTCCTATCGCCAGCTGTTCATATTTATATATTTCTATGCGAATTGTCTGGTGAGTCCACGAACCATCCGGAAACTATTTCATGTTCTGGAAGCTTTAAGGGAATTCCCAGTAACGGCAGCGGTCGGCCTGTTGAGAGACAAACATCTCGGTTTCCCAGAATAATCGGAAAAATGCCCCTTCCACGAATTGGTTGATGGCCGATTGCACCAGCTGTCGGATGAATTCTCGTAGCATTGCGCCCTCCTTAAGACCATTTCGTCCCGAAAAGTCCTAGAAGCCTTCCTGGTGTGACGATATTTTCAGGACCCTCCATTTCGACAACGGGAAGTTTGGTGGAAGTAACAGTCGACGGTCTTCGAATCTGGGCTGCGAATATTGAGACAGCATACCAGGATGTTGATGCCACTGAATCGAAAGATTGTTTCCATCATACTTCTCACCACCCTCCAATTCAGTCCATCCAACACGCAGGCTATCTTTGGGACCCCCAATTTCATCAGATTCTTCTCTATCATCACATTCCTCAATTCGATTAAGTCTTCCAAAGATCGCTCTATGTTGGCTTGTCCTGCGAGAATATTTTCGTTACTAAATAAAAAATGTCTCTGATACCCACTGGTTGTTTATCTTCGAGGTGAAGGACCTTCCCTACCACTGGATCCTGCTCCCGTAGCTTCTGAAACTGGCCGTACTTTTTGGCAAACACCTTGGCTATTCCTCTGGACATCCGGAGATCTCGATCCACACAATGAGCCAGGGCATATTGTATGGGCACCTCAAACAGGTCTCGGGGTTCCTCTCTCGTTACGTCGTGCTGCACTTTCTGCCCATCAGAGTACAGTACCATAAACTGCTCGAAGGTCATCTAGTCATCGGGTGCGGACTTGTGCTTGGTCAACTTCGCTGTCATGACTGCCGGCATAAAGTGCTAACCTGTTGAATTGTTCCACCTTTGGTTTTCCTCGAGGTAGCTTCTTTATTCTGTATGACAACATCGTTGATTTTCTTTACAATTTGGTAAGGCCCCTCCCAAGATCTTTGGGCGAATATCCACGGCGACGTTGCGGGTTGTACAAGATCATCAGCTTGGAATTCCCCGCCTTCGGCTCTGATGTCATAGGCTTCCTTCATTCGGGCACTGGCATTCTCGATATTTAACCGCACTCGTTGGTGTATGTCTTCCATCTTTCAACGTAACTGGCTGACATAGCCTTCACCTGCAGTCTCTTCTTATGGGGGACATCCAAACTTCAAATCACATGGTAGTCGTAACTCTCGTCTCATAATAACGCTTGCCGGGGTCTGACTCGTGTACTCGTGGATTCGTGCACAGATGAACGATATGCCATTAGAAACAAGTGAAGATACTGGTCCCAGTCTCTTTGGTGGTCAGAGACTACCTTTGACAATGGCGATTAATGGTTATATTTATCCGTTCTACCATTCCATCGGACTGCTGGTGTAATGCTGTCGTTCGTGTTTTATTGTATCTTCAGACGTTTGCAGACATCTTGAAAAAGGGTAGATTCAAAATTTCTACCTTGGTCTGAGTGCAACTCCAAGGGAACACCAAAGCGACTGATCCATTCCTCGACAAGGACATCAGCAACAGTCAGGCTTCTTGAGTCGGCAAGGCATACGCTTCGGCCCATTTAAAAACACAGTCCAACTCACTCTAATTTATTTCCACTACTTTAATCCTGCCAATACAATATGGTTTCAGCAAGATGGAGCCCCGCCCCATTACGAAATCAATATCCGCAGTACCTGAACCAAGTTTTTCCAAATCGGTGGATTGGGAAAAATAACTGCTAAGAGATTTCTCATAACTATAAGACGTTGCATTGACATTGTACTCGATAGAAAATCAGTTAATTACATTTCTGTCTTATTAGAAGGAATTAAAAAACTGACGATACATAGTAATCTTTGATTTTCAAAATAAAAAAGACATTAGTATTTTCTTCCTGAGAAGAATTAAATTCGAATATTTTATTATTCTGCAAATCCTAATTGCTGCTGAAAGTATTACTAGTACTACTACTACTAGTAGAATACAGTCTTGTCTCTGGCGACTCCACCAAAAATTAAAATTTAATAAAAATATATCGTTAGTCGCATTGTTTTGAAGTTTAGTTTTATTTCACTGATTTGGTTAATAAATAAAGCTCTACTCTAGGAATATGAGCAATTTTTGGACATAACAATCAGTATGTATTTGAAGACGCCAGATGTAAAGACCGACAAAAGAATGACACCTCGAAGAGAGTATCAGTATGTATGTTAGAATTCTTTTTAACAAATATTTTTAAATACTGCAGTTTTCTAGCCCAGCTTTCTAGCAAAAGATATTCAATATATTGGAAAATTTTGTAGTTTCTGTACAGTATACAAAATAGAACAAATCTAAAGAATTATCATAAAAAATAATAACATTTGTGTTCAACATGTTTGACATGTATAATAGATTAAAACATTGAAAAGAAAATAAACCATAATACCATAATAAGGAAACGGATTCGTGAAAAAGTTTTAATATCTTTCTAATACAAGTACATTGAAATACATTTTATTATTACAAAAATATTACAAATATTTTATCCAGATTTTTTTTTAAATTAGGTTTTTTTTAAATTGAGATATTTGTTGTTTTGTAGTCTGTGTTATTGTTGTGTTATTCAGATACTATGGCACCATAGTTGAGGTATATCAAATACTTTCCTTGATCATTGGTTAGGTATATAGTGAGTTTTAGAAGAATATTTTCAAAATAGACTTCAGTAGTGTTTGTAGATTTCATAAAATGATTTGTATGAAATATAACAACTTATTTTCTTGGAGTTTCATTTCTTATTCATCTTAATACAGTCTTTTATATTCGTCTCATTATCTCACCTTCATTCCAGCCCTTAATTACTAATTTTCTTCAAACAAATAGTTGAAAAGAATAGATCCGACTAGTCATCGTAAAGCCACTAAGTTTTACCCGTCATCACGTTCTATCACTAATCACATTTTCACGCAGATGAGCTCGAAAGAAGGATCGCTCTGTAAAATTTCACAATTTTATTAAATTACCAAGATAAGGAATATAATTAACAGATTCTTAAAGGCGCGTTATCGTGTTCTCCTTTGCAATAAAAGAAAGATTTAATATTTGGTTGCGTTCAAGACACTAATGAGGTACTTTGGATATGCCAGGAGATTTTCAGTCTTTTGAGTTTTATTAATATTAAAGTCTTTTTATCTAGGTGCTTTATGTATATATTTTTTTCATATTATTTGTGAAAAAGGGTGAGCCTGGATTATACTAATTATTTCCACCATCTTGAATGGCACTCGAAGAAAATGAGACTGATGAAAAGACCGATAAGGCTCGGCAGAACCGGGAAAAAAGTTGTTGGCGGAAAGAACCTGGAAAAAATTTGCGGAAGAAGTATCGTGATGTTTCCTGTGAATTTAATTTAAATACATCACACCAATTTTTATAACTCGCTAGTGGTGCTTGCAATTTTTTCTAATAATTTATAATATTATGTTAATTCATTTTATAATATTATATTAATTAATAATTATATGTATATAATCCCCGACTTGACCATACAATGTAGGGCATCACACTCCCTCTAAGGCACACTATGCATTAAGGGGAAAATTCACTAAACCCCAGATATACTACACAACAAAAGGGTTTAGCTCTGTGGAAGCCCTTGCCAGGTTAACATGCCCGAGGTTGGTGTCGTGGCTGCAGTTCCCCATGAATTTTCTAACCGTCCGGGCTGTTCCTAACAGGACGGCTTTTGCATCAGTTGGTAAAGATGTTCGTCCAGACCGAGGTATTTCAAATTGTTTAATAGATGTTTTGGGACTACTCCTATTGTTGACATAACAATTGGTACCGTTTCAGTGTTGTTTATGTCCCATTGTTTCTGTATTTGAAATTCCAAATCCGTGTATTTGACTATTTTTTCAGCCTGCTTAATATTTATATTATTGTTGTTAGGGATTGCTATGTCAATTAAGGTTGTTTTTCTAGAGACTTTATCTACTAAAACTATATCTGGTCTATTGTGAGCAACAGTCCGATCGGTCAATATCGTCCGGTCCCAGTATAGCTTGTAGTTGTTATTTTCTAAAATAGTTTCTGGTTTGTATATATAGTAGCGTGTTCTTACCGACTGTGATAGCTCAAGTTTAAGCGCTGGTTCCTGGTGCAGTATTTTTGCCACAGCATCGTGTGGTTCTTTGTATTCAGTTGCAGCGAACGTTTGGCAATCTCCTGTGATATGCGCGATAGATTCAGATGTTTGGCAACCATATCTGCATCGGTCTTTGTTGATAGAAGGGTCTTTAACGATGTACTTTAGACAATTCTTAGTTGAAATTACTTGATCTTGGATTGCCAATATAAAGCCTTCCGTTTCAGGAAACATATGACCAGAGATCAACCAGTAGTTCGACGCTGAACTGTCGACATAATCTTGGTTGACGTCATTTATATATGTTCCATGAAGCGGCTTCTCTTTTCATTTGTGCAGTTTCTGATCAGTTGTCTGGTGGTATACTTGAACTTGTTGTTCTGTCAATCGCAGAGGTATTGAGTCATCAACCTGACATATGACTCTGTGTAGGTCAGAAAATTTTCTGGAAATGATTACGCAAATTAGAAATTTGTTGATCACGTAACTTGTTTATATCTGCCAATCCTCTTCCTCCTTCATACCGTGGCAACATTGTACGTTGGACAGGGCTCTTGGGATGGTAATTTTGAGCTTTTGTTAGTAGAACTCGAACTTTCCGTTGTAGTTGTTCAATGTCAGTCTTGCACCATTTAACTATTCCGAATGAGTAACTCAGTACTGAGCACGCATAGGTGTTAATAGCCTGAAACAGATTTTTACTGTTAAGCTTAGTTTTCAACAGTCGTCTTACCCTTCTATAGAACTCTGTCGATAGGTTCTTTTTCATGGTGGAGTGATCAATTCGTTGACCCTGCTTTATTCCAAGGTATTTCTAAGTATGGCCTTCCTCCATGGATTCAATTTAGGTGCCATCTCTCATTTCGTAGGGCCCCTGCTGTATTTTGCCTTTTACTATATTGATAATTCGGCATTTGTCTAGGCCAAATTGCATATGGATGTCACTAGAGAACGCTTCTACTATTTTAAGCATATCATGCAGCTGTTGTTTCGTAGCTGCCATCAACTTTAAGTCGTCCATGTATAAGAAATGGTTTATCTTTAGTGCTTGTACGTTGTTTTGTTTGAGACTGAACCCAAAGATAGTCGCGTTAAGTTTGTGTGAGAGTGGATTCATGGCAAGGCAGAACCACAGCGGGCTAAGAGAGTCTCCCTGGAATATACCCCTTCTGATTGGGATAGAGTCGGTTTGTATCGAACAGTCGGCTTTATTCAGAAAGATTTTGGCTTGCCAGGTAGTCATGACATATTC
Source organism: Octodonta nipae (assembly GCA_034190945.1). Classification (NCBI taxonomy): domain Eukaryota; kingdom Metazoa; phylum Arthropoda; class Insecta; order Coleoptera; family Chrysomelidae; genus Octodonta; species Octodonta nipae. The sequence goes on from CM067216.1 coordinate 14,076,976, forward strand.
TAAAAAGTTAACAATACAATTATTTACTTTATAGAGTTTCAGCACCTGAATGAGCCAATCATGTGGAACTGAATCAAAGGCCTATTTATAGTCCGCATATGCCTTTTAAAGATTTCTTCGTTTTGCGTGGGCTTGAATGCACACAACGGAATCAATTATTTGTTGTTCTTTGCACCCACCGAATTTTTCGCACATCCCTTTAGCTGTTCGGTAAATATATTGTTCAGCTCACAATGTCTGAAAAGGCGATGATTAATGCACGACGTTATAAGTTTGTATAAGGTTAGGAGGCAAGTGATTGGTCGGTACTTTGCTGGATCCTGTGTACATATGTTATCCTTTGGTAAGAGGTATGTAACACCATGCGTAAGGAAACTAGGCATCTTGTGTGGATGGATAATTATATCATTAATAAGGACTGTTAATTTTTTGAGGGTGGCGTAAAGTTTCTTTTTCCAGTAATTCTGCAAACACCATCTGGTCCTGGTACTTTCCAGTTATGGAGATGTTTCATTATGTTGGACGTGTCTTCCGTTGTAAATAGTTGGTGTTGCATCTTATCACAATTCTGAAATGCAGCCACCTCCTCATTAATCCAGCTCGCTCTGGAGTTATGGGAAACTGTTATGGAAAGTTGTGTTTTCCAGAGCTGCTCGATGGCCGTTTTACTCGGATAGCTAGGGGTTTCATTATTATTGATGTTGTTGAGTTTTCTATAAAACCCCTTTTCTGATTTTCGGAATAGTGCGTTGTCTAGTTTCCGTTGGTTACTGGTTTTGTACCTTGTTTTCTCCATCCGACTGAGAGTGTATTCGGTTATTTTCCATGATAGTCTTGATAAGTCTTTCTATTCTGTTGTTCCTGACCCCTCGTTGGTACTCGGTCAGTCTTCCAATATCTTTCTCTTCAAGTCTTTTTTGCCAAGGTGGTATTCGGGGTGTTTGTCTAAATTGGGGAGGGTCTTGCTTTTGTTTTATTGCGACCCCAATTGTTCTGCAGATGGAAATTGCAGCACAGTAGATGATTGTGTGTAGCGACTCTAACGTATTAGCACCTAAAACATAGTTTGGCAAGATAAATTTGTTCATAGCCTACAAGACGATACCCAGTTTCTTAAAAGATCTTAGTTTGGGAAGAGGTGGCCTAGTCAGTGGATCTGTTCCACTGTACTCTCTAAAAGCTCCTTCCATTTCTGCTTGGATCTTCTCAAGCAGGTCAGCGTTGGTTGGCTGTTCTTGTTGATATATAATTATTAATAACGTTATAAACTCGCAATTATAGGTAAATCTTAATTTACTAAGAAGCCGGTAATTTTATTCCAGTACTGATTTTGCATATAAGCGGCAAGAATACTAAAGAAATAAAAATGATAGATTTCTACGAAAGAATTGTTGTTAACTCATGTAATTAAAGGTCGTTTCCCTGTTTTTTAAGGATCTTTTTTGAATTTGTGATATTTTAAATATTTTTCGAGACATTCATAAAAAAGGTTTTTTTAAATTAATTGTTTACAAATTTTGTTCTTCTCAGCGCTACTTAAGTTTAATTCAAAACGATTATAATTTTCTTTCCTAATACTATGACATTTCCCTTAATTTTTGGATGAAGTATATTTTGTAAAAAGTATATAAGAGATTTTATTGACTAAACCATAAACTGTCTACCGTTTTTTAAGAGTAGTTCCACATCTGTGTATATTAGCCAGTGGCGGACTTAGGCTAAATTGGACCCTAGGCAACATTGTAATTCCGGGAGTATTTTTCAGTCATGACACACACTTGGCGTTTAGTAGTTTGGTTTTAAAGCATAAAGTATGCAATTCTATTTAGTTATTATTTATTATTATAAATATTGAAAAATTAAATACTTAATTTGCGTGCTCCCAATACTACGGCCCCTATGCACTTGTCTAGGTTGTCCAGGACTTAGTCCGCCTCTGATATCAGCCCACATATATATCTTAAAATCAAAATGCAAAACATAATACGAAACTAATTATTTTTAAGTTTTTTATGCACTCTGTAAACTATAGTTTACTTCACTATTATTTCGACCACCTTGTATACGCAACTACTTATGTGCCACCCAGTACAATATTTTTTGAACCACCTTGTACAACTTTAATTCTATTTCAGCTTATATTTCCACCATCCTATATATGGAACTGGTTATGTACCACCCAATTTTCTGAACCCAACTGTCTAACTGTAATTTTACTTCGCCCAATATTTCAATTGCCCACTTTTGCTTGCTGCTTGAATTTCGATGCACCCACACACCTATCACCCTATACCATAGAGAAAACATCGCTCACCTAAAAAACTTTCTTTTCGATACACTAATGGAATATTTTGTTTCATTTTACTCGACTGCAATGAAAACCATTACAAACACCCTGTATTGCATCCGTTTCTATATCTGTGAGTATATTAAATAAAAACTGTAGCCATATTTTTTTCCTTGATTTCGGATAAAAAAAGGTACTTTATGAAACATGACATAAAACTAAGCCCGATAAATCCCATGTAATTGAAAATGGTTTACGTTACCAAAATAAAATTTTACGACTTCGACATCAGTAAGTCCTGCTTCTCTCTATTTTTTACGATCTTTCCATAAATGCTTTCCACAAACAGATTTAGGCACCGAAAAACGCAGTCCTTCATTCGACTGGAATACGGTCAGGCTTTCTTTAGCGTGTGCTGTAGAGTAAGAAATGGAAATTTCCAGGCCATGAGAAACATTTTTTCCTTATCCTAGATAATTGGAGTTTTCGAGCGTGCCCTCCATTTCAAGGAAGATTATATACTATTCTTTGGAAATAGCTGAACACGTTTTATTTATAGATGTCACTATTTTGTTATAGTGTGCTATTTCTCAAATTTACCAACAGATGGAATATACTATTAGTTTATTTTGTTATCTGATATAAACTATCATAGCATGGAATTAAAAAAATATTGACAATGTAAGTCAAAAAAAAGTGGTAACATGTTATTTAATACTCTCTTCGAGGTGTCATTCCTTTGTACGCAAGACAATATATATAATATATAATGTTTCTGGTTAGGGAACCTTCATCAGTTGCGCTTCCCACAATTGAATATCATCTCGAACACTTCTTTATGTATTCGATACATTTCGTTAAATTTGAAGCCGCGAGCTTTACGACCGACATCCAGGATTGTTTAGAGAATTAGCACATAGAGGTTCCGAATCTGGAGCCGTTCCGTGTAATTGCTGTTCTCCCTTAACTTCTAGGACAGAATGTCACGATAAAATTTTCATGTTACTTCACCTGTCAGAAATATTGAATACACTCTTCGAGGTGTAATTCCTTTGTACGCAAGACAATATATATAATTCTCTCGAAAATCCTTGATGTCGGTCTTACAGCTCGTGTCTTCAAATTTAACGAAATGTATCAAATACATAAAGAAGTGTTCGAGAGGACATTCAATTGTGGGAAGCGCAACTGATGAAGGTTTCCTAACCAGAAACAATATATATTATATATATTGTCTTGCGTACAAAGGAATGACACCTCGAAAAAAGTATTCAATATCTCTGACAGGTGAAGTAATCTGAAAATTTTATCGTGACATTATGTCCTAGAAGTTAAGGGAGAACGGCAATTACACGGAACGGCTCCAGATTCGGATCCTCTGTGTGCCAGTTCTCTCGAAAATCCTAGATGTCGGTCTTACAGCTCGCGTCTTCAAACATGTTATTTCTTCTAAACGGATTCCCTAACAGTTTGTTACACATGGAAGTAGTGATTTAGCAATGCTCAAAAATAAAACAGTTTTTAGTTATTGACTTAATTTTAAACAATTCGTATATCTAGTTGCCCATTTACCACTATTGTGATGTAATAGTGAAAAAACTCATGATCTGATTTCTGGTTAAAATTATCCGATCATCGCTAATTTTCAGTACATCCCTGCAAAATTTATATATGGGGTGAGCCAAAAGTATGGAAACCATTGAATAACTCTTTACGAATAAATTTTTATGAAAATGATAATTACAAAAGTTTTAGCATTTTTCCCTGGCTATCTAACGTTGACCACGGACTTGATCTTCAACACGACCTTGGCCGTCATATCGAGGTCAAATGCATTTTTCAAATGAGAACCTCTGGAAAATTTTACGTCTAGAATCACCTTGACCATGACCTCGTTCATTAGCTTGATCGCTACCAGGGCCAAACGAGAACTTCTATTTTTCATTATGAATTAGTAGGAGGCGCGGTATTGGACGTCAGAACATGTCCTTGAGCTTTATCTTGATTTTACCGTGACTTTGACCATGACTTTGACGGTCATATCGAGGTCAACTTATTTTTTGAATGGTAACCCTTTTTTTATTACGGATTTGGAGAGAATGGAAAATCTCATCGGATTTTGGTGAAAATCTGTTGATTCTTCAAATTTGCGTCCTCCATCTTGGATATGCTACTTTGAATTTTGAAAATCTGACATCAGATTCTTAATCAGCGATCTGAATAAAAACCCTATACTGATTTTGGTGAAAATCTATTGAATTTTCAACAAAAATTTTCCTCTCTTTCCAAAACTGGAATAAAAAATTGGAGTCTCATTTGAAAAAATGTATTTGACCTGGATATGACTGTCAAGGTCATGGTCAAGATTAAGTGATGGTCACCGTTAGATAGCTAGGGGGAAAGAAAACTTTTGTATTTATCATTTTTCAAAACAAGATATTCCTGAAGAGTTATTCAAAGGTTTCTAAACAACATGATTCAAGCAATAATTTAGATATAACTTGAGGGGAGTATCCTTGCTGGTAAGGCAAGGGTTTAAGGCCTAAAACAACATGTAGATATATTTGGTTATATGCAAATGCGAAACACCTAGTCATCTGGTTATAGCAAAATATCTATTCAAGAAATGTTCAGAAGTTCCACAATCTACTGGGATAGCTGAAGTGGAAACTAATTCCATCGAAGAGTGGGATACCAAATTCTACTAATTCCAAACCTTCTTATTTTCTATTGAAATGCTTTTGACTTGTTTGATTTTTGAGCAGCTTTCCCATGCCATTCGTTTTAGTTTTAATATATGGCAATTTAGGAGTTACTAAAGTTTTTGGTCTTTTGTGTTTTTTGACCTAATTAAGCTGTATCATAGTCAGTATTTATTATTGGTCCATCAGTTGTACTTTTTTTATACGTCCTGTCACATTTTTGTCAGACTATCTTCATGATCTGATGCAGTAGTTTTGAGCCTATTTTAATATATTGTATTTTTTTTAGTTTCACAATCCACTACTTTAACACAAGTTATATTGACCGAACTATTAACAATTTATATTTACTAGACGGCAGTCGAATACTCAATGACTTCTTCCGTCGCTCTCCGTATTTATATATTACTTCTCGGAATACTTCCGAACGTCAAAGAACCGCGGACAGATCTCCTTCACGGACTAGATTCTTCGAGAACTACATCAAAGCAAACCGCCGACCTCCCACCAATTATCGGATGAATTCTCGTCACAATATACAATTTGTTACTGCATATATACTTTTTGAATATTGGTTTACATCTATTACATTTGTAGCAATCATATAAGACGTATAACAAAAATACAAAATTCAATAATATCACGAATCCATCAACAACCCCATAGTGAACAATTAAATGCCTATCGGAGAGTGGATCGGGCTACCGGTCGTTAATTGAAAATGATGTTTCAAAGTGGAATGCAAATATTGTAGGAAGTTATTTGGGTCAATTAAACCGTAATTAGTCACGAAAAGAGTGTTAGATAGCTGTAATTATAAGTTTAAGAAAGATACGGTTGAGCGATCAAGAGTTTATATACGAATAGTTACCGATAAGCCATCACGGGCATATCCTTCACAAAGATTATCAAGGCAAGAGAAGCGCCCTGCTAATGTCATATCGATTTTGGATTCACAGACTGCGGCTACAACCTTCAGCAGTTTTGTGGTTGTCTGATTCAACCAAGAGTATTATTTTACGAAAATTTCAAATGCACTTTGTTACCCTCAGTAAAACCACTAAGGAATTATGCTAATTAAATTTTATTTTTAAGTACACGTACACACCGTTATAAATACATGCAAAAAGACATAAAAAAGTTTCCTTGTTATTCGAAAAAACAACTTTTTCGACAAAATCTTATTTGATTTGGTATTTTACAGTCTTTTTCCATCTATTTCCAATACATAAAGTCAATAAAATCTATAGGGTGGTTTTCAAATGTATGAAATAAAATTCATTACTTTTTGGTGCAACACCCTTGGTGTGTCATAAATCTTTAAATGCAAAGTTTTAGCTTCTTCTGGCAACATATCATAATACATTATAAGGAAACAACTGTCACAAGTGTCTTTAATTAAAGTCACTACTCAATACTTTATTATTTCATCATGGGTTTCAGCCACGGTGTAAAATTATAAAGTCTCGTATCGAAACCTGAGAATTTAATGAGGATTTTATTTAACAACCACCGGTGTCGCCACCATAACAAGTGTACCAATTATTTATTGAAAGATTTAATAAAATGGAAAATATCGTAAGAAATAAATCTGGGTTAGTTTCTTAGATACACAAATCCCGACTTGACCATACAATGTATGGCATCATACTCCCTCTAAGGCACGCTGAGAGTGCCTTTAGGGGAAAATTCACTAAACTCCAAATATTCTAGATATCAAAAGGGTTTAGCTCTGGGGGAGCCCTTGCCAGGTTTTCAGGCCCGTGGTTGGAGTCGTGGCGGCAGTTTCCCATGAATTTCCTGACCATCCGGGCTGTCCCTAACAGTACGGCTTTTTGCATTTGTTTGTAAAGATGTTCGTCCAGACCTAGGTATTTTAAATTGTTTAATAGATGTTTTGGGACTAGTCCTGTCGTTGACATAACAATTGGTACAGTTCGTGTGTTGTTCATGTCCCACTGAGTCTTAATTTGAAATTTCAAATCTCTATATTTGGTTATTTTCTCAGCCTGCTTGACATTTATATTATTATTGTTAAAAATTACTATGTCAATTAAAGTTGTTTTCCGAGCGACTTTATCTACCAAAACTATATCTGGTCTATTGTGAGCAACAGTCCGATCAGTCAGTATCGTGCGGTCCCAGTACAGCTTGTAGTTGTTATTTTCTAAAACAGATTCTGGTTTGTATTTATAGTATGGTAATCTTATCGACTGTGATAGTTCAAGTTACAGTGCTAGTGCCTGGTGCAGTGTTTTAGCCACAGCATCGTGTCGTTCTTTGTATTCAGTTACAGCGAACGCTTGACAACCTCCTGTGATATGTTGGATAGACTCAGATGTTTGGCAACCGTACCTGCATCTGTCGTTGTTAATAGGGGTTAATAGGGTCTTTAACGATGTACTTTAGATAGTTCTTAGTTGGGATTACTTGATCTTGGATTGCCAATATAAAGCCTTCCGTTTCAGGAAACATATGACTAGAGATCAACCAGTAATACGACGCTGCACTGTCGACATAATCTTGGTTGACGTCATTTATATGTCTTCCATGAAGGGGCTTCTCTTTCCATTTCAGCAGTTTCTGATCAGTGGTCTGATGCTGTAATTGGACATTTTGTTGTGTCAGTCGCAGTGGTGTTGGGTCATCAACCTGGCACATGACTCTGTGTAGATCAGAAAATTCTGCGAATTTCTGGAAATGACTACGCAAAATAGAGATTTGTTGATCTAATAGTTTGCTTAGATCTGTCAATCCTCTTCTTCCTTTATACCGTGGCAAAGTTGTACGTTCAACAGAGCTCTTTGGATGGTGATCTTAAGCTTTTGTTAGTAAAACTCTAACTTTTTGTTGTAATTTATCAATGTCAGTCTTGCACCAATTAACTATACCGAAAGAATAACTGAGCACTGAACATGCATAGGTATTAATAGCCTGAAACAGATTTTTACTGTTTAGTTTGGTCTTCAACAGTCGTCCTACCCTTCTATAAAACTCTGCTGTTAGGTACTTTTTCATAGTCAAGTGATCAATACACAAATATTATTAAAATGGTAAATAGTGTTTTAAATTTGAACAATTTTATTAAAATATTACTCTAATACCTTAGGCCCTTAGGCGACGAGGGGTTGTTAAAAGGTAAATAGAACAAGAAAGGTAACTTGACTTCAACACAACAATAAAAAATCATAAAGGCAGACAATATATTCTTCTTGTTTTTGAAAAACTCAAACTGCTACAAAGAAAAATAAAATAAGGAATGTTTTTGTATAGAGTACTACAATTATGTATGACAATGTAGTTTAATGATGAAAAGAAGTACCAGCAGACTAGTAATGGTCTTGAATGGTACAGCGCCATCTAGCGACTAAAGATTTAAATTCTCAATAAGGGAACGGTTTTTGGTATTGTGGGAATATGAAAACACTTTTATTCATCATACTGCAGAAGTAAACCAGAATGAGGCTAATAACAGTGACAGTAGATAATGACCAACAAACATCAATACAAAATTTATGTTTACATCACAAAAATGCCTTAAGGCATATATAGCAGAGACATTACAGACAACTTATTCGTATCCAAACTATTTACAAAACTTTGCTTATTAAGAAATCAAATCATTTTTCCATATGTCGAAGGCCGTTTCATTAAATTATAGGAGATCCGTAAAACAGATTTATGTGCGACATATCCAACGAAAGAATAAGTGGTTGACTGGTTTTATTATTCCGGGAAATTACATCTTTATTGTAAGATTCAATAAAATATTTTTATTGTCGAGAATTACTTGACATAAACCAGACCTCCAAGGAATTATCTAAAGGGTGTTATTGTGTACTTTTTGTAGCATAAAGGCAAGTGAAATTGAACATTACAGAGGAATATCCTCTGCAATTTCTTTTATTACCTAGATGGACATGGAGAATGGAAAGAAACATAGAAATGCCATGGCCATTTTAGTCTCAATCGTTATTTCTAATTGCTGGAACTAGTTGTGATTTTAAATAATAGATAATAAAAATACCGTGTGTATCGGCAATTTCAATATAGATACCAGAAAAATCTGTGTCCGACATGTTTGTTAATAAATTATTCTGCTCTCTCTTGTGTTTTTCATACTTCGGAGATTAGAATTTTTTTCGAGTGAAAATATTTACGAAAATTTGGAGAGATGGTCAAACTTATCACAGTTTTGTATATATATATATTTTTTCTGGTGTCTTTTTTAGTACATTTTACTGATTTTTAAAATGGGAAATTATTGTCAGAATCTATTAAGTAACTTATGTAAACTGCTAAACACATTAATGGAATGCTAAGTAATTCTATGTGATATCTTTCCTTGGGAAATAACAAAAACGATAGTATTTTTTAAATTGAAGACTAAGAATTGTACATCATATTTTTTAAAGTATTCTGGTGCATTTGTTGCAGTTCTTAGCTCAATTTTGAATTTTTGGATATTTCTGGTCGGCTAGTGAGGGAACTGTAAAAGTATGACAACATTATGTGCTAGTTTTCGAAGTTGCACAATTTTTACTTGATGCAATTCAGTAGAATTTCAATATTTAATGAAACCTATTCCATATATCTTATTCAGTTGATTTTGAGTACTACCAATCTAAAAATCATTTTATGTTCATAGAATGAGTTAGCAAGCATGAATGTGCTCTTTATATAATTTGGACCGATATATGTACCATACTATCTGATTCGGGGTTAGAATTCAATCAGCAATCGACCGTATTTCTTTCCATTGAGCTTGAAATGTATATCAACGAAATAGGAAATTTCTGTTATTTGCCGACTCACCTTGTATATAGGAAGGACTGTTTTGTGTATCTACCTCAAATTACAGTTCTCGTAATATAGAGCCTGGGTTGTTCAAGAACACGTAACACTAAAGCTGTTAGTAGATATTACAGTAAATGTTGGATAATCGCAATGGCTTAATTAAATTACTTTGTGTCAAAGAACCAATCTACTGTACAGGCGTCTTCAAAGGCATTAGGAGGATAGGCGTGGTTTGAGTGTTGTTTAACGGTTTAACAGTAAAGTATTGAGAAACAATTGCATATTTTCTTAATGCTCATTAAGCTAAAGTTTGGCTTTGAACAATTCTGCATCAACGTCAACTTATTATGTTTTTATCATGTGTTTTTAATGCTAGTTGTTTAATTGTTTTCTCATTGAATTGTGGAAAAATGGCACTAAAGCAAAGAAACCAACAAGTTACCTCTATCATAAGAAACAATTGTAAAAATATGTACCTGAGGTTACAAATCCTATCAGGGTTGTTATGTGTAACCATTGTTATTTAATATACAGGGGCTTCATTTCAAAACTCGCTACTCAAAATAACTTTTAAAATATCTATAAACTTGTAGAAGGGATATTCACACCCGCTTAGGGGTTGAAACTGCAGAGTGACCGATAACTGTAAAAATTAACATGTTTCTTTAAAAAAATTTTAAAAGTTATTTTGGGTGGCTAGTTTTGAAATGAAACCCCTATATATGCAGAGAAGGTATGGAAGAAAAAGTCTACAGCCTAGAAAATTTATATAGTGATACCGACAGTTTGGTTTTCAATGCAAAACCGAAAAGACGCAGTAGATGTGCATAGAAGAAGAAAACACACCTGAGGATTTAGATCGAGAAGAGGAAAGTTTAGAAGCTGCAAAGAATGTATATATAGCGAAGAGCTTAACAACAATTGGACGAATAGAGGAGACAATTAAGGATAGAGTAACCAAATAAGAAAGTGTAATGTCAATGGTATTCTAATAAATTTGAAATAGTATGTTTGTCTTTTCTGACAATTTGAGTTTGACATAAACTTTCATATACAAATGATTTAATGACTATTAGCCTCGTCCGTTTTATTGCTATTTTTCTTCTACAACTTGGGCTTTTTTGAACTCTAATACTAATTCTGAGGCTGAATTTATATAGATTCCCCAATAACTTTAAAATTCCCTGTGTTTAATTATTCTTTTTCTTTACGTTGTTTTATCTGTTAGCTATTTAGTAATGAATATAGCATTATAATAATGTAATTAAAATTTTGACAGATTAAACTCATATACAAAGTTCGTTTTTATTTTGAAGGTGTCGTTCACTTTCTTCGCAGATCCAAATCAGTTCAAGTTAATATTTTGCCTTCACGATGCCACAAATCAATGAACCTTTAATTCTATCGGTGTTTAAATTACTTCCAAATGCAATTTATATCTAAACTTGGGATATAATTTGTTCCTAACGAACTACTCGAATCCAGGTTGGCAATGTTATATATCTGCCACTAAAGTTGGCCTAGATTGGAGTAACTTCACATGCAAATTCACGGATTTAGACGTATTTAACGTACTTAACAAATGCTAATTTAAGTGCAGAAAAAAATTACATGTTCAATACTCAGTTTATGAACTATTCAAATACATGTACACAACAAGTCAAATGCGTGTTATTTATTATTATAAAAAATATATCCTGTACAGGAGACTTTTTTTTCCAAATCACTCCTACTTCACTTTGTCTTCATTTAAAATATCAAAAATTTCAGTTACAAAAATGAAGTGGGAGATAAGATTCTCCCGTGTTCCCAGGGTCTTCGTATTTTCTTCAGTTTAGATATTCTTCATATGTTTTATTTCAAATGGAATTTGTTTCAGAGATTTTATTCAATTTCGGCTAGTTTCAGTTGGTCAAGGCTTATCACCCCACACTAACGAAAAATTATCGATATTTGGTTTCAGTAGCTCGCTTGTTAATCTATTTAGATCCCACTTAAACAACCGCCATCAATTTGTTATCTACAACGGCATTACATCAAACATATTTACTGTCAGTTCAGGAGTACTCCAAGGTTCCAATCTCGTTCCGCTATTGTGTCAGATACTCATTAACGACTTATCAAGTATTCTGACATCTGAAACAATTCTTTTTGCAGACAATCTGAAATTAAATCTTAAAGTCGGGGGCATCAGTAATAGGTTACGACTACTACATGATCTGGATCAGCAAACTCTTTTGAACATCGCGAAATGCAAAGTATGTTCTTATTACTTTAAAGAGGAATCCAATACTATTCGATTATTAATTAATTTCGGACTTGAATATACAATGTATGGCATCACACTCCCTCTAAGCCACACATAGTGTGTCTTTAGGGGAAAATTCAGTAAACCCCAGATATACTACATATCAAAAGGGTTTAGCTCTGTGGGAGCCCTTGCCAGGTTATCAGGCCCGTGGTTGGCGTCGTGGCTGCAGTTCCCCATGCATTTTCTAACCATCTGGGCTGTTCCTAACAGGACGGCTTTTTGCATCAGTTGGTAAAGGTGTTCGTCCAGACCGATGTATTTCAAATTGTTTAATAGATGTTTTGGGACTACTCCTGTTGTTGACATAACAATTGGTATCGTTCGAGTGTTGCTCATGTCCCACTGTTTCTGTATTTGAAATTCTAAATCCCTATATTTGGCGTTTTTTCAGCCTGCTTAATATTTATATTATTGTTGTTAGGGATTGCTATGTCAATTAAGGTTGTTTTTCTAGATACTTTATCTACCAACACTATATCTGGTCTATTGTCAGCAACAGTCTATCTATCATAAAGAACCTAGGTGTATATTTCGATCACAAATTCTCATTTGCTGAAAATATTTCCATAATTTGCAAATCGTCACTGCGATCGTTTTATTTTGAAAAATTGCAACAGCTTTTATAACATATCCGCGCTGAAATCTTTATATACATGTTTAGTGCGCTCAAAGTTCGATTATTGTAATCTTATCTGGCATCCTGTTCTACAAGATTCATCATAAGCTTCTGGAGGCAATGCAAGGAAAATTCGTAAAATTTCTCGCTTTTCGTGGCGACGGATCATATCCTGTCAGAGAGTACCAGCACAATATACTACTTGATTTGAGATTAGTCTTTAATTATGCATTGGAATATACTTAGCTTTTCATTTCTATACAGATTGTTTCACAATAGAATTGACTCACCTGTTCTGTCAATGATCCCAATACATACGCCAAGGCTTAATTTAAGAAATAACACCTATTTCTATCTCTTTGCTGATACAAATGTGCTTATAAAATCACCATTATTCATCATGTGTTGCAATTATAACAGCAGATCTAGTAACAGTTATATTAATTTTGACAATTATGAAACAATCGCTGAAGCATATAAACAACTAATGCAATAGAGAGAGAGACGCAGAAGTTTGTTTATAAACTTTAACAGTAGCGTCGCGTCAGCATTTAATTAAAAGTACACGTTGTGAAGAAACCAACTTCATGATTTCTAAGAAAAATTTTTTGTCATGATTATCGAGAGAAAAGACCAAAACCCACAATCCTTGCAAAATGTAATGTATATTGAAAAAAAGACGACTTATTTAGGGGTCTAAGCGATGCACCCCATCATCATATCAAATGTATAAACTAACCAAAAATTGAGACATACGTATAACACATAAAGTTAAAAAACAATAAATAGCAAAACGAACTATATAAAAATATACATATTTGTGTCTATGGGAAGGTTAAAGTAAAATTTTTAACCTGATACTACACTAAATTTGTAAATTAATTTAATTAATTCAGACGGGGTTCTCACCCGGAACCTAGCCTATATATATATATATATATATATATATATATATATATATATATATATATATATATATGTGTTGTAAGGGCTGCATAGTCAAAACAGAAACTTCAGTTAATGGGAAAGCAGCCTGGTAAAACTACAGGTTTTAGGAAACTCTTTTTATTATGGAAGCTTTCAACTCTATTTCAGTTACTAGCAAAATTCACTTATCAATTGTCTTAGTCTCTATTTATTGTTTAAAATTTATTATTTAATATTTGTTATTTGTTCTGTCTTTTCTTTTTTTTTTGATATTTAAGAATATATGTAATATGTTTTTCATTATTTTATATTATTTGTCTTGTAGTTGGATTTATATCTGTTGGGCAATAAACGAAACTAAACTAAATGACATGATTTTTATATAAAGTCCTTGTTCCAAGTAAGTTTTAAATATTCCCATCTCATTTTGACATAAAATTCAAAATGCCCGTTTGATGATATTTTCAAATGACACAATACACCAAAACTGCGGATACAATGATTAATGTCCAACTAATTCTAATTTACCATAGTGCAGTCAAATAATAAACAGATAAGACCCTCAATCATCATACTTTAAACCCCATGCATAAAAACGAAAATAAAAACGTACTAAAACCAGTGCACATTTGAGCCAGATTAAACATTGCAGTAATTAAAAATCAATAAAATGTAATCAGTGATATTTGCGTGATGTAGAAAAGATTATGGAGGTCTTTTATAGGCACGTACAGTTGCTGGAAAGGAATTATTTATCACGCGTAGCTTGTAAAAATTAATATTTGGTTTGGAATTAAAAAATTTTTGAACTCGTTCTCACAATTCTCGCATTTGATGTTCGAGCTAAAAGTTGATTCAATAGCAAATGGTCTCGTTTTTTAGTTAAAAGAAGGGGAATATTCTAGAGATTTTTACTGTTATTTCCTTCAGTTACCTCTGGCCTGTATTCTCCACTTGTAAGTAGTTTCCATATAATGCTAGAGCAAACAAACAAATTCCATATGATTGTTTGGGTTTATTTGCCTGTGGTTTCTATACAACACTTTCATTTCAATTACTGTTTGGACAAACTTGTCCTAAATCCTTGTCCACCGGAGATAAGGAGAAAATTGACGCCCCATCATAGCAAACCACCACATATTTATGGACTACCCAAGATACATAAGGCTGGAGTTTCGCTGAGACCGATTACGAGGTCACCAACAGCAGAATTATCAAAATTCCTCCAACCAATCATCCAACCTTTGGAGGGCAAAACATCATCGCACATCAAGGATTCAAAGCATTTTCTCCAAATCATCGACTTGGACCAGAACATCGCTTAGTAAGTTTCGACGATGAAAATCTCTTCACGAACGCACCATTAGACGATTCTCTGGACGCAGTGAGAACCAAGGACGAAATCATGGACTTACTACAATGTGGCCTCAAGAACTACTCCTTTCAGTAGAAGGACCGGGTCTTCACGCAAGAAGATGGATTGCCTATGGGCTTCTCGTTATCGCCAAAATCTACAATTCGAAGATAATACATTGAATGGGTACGAGAAGCAACCAAAACTCTGGTTAAGGTATGTCTTCATTATTTGGCAACATGGAGAGAGAAGGCTACAAACAACAGTGTACAGGAAGGCCACACATTCAGGGTTGTACCTACACTACAACTCTAACAACCCATCAACCACGAAAACTGGCATCATCAAAACACTAGTCCATAAAGCCAAAAATATTTGCAGCACAGTAGAGGCTCTCAAAGAAAAACAAATAAAACTTAGAGAAGACCGTTTGACGAATGAATATTCGGAAACCACCATTAACAAAGCATTTGAACAAATGGGAGAAACCACCTAGGTAGAAAGAGGAAAACACGATAGCAACCGTATTACTACCATAAACTAAAGACTTGTCAGAAAAACTTAGATGTATTGGAAATGGATATGGAATCGAAATGGTTTTCAAGAGCAACAACATAAGGAGCAACGCATAGCTACTCAAAGGGGAGAGCTAACAAAGTCTGGATTAGCTAATCAGGCATGGACCAAACACCATAACGTCAACAGAGACCAGGCAAGGGAAATGCACAAAGAAGAACACTGGTATAACAGAAAATTCATCGAGACGGCATACATAATCTCTAATGAGAATATAATCAGGAAGCGCAGCGTCCAAATTAAAAAGGTTTGGAGACTTCTTCTTGAGCCACTGCCACAACGCATCACCGGCAACCAATCACCAGGTACGGCGACGCTGATTGGACGAGAGAGAGGATTAAGCGAGTCAATGAGCCTGGCCGGTAAAGGGTATAAATACGACTGATAATCTGAATTTCCCATCATTCACCTGATAATAGCAGATTCAAGGCTATTGAAACGTTGTGAGATTAAACATTTCAAGACAATGGAAGTCCAAGGAAACTTCGAGGAACGAGTTACATTGTGTACCAATTTCAGACTAATATTGTCCTAAATAATCTACAACCATACCTAGAGATTAGTTAAGACAACCACGTAGAAAATGCCCGAATTCACGTTGCTGGAGTTTGTAAATCAAAATAGATAGTATGGAATGGCGAGCACGAGACCGGATTTATATCCAATTGAAACTCTTGTTGAAATTTCAAATGAACTCCATTGACACTTTCCTTTCATTTAATTTTCTGTTCCATATTGATTTTAAATAATACTCTACTTCTTCTGGACGGCTAGTGAATGTTAGAAAACGAATTCTAGCTTGCTGATTGTAGTTTTGTAAGTTTTGGTTTCCATAGGGTATTACAAAATTTATGAAAGCAGGCCCACATTGTATTAATAAGAACATCTATTGAAATGCAAAATAATTTTTCTGTACATGAGCTCAAAAACGAAAAAAATCACCACTTCCATTTTAAAGTGCAAATTCTAGTTCTTCTTAGAAAAGAGAATTCATAAATAAGCTCCATGGAAATGTTTCATGCTTCAATACAATTAAACCCGAGCTTTTGGTTTGAAGTAATGCAGGTCGATATTATGAAGTTCACTATGGTGGTAAACACCCAATAAAATCAAAACAATTTAATTCAATGATTGTGGGGTTACATTTTTGATTTTAACAAAATTCGCTACGACCGATATGTTTTAGGATTCCCAGAATTCAGCGTCGAGGTTTATTGTAAATTGTCACGGAAAGTGTGATAGCAATCTTTAAATTAGGAATGCAGACGTCAGCAACGTTAAAATCATGTCGGTTACATCATCAAAGGGGATTTAAAATGGCGTTGGTTTGTTAATAGAGTCACTCCTTGTTGCGATTTGATTGAAGTTGTTTCGGAAAAAAATCGTTTGCAAGACATACCTTGAAAATTCTCAGTTAAGGTCAGAACGTTTTGGTCAACTGGGAATCTAATAACATTGAAAGAAATTATCTTTGTTTTAAACATTCTTCTGGGTTATTTGTTGGTGACTCTGACCTGCCAGAGTGTTTACACCAATTTTGTTTGGGCATCCTATATACGTATATGTCGTATATACTGAATAATTACTATATACTATACACAGTGAGTTTTTTTTGGTGATCAGTATGGGGATCTCGGAAACTAGCGGAGATTGAGCAATGGTTAAATTGGGAAAGATTTGCAGTTTTATTGGCCCAATTTAATGACACTTTCAGATTTTTGTAAAAAGTCATGGCTTACTAGATATTTTGAAAAAACGAAACTCTGTCGATTTGATCAAATCCCTCTAGCACCTTTGTTTTTGATTTTATAAAAAAAGTGTAAATACCAATATTGAAGGGAATTGTATCCCGAATATGATTGCCATGTCCTCGTTTGCGTGACAGCTCTCGTTTTCGAAATATGACACAAACTTATCTTTTCTCGAATGGACACTATAGTTGGATATGACCTCAAAAAATCGGACATTTTTAGAGCTTTTCAACGATGTAATACTCGATATAGTTATTCATAAAAATAACGGAATTATGGATGCTTTTCTCTTTTATTTTAACTTTTGACGTAGTTAGCCATGAAATAGATTGATTTATTAATAACTATTCCAAAAAACATTGAACGATTTTTTTATTAGGTATATCAGATATAACGAAAAAACTAAATAAGTAGGTACTTACTAAAAACTTAAGAAATTAAAGTACATAATAATGGTTATAATTTATGTTCGAAAAGTCCACCATTGAGTTGACATTGATTTAGACAAAAATTGCATCTTTTTAAGATTGACATTACCGCTTTCCTCACTGACCGCCTATCAATTTCTTCAATTGCTTGTAATACCGCCTCCCTTAGGTCACCAACTGTCTCATACTTTCTTTTGTATACTTTGTTTTTTAGCGCACCCCATAAATAGAAGTGTATAACTGCCAAATCGGGAGACCGGTGTCACCATTCGCTTGGTCCATTTCTTCATATCCAAGAGTTTGGATAGATATTATCTAAGTGTTGTCTCACTAATAACGAGTTATGAGCAGGTGCTCCATCATGTTGGAACCATTCAATTTCTAAATAAGTTCTCAAATTCAAATTATGCAACATGTCTTGAAAAGTGTATTGCCAGAAATGCAAGTAGCGCTCCCCAGTAAGTGAGTCGTCTTAGATAAAAGGCCCCAGAATAGTAGACCCTATGATACCACACCAAACATTAAAACCAAATTTCATCTTGGTTCGTCACCTTTAATGGAAACTGTGGATTGTCAAGGCACATGTCTCTAAACCATGTACAAAACAAAATACGTCGATGTTCGTCACCAGCATGCAAAGTTTGCGAAACTGAGAGTTTGTACGGGTGGAACTTGTGCGCTTTCAGTACCTTAACTAGAGTTCGTTGAGATGTGTCAGCTTCTGTCGCAATCTCACTAGTTGATGTAGATGTATTTTGATTTACCATTGCCAAAATATTTATTTGTGCTGCTTCCTTAATTTGATTACGTTCCTTTGGTAGTTTAGTAAAAGATCCATATCTGCGTAAACTATCGTAAAGACTCTTAAATGTAAATAGAGCAGGTTGACGACAATTAAAATATCTATGAAAGTATTCCTCATCTGCACGAACTGATTTTTTATGGCATAAGATATAACATTCCACCATATTCAGTTTTTATTCCTTGGAATATTCCATTTTATCACGAAAACGTGTCCATATCGACTGTCAGTTCAGCACTACTAATGGAATTACTCTCAAATGAGGAAACGTCAAAGTGAAAACAATCTTTTTCATGGCTACGTACGTTAAAAGTGAAAATAAGAGAGAAAAGCATTCATAACTCCGTTATTTTTATGAATAACTATATCGAGTATTATATCGTTGAAAAGCTCTAAAAATGTCTGATAGCCAACTATGGTTTCCATTAAAAAAAAGATAAGTTTGTGTCATATCTCGAAAACGAGAGCCGTCACGCAAACGAGGACAGACAATCATATTAGGGATACAATTCCCTTCGATTTTGATATTTACATTTTTTTATAATATCAAAACCAAAGGAGCTAGAGGGATTTGATTAAATCGACAGACTAAAATCCGAGATCCCCATACTGATCATCAAAAGAACCTCACCCTGTATATGTAAATCGATTTGTTGTCAATGCATATTAGTTTCTTATAAAACTCTATTTAGTAGGCTCTACGGGCACTTTCTATGCTTGTGATGATCCTCCTGTCTTGTTTAAGAGATTATTTCTATAAATAATAAATTTTCGAAAACAGTCGTTTCTTCATTATTTTGGGTTTTTTAGAGTAACAGCTCACAATAAAGATGTTATTTTGCAGAAACCTGCAGTTCAAATGTTACTAACGACTCTCGTTTCATCGCTCCAAACTTTATTAACTATTACTTATTTTAAGCCCTGTAACCCTTTAATTACTTACCCGGTTGAATTAATTTGACCAGAAGCGAAAAACTATTTCATTAACCTTCACTTACCTGAACAGTTCATTACGTAGATCTAAATGACTTTTCGACCCAGTTAGCTCGCGAAAATGTAGCTATAAATTAAAATATATATTCTATTCTCCATTATAATAGTCAAAATGCGGTGGGAAAGTATGTGTAGTCTGCTTTGTGTGAATGCAAGGAAATAATAAACCACATCTGCAAACGAAAATCGAATCCGGTGCATTTGGTCGACTTGCCCTCTCGCTCTATCTCTCATTTTCCAAACAAAATTGTTTTGGGTCTTTTTGTTCAGAAAAAAATATTGATTCCCGCTAGGTATGGTTCTCCTATTCGGTATATTTTGTTGTTTCGGCTGACAAAATATCGTCAGGACTAATTGTTGAGTACAGTATGATTGAAAATGTATCTAGTTACATGGCGCTGCGAAGTAACTAATCAACACTGTTTTTACAACTAATGCATGACAGTTTTGAAAGTTTTCAAATGCGGCAAATATTTTATCACGAGGCAGCATTGTTATTTGTCTTGTTAAATACATGAACCGAGTTTTATTTACATTAGAAAAACAATGACAGTTAACATTTTGTTGTATTTTAACCAACAAAACGTACATATTGTAATGTTAATAGTATGTTTCCCTGATATTTTCTGAAACCAGGTGATCACTGATAAAAACTACCTCCCATAGAAAAATTCTAATATATGATTAGGTGCATTTTATTCTAAGGAATGAACTGAATGTGCTCTGTGTACAATATGGTGCCATCCGGTTTTGTCTGGACAATCGTTGGGTGCATTATTATAAGACTGACACTTAAAAATTTATAAAAGAAAGAATTCTTTCATTTTGTTCCTGTGAAATTCTTATAGCTTATAAGTTAAGCTGTTTGTGATTAGAACGACGCTATAAATTTTACCAAGCATAAAGCTTATAGGCATCGGAATGGTAGCAACGAATATTTTCAATTATCGTCATTTATTTAGTCATTAATTAACTGTCTTCAATGTGTGATCCCCTTTGCACCCCAAAAATTATTACTACCCAAATCCTCTAATGTAACTAAGTAACCACATTTAATGAATTTCGCCCTCTGGAATCTAATTAATCTGGAATAATTCCAGTGATATTACTCTTCGACGCTTAATTTCGAGTCTTAGGTATGATTACATGACCCTACCGTAATTCATAACATTGTAGCAACAGTCAGTTTAGATAAGGTGGAAGGTATTAGAAGGCAATCCCAGTGACTAATAAAACATTTATGATATTCATTAAGGTGGTTTTTATGTAATGAACAATAGTTTTGGTGTATTTGTAGGTAATTGTGATTTTTTGCTTATTATTTTTAGTACATTTAATTACAAATGGAAAATAACAAGTAAACAAATACGATTCTGATAGATGGAAAATGCTATAGATCCTATTTTCGAGTAGCAAGTTTAAATATAGTATCTTTTGGTATACACGTTGTATCAACAATGCACTAAATTTTAGTAAATTATTAAAGATCTGACCTCCTTTATTCAGAGCTTTTACAAATTGTTTATAAAACGTAACTTCCATTAATATAATAGTCTGCGAAATTTTTTGAACAAACCGTAAAAAAGATTAATATAATTTCTAAACAAACAAAAAATCATCTCAAATAGGCAATTTGCCTTTATCAAAAATTCAAACACGGAAAATGCCATTCATGAATTTTTAAGCACAGCCGGAAGGACTATGAATAATTCTTCAAAATGTATAGCGAATTTTTTAGACCTAGCCAAAGCATTCGATACACACGTCACTCAAAAGTTAATTACTAAATTGAAAAAATATGGCTTTCGAGGACCAAAATTAGAGCGTATACAAAACTACCTATCAAATAGGGCTCAAAAAGTGAAAACTGGAAATACAATAGGCTCTGAAGCTACTATACTGGGGTACCGCATAGCACAGTTTTAGGACCAATCCTTTCTCTAATATACACAAATAGCATCTATAAAGTAAAAAATGCTAATGGAGACCTCATATGTTATGCAGATGATACTGTGCTAATGAATACCGGAAAAACCTGGGATATAGCAAAGCAAAACATAGAAAACGATTTGAGCAACGTGTATTTGTGGCTAAATAACAATTTGTTAACTTTAAACGTAGAAAAAAACAAATGTATTACTTTCTCGTCAACAATACAAATCTACCGGGAGGCTTTCATATAAAATTACATAAGACATCTTGCACACAAAGTAAAAACGGCAAATATACAACCTCATCCATAAAATAACTCGAATTTTTCATCGATCAACATTTAAAATGGACAGAACATATAACTCACATATCAAAAAGAATAAGGGGGTTAATTCACAGATTCTATAATCTCAGAGATATTCTAAGCAGAAACCTATTCACCATACTGTACACTTCATTTGCAGAACCCATAAGTAGATACTGCATAACTGTCTGGGGAGGAGCCTATAAAACAAAAATTAACAAATTACAAACTGCTCAAAATTTACTGGTGAAAATATTTTTTAATGAATGTCGAAGATTTTCAACAGGCATGCTTTATAAGGAGACAAATATGTTAATTATCCAAAATATCTAAGTAAACCAATGTCTACTTTCAGTGATAAAAACAAAACACAAGTAGAAGAAGAGCAATTACAAACTTAAAAGGAAAAACCGAGCTAATAAAAAAAATTAACAAATAAGTCCTTCTTCTATTATGCCCCAAGGCTTGACAACATGCTACCAGCAAATATAAAAGCTATTAAATCATGTAAACTATATAAACAAAGTAAAAAAAATACCTAATTACTCATCCACAAATTATTAACATACTGGCGTGACCAGTCATTTAAATATTTCCCAAATACAAGTAACCCACTGTAATCGCCTCCATAGAAAATTAAGTTCTTACCAGTAGTGTACACTAAGTCATATTAATACACAAAAAAACACACGCGTTTGGGTTGACACCATAACACAAGTATTAAGTTACTTAGCATGGTTTAGGCCATCCAAACGCGGAGTCAGTTGAAGATGGAAGAAGAGTTTTAAATATGAAATTATCGATTTCTATCTATTTCTTCAAATTCCTCATATACCACACAACACTACTTACAAAAAATTGTAAATAGGACTCTATGTCTATAGCTATGTATGATGTATCTTTTTTGAATAAATTGAATTGAAATTGAATTTAAAAATTCAGGCTTGCCTACATCACACCTCAAAAGATTCAAGTGTGAAATAAATTTCCCTTTTCCCCAAATAAGTTAACTAATAAAGCTCTTGACATATATTAACGACATTATTTCAGAATTTCTTTATATCTTTCCTTGCATTCTTTCATCTCGATATAAGCCTTACGACTAGGTTGACAAATTCCAAAAAATATTACAGGTATTTTCCACACACAATTACTTAAATCTTCATGGGGATGCGGTGGCTCATTTTTTATAAGATTGAAATCAATTTTCCTTTTCCCCTATTTGTTTTCTCGGAAATATGGAAAATACTGACATCGAGGCAATTTTTTATAAACGAAATCATCTTTTCTAGCGCGAGCATGCCTCATATTTGCTTGTTGAAAAATCCTTGAGAAATTGGCTTCGTTTACTGATATTATTATGTTACACAGAAAAATTGTGTGTTTCGTGGGGGATCCTCCGAAGAGAAATGTAAATGAATAGTTATTGACAAATGACGGTATTTTGGTGAAATAATACAATGTTTGATATTTGATTGAATGACAATTGAACTGTGTTAGATACGACTTAAATATATTATTAGATCAGTCATAAAGTCCCGCGGATGAAACACAGATGGCGCCTCCTAAGCCATGATGCTTTTGTTTTTCGTAGTATCAGCCTCCAATAGACACCTGTAAAAATTGCATGACAAGTGATTTTTTATTCGCAATTATTGTTCAGATTCCCCCAAGCGTATCGAATAAAATAATTTAAATGAAGTTGTTTGAAACTAGTGCGATAGTAATAACAAGTTAATTTTCAAAGAATTAAACCATTCAAAAAAAAGATTTTTTAAAATTATTTTGTTCTAAGTTCTGGTGGAGTCGCCGGTCAAAAGAACTCAAAAATTATTAAATTTGGGAAATGGATAATGGATTTGCAGTGTACCTGAAATAACTAAAGACATTCAAGAAGCAGCAAAACTGTGACGTATTTTTTTTATTTATTTATTGATTTATAGTTTTTACGAATATATTTAGATGTACGACAAATCATTTCAAGAGCTTCTGTAATATTTCGGTAGAAAAGGCAAGGTTTGTTAAAGAAGAAAGTAAAAATAGAAAACTTGGGCAAAAAACCGCAGTGGAGTAATTTAATTTTTTCAATTCTTGTATGCCATAAATGTTGAAACAAATTTTTATAACAACGTTGCTATATGAATATAACTTCTAGCCTTTATGTCTGTTTTAAAATGCATATGTAATTTCGAAATCAACAGATTATTAAATTTTTTCCCTGTTCCGCATATTCGATGTTTTTGGGGCCTTTATACATTTTCATTTACACTTTCTTCTACGTGTTGATATTTATGATGAATTGTCTTACCTTTAAATGGAACAACGTGTATTCCTTCACAATAAATCTACTTCGTTCGAGGCTAAAATCTGGATTTCGTTGGAGATATGAAAAACTCCCGTCCCCTGTTAGAGTAATTCTAAGTATAATTTTAAGTCCAATATTATTAGAAACCCCTTTTTCAGTAAAAAGTTGATTCTTATTGTATAGAGTGTATTTTCAAAAGGGAAGACAGATTTGCAAATATTTCCTTTAGTATTTATTATAACCTAGTTGTATTTTATTATTGAAATTTTCCTGTTAGTGTGGGTACATTTTCCTGGCTAAAAATGAAAGAAATGTTTCAAATATTTATAAATCCTCGAGATTTTAAAAAAGAACATTGGCTCTCTGAGATAGGAATTTGAATGTAAAATTAAATCAAAGCAGTTTAATTGGATAATCCGATGTTAATATATTTATTAATATTAAAAAATAAACTTGCTCTGAAAAATATTTCCAGCTTTTAGAATTCTTGCACTTTTCCTAAATAAGTCATTTTAACTAAAGTAATTATTTGCCATTACTATCGTCTAAAGTGTCCAAATCATTACTTGGAAAAGCCTAATAAAATTTTCGTCAAATATTTACCAACCCGCAACTTTAAATTAAAATTCAATTTCCTTAAAAATTTTGCAAAGACCGGGTTCGGAAAATTAAGATATGCTTTTTTTTACTTCGAGAATGGCATGAAATGTTGTGGTGAATTTTGGATGCTCTTAGATATTTCTTCGGAAATGAAAAAGTGTCTCAGGAAATGATTTATATGACTGTCGTCACTAAAGGCAATCATGATTTGAGGGGAAAGAAGATTAGTTCCTAAATTTTAACAAGGAATAGGATGTGTGAAGTCAGCACAGGTCTTCCTCAAACAATTAAGGATTTGTCGGACCAAAATTCGGAAATTAAAAAGCCCCGCTCAGATAAGAAACATTTCAGTTTTTTATGTTGTATTTTTCGCTTACACAAATTGTGGATTGTAGTATTTTATAGATAATAGTTGATAGAGATTGATCTGGTCTATATTTGGAATTTTTTATTATGAAAACTTCAGCTTATAACATATTATTCACATATTAATTGATTTCCATCAAAAACCACTATAATCACACACACACACTATAATCAATCTAATGGAATTGCTGTCGAACCTTTGGCGTAAAAACACAGTTTTGCACCGTAACACCAAACCTTTGTTTTTAAACACTCAACGCCGTTTCAACAACTCTTATCATCATCAAGCAATAAACCAGTGGCGCTTTAGTTACTGCAAATTTAGCATCAAAATATGCACACTTTATTCCTCGAAGTTTCCTTGGATTTCCATCGTTTTGAAGTGGTTGATCTCACAACGTTTCAATAGCTGTGTTTCTGCTATCGTCATCAGGTGAATGATAGGAAATTCAGAGTATTGGTCCTATTTATATTATATCCTTAACCGGTCATGCGTCGCCGGTCATGGTCATTGAGTCTTATCTTGTCCATTAAGCGTCCTTGTACCTTGAGGTTGGCTGCCAGTGATGCGTAGCGGCAGAGGCCAAAGAAGAGCTCTCCAAATATTTTTAATTTGGAGGCTGAGCTCTCTAATTATATTTTCGTTCGAGACTATATATGCTGTCTCTATGAATTTTCTTTTGTACCAATGCTCTTCCTTGTGAATTGCTCTAGCTTGGTCCCAGTTGATATTATGGTGTTAGTTTATCTATTATGTTAGATATGAAACAAGAGTTTAATAAGATATTTTCCCCAATATATTAAAATGAATATGTACCCTTCATCTTTGTCTCATGGTAGAGCCCGGTCCATGCACAACAGCCTTCAAAATTTGAACCAGGCAGAATGCAGAATTATAAAATTGGCTTTCCTCATTGCTGGCAATCTGGGTTCTAATTTATTTTAAGACTTTATTTATTCTTTAGTATGTGAATTTGACAGGTAAACTGATAAATTGTTGTCAGGAATTTTTAAAAACTGGTTCTTCGTAGCTTTTCATAGTGTTGTTTGATACATTTATTTGATTTCTTAACAGTTTATCCTGGAAATAAAAACCTTCAACATCAGTTTCTTGTGAATTTTGTCATCGTCGGAAAACCAAAATAACTGTATGTATAGGTTCAAAATAATTATATTGCAGGTCCAAGAACAAAAGATAAAATAACGATTAATATAAATTACTTAAAAATCGTACTAACTGTTGCTGCGTGCATTATTTCCAATCGATATTGCAGAAAACTTTTATTTACAACTTCACTGTATTGCGGCAGTGCCCTGATAATCCTGGATATTTGATCACGTCCAAGCTAATAAACTCCGGTTCAATTCATTTTGGGTTTAAGTGGATTTCTTCAGATTCCGTTTCTGATTTCAAAGAGTGTTTTCTTTTAGTTGATTAATTGACGAAGCGTGACAGGAACAGTCAAACGAATCTTGCACGAAATATGAAACTGTTAAGGAAAGCACTACGTCGGCTCAAGGAGTTTTACTGAAAAAATAAAATAAAGGAGAGTTACGTAAGTCTTTGTTTACCAGAAAAATGTTATTGGGTTTTATGTTCTTTTGTGTTGCAATGGAGTATTAAACCTTTAATATAAATAATTAGCAAATAATAAAATGGTAGATTCCCAAAAATATAGTTAAAACAACTATTTTCTGTCTGTCTTTATTCAGCAAATTACTATTGTAATTTGCCCTGTGGAGGCGAAGATTAGTACGAGCTATTCGAGTGTTGGGGCATAGTAATATTATTAAACCTAATATAGCGGTTATGAATTGAGTTTCTGTATATCAGTTTCTCAAATAAATAGACAGGTATGTCGGATTTAAATAAGCGGTATAAAAACTTAAAGCTTTGTGTAATTTTCAGCCACTTAAGTCGATAGAACGGTTCATTTACATGCGCGTATTTCCTCAAATTGTTAACAAAACGGCAACATGTATGTTGTATTGGCTGCAGTCGATACTGAGAATATCTATCCAAGCACTGGTAGTATACAATTAAGTAATAATTAATTACTGAACTAACTAGGGAACCTGATAATTGTTTCCTCAAGTTCAAACTTAAAATATGTTTATGAATATAAGGCATGCGCAGTCACACGTAACATTTTTGTAGTAGGTTGCTAACATGTGTCCTAAATCTAAGCCATGGGTCAACAATTAGACCAAAATTCTTCACACCGCCTGATAACTGAAGAGCAGCATTATCTAATTTTATACTTAGATTACCTTCAATGTTACGACATTGATTTCGGCTAGAGAAAAATAAAACTTTAGTTTTATCGGGAATTATATGCAAATTATGGTTTTTTGAAAACTGCATAACCTTAACCTGAATTAATAATTTGTGTGGCCAATTGCACACCTTGAGGATCGAAAAAGTGAACAACCTGTGTATCATCAGCGTACATGTGAATATCAGAACTAGTTGTCACAGTCGGAAGACCAGCTGCATAAATTAAAAAGAAAAGTGGCAGTATGGAGCCTTGTGGCAATACTCATTTAAAATGCCCACACTTTGCGAACGCTTCCACAAGTAAGATTTAAAAAATGACAGAACAATATCATCGCAACCAAAGTAACCCAGTCTATCAACAAGTAGATCGTGATCGATTACATCAAAAGCCTTAGAGTAGTCCAGTGCAACCAATATAAATGCTAATTGTTTACCTAATGTTCGAATTATGTTATCGGTGACATTCAGAAGAATACTTGCAGTTTTGTGCCCTTTCCTAAATTCAGACTGATGAGCAGGCAGAAAATAATTATCAGCATCAACGCCAAAAAACTGAAAAATAGAACAATAATTATCAGTAGTTAATAAAAATAGTTTCAATTATTGTTTTCTTAACCTTATTTGTGGCAACTTCCGGTTTATTTTAATGGTTCTCTTGGGAAATAACAACAAATGCCCAATCTAAGAATTCTGTTGATTCAGTTGTTGTTCGAAAGGAGATGACAATTACTAATTTCCTGCTGAATCTAGTCTGGTTAAAACAAACGTAATTGATCAAAAACCCTCATTTCATATTTAGGTGATTTAAATAAACTCTCAATAAATATATTGCAATGACCCTTCATATGTATTTTATTCAACTGTTTTATTATATTCCTAAAGTTCTTTTAACAAAATCAATAGTTTCAATTTCCAGGGTACTAGAAAATCCATTCTGGATAATATTCAGGCTCATAATTAATGGAAAGGGTTATTAGAGGATATTATTGACGCCGGTATGTTAATAGCCCACTCTTTGCCAGTTCAATATATTGTTAATGAAATAGCTTTAAAATTCGGATTTCCCAAATCGGAAATTTGGATTTCTAAGAAATTACTTATCTAGGGGAAATTAGTTTTCGCACTGCTGGTATTTAACCAATTACTTCTAAGATACAGGGCATTAGAGTTTGGTTCGCAACTGAACAAAGAGCTAAAATGAAAAACTAACCAAAGTTTATCATTAGAATATTAGTAAACACAAAATTGCAATAAATAATTAATTACGTAATAAAAAATTTTAACTGTGCTGATCCAAATTACAAGCAATTTCTAATACCTGTAAGTAAGTATAACAATAAATTTCGAAAATGTGACAGGCTTAAGGTAATGACCACTGTACAGACTTTCAATAATTAGTTTTCTTAATATTTCTGTGGGGGTGATTTTACTATTATTATTGAAATAGTTTGGTTAAAAGCATTAATACCAATCTACCGATTTCTGAAGAATCCAATATGGGAAATGACTGTTAATAAATCTAGTGAAGCATTTTAGAAAATTGTTCTTCTACAGTCGTTCAATTCTCGCGATACGAACCGAACAAACAAATTGACCATAACATGGTCTGCTGTAAGTTTCCCTTTACAACTTTAGTAATACGTATAAATTCCTCCACCCAGGGCAGCAACTACGTATCAACTCCCGTCGTAATCTCATTAGTGACATCAACCCTTGTTTCGGAACTTATTTAAAGTAATCTTCAAATGAAACACAGTGGTTATTTCAATTTTGTGTTTATCCGTCCGCTTTTATGAATGCCCGTCGGAAAGTGAATTCTAAACTCATTTTTTATTAGACAAACGAAATTACTTACTCACTGACACCAAACATGTTTTGTTCCATTAATATAATACATTAAGCATTGTGTGTGTTGCCTACCCGTACGTGTTGAGCGTATGAAAAATGTCTAATTTTCATGGAAACTCGGAAACGCATCGTATGTGGGGTTTTAGGTTTTGCTTGAAATTAGATTTGAAAAATAATTTCTCGGTTTCAAAGACAAATGAACGTTCATTCTTAATGACATTTACTCGTTTATCATACTTTTTCCAAAAGGGAATAATGTGGTTGATGGTATTAATGTTTTTTCCCTTTAGTTTATATAATGAATGAAAAATCGTTCATCAAACGAACAGGATTTAGTTTTTTTCATCATCATTGTATGAGTTAATGATGTTTTTTTTTTCGACGTACTAAAAGTAATTTTAGTTTACCCACAAAAGTAACATCCCAAAGTAAAAAGTTATTGCGATCATATTAAAATGATTTATTGGTTTTTAATATTTTCATCAGAAATTACCTGATAAAATTCAAACCTACTATCCAGTAAGCTGCTATATTATTGATTAAACTTTAATGTATTGGATTGTAGAGTTGAATACATTAGGAACAAATTAATATTTCCTTAAACAAAATTGGCCTTTCAAAGAAACGTGGAATAATAACGGACCAGTGTTTCTGTCATTACTGATCACACGATAATTTTTTGGGAGGTGTTGTCTATATGTCTCAATTATCCAATAAGGATTTTTTTCTCCAATATCTACAATTTTGTCCATTTACTATTCTATACCTGCTGTGAATTACCAGTATATAAATACTGCTTGTCATAAAACTTGATCTTCAGTTAGTTGCTATACTAGCTTACTTTGTAAGGATAGTAACTGATTTTCTTGATGAAGTACACATAACACCGTACACTGGGAATTCCATTTTCCGGTCCAACCTTTGGTGAAGAATTTAGGGGCTACCAGTTCGTCTGTAAGTCGTCTTAATTTTCCTCAAAAAGGATCATATCATCAGCACCACAAAGGTGCACAAATTCCTGTAACTCCTGCCTATCGTCACTTTAATCTTCATAAACCCCAGCGGAGTACAGCTGTACATGAATTTTTGGGGATATTATCTAAAATATTTTTTTTAATTAATTTCCTTCGAGATATGTTTCTTAAATATATGTCTAAATTGGTGTACAAAATTTTAAATCAATTGCTTTTTATTGTGCCTAATTATAGAGAGTTTTGTTGCTTGGGGTCTAGCTGTACCCCACTCGGTATGTAATGACAGGGATACATTTTGTCTACGTTACAACCAACCGGGGTACAAATCAACCCCAAAAAGTTCTCCGTTTCTTGACATCAACTTTCTCGGGGATTCCCAATTTATTTAAAGGCAGCTTTGTGCACGTATTTATCTCTGTATAATTTTAGTGTATTTAGTTACGTTTATAGTGATTGTCGAGTAGGCGCTTATAAAAATTAGTGAATCACGGAAGTTTTGAAATGAAAATAAGCTAGCTGTTGAAGAACTATTAGAAATGGACGATTACGACACTTATTTTAATGATTTAGCACTAGAGAATGGTGCAAGTGAGACTGAAAAGACTGAGGTAGTGATTGAAACCGCTGAGATAGATGATGTTTTACAAGTTAGTGCTAGGGAAAATGAGTCGGCAGATGAAGTAGGCCCGTCGGTAAACTTTGATACCGATTGTCCAACTTATTCGTCTAAAGATGGTAGTTTGTGGGCAAAGGTTCCTTTTGCTACGAAGATCAAGAGACGAAAATGTAATAATACTCAAAAGGTTTCACCAGATTTGACTAGATATAGTTCCAAATTATGTAGATATTGTAGATCGGCATAGACAGCGAATATGCAATCTTATTTGAGTAAGTTTTTTCAGAAAAGAATGTAGATTTTTATTACAGAATAATGATTTTAGGAGACAAACAGGAGAAAGGCCAAGGACAAAGGATAGTGATGGACCTACCTGGTAAACCATTTGTCTGCAGGATATGGAATAACTACTGGTAACTTTTTACAAATATTGAGTTAGCTAATAAGCTTTTAGATAAAAACCTTACCTTGTGTCGTTACACTGCTTAAAAATAAACCTTATATTCTAAAAGAACTACTTCCAGCAAGATATAAGAAGGACTTTTCAAGCACGTTTGCTTTTATGGAAAATAAAACCTTAGTTTCATACGTACAAAACAAATGCTGCAGTTATTTTTTTATCGACAGACTATAACGATGTCACAATAAGTGGAGAAAAAAACTGACTACAAACAAGACATTGTCTTACAATACAAGACAACAAAGTGTGCAGTGGATACTACAGATAAATTAGTAATGGAATTTACGACACAAAGAAAAAGTAATCGGTGGCTGATGGCCATATTTTTTCATCTGCTGAACGTGGCTATAAACTTTGGATGTTGAAAAATCCATATTGGAAAAAAAATCGTATGGATAGGAGATAAATGTTTTTGTTGGAGTTGGGTCAATAATTAAGTCGTTACATTCCAATATAAAACAATCTATGTTAACCATTTTGCCAGAACTAAACGTAGAGAACTAACAACCTGTTATCGGCAGAAAGCAGCGATGTTTCTTATGCGACAGAAGTAATGACAGGAAATCTCGAAAGTTTTGTATGCGGTGCAATGAATTCGTATGTGCAGAACATTCAATAAATATAACAAGTTGTAACAAGTCTGATAATTAAATCATAATTTAAAATGTCACTAAAATGCTTGTTCTTTTTTCATAATTATTTTTGTTTTTATTATTTCTAATTTCAAATTGTGTTTATTCTTTAATCGATGCTGACAACTATTTACGTAAAAATATATTTTTTCATAACTGAATGTGTTTTATGTTTAATATTCACTAAGTATAACATTAAAAAATAAAAGAAAAAAAATGTTGGGGTACATTTGGACTCCACTCGGTATTTAGTGTACGTTTTTGACCAAGGGTTTATGAAGCTTAAATTGACTTGCAAATGTTAGAAAATTAACTTTTTAATACCCAAACTAGTCACTTAACTTGTACAATGATCTCAGAAATAGAACAAAAAGAAGTACCGTAAAAAAGCGGTGTCAATTTTCAAAAATTTTAAGTAATACACATTTTTCCTTCATCTTTGAATAGAATTAAATTAGTGAATGATCCGGAAATTTCAAATGTTGTTGTGTACCTTAATATCCATCGATTTTTGGAAAGGTTTGTTTTTAGGATTTTATCTATTTCACTATTTTTTTGCTTAAAATTCTTATGCATTGCTACGAAGTTTTGGTATTCCATTATATATAATTTTCATACGTTTTCTTTATATTGGCAATAACACAGATTACTTATATTCGGGAATATCAACAGAAAAAAAATCGTGTTAAAACGTAAGTAAGTTTTTTTTATTTAAAAATCTACTGTTAAAAATGTGCTGACGCTAAAGGGATGTTTATTACCCTACCCAGAAATGCCCTTGGAGTGTTGAACAATTTTCCTATGGAAAATGTGGAAATATTTAGTTGTTGTTCATTGTAAAATATTTGTACTTGTTCCCTCTATCCGAGATTTATTTGAATTCCTGTTCATGCCAATTTTCACCACTTCTTCCGTCACTTTGCACTTAAGGGGGTGTTTGGTTCTCGTTCTCTACTAAAAATCAACTTCCGTAATAAACTTGAGCTGAAAGGAAAATTCCTCTCCGACTAAATCAGAACTCTTTTGTGGAAGAGATTAATTCGAAATACACCGAAAGGGTCGAAAGAAAACTTCGAATTTCAGTTTTTGCGGAAATTACTGCCACAAGGCAAACGCTATTTTCCGAATTTTCCCTTTTAGAAAACTAAGTGCAGGTGAAGAGCCCTCCACATACATGTCATTAAATTAAATTACAGCTGAAAATTGTAATCCATCGACTTACAAATCATGAATATGGCAATAAAACATTTCACTTATTGTACCTATTATTCAGGCATGTGGAAATTATCTATCAGGAATGAGGGCATTGCGAAAAAATCAAAGCAAAAATAGCGAGTTTTTCAAAATCTTGGCCAGACCTCGATATCATTGAAAATTATAGTAAAAAATTAGTAAAATTAGCAATCGAAATAAGTGAATATCTCATCAACAGTGATTTCTTTCTTATTCTGTTTCCCAGGCATGTTTTTCATTGACTTAGGTGTTCACAGAAACAAAACATTTTTAGAAATCATTTGAAGATCTAAAGTATGTAAACCTGATGTTCTCCGAAAATAATGACCAAATTATGCTCATGTCAGTTTTTCCAAGAATTTGTACAAAATATAGTTGTCAAATTAGATTACGACTTTTTTATGAAATTATAGCAGACATCATCAGAATCCTTTAACATTTGTAATTTCCAGTACCGCATTTACCCTGATTTCAATTCAAATCAAAGCATGTTAGCAAAGCATAACATTCGTAGAGTGTCTTTCAAGCTCTCCTGCTGCATATCCACAACATTCAGAACATAGAAATGTTGCCAGGGAACTACCCGGCATTATGAATTCCAACTACACTACGATAAAGATCTGAAACTAATGAATGCAAATGACAGGTTTTACTGAAAGAATATATGATACTTGTATAGTTGAACTGCTGAAGTATTGGACTTTTAATTATTTTTGAAACAAATAAAATCAAGAAACGTTTAACATAATGGTGATATAAAACCTGCATTTAATTGTGTAATTAGATCATGAATTTCATAGATCTCTTAAAAACTGATGTTTACACACTCATTTGAAGTTTTGATAATATTGGATTTTTTAATCTCGGAAATAGCAAAAGTTCAATGGATGAAATACTGATAAATTTTGTTTAACATGTTCGAAACTCCATTATATAATTACAAACTTTCAGATAGCCGAATTCGTGTTTCATTTGAGGAAAACCCATTACAATCTATTACTGCTGACAGTTTCTACTATAAAAATGGAAATAGAAGAACAAATTCTACTCTTTTCCCTTTTTTTGCCTTACTATTAAAAATAGTCATAAATTCTATTTTATTTAAGTTGAAAAATATCTAATCTCACCTAGTGCTATATACAAAGCCATTTTTTAGTTAACTATACACTGATCTGTATAGAATCTGGTTTATTGATGATTGTTTCAGTCTTCACAATTTCTTTTAATTTGAAATATATTATTATTAAGTCTGGCTTCGTCAGAAATAGGAATTACAATGAAGGCTAAATTTACATTTTTTACAAAGAAACTACAGATAAGGCAATAAAATAATTAAAGGTCTTAATTCTGGGGAATTTCCAAGGAAGTGGGCTGGGTGGGTCAGGTAAGTTATACATTTACGAAACATTGTTGACAACAGATGTTAATAATATAATATAATATTATTTAGAAATGGATATTGAGATTAAGTACGGGAGATGAATTTGTATCAGTTTGGACGTTTAAGAGATTCGGAGGATTTTTGTTTTTGTTGATTTGGAGGGATTCAAGAAGATATTATTTTTTACTTTTATTTTGTAAATATAAAATTTCGAATGTATTTTTTAATAAGTGGTCTGCAAATGTAGATTTATTTTGTTGTCAATTTTCAAAAGCTTTAGTGTGTTCACGCCATCTTGAATTGAAAGATCTTCCAGTGTGATCAATATAGAAATAGGGGCAACTCCCACAGAAGAGTGGTGTAACCACCACTTAACTTATTGACAACTTATTAAACTGAAAATTAAAGAAAATTGCTCTAAAAGAAGTCTGTCCTACTGACCCCAATCCCATACCTAAATTATACCATACTCTTATATTCAATGGAACCCCCTCACAAAAAATCTCCCAATTTTTACAGAACAGGTACATATATACAGCCTTCACAACAAATAACAAATTATCTAGACATATGAAAAATAACAAAGAGAATACTGACAAAAATTCTAATTCCGGTGTATATAGGTTGAACTTTGGGAGTTGCCTCAATTTCTATATTGGTCACACTGGAAGATCTTTCAATTCAAGATCGCGTGAATACACTAAAGCTTTTGAAAATAAACAAGAAAATAAATCTGCATTTGCTGACTGTTTATTATTAAAAGAAAACCATATACCTCAAAATACATTCAAAATTTTACATTTACAAAACAAAAGTAAAAAACACATCTTCTTGAATCTCTCGAAATCAACAAAACAAAAATTCTCCGAAAATCTTAAACGACCAAACTGATACCAATTCATCTCCCTTACTTAATCTTATATTACCTTATCTGTAGTTTATTTGTAAGAAATGTAAATTTAGTATTTATTGTAATTCTAATTTCTGATGAAGCCAGACTTGGCGAAGCATATATGAAATTAAAATCTGGTTCATATATAAAGCCTCAACCTTGTTCATTTGTATTTATAATCATACTTCTCATTCCCAAGTTGTAATTTAGTATAAAATGAAAATGTGAATGTTTCGATTAATCTACTCGTTTTCCTGTCAAAATATATTTCTTATAAATTTTCTTATGAAAAACTACTAAAAAAAGACAAGAAGTAATCGTTATACAATGATGGGCAAATGTGTGGAACCAAGCAAATATCTCTGGAATTATTAGAGATATCAAAATGAAATTTGGAAGGTGGATACTGCAGTAGATTGCCTATTTCTTTCCAAATTTTTTTACAATTTTGAAATTCCTGTCATACCGGAAGTAATGCCCTGTATAGTATTTTAGTTTCTTATGAAAAATTTTATTGCGAATACAAAATTATCGGGTTTGATATTATTTTTTCAATACCTACCGAGATATTAACAGAAAAGTAATTAAGGGAAGGAAAAAACTAATATCCATTATAGAAATACATAATCATAATTATTAACTAACTAAGTGATTTTCAAAACATTGAAACTTAACTTAACTAAACTTAATGTATTAGATGTTCAAACTGAGCACCGTTTACTTCTTGACAATAAGCAAGTCGGTTTTTAAATTCTCTAGTAACATTAGCTGTTACTTCTGGTGTAATTCTCTGGATGACTTGAGTTATTCTTGCAGCTAATTCTTGCAAATTGTTTGGTCTATCAACATAAACCTTAGACTTTAAGTAACCCCACAGAAAATAGTCTAGTGGATTAAGGTCGGGACTTCGTGCAGGCCATTCATAATTACCCCTTTTTCCAATCCATCTGTGATGAAATGTCCTATCTAAATGATCTCGAACAATCCGCGCGTAATGGGGTGGTGCTCCATCCTGCTGAAACCAGATATTATTTGGTAATTGTCCATTTACCTCCAATGCCGGAATAACTGTCTCCAAGAGCTGTAAATACCTATCTCCATTTAAAGTTTCTTGTAGGAAGAAGGGTCCCAGGATTCTGTTGTTATAAATGCCGGCCCAAACGTTCAATTTTTGGGGATGTTGTGTATAAGCCTCTTGTACCCAATTAGGAGTACTTTGCGACCAGTAGCGGCAGTTATGTCGATTAACCGTACCATTTCTTATAAAATTATTATCACGGTTACAAATATCCATCATCGTTTCACAAAATTGCAATCGTCTGTCGAAATCGTCTTCGGAGAGTTCTTGACAAGGCGAATTTTGTATGAATGATATTTTTCTCGCCTTAATATTTTTCCTACTGAACGACGGCTAATTCCATGCATATTGGTGAGGTCGGTAGTGGATAAATGAGGATTTTCTTCCAAAGATTGAGCTACAACTTCATTACTTGCACTTTTTAACCGTCCACTTTTTGGAAAATTGCTAACTGTTCCACTTGTGTCGTACCTACGCAAAGTGTTCGTCACTACTGCACGGAATATTTGTGTATTCGGATGAACAATATTAAAAAGGTCACAAACTTCATGATGCGTCCTGTTCCTCTCCCCATACCCAATCATCATTAATATTTCTAATCTTTCTCTTTCGCTTAATTCAGCCATTTTACGATCAAATTAAAACAATACAATCTTTTTACGTTCAAATAAAAAAAACTAATAACTTATTTTGACAACTACTGTTACTTCTGCAATGAATTTCATGGACTACTAAACTTGATTCAGATTTAATTTGCGCCTGATTTCAACAAACGCACGTGTTTTCGACTATAGAACAAGCAGTGCTGTTGGCTGTGATGGTATAATGCCAGCGATTGGTCAATAGAAATACAAATCCTTACCGAGCGGTTTGTTTACATCGGCCGTGAATGATATCTGAACCGAGTTTAGCTACCAATTTTTCCTTTCTTTAGTTACTTTTCTGTTAATATCTCGGTAGGTATTGAAGTAAATAATATCAAACCCGATATTTTTATATTCGTAATAAAATGTTTCAACAGAAACTAAAATACTATACAGGGTGTTTCATTGCAAATTTTAAAATCGACATTACTTCCGGTAAAACAGGAAGCTCAAAATTCTAAAAAAATTTGGAAACAAATAGGCAATCTACTGCAGTATCCACCTTCCAAATTTCAATTTGATATCTCTAATAATTCCAGAGATATTTACTTGGTTTCAAACATTTGCCTATCACTGTATATTAGTTTGCTATTATATTTGTTTATTTACTAGACTTTATGAAAGCTGTATGTGCGTAAAAGTCTGCTTACTTACTCCTCCTGACCTTGTCTTCGAATGCTACATGACGGTGTCGGTGTTATTTGACGACAATTCTCATTTAACAATGCATCTCGCTCATTCTCGCCTCTATACGCGTGGGGGCGTCATTGAGAACCATTCGTTTCAAAATACTTTCGACTATTATGTAACATAGACGCAAAAAACTTTACTTTTCAATGCGAAATAAATTTCTTAATCAAATAGTTATCGACCAATAATTTTTCAGGCCCGTAATTGATGTACAAAAGGTTCGAAACGTCCAATTGTAGGGATATGTGTCGCTCAAGCCGATAACAACAAGCATCAGTACACCGAAACAAGATTGCGGTTAGGTCTCCGTTGCTCAGTTGTGATGGTGATCGAGCTCCCTACTGAGTTCTGAGGTGAATATTCAGTATGTGGCCACGATGATTGAGGACAGTCGTATCACGAGTTGCTGTATTAATTGCTAGCTGAAATGTGGGTCGTTACAAAGAAAACATTTACCTGTTATTGCTAAACGTTTTAATAAACTTTTATTATAAAAAGTTTCCCTCGCCCTATCCATCCTTTCCTGTGCATACATTTTTGACTTGAAAAAATACTTAACGCTTATATAATACCTTAAGAAAGTTCTTCCCTGAGATAACTTGAGGTGTCCATGAAAGAGCGCACTTTACAAGCTAATGGTCAAACTTTCCTGTTGCCAACTGGAAACTTTACACATTAATCTATTACAGCATAGACCCGTCGCCTCAGAACGTATAGATGGTAACTTTTTCCACCTTAACATTTACATGATGTTACTCTATCTGGAAAACATAAATCAAATGTAAGTGCTGACTCTGGAATAAAATCGCGTTGCATATGATATGATAGAAGCCATAGCTCCTTTGAATTTGGCGATTATTCAATGTAGAATGAGCATGGTGAAGCTATTAAATGATTTGCGTTTCCTCTCTTTCGAATTTCAAATCTACTAGAATATCGCTTGAGCACTTTCTAATCAAATTAGCACCATTTAAGGAAATATTTCATCCAGTATTTATATATTTAACAAATTTTATATTTTGTATAGCATAGAACAAATTATGCAGTTACTGTCACTTCAGTTTTCTTCATAGTTTTGTTTTTCTCTTGGTGCTCAAAATGTTATAAACGTATTATTTATTTGATACTCACTTATAGTTTTATTTCTCGCATTGTATGCAAAATATTTGAAGTGTTTCAAATTGTATATGTATTATTATTTTAACCCACAAGATGTTTTTCTTCTTATAAACAACTACACACATTGCATTCGAAACAAACCATTTTAACTATAAATTCATTTAAAGATTTTCTACTACTAGTCTTCAAAATCTCTTTCTATAACAACAACAGTTTCAGAAATTTGAACTGTCACTTGAAATTTATATAAAAAACTATTTTATTTACAGTCAGTTATTGCTTTATCAAACGTAATGGAATATATTTCTACTCGGTTGTGTTTTTGTTGCTAAATTGTTTTAATCCCCTCATACAAAGTTATGTGTTTAACAATACTTTTTTCACATACATCAAAATTTTCATACCATCATTTCACAATTTCTTTAGTTACTCTTCACAAAACCTTAAGGTGGCTACACAGGTTCAGTTTTAACAGTAAGTAGTTTTTCGCTTCTGACAGATAATGTGTGCTCATCTACTCTAGCAGATAGTCTCCTGTTTGTTTGGCCGACATACCTTTCGACACAGGTTGATTTTAGGTTTTGAATTTTTGTACCTATGGTTTGGTGTGATTTATACCCAGTAATGTTGTTGAACATGAAATAAGAGGTCGATTATGTGGCTTGGAAGGTTTTCATTATCCGAGATCTGTTGCAGCGCATCTTATATTGGTATACTTGGGTACACGTAACCAGAACTCAGACCAGACTCCTAGAACACACCATTTACAGAAAACCAACTCACACTAATAGATATCTAAATACAGATTACCATCACCTTTCGCGCTAATACAGGGAGTTGCCCATACATTAAAGCTAGAAGAAAATGACGGCTGCTCTTCCACAAAATGGATATACACTCCACGCAGTCAAATAAGTAGTGGAACACAACACGAGACATCATACGCAACTGAAACAAAAGGAGCATGTTGCTGAACAACCAAGGACCACCCTACCGTATATCAAGGGAACAACCAGCAAAATCGGTCGAATTCTAACGAAAGCACAACATTACTACCGGGTATAATCATACCAAACCATAGGTACAACCTTGAAAAATCCACAAACTAAAGTCAAATTAAAAAATAGGGGTACATACACAGTATTGCGTGTGAAACCTGTGACAAAAGATACGTCGGCCAAACAAACATGTGAATCTCTGCTAGATTAGAAGCGCACAAAATATGTGTCAGAAACAAACAACGTCTGCTCTATTTGAACTCCAACTACAGACTGGCGACAAAATAGATGTTGACAGCTGCAAACAAATTAAATAGCTGACACAACGAATTATGAAACAATGATTGTACGAGAGGCAATTGAAATTGAAAAATCCGGATAATTGAACAGAACAGATGACGCTCTGCACCTACCCAATACTTGGAAAACAGTAATCAAATATTGCAAAACGGATATCACAACTACAACCAATCAGCGTCGCTACAACCTCCGAGACAAAGGCATATAAATAGTGCGGACACAGCAGCTCTCGGTCTATTACGTGACAACGCATTGATAAGGCCAAGTGACACCTTGACAAAACGTCTGCAAGTTTCCAGGAATTCATCCGATTAGTTAATAATTGATGCCACCTGGGATCGATTGTAAAATGACGATCTTTTGGCACTAAACTCCAGATATATTAGACTGAAGCCTTAGATGTTTCAGAACTACCCCCTGTATTTGGTTATGTTTTTTAATTTCTAGAGATGAGTTAGTAAAACTGCTTGTGTCAAAAAGCTTGTAGTTGTTATGTTCCAAAACAGATATTCTTATCGACAGTTTTTTTCCACAGCCCTTTCCGCCCTTATCTGCGTCTGTTGTTGTTTTTAATTGAGATTATTAATTATAATTCTTGCAGTACAGTAAGGCCTTGAGAAAAAATTGCGTTCTGCATTTCAGTAATCGATATAAAAGAAGCATAAAAACAAAACATTTCAAGAAATTTAATTTCATTCTCTAAAACTCGGGGAACTATAAACAGTCCATGAACTAAAAACTAAAAATTTGTCTCCGTTCTACAACTGCTGCTAAAAGCTCTCGAAACCGTTTCAGATGAGAAAATCGTTCAACATGAAATATGATTTTGATTAATCCCATTCAACCTATAAAACAATTATTCCTGAGCACAATTGCAAACAATTCAAATTGATAACTGATCAGTTATTTCTCTTCTGTCAGTTGATGGCAAATAAAACGAGATAAGTGGCCTGTGTGAGGCATATGTTGCGACTGCAATTTTGCTTAATTGCACCATACTGTGTAATAAATGTGCGAGCATAAAAATGTAGGAAGCTACGGAAACATCGGGCCATAACGCAGATATCGCAATACGAGACATCACTTCAGTGAAAATTGTCGAATTTATGTTTACAAATTTGTTAAAATGTTATGACAGCTGTTTTTGGGTTTGTGAAATTGGTCGGAATTAATGAATATTGGATTGCTGCACTCCAACCAGCTTTTTTATCCATTATATATAAAATAATTTCATACCGAGGCAAATAGAACAAAGTCAGTCAGGTGAATAAACGAGAGCATAGAGAATTTTTTGGAATCTACATTTAAACATTTATTCTGTGGTACGTAATACCCACGCTGTTGCATTAGTCGCTATGCACTAAATCTGGACACTGTTTTAGAAGTCTGATTTTTGGGATAGATTAATTCTTAAAAAAGTATTTAAATTTTTGGATCTGCTGCACCTTATAATTGTTATACGGTAGAATAACTTTGAAGACAACTTCTGTCACAACTTTGTAGTTGACAGAAGAAGCTCAATAAAGGAGTCCGCAGAATCCTTAGATCAAAAGTGCTCGTGGGCACAAAGCTCCAGAGCCAATAGTTTAGGATCTACAGCCCTCTAAAGTTGACGTGGTCCAGAATCCTTATGGGAAATGAGTTTCGGCTGAATTTTTTCAAATTAAAGTATGTGATAGCTCTTGAAGAGTAGATCGAAAGTGGTCATGGGAACAAAGCTCCAAAGCCAATAGTTTAGGATCTACAGCCCTCTAAAGTTGACGTGGTCCAGAATCCTTATGGGAAATGAGTTTCGGCTGAATTTTTTCAAATTAAAGTATGTGATGTCTCTTAAAGTGTAGATCGAAAGTACTCATAAGAACAAAGCTCCAAAGGTAATAGTTTAGGATCTACAGCCCTCTAAAATTGACGTGGTCCAGAATCCTTATGGAAAATGAGTTTCGGCTGAATTTTTTCAAATTAAAGTATGTGATAGCTCTTGAAGAGTAGATCGAAAGTGCTCATGGGAACAAAGCTCCAAAGCCAATAGTTTAGGATCTACAGCCCTCTAAAATTGACGTGGTCCAGAATCCTTATGGGAAATGAGTTTCGGCTGAATTTTTTCAAATTAAAGTATGTGATAGCTCTTGAAGAGTAGATCGAAAGTGCTCATGGGAACAAAGCTCCAAAGGCAATAGTTTAGGATCTACAGCCCTCTAAAATTGACGTGGTCCAGAATCCTTATGGGAAATGAGTTTCGGCTGAATTTTTTCAAATTAAAGTATGTGATAGCTCTTGAAGAGTAGATCGAAAGTGCTCATGGGAACAAAGCTCCAAAGCCAATAGTTTAGGATCTACAGCCCTCTAAATTTGACATGGTCCAGAATCCTTATGGGAAATGAGTTTCGGCTGAATTTTTTCAAATTAAAGTATGTGATAGCTCTTGAAGAGTAGATCAAAAGTGCTTCTGGGCACAAAGCTCCAGAGCTAATAGTTTAGGATCTCTAGCCCTCTAAAGTTGACGTGGTCCAGAATCCTTA
Source organism: Octodonta nipae (assembly GCA_034190945.1). Lineage (NCBI taxonomy): Eukaryota > Metazoa > Arthropoda > Insecta > Coleoptera > Chrysomelidae > Octodonta > Octodonta nipae. The sequence continues at coordinate 14,119,689 of CM067216.1, forward strand.
TGGGAAATGAGTTTCGGCTGAATTTTTTCAAATTAAAGTATGTGATGGCTCTTGAAGTGTAGATCGAAAGTGCTCATAAGAACAAAGCTCCAAAGGCAATAGTTTAGGATCTACAGCCCTCTAAAATTGACGTGGTCCAGAATCCTTATGGGAAATGAGTTTCGGCTGAATTTTTTCAAATTAAAGTATGTGATAGCTCTTGAAGAGTAGATTAAAAGTGCTCCTGGGAACAAAGCTCCAGAGCCAATAGTTTAGGATCTACAGCCCTCTAAAGTTGACGTGGTCCAGAATCCTTATAGGAAATGAGTTTCGGTTGAATTTTTTTCAAATTAAAGTATGTGATAGCTCTAGAAGAGTAGATCAAAAGTGCTCATGGGAACAAAGCTTTAGAGTCAATAGTTTAGGATCTAGAGCCCACTAAATTTGACGTGGTCCAGAATCCTTATGGAAATGGCTTTCGGCTAATTTTTTTCAAATTCAAGTATGTGTTAGCTTTTAAAGAATAGATTAAAAGTGCTCATGGGCACAGAGCTCCTGAGCCAATGGTTTAAGATCTGCAACCCTCTAAATTTGAAGCTATTTCCCATAGGATTCTGGGCCACTTCAACTTTAGAGGGCTGCGGATCCTAAACTATTGGCTCTGGAGCTTTGTGCCTATAAGCACTTTTCATCTACTCTTCAAGAGCTATCACATACTTAAATTTCAAAAAATTTGTCCGAAAGCCTTTTCCCATAAGGATTCTGCGGGGTCCTTTGTTGGAACGCATAAATATCGCTATTCGCTATTAAATTTTCAACCACTTGTTTGAAATCTAAAAGACTTAAATAAAATAAAAACGCCTGCCCACGATTTTGAAACAAACAATCTTTTTATGTCGGATATTTCTATTAAACGGAACTTCAAAGGAAATTCCTACTTTAAAAAACATTTGTGGCTGATTATGTTTTTGGAGTTTTTGGAAAAAATAAAGACTAAAAAAGAGTCACTCTAAATACACATAAACTATATTTGCGCGAAACTAATTATACTAGTACATCGGCGCCCCATGTAAAACGGTTCGATTTTTCAAATTGTGGTTTCTTTATGTAGTTCTTGTGTTCATTAATTCGTACGTTTAATGCTCTCGATGTTTCTCCAATATAAAATTTATTGCATTCGCAAGGAATCTTGTATATGCAGTTTTCAGAGTTCTGAATTTTGTTGGATGGTTGCTAGTTTTCCCGAAAATCCTAGATGTCGGTTTTTACATCACGCGTCTGCAAATTTACCAATATGTATAAAATACACAAATAATTGTTCGAGAGGACATTCTAGTGTGGAAAGCGTAACTAATGAAGGTTCCCGACTAGAAACAATATATATCTTATATATTGTCTTGCGTACAAAAGAATGACACCTCAAAGAGGGTATTCAATATTTGAAGTAACTTGAAAATTTTATCGTGACAGTCTAACTTAAGAGTTAGGGGAGAACAGCAATTACATGGAACGGCTCCAGATCCAGAACCTCTATGTGCTAGTTTCCCCGAAAATCCTTGATGACGGTCTTTACATCTCGGGTCTACAAATATGTGTATTTGCCAAACGTATACAGCAACTATTTGTTTGATTTGCAATGGAAATCACTGCAATTATTTATTTTGCTAATGGGCACTCGGCTCAAAATCCCAATATTTCAAATCGCAACAACTGCAGTGCTAGCTTCACATATTGCCAAAGATTCAAAGTCTACGTCCGCAGGTTAAACGTAAATACGTATAAATCAAATATTCCAATTTAAATGCATACAAACTTCGTCTTGTTCCATCTTTTAGCGATAGCCGTTTCGCAGCAGACGAAACCAAAACCCATTCGCAACACATATTCATCGAGGCATTGGTCTGAATATTTACGAACGGTTTCACTAACATGTAACAGGTCGTGTATGTTTGAAATCAATCACTACTCTGACAGTAAGCCTTATTATTGCCTATGCTTATGCTAACACCTACATCGACAATCGATTGGTCAGTTTCCCACAGGCCCCGTCCAGAAAACACGCTGATATTGTGCTGTTGATGCTGTTCAATTTAGTCAGAAATGTTCTGGAAAGTTTTCGGAATTAGCAAATTTTGACAGATGAGCGTTCAAACATTTCGTTCGTTAATTTTTACTAGCGTGGTGGAATTAATGGAAATTGCGTTTCAACCGAAATATGGTTTCCACTTTCAGGTTTCTCAATTAATTAAGTCTGAGGGAGACGTTAGGAAATATGACTTTAAGTTGGCAAAGAAACATAATTAAGGAAAATTAATAGATTAATCTACCAGGGTGAAAAGGGAGGACTTAGAAAATTGATTATTTGATTCAAAAACACGAATAACATTTTTTATGTTGTGATTAATAACAATGAGCGTTTTTATGAAGTGGCACTGAATTAATATACACGAAATTTTACGAATAAAGTAACAGGAATAATTGTATTTGATATTAGCTTCGTAAATAGTGATCGATTTTCTTTCTTTTGTGTAGCAGTCTTCTTGGTTAAAATGTTTATAGTTATTTTCAGGAATTTGGTACAAATTTTTACAAAAATAATATTGTAAAATATTTGGTTTCGATTAATATTATTTTACGATAAACTGGCAAATTTTATTTATTTATTTATTTAGACAGTTCCAAGTCAACATTGATTCAAATTCAAATTCGCAACATTCGATTCGATTTGTACATACACTACGCTTATAGTTATAGTTAATTCGCCATTTCAATTATTCCTAAAACCACTGACAATCACAGGATTATCAGTTTCATAAACCCTCGACAAAATACTCCACTTTTTTTCAATATTATCTTCCCAGTCATAAAAATCTACATCCTTCTACATTTAATGTATTGCACTGAATTGATAAAACTAGTTTAAATATTTTCCCAGATATTCTCTGAATTTCTGAAAATTTTTCAAGTAAGTTTTAAAAAAATCGTCTTTGTAGAATCAAAGTAATGCGGCATCATTTTTTATTAATTTTCTCTCTCAATTGCTTCAAATTTTCTGTAATACTCGACCCAGAAATAACAGCCATCTAATATAAGTGCTCTTAGAATTATTCTTATTTACTCACGTCAAAACACTGTTGTCAGTACACTTCTTCTTCTAAACTTGAATACTGACTGGAGCAGGGGCGGATCCAGGATTGTCATTGGGGGGCTTGATCTCGTTGGTGTGGGGGCTTGACGTCACTAAAAGTTTATTTTAGCACAAAAAACACTAAAAAACATACCACTCAGATGATTTGGGGGGGGGGGGACTTTAGCCCCTTAGCTCTCCCCTGGATCCGCCAGTGGACTGGAGGTCAACCAGTTCATGAACAGTTTTTGTTTATTAAGCATCCCAAATTAGTTTTAATAGGGGAACATTCACATTGATTTTACACTGGTTGCCAATAGTGACAAACCTTATTTTTCTCAGTCAGTTCAACTGAAAACTTTCCCAAATTTCCTTTTCTGCACTCTAACACTCTCTAATCGGTTTCTCAGAAATCACATTTGTAGACAAAACCCGAATAAATAACTAAGCTATTTACACCAGCAACCATTAGAAAATTTTGCAGGAATTCATCTCTTACGATCCAAGTACGATAAACTGTCATAAAATTCTTTTTACAGGAAATATCACTCATTCGAGTGTATTCTATTCGAGAATTAAAAATACCAACGAAAAATTCTCGGAAATCATTTCGTTAACATTTCAAAAATATTCTTTCTTTCCTATGTATGTAAAACTCTTTGATTATTTCACTTCTTCTTTACCGACGTTTCGTTAATTTTCTTTCAACATCTGAATCAATATAGCCGAGCAGGCTCGAGTCTTTTGAATATCGCAACTTTTTTCTCATATTTGTATAATAGATTGTGGAATGCTATAGGAGAGTTTCCTTATAAAACTGCGTGTAAACAATTTTTCGGCAATACTTACAATAATAAGCACCAAGGCATGAACTGAAGATGAATTGAACAAATTGACAAACACCATTTTCTTTTGAAGGAAAAATATGTAATTTCTCAGAGGCAATTTGGGGGCTGTCTTGTTTTTCTTTTCATAAAATTACACATAATGTTCTTTTCCTTTTACGATTTTAATTGTGATAATATAAAACAAATTTGGTAAAATGACGACGTTTCGGCAGAGTCACACCTGCCCTCTTCAGGTCGATTCGCATGATTCTCGTAGCCTTCTGCTTTCGCTTCTAGTCACTCGAAAAGGCCAAAATCCAAGCAAGTAGGATCGACAAAAATCTCCAACTGCAACTCATTCCGCGTGAAAAGACATCGAGATGTCCGAAATTCTATGGGTTGCCAAAAGTACATAAAGAAGGTGCACCTTTGAGGCCAATAGTAAGCTAAATTGGATCCCCAACACAACACCTAGCTAAATACCTAGCCCAACAACTTCAACTGTTTGCAGAAGGGGCTGACTCATATGTGAAAAATTCGACACATTTCATCGAAATTCTTAGAAAAACGGTCTTACAACCAGAGTGTCTTCTTGTAAGTTTTGACGTAGTGTTCCTTTTCACCAACATCCCTATCGACGAAGCATTGGATATCATAATAGAAAAATACAAACCACCTCAACACCTTGTAGACTTAACAAGGCACTGTCTGATGAACACCTATTTTATCATCACAAAATAAAATTTACCATGGAGTTTGAAGCCAACAATCAACTGTCATTCCTTGATGTTCCCATAAATAGGAATAAAGATGGAACCCTTGGCCATACAGTATATAGGAAAGCAACTCACACCAACAAATACCTTCATGCTAATTCTCATCACCACCCAGCCCAACTACAAGCCGTCGTCAAGACTTTAGTAACCAGATCACAAAGACTAGCTGACCAGGATAACATCAAACAGGAAATGGAAAGTTTAAAAACAGCTCTGAGACAAAACGGGTTTACAGACCGAAATATACAAAGAGCCCTAAAGTCAAAACCGAGACAAACAGACGAGGAGCATGAGACACCAATAACCAAGGCTTATTTACCGTATGTCAAGGGGACCACGGATAGTATTGCTAGAATTCTACGGATACACAATATCGATACTATTTTCAATACAGAGAGAAAAATAAGCACGGCAACTAATAGAAGAATTCAAGCTAGACGTGATGAACACCAGAACGCTGTAAGAAAGCAGGAAAAAACAACATCCATTGCGGAACACGCCACCACGATGTCACACCGAATAGACTTTGAGAACACCAGAGTACTGGCAAATATAGAACACCCGAAATCAAGACTCGCAATTGAAATAGCGAAGAGGCCTCACAGTCTAAACGCACGCAATGAAATCCAGAACTTATCGAATTGTTGGAAAATTCTATTAAACACCGTACCGGCCCGAACCCGTCCAATAACTACTCAACCGGAAATAACAAATCAGCAGGCGGGAGGCGTGATTTGTTATTTTCAGTTATTAGTTATTTCAATTGCCTCTCTTACGAGTCTTGATTTCGGGTGTTCTATATTTGCCAGTACTCTGGTGTTCTCAAACTCTATTCGGTGTGACGTTGTGGTGGCGTGTTCCGCAATGGATGTTGTTTTTTCCTGCTTTCTTATAGCATTCTGGTGTTCATCACGTCTAGCTTGAATTCTTCTGTTAGTTTGCCCCACATAGGTTTTATGACAGTCTGCACATGGAATCTCGTACACTCACTGTTGTTCTAAAAGGATCCTCGTCTTCGGAGCAATTGAAATAGCGAAGAGGCCGCACAGTCTAAACGCACGCAATGAAATCCAGAACTTATAGGATTGTTTGAAGATTCTATTAAACACCGTACCGGCCGAACCCGTCCAATAACAACTCAACCAGAAATAACAAATCAGGAGGCGGGAGGCGTGCCTACTGAGCGCCCAGGGCCAATCACACGCAGCCGGTCACGGTGCCAACCAATAGGCGCCGAGCCGCGACTATATAACACCGTGCGCGCTCCTGAAAATATCAGTATTCGACTAACTAGAAGCGAAAGCAGAAGGCTACGAGAATTATGCGAACCGACCGAATATATATATATATATATATATATATATATATATATATATATATTAGCTTTATTTTTCCATTGGTTTACATGTTGTTTCTCCTTTAAGCTACAATTTTTAGCCATATGATCACCATCACAATATACACATTTTGGTTAAATTTTACACACTTTTTCATTATGGTTAAATTCTGCACAGTTGATACAAATTGTTGAATCTGCAGCACTGGTACCCGATGTAAATCTTGCAATTACTTTTTGAAATATGTTCATAAAAGTTTCTACTGTTTCTATGTTAAGGTTTCATTTTTCGAAATAGGAACTATGTAAATTCCTGGCTCCATTACTTCCAAATAAGGTGAAGTAGAAAGACATTCTGAAATATTGCAATTATAGATGATGGTCTAAGAGTTTCAGTATTTTAAGGAGTTTAAATTCCCGAAAGAACAGCGAGATTAGCTTGGTAGAAGTTATGCAAAATTAACAATGTGACGCTTCAGTGATTTTTCTACTTAACTAGCAAGAGAGACATCAAAATATCTACTTTGTCAGTGTCTTTTAAATTCAACTCAATCAAGCTCTGCCGAGAAATGTAATTTGCGAGCGACACTGTATACATAAAGCCCGAAATGGCATTAAATGAACACATTATAGCTGACAGAATCTCATTAAAATACCTTTCCTATCAAGTAAACCTCATCATGCCGGACATTAAATTCAAAATGAATGATGAAACCTCCTAAGCTAATAGAGAAAATGAACATCCTTATACATAATCAATCAACATGGCGTACATCTCCGATATTATCAATCATCTATCACGTATATAATGGCACTTTTGCCTATTGCTCGCAAGGATCCCACTCCTTGTCTGTCTGTTTCGCTCTTCGAATTTCTCAGGGTTTAATCTTGATCGAAAGCACTTTTTTAAACCACTCTTATTCCAGGAGGAAGACTGCGATCCACTTCACTTCCTATCACGTCTCACTTTATCTGCGAAGTTGTCGTAAACATACTTCTGCATACTGCCGGAATACGAATGGCGAATTCCCCAAAATGAAATAACTACCAGCCTTTTGATTTCTTAACGGAACTTTTTTTTCACTGACGTTATCGCAACTTGAGCAAAGAACTCACTTTAAACTCTATTATAGGAGTCCTTTCAAAGTGAATCTAACCCAATTAAGTATTTTACCATACTAGATTTTCAAAATATATTTCCCTCGTGAAAATGGCATGCTCAGCTACAGAGCTTCTGAATTAGAAAAACACAACCAGATATCTGTATGTACATGAAACAAAGGCAGCAAAAATTATAAATTTTGAAATTCAGTGTTCACGTTCATGGTATTATTTATTATTAGAAAGATGATGGCTTTTTTGGCAAAATAATTTTTCGGCTTGTGTTTAGTATCTTCCCTATTTTGTTATTCCATTTAGAAATTATATTTATAAATGTTGAGTTCATTGGTCTGGTTTTTATTATTGCATTTTTGCTATCCTACAAGTTGTCCTAATTTTCATATCGTAGTTAATCAGGAAGTGTTAATTAGAATTAGAGTTCAACAAATCGTAAAAATGACTATACAGTGTGGAACAGCCAAATGGAATAAATTTGATAACGAATAAAGGAGGGCATGTTGGGCTTGGACACGTCGATTTGTATTTTCAAATGCGCACTTTTTCAACAAACAAAAAATATATAGGGTGTGTTATGTGACAGTGTCCAATACCACCTTTGTTATTTTAAATGCAAGCCCCTGTATATTATTTCATTTTTGGATTCTCCAAAAAATTCTGGAAAAAAAAAGAAAATTATTTTATTTCACAACTCGCTACATTACACTAAAAACCTAATAAGTAATACTGATTATTTCTTAATAATTTAAAAAAAAACAAAAAACTATTAATGTCAATGTAGGAGATTTTGAAAATGCTCGCCGCTAACGTTTTGGAAACATGCTAATCTAGCATAGAAATGTCTTCTAACGTTACATTTCGGCTTGACTGATCTAATCGAAAGCCTGGTTCGTCTTTTTAGGTCATCTAAGTTGAGGCGTTTAGTTTTGTTCTTAGTACTTTTAACATATCCCCAAAAACAGTAGTCCAATGGCGTCAAATCAGGAGATCGTGCTGGCCATTCTATCGATCCACGCTTCCCAATCCACCGATTTGGAAAAATTTCGTTCAGGTATTGCCGGATATTGAGTTCGTAATGAATCGGTGCTCCATCTTGCTGAAACCAAATTGTATTGGCAGGGACTTGTTGGTTTACTGGATCAGGATATAAGTTTGTCAACGACATTATTGTGGAGCAGCTCTAAATATTTATCTCCATTCAAGTTGTCATCAATGAAAAAGAGACCTACGATATGATTTCCTACAATTTCTGGCCAAACATCCAGTGAGGATTCTCATTAGACCAATAGCGGCAATTTTGGCGATTAACATGACCGTGAAGAGTAAATGTGCTCTCATCAGAAAACCTTCATCATTAGTTCACAGAAATACTTTCTCCTATCGAAATTCCATGAGCTTCCAATAATAGTAGGGATGCATTTTAATTTCCTTTAATACTCGAAAAATTGATGTGTGGCTAACGTTGAACAGTGGGGCTGCTTTTGGACCAGTATGTTTTCTTGAAACTCAAGCATAACATCCAATTTCGTATTATCACTTACAGCATTGGCAGCTACTTTTTTTTATCTGTCTTACATGACCAAGCTCGCGAAACTGCTGTTCTATTTTGCTAATTGTTCCTTGGGATACAGGTGACAAATTTGGAAAATTTTCGTGTTATCTCCATAACCAATCCTTTGTAGAATGGTTATTTTGTGCATTTCTGTTAAATGAAGCATTTTTGCTGATATTATAAAGTACAGTTAACGAAATTCAAACGACAATAGCACTGACACTGACATGAACGCAGATAACAAGATGCTAAGGCTATGAGTTTTGACGAAAACAAACAAAACTGTTTTTTTTCAAATCAGTAAAAAGAAACGCAGAAATGGTTTTTGCGTACTATCTCAATATCAAGAGCTAATTGGGAATTAAGTATTTAGTTTATCCCGACAAATTTGTGAAATAAAATAAATTTATTTATTTAATGTTAATTTTAGAATAAATCTGAAAATACTTAAATTTCTGAAACAGTTGAAGATAGGTGTAGCACATGAATTATGTTTAGAATTATCTGGAGAATCCAAATAAATAAATAATATATAGGGGCTTGCATTTGAAATAAGACAGTTGGTATTGGCCACTGGCACATGACACACCCTATATAATTGTTTTTTGTTGAAAAAATGGGCATTTAAAAATACAAACCGACGTGTCTAGGAGTTTTTTCCTACAAGCCCTCCTGTATTCGCTATCGAATTTATTCCATTTGGCTGTTCCATACTGTATACTTTGAATTATACTTAGTTCAAAATAATTATATATTTTGGTGGAGTCGCCGAACATATATTTGCTATTTTCAATAGCATTATTTCAATACTTTTTTTATTGCAGTTTTTCCTTTATTTTTGAAATACGTTTCAATTTATTTCCTAAAGAACACTGAAAATAAATATCTGAGCAATGGTACAATTATTGTATCACTCAGATGGAAAAGTCAGCCTTTGTCAAAATATTAATCAAAAATATACCATATGAAGCTGTTGTTATGCATTAACGTACAAAATTCGTATATATTGAAATATTTTTTGTCAGAATCAAAATATGTGTCACGTTTGAATTTCATTCATATCAAAATTATTCGTGGAATTTTTTATTGGTATTGCCCTGTTTGAAATTAATTCAACAACTGTGATCGCTGCAAGTCAAAAGTCCATTTCAATTTGCAAAAATTATATTTCACGCCGACCGATAACTTTAAATAGAAACTATATTATTTGTGTGATTTAAATATTTAAAATACTTGAATATGATTATAAATTTTTAATTGAAAATTGATAAAGTATGATGTTTGCATTATATTGTATAGGCCAATTTCCCGCTTCGGTTGGATGCAAAAGTGGCCAAAAGTTTTTATATAAAATGTCAATTAACAGTACACTGCAACACATTTTACGAAAAACACGTTCCTTATGTTTCAAGTGAAAACTGAAACGTATTTCAACTGTTAGGAGCTTCAGCATATCGGTTGACGTTTTCACATGTTCATGGAACCGTGATGTTTCCGAAGTCCCCATTCAAAAACTCAGGGTTGGTATGGATTTAGGCTGAGGAAAGCTATACTGTACTTGAAAAAAACTAAGTCAGGCAAGTAGTAACCAATATGTTGTAAATAATGTAAAATGGAGTTGAGTAGTGTAAAAAGTAGTTAAATCTTAAAAGATCGTCGAGAGGAGCTGGTGAGATAAAATTTGTAGCATCTACTGGGTAATTTTGAGAGTTATGTAACCTATTTTAAAGATGGTCTATTAGAAGCTAAACAGCTGTTAAAAATTTAGGCTATAATTTATTTGCTTACAATGAGCGTTTAATTAAACAATTAAGTATTTGTCAATTATGCTGGAAAAAGGTCTGATGGTGCCTTATTTGTCTTGCATGACCAAATGATTGGATGTACGTGAAATAGTATACTATAAAAACATTAGTCATTTATAGATCAAGAAAAACTAGTGACAGCGAAATAATAATTCTTCTGGAATTTTAAAATTTTCTATATGTGATAATCAGCATCAATTATACTTTGAAATCACAAGAATAGTAGTATGTATAGAACAACTAAGATGAAAGCTGGGCAACGCTATCACAATAGTGAAAGAAAATCCTGACAGTCGTTGAATTTCGTGTAACCAGAATCATAAGCAAATAGATGTGAGGACAATGCAAACAGATCTTCAAAGGTTAGATATGGTCCCGCTCTAACGCCGTGAGTTTATCGATACGATTTTGGTATATATTTTTTATTAGCTTTTGAAAATGATTTAAATTCCTATATTACATGACGAGCTCTTTTATTGGATACTTTAATGTTTTTATTTTCACACTCTGGTTCCGTTCAGTTCTTGGATTTATTCAAAAACATAGGTTAACTCACAACAATTTATTTCCACTACTTTAATTTATATTCACAGAACTATTAACAATTTATTTTGAACACCTGATCTTTACTGTACGGCAATTGAATACAGAATGAATCCTATCGCCAGCTGTCCGTATTTATATATTTCTTCTCGGAATACACTTCTTCGAGAACTTCATCCAAGCTAGCCCCGACCTCAATGCGCTAGACGAACAACATTTTGAATTCGCCGAAATATCGACATTGCCCCCTCCTTAAGACCATTCCGTCCCGGAATGTACCAAAATCCTTCCTGGTGTGGCAATATTTGCAGGACTCTCCATTTCGTCAACGGGAAGTTTGGTAGAAGTAACAGTCAACGCTCTTTGAATCTGAGATGCGGATATTGAGACAGCATACAAGGACATCGGTGCCACTGAATCAAAAGATAGTTTCCATCATACTTCTCACCACCTCCCAATTCAGTCCATCCGAGCGGCATGGTATCTTTGGGACCGCCAATTTCATCAGGTTCTTCTCCAGTCTCACAGGCCTTAATTCTACCAGAGTCTTCCAAAGATCGGTTTATGTTGGCTTGTTCTTCGAGAATGTTTTCGTTACTACATAGAAGATGTCTCTGCTCCCCACTTGTTGTTTGTCTTCTAGATGAAGGACCTTTCCCACCACAGGTTCTTGCTCCCTTATCTTCTGGAACTGGCCGTACTGCAAACATCTTAGCTATTCCACCTCATGTCCGGAGATCTCACTATGAGCCAGGGAATATTCTATAGGCACCTCAAACAGGTCTCGGGGTTCCTCTCTGGTCACGCCGTGCTCCACTTTCTGCCCAACAAAGTACATTGCCATACACTGTTCGAAGGTCATCTCGTCATCGGGTGGTTGAATGCTGCTGCTGACTTGGGCTTGGTCAACTTCGCCGTCCTGACTTCCGGTATAAGTGGCTAACCTGTTGAAATGTACCACTATTCATTTTCCTTCATTCTGTAGACAACATTGTTGATCCTCTTTACTATTTGGTAAGGCTCCTTCCAAGATCTTTGTAGCTTGGGCGAATACCCTACACAACTGTAATGTTTTTATTTTCACACTCGGGTTCAGGTCAGTTCTTGGATTTATTCAAAAACACAGTCTAACTCACTATAAATTATTTCCACTACTTATTTATATTCACAGAACTATTTACAATTTATTTTGAACACCTGATCTTTACTATACGACAATCGAATACATATTGAATCCTATCGCCAGAATTTTCCAGATCGGCAAAGAGCAGCCGAGAGATTTCCTTCATGGACTAGATTTCTACGAAAACTTCATAAAAGCAAGCCGCCGACCTCGAACCGCCAGACGAATATTTCGAATTCGCCGAAAAACTGGAATTCCAGCTTCCACGAATTATCGGAGAAATTCCCGTTACAATACATTACTTACTTACATGTATAATTTTTAAATATTAATTTTTTATATTGGCCCTCAATAGGATTAGAATCTTGAGACCTTGCAAAAAATGTTTTAATTCAATTTTCATATGTGCATAGACGGTGACAGTGATTTCCATAATAGTCAAAATGAACTAAAAGATACCGATAAAATGGAAATAAAATTTTTGTGATGTGAATTCTCAATAATCCTTACACAGACTAAACAGGCATTTTAATAATTATGAATTGTTAATTACTGTATTTAATCATGCACGCTAATTCCGGAAATGTGTCGTAATTCGTCACTTATTTATCCAAAACGTCACTTTCCCTCTCTTCCGCAATTTGCATGTTGACGAACACAATGCTCTATAGAAACGAAGGGGACAAAGAAACTATCATGGCAGATGCTATCACGAAAAGATAAATCAACTGCTGTTTCCCCTGGTATTTCGAATTTGTCTTCACTTCAGGTACAAATGATTTATTATTTGTCTCACCAAAAATACTAATAAACCCTCATCCAGAGCAACGGAAATATAATACTCCGCGGAGTTGTATCAGATCGTTCGCATTAAGGCTGTGCCATTTTATGTGAAGAAAGAACCCGTATTGCAGCACTCCCGAGCAAAGTAAATAGGTCTTGTTATTTGCCGACGTTGCGGCATGTCTCTGGAAGATACGTCTCTAACACAGAAGGGAAATTTTACACACACGGCGATAAACATACACCTCCGGGGGAGGGCTGCGACAGAATTAACTACATTTAGTATATTCACAAATATTCATGAAAACCAAATCGGTACACATGGCGGGTTTATAGAGTGTTACATATTTTACTACAATCCTCTAACATGTCTACAAATATTACCAATATGTGGAGAAAAACTTTCTAGTCTTCCTGTTTACATTGTGTAATGTCTTGAATCTCACATTACATATAATATCCAAAAAAATGTATGAATTAAATGTTGTGATTTTAATTTAATGCTGGTTCAAAGCAAGTATGTAATTCACGAAGGACCTTTAGCGGAACAATCGGTAAAACATTGTACCGTCGCGTAAATGAAATCACCACGTAAAAGTTAATCACTGACCTTCTCAGTCGAAGCCCTGCAGGTGGTGTTTTCTTGGTTCCTCTTTCTTCAGAGGCTAGCCCCGCAGCAGCAGAGAAGTTGTTGTTTTCTGAATGATACTTGTGGCATATTTTTCAATGTCTAAGTGCTTCTTGGGAAATAACACCACAGTTTAAAGAAATTGCTGTATATTCCTAACGTTTCGGGGTCTAGATCAGACCCCGTTGCCAATGGTTAAGAAACGACGGCTTAAAAAGACACAATTCTAAGATGTAAATTAAAATATTTGACAATGGGTAGCACAGAAATTTCTAAAGATCATATAATCATAAAGTTCCTTTCAAATTGGAAGAATTTGAAAGGGAGTTCTTTAGAATTTTATGTGGCGTTCCTAGGTGCGACTTTGTTATAAGAAAGAACTTTGTTGATTCAGTGATCCCATTAAAATCATAAGGAAAAACCTAGGGAAAACCTTATGAACTATCTCGAAACTTTTGGAATATACAGCAATTTTCTTTAAACTGTGGAGTTATTTCCCAAGAAGCACTTAGACAGAGAAGTTGTTGTTCTTAAACTAAACCTGGACGACACATTCCACAAAAAATAGCGACGTATTGTTCATCGATTGAGTAAACAAACAAATCCGGGTTTTACAAACAAATGGTGCGCTTTTGTAAACACAAAAGAAACAAATGAAAGCGGTTTATCAGTTGTTACGACCGGAACTAACAACTTGCGAAATCGTAACACATAACAACAAAAAGCGGCTGTCTTAAAACGGAATCAAAAGCAGCGTTCGATTAGATCGGAAGTCAAAACACGAATCACGTACAAATATAAATTAGCATTGGCGTGGCGGAAAGTTTTCAAAAAAGGTGCAAAAGTTTAAAAATCAATTGAAATTCAATCAACTTTACAAACTAAGAATAAACAAGTTGCTGGGACGCAACCCATTGTTTTACTTTATGATTTTGACTTAGATACTGGACCACAACCGTTAATATTTACCCATAACTGTCAACCACGCATTTATTAATGACTTAACGTCATCTTCCGTCTGTTGTCACTACGGCCCAGGTCTGGAGAATTTAGTGTTGCGCAAATGCAAGACCAAGATGAGACTTAGGGAGCCTTGGTATTGGTCTTACGTCAATACACAAGTCCAGCAAGTCTTGCAATTAATTTAGGCTTGAGGTCTTTCTAGTTTTCATTTTTATTTGCAAGACTGCAAGCTCAAGACCGATTTTGGGCAACACTACTGAACGTCTTGAATAAACTAACATTAATCCGTATGCTACGCCCCTGGTTTATTTATAATAATAAAAAAAATGACAATAAGTTTATTTTTCGTCATATTCTGCGCTAGCAATTCCAATTCCTCAAGGTAAATATTTTTCCCATATCTGTAAACTAATCATCTACTACTGACTTTCGTCTACTGTCACTTGGGGCTAAATCTGGAGAATCAGGCAGGTGTTCTACCAACTGCAGGTCTATTGGATGCATTAAAGCCAATGTTTTCTTACACTTGGTTACGTCTAGATTTTTATATCAATGAGTATTTATAATATCCCAAAGAATTTTGTATGCTCTAAGAAATAAACTGTAATCTGCTACTGTGCGCTCTGTGAACTGTAACTCTTTCTTATATAAATTCAGAATGAAAACCAAATATTTTTTACGAGAATTTTATCATAACTAAAGCAGCTTTGTACATACAAATATATTACTGCTATTTGAATATGTTGTTATCTTTGTAACAAAGATTGTATTATGTTTTCATTATTTATAAACCTCTGCGTATAGGAGTTCTATTTGAGTTTAGACTCTGTCTTACCAACATCCATACAGAAACATATTGTATATTGTTTCTCGAGATAGGATCATATTATTTCAAAATATATTGGATTATTCTAGTCCTCTCTAAAATGCTTGTTCCAGATATATCTGATACGAAATAAATCCTTCGCGCATTCCCATATCCTTTATAATCTGTCTAGATACGGATACTTCCTTTCGGATCCTTATCCTTGTCAGATAATACAGTTCCGGAAATAAACCGGAAATTCGGAAGAGTTATCATTATGAAACTGCCAATTTCCAACATGTTATAAGGGAAGATCATTTGTTTTGTGAGTGATCTGCTCAATATCACTGTTCTCAATTTTGAATAACGGACAGAATATTATTGACATGAAAAACGTTCATAATTTTAGAAATGCAATTTAAAAAAAAACAACATCAGGAACAAGAAGGAAGTTATTATTATTTGATGGTTTTCATAATGAAAATTACAAAACAAAAGCAATAATTACGATTAGCGTTCGATAAAGCATGAATTAAATAAAGTGTTTCATTTATTACAACCCTTATCTTTTCTTAGAATATAAAATTAATGACATCGTCAACTCAAGTCCTTCCCATTGTTGTCTTCATCATGACTGAAATTCATTTTCACTAATACTGTAAAAATGGTTCGTTAAAAGAAAATTCAGGTAAATGTGACAACTTCTCTAGAAGAGTAGATTTTAATTAAAAATATACAGAAAACAAAAACCTTGTGTTGAATAAGAATACAAATTGATATAAATGTCCGATAGAAATTAATATTTACATTGTATGATAGCGTCTTTCTGAAAATGCTATCTTTTGTCTCAGTTCTCTCGACCGAGCAGCTGTATAATCAAAAGTATTTACGTAAATAATTTTAATGGAAGCTTTGGAAAACAGTGGCTGTTTTAAGAGACACAATAAAATGTTTCGGAATAAACGAAAATACTCCCATTGCCACAAAATGGTGATTTGCTGTTTTTAATAAAGAGCTCTTGGGATTTTTTTCCGGTTTGAAAATGAACTATTTTTTAAATACTTAATAAAACATCAATCTGAAATGTACTTCATTAGCACACGCTTTTGTTACACTGAAAGACTGTAATTAAGCTAATGTTGAGGGTAGGAAAATTTAAGGAAGTTTGTGTAAACAGGGTTTGAAAGTTAATTCAACTATAGTAGAAAATACAAAAGTTGTCATGAATTTGCTTCATGAATTTTTACATTTTTATCGATTACACTCTGGATTTTGCTTTTAAATCTGTCAAAAATTCCAATTTTGAGGAATTTCAGTCTTGTTTCCTGAAGTACAACATCACGTGGTTGCTATCCTTGTTTGACTGAAGAGAGAAAGTCTTCAATCTTGGAGAGAGTCATAGTTACGACCGCAGCGGGGGTCTGGGTCTGGGGTTTCCCGAGGACTTGTCGTGTCTCAAGGGACTCGTAGAGTCGCCATGAACTCGGATTCTAGTGCCAGCAAAAAGGGGTTAGTACGCTGGTCCGACACCTCAAACGACGGCCTCTGGATACACCGCTGTGGTGGAGCGATCGAGCCTTTGTTCTCGATATACGCACTGCGGAGTTTCTGCGTTACAGCTTTTTATCCCACACCCGAAGATTACAGGCTGCCGGTATAACGCATATCTGGACAGGAGAGCCGAGTCAACTCAAAGTCTATGAACCCTATGTATGGATGATGTTAGCGGTCCATGAGGGGACCCAGAGCACCATACTGCCGTCGGGGCTGTATTTATAGGTGTCCAGACGCGGATGGGAATACGATTTGCCTCAGGTACACTCCCTCCCCAGGACAGGAGCCTTCCGTCCGACACCTCAAACGGCCGTCGTCTATCCCCCGCTCTCAAGGGCATGCACTTGAATGAGGCTGGGAGTTTACACATGTCCGCCCAGGGGTCTACCTATTACAACCATTTGCCCCTGCGAGGCCAACACCAGACGGAGAGGCACCGCTAGCACAACACGGTGAATTTCCTCATCCCCGCAGTACCCATTTGGTCCTTACGGATATTGCAGAAGTCAAAGACTGGAGTGACGACCCCTCCGATCGTACTTCTCCTGACATTAGTCATTAGTTAGACAAATCATTGATGAAAATCTTAAACCAAGAATCTACAAAAAGAGCGGCAGTCATTTGAGACTGAACGGTGGAAGCGAAAGCTTCTTAGGAAATATTCTTCCCTTTTCTCCTTATCTCACTGTCTCTATTTTTCTTTATTTGTATCACACTTAGTAATGGATATAAATATCAGGTGAAATAAAATCATTGTCACTATTTTGTTACGAGTGAAGTATTAATCCTAATTTAATACTTAAATTAAATACAGGGTGTTCCTAAATTGGAGGTACAAACGAAAAGGGGAGATTCCTTGAATAGTTTTAGGAAGAAAAAGTCCCATAAACATGGGTCCGCAAACGTTTTTTTCTCATAGTATCTGCACTTGGCATAGATATTACAATTAAGAGTTTACACCTTGTGACATGCCAATTTCGCTTGCAAATCTACAGGGTGATATTTTTTCGGGAACACTGTCCACTGTTGTCCTTCAGAACTTTTTTTGGTGAGCCACTGGTACTTTCAAAAATTGTAAAGAAAAGCTTTGTTGTTATAGCAAACTTTATGTTCTCTTTTAGTTTTGTCGTATCTACTACCGATTTCGAGAAAAAATTTTGAATTATTAAACTAGCAATGATTCTTAAAGATTCGATAAACTGGTATAATCATCAAAAAAATGTATTACTGCAAGAAACGTACAACTCAAAAATTAATCATCATAAAAAAACTAAATAACAACAAAGGAACTAAACTACAGCAATTGTTGAAAATGTCCTCCCCCAACGCTTATACAAGCTTCTATTCTTCTTCTCATTTCTCAGTTCGTCTACGGTATTCACTGGCGTTATGTACACTAGAGATGGCCCCATAGAAAGAAATCTAAACTATTTAAATCTGGGGATCTGGCGGGCCATGGCTGATGTCCACCTCGTCTAATCCACCTGTTTACATAATTTTCGTTCAAATACTCCCTAGCCAAAAGTGAAAAATGAGCAGGAGCACCGTCGTTCATGAACCACATTTCACGTCGCATCATAAGAGGCATATCATCCAATAACAAGGGCAAATCGTTCTCTAAAAAATGTCTGTATGATTGACCAGTAAGTCGCCCTGGCAAGAAGAAAGGATCAAATAATCACCAATATTACCGCCCCACACATTTAATGAAAATTCCTCTTGAAAACAAGCTTCTGCAATTTCATGTGGATTCTCCTCAACCCATATGTGTTCATTATGAAAATTTATGATTGAAGTCCTTGAGAAACAGGCTTCATCAGTGAATAGGATTTGGCAATCAAAATGAGGATTGTTCAATAGTCTGTTGAGGTACCACTGACAGAAAATAATTCTTGGATGACAATCTCGAGGCAAGAGCGCTTGCACCCTCGGAAGCTGTTAAGAATAGAGCAAAGAATCCCGCAAGATCCGCCAAACAACTTGATGACTAGTATTTAAGGTAACACTAATTTTTCTTGTACTGGTTCCTGGATGTTCTTCTATTTCGTTCAGCACTGCCTCTTCGAGTCGTGGTGTTCTCACACTTCGTGGTCTACTTGCATTAATATTTTTTGCAGAAAAAGATCCAGTTTCTGAAAGACGCCGTGAATATTAGAGAACATCCGATGACCAGGCATCACTCTATTGGGATAGCGTTCCATGTAAAGACGCTTAGCTTCTCTTGAATTACCATTGGC
The DNA here is from genome assembly GCA_034190945.1 of Octodonta nipae. Classification (NCBI taxonomy): domain Eukaryota; kingdom Metazoa; phylum Arthropoda; class Insecta; order Coleoptera; family Chrysomelidae; genus Octodonta; species Octodonta nipae. The sequence continues at coordinate 14,138,846 of CM067216.1, forward strand.
AAGACCATACATGAAATGCATGTCAGCCATTTCGGAATTCGTAAAATTCGGCATGTTTTGATATTAAAATGCAACCATCTTTAATTTTCAAAACACAGGAGTTTAATTTGATGTGTCAAAACTAACAATAAATTTATTCATTCACCACAGCCTACTAGGTAGGTAACAAGATTTCTATGACCATTCGGAATTTTCTGAGGATTTCAAGAGAATCATTCAAATTTTTTTTCTCGAAACCGGTAGTAGATACGACAAAACTACAAGAGAACATAAAGTTTGGTATAACAACAAAGCTTTTCTTTACAATTTTTGAAAGTACCAGTAGCTCACCAAAAAAAAAGTTCTGAAGGACAACAGTGGACAGTGTTCCCGAAAAAATATCACCCTCTAGATTTGCAATCGAAATTGGCATGTCACAAGGTGTAATATCTATGCCAAATTTCATTTCAATATCTTGTGAAGTGCAGATACTATGAGAAAAAAACTTGAAAAATATTCAAACTTTAACACTCTGTATCTTGAAAACGAAACGTTTGCGGACCCATGTTTATGGGACTTTTTCTTCCTAAAACTATTCAAGGAATCTCCCCTTTTGGTTTGTACCTCCAATTTAGGAACACCCTGTATATCTGCAAAGAAATATGTTTATATATTGAGTGTTTGTAAATAGTTTTGTTCATCAAAATTTCAATTTTTTTAAGTTCTTATTCTATGTAATATTAATATGCGTTTTACTCATTTTATGTCAGTTAAAAATAGTACCTAAAATTAATTATTGTAATGTTTTTATTTTCATACTCGGGTTCAGTTCTTCGATTTATTTAAAAACACAGTCCAACTCACTCTAATTTATTTCCACTACTTTTTATTCACAGAAACTACTATTTACAATTTATTTTAACTACACAATACTACCGTCGAAATCTGAATGCCTTCTATCGCCAGCTGTTCATATTTATATATTTCTCTTCGAATTGTCTGGTAAGTATACGAACCATTGGGAAATTCTTTCATGTTCTGGAAGCTTTAAGGAAATTCCCAGTAACGGCAGCGGTCGGCCTGTAGAGAGACAAAACATTTCGCATTCCCAGAAGTGTCGGAATAACGTCCCTTCCACGAATTGGTTGATGGCCGATTGCACCAGCTTTCGGATGAATTCTCGTATCATTATGCCACATGTTATAGTGGCCGATGAAATACAATGAATTTAAATGCAGAAGAATTACAGTGTCTGTTGCATTTTACACAACTTTTTGCACAAGATGTCTGGTGCACACAGTGCAAGAAAAGGTAGTAAAATAACTTTTAAATATGGACTTTCACATCAAGGTGGAAATCATTCAATATTTTGAGAAATTATAAATAAATTCATGAATTACTTTAATAATGAACGACATGTACCCTTAACATATGTAAATTACAATAAAATATACAAATAAAACAATATTAAAAATTGAAATGTTGTTTACTCAATTTCTAGTACATCATAAATAAGATTATGAATTTTTCTCTGTAATTGCACTTTTTTTCTATTCTTAATCTTTTCCTCATCAGCTGCTATTGATTTTCAAAATAATTCAAACTCATCTCCTGATTATGTTTCACATTTTGATAACATATTTACTGCCTTCTCTAGTATTCCCAAATAATCTTTTTCGTGAGGGTGTAGAGGACTGTTCAGAAAGAATCTGGTCTGCTATCGTTAATGTTAATCTCCACACTACTAAGTTCATCAATAATTACTTCAAAAAGGTTTTGAGTTACATCTTGTTCTGGTGATGTTGATACATCCTCTGTATATGCCAAATTTGTTTGCCCTTCACAGACAGGATTACTAGTAGCTAAAAACACTCGAATTTTGTAACACCACCATGTAGGTACGTAAACAGAATCTGCTCCAGTAGTTGCTTGTAGTTTTCTTTATTTTATTATATACATGGAAGAACTGGGTTCTTAAATTTGCAAACTTTTTCTTTACATTTCCTGTCGTGTTACTCGGTTTTTATATTGAGAACACCACACAATGTATAACTCTGGTCTTTGTTCATAGAAATAGATTAGGTTTGTTATGTTATATCATTCCTGTTGAATGTGAAACCACTTTTCGACATTTTGAAAATAATTTTTGATGATTGTTATTCTGTTTATGTTTTTCCTGATTTCAAATGACAATTGTGAAATGACATCTAAAACGACAAGCGTCAAGATGCCAACTAACTATGAAACAAAAATGGTTATTCTCATATACTTAATACTGATAAACTGCTATCGCTCGTAAGCGGAAGGGTCACCGACTAAGAGAGACAGCAGATTATACCGTGTTACTACCTAAACCGTTTTGCGCAAGCGTTGCCAAGAATCAAACAGAGAGAAAACATAACCGACAACAGAAGAGCCAATTGGGGCTTTTTGAACATGCGCATAATAACCGAAGTACAGTAAAACGTTATAGACATATATACGTCTGGACTGTGATGTTTGCGCCTTCCTCTAGACTCTGCTAGCAGTATATTAGCATTAAGTATATAGTTATTCTACATCAGCGCAAAACAAATTGTGGAAAAATTGGTACGTTATCTCCAGAAGTATACTTATACGAAGTATATGGTCTACAGTGCGATATTAAGGAATTTAATCTATATAATCTGTGATTTAATCAAGTCAAAGTCATTCTTCTTGCTTATTCAATTAACAGTGGCGCCATCTAGTGACGAAATGTAAAACAAATTCAATAGTATTAATTCATGAATACAAGTTTTTTGAAGTTTTACATGTTAAGCTTTTCCACTCAATAAATTTTAAATATTATTCAGAAGTATTAATGTAAAATATTTACTTTATAATATGAAGCTAGTCAGGACATAAATTTAATGGCAAGTTAATGATCTTCTTTATGACTTCTGTCGTATGTCAAATCTCTAATTTAACGTATCGCAAAGAAAGAATTGGAGTTTCTATTAGAACGAACAGCAAATTTTGTGCAGGTATTGTATATTAGTTTATTTTCTATGGATGGGCATTTCAAGATCGAGCCAGTGTGTAGTGTCGGGTCGGGTGTGGTGTCGGTGTCGAAACTGATGAAATCTCAAGCAATCCATTTCATTCCCTTACTCATCTATTTTCATATGTGTAAATGTGGGCCCTCGATAAGAAGTTTTCGCTTCAAAAATGTGTAGGGTCGCCATCACTTTGCCTTTTAAAACATCCTACAGTAAAAAAATCATTCTTGTGTCGTATCCAGATAAAAACCTTCTTGCTATGCTAAAGATTATAAATAAGCTTGCCAAAACTTCGTCATAGCTTTATATCTTCCTTCTGTTGGGTAAAAATATTTAGAATTCCACCTGTAAAAAAACTATCCAATGTGCCGAACCATTTCAAATTTTATGTTTAATCCAGAAGCTAAAGTCTGATTCTCTAAAGGAAAATCCCCGTATACATTGGGGAAGAACAAATTCGACCAGCACTAGATGATCTCCGTATAAAATATATGACGGTAAATGGGGCTCGACTAACCTGGACATTTACGAATAGGGCATCGATGCCTGCAATGAATACAAATACTTGGGGATGGAAAATGGTAAGAAAGGTACAGTGCAGAAGAGAAATAACAATTAAAACATCCCGAACAAAGCCGACTATAAATAAATTGAATATTGTAATTTAAAGCAAATTAAGTGTCGTATGTATGAAATGGTTGTAGCGGCCATACGACTTTATGGTTGTGAAACAATATAAAGTGATAAACAGGGAGCCGGGTTGTCGAAACGAACGCTCCTAATTGTGGGACAACAATGGCGTACCAGGATAAAGAAAAATAGTTCCCATGAGAAGGTAGATGTGGATACAAGGTTTTATTACATTAATGATTTTTATAGCTTGTATATTTCAACAAAGTATGTTTCATTAAAGTTCTGAAAATAGTGCAAAGGCAAAGTGGCTTGTCATTAGTTAGCTATGTATACAGATAAGGATTTTTCCATGGATGGTAGGAAAGGGGAGTGTATCATTAGGTAGTAAGTGTCCCTAAGTTGAGTAATTAAAGAATTGTGATAGCAAGTAATTGAATATAGCAACAACTCTGTTATATAGCTGTCTAAAACTTTATTCTGAATATTTCTAGATTGCAAAAATTATATGTCATTTGTTGTGACAGTAGAATTTGCAGGGTTTTCGGCTCTACCTATTATTAATAATTCCATTATATATGTATATATATATATATATATATATATATATATATATATATATATATATGTTCTGAAAGGCTTCCGCGCTCATTACTATGAACAAGGCTAGGTTCCGGGTGAGAACCGCGTCTGAATTTATTATAAAATCGACGTTTCGACTCCTGCTTTGGATCCATTATCAAGAGACAAAAGTGAAAAAGAGCTTCAAAGTCTAGATCGAACTCGGGGCCTCAATCTGCCTACTCCCCAAGAGTCACTAGGTAACTGAACTGAATTTGAGTCTGCTCTGCTTCTTTTATTTATAGTTAGCGCTCGGTTAGAAGGAGATGTCACGTGATGAGGCTGTGTTGTGATTGGTTGGGTGTTGGTGGGCGTGTATGCTTTGTTTAATCTGGACAGATAATGACTAGTATTGAATTTAGCCCATTAATGGCAATGTTGCGATTATCTCCATTCTCAGCTGAAATCGGCCTTTGATAGAAATTCTAATACGATTCGTAACGTCAGTCAATTTGATTTCTCGTTAATTTCCCAAGCAATATTCCAGACTCAATATCCGACACAGAACAAATAATTATACTGGCGATCTGATGTAAACAATAATATATGTCCACGGTATAAGCTAATTGGGTTGTGTTGGATTTGGAACACGGGTCTCTTGAGAATAGATAATTACGAGTTTAAGTTATTCAAGGCAACCTAACAAAATAAACTCGATATTTCTAAATCAACGAAACAAATCGATAATTATTTATAAATTTGCAAACCGCAAGTAATTCGTTAGCTTTTATAATTATGGGGTTGAAAGTTTACAATCAATTTCAACAGCATTTGGAGTTTACTAATTTGCTTATATAGAAAAACAGTTCTTATTTTTGTATCTGAAACCTGCTGAAAATGGGTCAACCATAAAAAGTATTTTTTTTCTGAAGGATGGTTATTGCATCTCTGTTTATTTTTTGAGTTCTTTGGAATAACACCACATATTCTTGAAAGTCTGTATATTTCAAATAGTCCAAATGTTTTAAGGTCTAAATCAGACCCCAGAGTGTAAACGCTGAAAATTCTAAAGATCATATAAAATAACATATCTCCTTTCAACTTGAAATGTATTATTATTGTTTGGGGTAGCTTGATGTTGAATGTTAGTGACTATTTTGTGTTCAATTTTTTTAACTCTTTAGTGATCAAATTTTTTTGGATAATTGTCAGTAGAGAGTACATTTTTTATAAATATTTTTTCTTCATTAAATTTACCCACATCAGAACAGTTGGTTTTGCTCTATCATATAAAGATTTAATTATGCATTTGTTTTATTCCAAACAATACTAATATCCTTTAAACTACTTTACTAAAACAACCATACAATACCTACAGGGTCTTCCAACAAGACTGAAAAGAGTGGGAAACGGATTTAAAATTAAAACAAAATTGATTATTTATACATACAGGGAGCGCCAAATTGTGGAGTAAATGATACAATAATTTTTGAAGTTTAGTGTTCACTGTCATAGTATATAACTTACTTTATAATTATAAGGACAGTATATGTTACTTAGAAAGGTGATGGATTTTTTTGGCGGAATTATGTTATTTCTATTCTTCAGGATCTTCACTATTTTCTTTCACCTAATTGATTGTTTCGAAGCTCTGTTTGAAGCTATTTACGCATAATGCATAACAATGGATATAACGTGGAGTTATTGTTATGCGCCGAAGCTGAAAGAGGCATCAGTTGACTGCAGAGTACAGAGTCAAAAGCTTCCAAAGGCACAAAAGTTGGCATTAACAATGAATGGACGGAATTTTGCTCATCTAATACCTTCCAGTCAACAGGAACTACTATAATGCGCTAGTGATGGAACAACCGGCTATAAAACGCCTTATAACAAACATTTTCAAAAAGGCAAGGCACTAATTTACAATTTGATGATAACGATGGTGAAAATACCATACGCATTGCTTCCACATCCACTACACTCTCCTGATCTGACCCCATCTGACTTCTACCAGTTTACGTAGTGAAGTCATAACACACTTAAAAATTTCAAATTCCTATTTCTTGCAGGAAAAACAGAGAAAAGAAAATCCTAATAAACAAGCAAAATAATCAAATTGTTCCGCTGAAATTGTCATCTTATAACTCCAAATAACATATTGGGTATAACTGTAAGCTGTAAACTTTAATTTTCAAGTAAAACTTCAGTTCTTTCGAAGTAAAGCACTAAATCTTTTTTCATTTAAGATTCCCATCACGGTCGTAGTGCATGTGTGATTTTTCTCATGGATATATTATTGTAGACACGACTGGTTATGGAAAACCTTGTTTGCTCTTGTATCGTGATGCGAAAAATTCCATTTCAACCTTAAAACGGGTCACGTTACACCTGCATTTCTGATATAAGAGGGAAATGTTCTCTTATCTCGTATACAGTGAAAGGGCCAGAGGAAACGGTTCAGAAGGAGCGACGGAAGATTATCTTGCCAGTAATTCACTTTTGTAGCGATCAACAATGCCTGTACGTGGGTGGTAACAACGCATAATGTAATCATTTTAGACAATGTATTTGCTGAGCCTCTCTCAGCTTTGAAAAGTAAATCGATATAGGAAAGAAGCATGCAAGTTCATGTATGCAATAATTAATAATCAAACAGGTTATAGCCATGATGACTATCTTTATTCAAAAATAGTTACAATGAACTGTTTTTCGAAATTTGACACACTCAAAATTTTTTGATGAGCAAGAAAAGTTCTATCAAAGCATTTAATTAAAAAATTACTACCCATACGATTTTATATTACCTATGTCATTATTTTACTAGTGTTAAATACATTACCATTGTACTTTCCAATAAAACAAAATTGTAATAGCAGTATTTTTGGATTTTAAACGAGCATTTGAAACTATTAACAGAAATATCTTAGTACAAAAATTGGAAAAAATAGGTTTAAGTGGTAACGTCCTTACATGGATTAAATCGTACCTAACAAATAGACAGCAGAGAGTAAAATATGGCAGCAGTGTTTCTCAAATTAATGAAGTAAAACATGGTGTACCCCAAGGTACAATCTTGGGTCCATTACCATTTATATTGTATATCAATGATATGGTTAAATATGTACAACATGTTCAAATTGAAATATTCGCAGATGACACAATGTTATATTTAACTGGTTCCGATCCTAACCAAATGTTCAAATCCATAAATAAAGATCTTACGAGAATATATGAATGGCTCTGTGATAATGATTTGGGTGTGAACATTAAAAAATGCAAATACATGATAGTAGGTTCTAAGAATAATTTGAATAAAATTGATACAAATAATTTATCCATTAACCTGAATAACACTAAATTAGAAAAAGTAAACCGAATGAAATATTTAGGAGTAATTATAGACGAAAACTTGAATTTCATAGAACATGCGAACTATATTGCGAACAAAATGTCAAAAAAAATGTATCTTGTTAACCGTATTGGTAATTCTTTAGACATTAATTGTAAGGTTCTGTTATACAAGAGCCTCATTTCACCCCACATTGAATTTTATGCAAGTATTCTATGTAACCTAAATCAAAATAATGTACAAATGTTACAAAAAATTCAAAATAAATGTATGAGAAATATTTTAAAATGTAGCAAATACACCCCTATTAAGTTAATGTTAAACGTTTTAAATTTTATGAATGTAAAACAAAGAATTATATTTAAAAATTTAGATTTTATTTACAAAATTAAATGCAAAATGGTACCACAATATTTATACAACAACTTAATTCATGTCGGCGATATACACCAATATAATACTAGACAAATAAGAGACTTTTATGTAGCAAATAGTAATAGTAATAAACTGACTAAATCAACACTGTATGGAGGTCTGATCCTTTATAATTCTTTACCTGATAGTATTAAAAATTCTGGAAATTATTATACATTTAAGAGATGTTTATGTATTTATGTTAAGAATAATTTTTAGTTGTGTTCTTTTTTTTTAATGTATAACCTGTTGATGTAATTGATAGCTACTTCGCTAATAAAGACATTATTATTATAATTATAAACAGGCCCACTATATAAGTTCTTTTATTTCAGGAACTGACAACTACTATGAGATGGTTCACGCGATGGGTAAGTTTCTCTAAAATAATTATCCCTAAATATCAAATTATACATTTGCAAGTTATATATATATATACAGGGTGTAAACGGTTTGAGTGCAAAGATTTTGAAGAACAATACTTCAGGCAAAAACAAATCAAAAAGCTTTATAACATTTTCTAAAATAAACTATAGTTTTGCCAAAAATAACACATAAAGTTAGATTTTATGTAGCCCTTGCTACAGTGAATAATACAATAATTTCGATTTCAAAATGTCAGTAAATCTAAATATGTAAATACTCAATAGCTTATACATCTTTAATAGCCACATTAAAAATGAAAACTGATTATTTAAACTCGAAATATGCTTTTATAATTTAGTGTAAGTTTCTCCGAATAGATATGGCAACGTGGAATACAGACCAACTTATTTACTACATTTTTTACTTTAACGACGACTGAGAGTTACGATTGTTTTTTGCGATTTCGATTCTTGTAAATAAGAATAGATAAACGGTAAAGTGTTTTGAATGATATCTATTTGATGTAGACTTCGTGGTTTGCTTTCCATTAAATATATTTTTAAATAAATAAAATCGGTTGTGATTAGTGTGTAAGTTCGAAAATTAAGAAAAGTGCGACAGTATTTATTTGTGATAAATAATGGCCGATTATACAATTAGGGAAAGACATGACATGCTCTTAATTTATGGGGAAAGCAGACGTAATTGCAGAATAGCAAGAATGTTATACAGGGAAAGGTTTCCAAACAGACGCCTGCCCAATGCTAGGACATTCGTAGCTGTTTCGCAGAGGCTTCTGGAAACAGGTAGTGTAATACCACAAATAAACAATCGCGGACCACAGCGACATAATCGTATCTTAGCTGCTGAGGATCAAATACTAGACTTTATCGACATCAACCCATATCGTAGCACACGGAGTATTGGAAGTGAGCTGCAAATTTCTCACACTGTTGTTCATAGAACATTACGGGAACAATTGCTCTATTCATATCACATGCAGCGGGTTCAAGGGCTTTCAATTGATGATTTTCAACCAAGACTCAATTTCTGTCGTTGGTTCCTCAGAAAACACCGACAATTTCCTAATTTTGTGAACAATATTTTAACAACAGATGAAGCAAGTTTTAATAGGAATGGTATAATAAATTTTCATAATACGCATTCGTGGTCTGAGGTAAATCCGCACGAAATACGCCAGTCTGTATTTCAACACCAATTCTCAGTTAACGTGTGGGCTGGAATAGTTGGTGAAAACTTGGTTAGGCCATTTATACTGCCTGCACGTTTGACAGGTGAGAATTACCTTTATTTTTTGAACAGCACGCTACCAGATTTGTTAGATGAAGTGAACCTACAAACACGTTCCAATATGTGGTACTTACATGACGGAGCACCTGCCCAAGCAAATCATCTAGTTGTCGACTTCTTAAATAGAACATTTCCCGTCGTTGGATTGGTCGAAACGGACATATACGTTGGCCAGCAAGATCTCATGATCCTTTAGATTTCTACTTATGGGGACACATGAAAAGTAAGGTTTACACGACTCCAATTATTGACGAGAATGACCTTAGACAACGCATTTTTGACGCTGCTGACGAAATCCGAAATATTCCAGGAATTTTTTCTCGCATACTTGAAAATTGGATTAAACGGTGTCGTGCTTGTGTCGATAGTAATGGTGGGCATTTTGAACATTTGCTGTGAATAATCCGTTGTTTCAACTCAGTTCTATCATTATAATAAATTGGGTAAGTAGGATTACATATTTACTTGTCTTTGTATTTACCCAACTTTGTATAATTGCATAAAAGAAACCGCCAAATACAAATTCTAATTGCAATACCTTGTATTAAAAACGTAAATATTTTCAACAAAATATTTCATACATTTTTATTTAATTCTAAGGTCAATGTCATCAGTCAATACAAAAACACAGGTGTTTATTTTTTTGTCGGCGTAGTCATTCCTTTAGTATTCGCGCTAAGATCGCTTCGAACGCGAGCGACATTGCCGGATTGACAATAATTTACTTAATATGTTTTAGGGATTTTCTTGGTTATTAAGGCCTACTAACCATAGTGGTATAAGAGTTTTTTGTTTAATTTGGTGTATACTACCTCCACCTAAAATATATGCACTCAAACTATTTACACCCTGTATATATATATATATATATATATATATATATATATGTGTGTGTGTGTGTGTGCGCCCTGAAAACAACATTTTACCTGATGTTTCGCCAAAATCTCATTTGGCATTTTCAAAGTTCAAATCTGAAAACAGAATTTCTGATAGTTAAAACATATCGTGGTGTCAAACTATAGTTATAGAGTGTGATTTAAAATATGTTATATTTACTAGCCTATAAAAAGTTGTAGGGTGTAGCATTGTCTGACAACGAAAACAGACAGACAGAGCTGAACATTCTAAAGTAGGCATTAACATCAAATGGCTATAACCACCACATAATACAGAAAGCACTTACACAAAAACCAAAACTCACAACAGAAGACGAAAACATTTCGACAGCCTTTCTCCCCTTCGTACGGGGCACACATAAAGATTGGAGAGATCATACCGTCACCCAAAGAAAAAATTCCCCTCGAAGATCAGGGTGTATATGAAACTGCAACCTCGCGTACGTTTAAAAAAAAACAACGACGTCTGCATTATCACAACACCATCTAAATACCGGTCTTCAAATAGATTTCGACCAGATGAAGATGTTAGAAAAAAGCGAAAATTATAGAACAATGGTAGTCAGGGAATCTATTGAAATAGAAAAACGTAAAACAAACCTTAATAAACGGGACGATGCGCAACGCCTCACACCCACTTGGAGAGCTGCACTAACAGACCGCTATATTTGCATTAAAATAAAATCTCCAAAGAAAAGAACAAATAGCGCGAATACTCTTCCTAGACCCAACAATATCGCAATGGCAAGCGGATCTATAACCCGTCAAAGGGCAAGAGCTCTGATTGGCTAGAGCGAACAAGACCACGCCCCCCGGTCAATAGCATAAAAGCAGCAGATCAATATATTTATATAATAATTTTAAATTGTAATTTTTCGTTTTCTTGATTAAGATTGTCTTATATTTTTGGTATAGATTGTTTATCATATTATTTAATAATTTTAAGGGTTTGAATTTTATTTTTTAGTTAAAAAGCCGCAATTATATTTGCTGAAAGTCGGATGGCTATATATATATATATATATATATATATATATATGTTACTATATATATATGATAATGGAGCGAATTAGAATTATAGTGACAGAGGGTAGTTGAAAAATATACAGGGTTGTTGGAATATGGTATCGAGTGTAGCCTGATTAACTGTGGTAACGCCATGTAAATAAAAATCCAAGATAAAAGTATTATGTTAGGGCTTTAAATTAGTTTACAAAGCAAAAGTCCGATTATTTAGAGATATGTATGTTTATCATAAAACCTTGACTTTACGAGTGAAGCTCGGTCACCCAGGTACTGATCTATATATTATTCAATTAACCATTTGAAAATAACACGTTTTGTAATAAAACTGCAGTATTGCAAGTTTCTCAAATAAATGTCGTAGTAAAATCACTTTATATTTGATCGTTATAACTAAGTATTACACTCTAAATATGTCTTGCTTCAAATTTTTGAACGTCGCATTCACATAGGTACTTGAATAATATTTTGTTCAGTTTAGAAATAATGTTGTAGTAAAAATATTTTATCAGACAAGACTGTTCGACTTGAAAGCATCTTAAGTTTATATTCGGAAGGATTTTGTGGAAGGTACTTTCCGCAACTTTTCTATTATTCCATAAATTTATCACGCAAAGTCAACTTCGAGATCTGTTAGGAATATCTGCGCTGGAATTTCGGTTGAGTTTGTGCATTTGGAGTAATAAAACAACACCTGTGACTTTAAAGTAGGAAGTTTTTCATTTCTGTTCGGTGGGTTACAATAGGTTTTTCGTTCAATACTTATCCGAAGTTATGTCAACTCAATTTAAATGTAATCTCAGTTTTGTGTCAAGTAAATGTTTCGTTTTGTACACCATCATACTTGAACACTGTTAGTCTTGTTGTGTAAGAGCTTTTGTATCCGTTGCCACCTGTGAGTGTGAATGAGGACTTTTATTGCTCCCCTCCCCCCAAATATTATCTATTGAAAGAAACAAAAAATATCGATCCCGAACAAAAACATCATTAAATGCTGTCAATCAATCAAAGTTTTCATATAAACTTTACAAGTGACACATTACCAAAAAATAGTGTGTAATAATCTACAAAAATTAATAGAAAAACGTTGAAGAAAAGGAGTGTATCTTGTTAATAATCTTAAAAAATCACAGTTGTCTTGGATTGTGAGGAGTCAAAAACCACGATGATCACATATTGCATTCCTATAAACTAAAAATATTTCATCAATTAAAAATAGATGTCCCTGACCGAAGGATGCAACATAATATTTCATTTTTAACCGACTTCAACTGAGGAGGAGGTTCTGAATTCTGTAGTATTTCTTTAGACTGTCCCATATTTTTTTCAATTTTCTTCAATAACATGGAATGGTCCATTTGGCAAAAAATGTTCTAGTATTAAAACATTTTAGTAGTTGTTATTCGAAATCTAGGATGAAGTTAATTGAAAATAGATTTTCATCAAAATATTTCCACATGAATGTTTTCAATTTGTCTGCACATATATAGAGTGCACTACAGTTAGTATAATATCGAAAATTTTCTTATTAATAATATTTAGAAAATAATAAGTTAGTCTCCATAAAAGAAATTGCAGTCTTGAAACTTAAAACGCAATCATCACATATTACTTTTATCAATAACTGTATACGAGGTTTGTCAAAAAGATGCATATTTCTTAATAGTCGAAACTGGTTATGAAGTAACATTAATTAATGTTTTTAAGGAAAAAAAGTTGTCGATTTTGAGCTGGGTAAAAGCTTACGAGTTAATTTGAGGCACACATGAAGGTTAAACAAGTTTGTCGTTATCCATTATACAAGAGGGTTAAAAAAATATTATATGTAGCCAATAAGCACTTTTATATGCTTACATAAATTCCTTGAAATATAGGGCCTTTTAGAAGTATAATTATACAGAATGGTTAAAATAAGTTATTAGTTTTGTTGGGTGGCATATAAATAGTTGCACATACAGAGGAGTTAGATTATAGAGTGGAGTGGAGAGAAATTGTATTTATACAGGTTGGTTATAAAAAACCTATAAAAAAATTATATCGTAAAACCCACAAGCAGTTGATTACATATGATAGTTGAAATATAAGGTGGAGTAGGACATATGTTATACAAGTTGTAAAAAATGGTAAAAGAATGATATACCGGTAGGGTAGCCTCTTAGAAGTCACAAATAAAGAATGGTTGGTGGAATGTCTTCGATGGCACATTCCATAGAGAATATCCAAAAAAAATGTATGAATTAGATGTTGCGGTTTTAGTTCAATGCTGGTTCAATGCAAGTATATAATTGACGAAGGACTTTTAGCGGAACAATCAATAAACACGTGCCGTCACATAAACGAATCACCAAATAAAAGTTATCAGTAACCTTTTATGTCGAAGCTCTGGTGTTTTCTTGGGTCTTCTTTCTTCAGAGGCTAGCCCCGTACAGCAGGAACAGTTTCTTAGAGCTTCGTCTGGACAACACGTTACACAAAAAAATAGCGACGTAATGTTCATTGATTGAGCAAACAAAAATGCGGGTTTAACAGCAAATGATGCGCTTTTGTAAACACAAAAGAAACAAAATGAAAGCGATTTAGCTGTCTCTTCAGACAGGAACAAAGCGACCGAAAAGTTCGGAGTACATTACACGAATCTCCCAAGCGTCCAAACAGCTAGGAAACCGAAACACGAATGTCAAAACTGTCTATATTTTACACGCAAAAAACACTTACAATTAGCATTAGCGCGACGGAATGTCATCCTCAAAGTCAAAATCATCGTTTGCATCTGAAATTAATCCAACAATGGAATTGTGATGTTTAAAAAACTCTGAATGGATTGAATCAACCATATCAATCATGCTAAAAAACAATTCAACGTCGTCACCTCTTAAGGCTTTCTCGGCAGCAAAATAAATATCTTCTAATCTTTTAAACTCCGATTGTCGATGATTTTTAAATTTACGTAAATTTTCAGCGATTTTCGACATCTTAACAATAAACTAAAATCACTGTAACGCCACTGAACAAATCTAACACGATAGAACGAAAACAAAATACTATTCCAAAAATGTACAATTTTTTACTGTTGAAATCGAAACTACGAATTATCTGACCCAATGTCAAATAAATTCAAAACAATTTAGCAAAATAACCAAACAAACAAAACGATTTCTTGTAAGGTTTTTAACGCAACAAAAAAAGATGCGTTTTATTTCCAACGGAATGAGTGAATATCCCGAACTTGCTTTCTCTTCTAACAAATAAAGAAACCAAAATTCAATGCGGTTTTCAACAATAATTGCAACGAAAAATCAATGTTTTGATCATTAAACTTTGCACAAAATTAACTCAAATTGCATCCGGCTCGAACTTGGACCAAATTATGTAATTTATTCGATAATCTTTGCACGAAATTAACTCAAATTGCATCCGGCTCGGAGTTGGACCAAATTATGGAATATGTTCGATAATCTTTGCACGAAATTAACTCAAATTGCATCCGGCTCGAAGGACCAAATTATGGAATGTCTTCGATGGCACATTCCATAGAGAATATCCAAAAAAATGTATGAATTAGATGTTGCGGTTTTAGTTCAATGCTGGTTCAATGCAAGTATATAATTGACGAAGGACCTTTAGCGGAACAATCAATAAACACGTGCCGTCACATAAACGAATCACCAAATAAAAGTTATCACTAACCTTTTATGTCGAAGCTCTGGTGTTTTCTTGGGTCTTCTTTCTTCAGAGGCTAGCCCCGTACAGCAGGAACAGTTTCTTAGAGCTTTGTCTGGACAACACGTTACACAAAAATAGCGACGTAATGTTCATTGATTGAGCAAACAAAAATGCGGGTTTAACAACAAATGATGCGCTTTTGTAAACACAAAAGAAACAAAATGAAAGCGATTTAGCTGTCGTTACGAACGAAGTTACTAACTCGCGAAATCGTAACGCAAAAAACAACAATAAGCGCCTTCTCTTCAAACGGGAACAAAGCGACCGAAAAGTTCGGAGTACATTACACGAATCTCCCAAGCGTCCAAACAGCTAGGGAACCGAAACACGAATGTCAATACTGTCGATATTTTACACGCAAAAAACACTTACAATTAGCATTAGCGCGACGGAATGTTTTAGAAAAGGTGCAGAAGTTTAAAAATCAATGAAGTAATTCAATCAAATTGAAAACAATACACTAAACAAATTGCGGGAACGCATCAGTTGGAGTATAGGATAGAGTGGAATTATAGTTATTAATTATAAATATTATATGTTCTATAAGACTGCATTTGAAGTTGGTGCCAAGCCTGAAAAATATGTATGTATTAATAGCTTTATAAATTAATAGCAGCTTAATTTATAAAGCTGTTTATATTCCTGTGTAAAATGTATGCATATCTTAATCTTGGCATCAATTTAAAAAGCAGTCCTATAGAACATTTAATATCTTTCATTTTTAAATATCCATTTGAATTATTTTTTACTTTTTAGTGTTACTATTTTTACTATGGATTGAAGTCGGTGATTTTTTTAAAAGCTTTTTATATAATTTTAACAATATTGTTAATATTGCTCTAGGAAAATGTTAATTTTAACGACCATTAGAAAAACAGTTCCATTAAGTCCTTAAAACAATGTTATAATAATAAAATGTAATGTCCTAGTCTAAGCTCGGCATTTATTAAATATTTATAGAACCTGACTACACATCTTAACTCACGGTAATCGATAGCGAAACCATACAAAACAACTAACATGGGCACATAAAACTTACACCAGAAAAACAGAGTAAATAAAACACCCTTATTGTTAGAATCACCTGCTAAATATTCAGCGTAGCACTTAACAAAATTAAATTAAAATTTAACTATATCAACTACTTTTCGTTTAACTTTTTGTTTTAGTTAAAAGGTAGGTTTTATATCCATATTATTCATATATTGAGCTTACAATTATATCATATTGCTAAGTTTAATTTGTTTAATGCCTGTTTTAAACTCTTGAAGATATTACAAGCCTTTGTAAGCTAAACAATGTTGTTTACAATTATAACCTGGAATAACTATCGTTGTATTTTTACACAGGTGAGAATGAGTTGAAAGTTCCCAAAAATGTGTTAACGTTTATTTTTTTATGGAAATTAATCCTTGTTAGATATAATGCACTTGTACCAATCTTCAAAGCATTTCTGGAAGTCACTATTCAATACTAAGAGTTTTCAGTTTTGGGAAAAGTCGCTGAGGCACAGGTCCGGTGAATACGGTGGCTGAGCCAATATATGGAGTTATTTCTTTGCTAACAGTTCACGAGTAAACAACGATATATGAACATGTGAATCAAGTATTATCATTATCATCTACATGGTCTTTTGTGAAGAGCGTGTACTATTTATAAACATTTTTTGTCGAAGTTAAATAGTGAACATTCCAAGTATAATGTTTTTCAAGTTGGCAAAAAACGTATCAATTGTTTAAAAGTGTTTTGAATTGAACGCAGATAAGTTGCTTGACCATTTTTGTCGTCAAAACTTTTTTTTTAGCTAAGAAATACTAAATACCGCTAAATGGTTAATATTGCCAACATATGATGGGCACGTACCAACGTAAACAAATAAATTGTGTATCACGTAGAGTTTAAAAATTTCTTTTTTTGAACATCCGTGTAGACTGAATATTACCATAATGATCGAGTCTATTCGGGTATTTCATATTTCAGATGTCTCCTAAAATTTGAGTAAATTTAAAAATAAAACCCGTACATTTCGAAGAATCTGTACCAGCGGAAATGTATCAAAATCGACAGTTCATTATTTGCCAGGGAACGAGCCCTTTTCTCACTTCTTTTGTCATATTACAAAATCTAATAAACTGAAGTGTTATTTTAAACACCCACCATTTTGATTCACCTCGAAGGAGACAAATTCTCGTCGCTTCAATCTATTCTTAAAAGCTTTCCTTGCTTGAATTCACTGAGTCATATTTTCTTAACCTTTTGCATTCCTCTTTCGCCTTTTCATAGAGAAATGCTGGTGTAGCATTAGTTCACCAGCTCTGCTTCTCTCAAGCATTTCAATTTCATCTGAAAGCTCACATTGCTTTCACCAATGAAATAAGGTGGTAATATACACTGAGAAACAAGTCTTAAAATGGTGTCAACAACTATACACTTTGTTTTTTTTCTTCAATTCATAACTGCTTTCTTTTTTGCACGAAATAAATTTAGGAATCATTACAACAAATTGATAGTAGCAACTCTTTACTTACCAAAAACTTATACTGAGAAACACCTGTACCGTAGGAACAACAAGGACCCCCTAAAATTATCAAACACTATTGAGAGTCAAGAATTGTTAAACAACAAAAAGAGAAAATAAAAAAAACATGTAACAAAGAATTCTCCAAAGAGGATTGCTACATACAACACAAATAATAACGTAATCCAGTATAAAAAAATACCTGTTCAAAGACCAAGAAAAGGTCTGGTAATATTGTAAACGTAAGACGATTCGAATAAATGATATTAAATTATAGGCAAATCATATTGTTTTGGGTTTTGTACATATGAAATAAGATCTCTTTCCTTATTATTGTAAATAGTTCGAGCTTATCAAAAATCAGGATATACAAGGTGAGTTTTTTTTTATGGTCAGTATGGGGATCTCGGAAACTAGCGGAGATAGAGCAATGGTTAAACTGAGAAAGATTTGCAGTTTTACTGGCCCAATTTAATGGCTCTTTCGGATTTTTGTAAAAAGTCATGGCTTACTAGATATTTTGTAAAAACGAAATTCTGTCGGTTTAGTCAAATCCCTCTAGCTCCTTTTTTTTGATTTTATAAAAAAAGTGTAAATATCAAAATTGAAAGGAATTGTATCCCGAATATGATTGCCATGTCCTCGTTTGCGTGACAGCTCTCGTTTTCGAGATATGACTCAAAGTTATCTTTTTTTGAATGGAAACCATAGTTGGCTATGACCTTAAAAAATCGGACATTTTTAGAGCTTTTCAACGATATAAACTCGATATAGTTATTCATAAAAATAAGGGAGTTATGGATGCTTTTCTCTCTTATTTTCACTTTTAACGTAGTTAGCCATGAAATAGATTGATTTATTAATAACTATTCCAAAGAACATTGAAAGATTTTTTTATTAGGTATATCAGAAATAACGAAAAAACTAAATAAATAGGTACTTACTAAAAAGAAATTAAGAAATTAAAGTACATAATAATGGTTACAATTTATGTTCGAAAAGTCCACCATTGTTATTTAGACAAAAATTGCATCTTTTTAAGATTGACATTACCGCTTTCCTCACAGATCGCCTATCAATTTCTTGAATTGCTTGTAATACCCTTATGTCATCAACCGTCTCATACTTTCTTTTATATACTTTGTTTTTTAACGTACACCATAAATAGAAGTCTATAACTGCCAAATCGGGAGACTGGGGTGGCCATTCGCGTGGGTCATTTCTTCCTATCCAAGAGTTTGGATAGATATTATCTAAGTGTTGTCTTACTAATAACGAGTTATGAGCAGGTGCTCCATCATGTTTGAACCACTCAATTTCTAAACGAGTTCTCAAATTCAACACGTCTTGAAAAGTGTATTGCAAGAAATGCAAGTAGCGCTCCCCAGTAAGTGATTCGTCATAGATAAAAGGCCCCAGAATAGTAGCCCTATGATACCACACCAAACATTAAAACCAAATTTTATCTGGAGTCGTCTTTGTTCTAACCGGAAAGGGTTTTCTTTAGCCCAGATTGTGTCTATTGAACATACCGCAGTTACTAAATCTAGTTTCATCTGACCATAACACCTTTAATGGAAACTGTGGATTGTCAAGGCACATGCCTCTAAACCATGTACAAAACAAAATACGTCGATGTTCGTCACCAGCATGCAAAGTTTGAGAAACTAAAAGTTTGTACAGGTGGAACTTGTGCGCTTTCAGTACCTTAACTACAGTTCGTTGAGATGTGCCAGCTTCTGCCGCAAATATTTATGAAAGTATTTCTCAGCTGCACGAACTGAATTTTTATGTCATATGATATAACATTCCACCATATTCAGTTTTTCTTCGTTAGAATATTCCATTTTATCAAGAAAACTTGTCAATATCGACTGTCAGTTCAGCACTACTAATGGAATTTCTCTCAAATGAGGAAACGTCAAAGTGAAAACAATCTTTTTCATGGCTACCTACGTTACAACTGAAAATTAGAGAGAAAAGCAGCCATTACTCCCTTATTTTTGTTAATAACTATATCGAGTATTATATCGTTGAAAAGCTCTAAAAATGTCCGATTTTTTGAGGTCATAGTCAACTATGGTTTCCATTCAAAAAGAGATAAGTTTGTGTCATATCTCGAAAACGAGAGCTGTCTCGCAAACGAGGACATGACAATCATATTCGGGATACAATTCCCTTCAATTTTGATGTTTGCACTTTTTTTATAAAATCAAAAACAAAGGAGTTAGAGAGATTTGACTAAATCGAGAGAATTTCGTTTTTTTTTCAAAATATGTAGTAAGCCATGACTTTTTACAAAAATCCGAAAGTGTCATTAAATTGGGCCAGTAAAACACAAACCTTTCCCAAATTAACCATTGCTCTACCTCCGCTAGTTTTCGAGATACCCATACTGATCATCAAAATTATACGAACTTAATTCCTGTACATTTTGCGTATTTACTGTTAAGGTATATATATATATTTTAAAGAAAAACAGTTAGAGCCAAAGCAAACCAATGAGAATGTTTTTATAAACTTTAACTGATTAACTTATGTCAACATTCGTCGTTAGTACACATAACCAAATCAGTTTATGATCCATATATGCTAAGATTAACGTTATGGTTTTGCATTAATTGAACTGAAAAGTCTCACACTGTGCTTAACCAAGGGTAAACCTGTAAATATCTTTGTAACTTAAACTAACTTATACTAGTGGATAACCTTTCATTATAGTAGTTTTTTCCTTTACGAACCCAAATGTGATATAGTTATAGCTTACATTAATCTTTCTTAGCAGGTACTCAAAAAATACCACCGGTCAGAAATATATATCCTTAATTTTCGGATCCTCCAGAGCATTTTGAGATAAAGATATACTAACACTTCCTTATATTGCGAAATAAAAAAAAGTTTCTTTGTTTTCATACAGACACAACTGATATCATTTTCTCTCAATATAGAAAGCCTTGCCTTTGCATGATGTTTTCATTTGATTCTATCCAGTTTTTCTCGGAAACTCCATATCGCCTATTTGTGAATAATTTAGAATTCAGCAATTGGCCTCAAAATATACGATTCGGGGTGTTCTCAAATTTCCTTACAGCCGTGCTGGTTTCTCCGCAATAATCAAACTCTGGCCCGTGTCGAGTTTCTCCTTCTTTTCGCCGGTTTTTTTATAATGAATGGCCTAATTCGACTAGAGATATACCGTTATATCTTCGTGTTCAGACATCTTTTATTTTATTACTTAATTAGTTCGATATGGTTTTTTTTTATCCGTCGACATTTAGCCCTAGCAAATGTTGCATAATATAATTTCGTAAGTACTTTCATATTGCTCGGGGAATTTTTCCCATCTATTCTGAACAAAATTATACGTTTCCCAAGTCGGAAATAAGAGTTTTAGTGTGCAGGTACATTAAAATTTTACAAACATCAGTCTGCATGAAAGACTTCGTTCCATTTAGCTTTCGACATCTCGCATAGCTACAAAGTTACAAGCTGAAGAACGTCTTTCAGATAAAAATTATCTGTGTACCATGTGTACCATGTTAAACACACTCAAAACTTAATAAATAAAGGACACTTTTAACCGACTTCAAAATGAAGGAGGTTCTCAACTCGTCTGTATCTATTTTTTTTTCAGCGAATAATCCCAAACGGCTCAAGGAATTTCGACCGTTTATATTTTCTTATACAGTAAGCTTTGGTGGAGTCGCTGGTATTATAAAACAATATGGAAAATTTTCTATTAGGATCATGGGATAAATTGAAAAGAATGGATTAGTTCCGATATATCACAAAGTGGTACCATATTTTTTCCAATAACATAGCTTATACCTATTCTTAGTAAATCGGCAAAAACCTTTTTACCCACTTAAATAAATTAGAAATTTAATTAACAGGCCTAAATAATGATGATACTGAGATCATCTACATTCTAGTGGATCGACCTTTGTCAGAATCATATACAAAATTTTCTTAATACATATACATATTTAGAAAACAAGCTATTCTATTCAACAGTAAACGAGGTTGGTCAAACTAATAAATGATGCTTAAAAGTAAAATTTTTTATTTTAGACAATAACGAAAAAGTTAATTAGATTTAAAAACTGCACCCAATTAAGCCTTTGCATCATTAAAAATGATAAAACATATACATTTAAAAAAAACAAAATCCGACGAAAAAAAAAAGAAAAAGCACGAACTAATATTTCGCTAGAATAATTAAATATTTTTCTGAAGTTGGTGCTAATTTGAACAGCGAAGTTGCGAAGTACAACTTATAAATGTACTTCCCAAAATATTTTCACTTTAGCTTGGCACCGACTTCATAAAAAGTATTTAAATGTTAAGTTATTTTTTTTAAATCAGTTTTTGTTTTTTTAAGGTATTTATAATATCATGTTTATTACATGGGTCTTTAAATCCCGTATAGTGCCGGATTTTGATTTATGTGACCGTTTATAATTCCATATTTCAGTACCAAATATTAATTTGGGACCCCTGGACGTTTAAATTAAGTAAAGCATTTTTACTTCCATTTGCTCTCTCGGATAATTTTTTGGCCCCCAAGAAAGTATGTTCCCTAACCTGTAGCTTCAGTACCTAGCTCATTCGTAAATACTGCACTGGTCTCTGGACTGATAGCCAGATGGTGTTGCCTATGCCATGCCGGTAGCACCAAATATTGCTCATCTAGTGAGTTCTACAGAGTGAAACGATGAACTGAGAGATATTGTGTTATTGGATCCAGTGGATGAATCAACCAAGAGAAAAGGCCTCACGTGACACAGAAACACCCGCTGTTTCACCTAAAAAATGCAAGGATCCCCAAGTAGATGAAGAAATTTGCTCCCACAATTCCCATGACGTTTGCCTGTGATGGACATATAGTAAGTTCTTAGACAAGAAATGTTTAAGTACTACCATGAACGTTGAGGTTCTTAGGAAATCTTCAGAACTTAAGCTGCAGCTTCGAAAAATCTCTATTAAATTACAGTAGTTCCACAATCTGACCAAACATACATCTGGTTCTCTTCTTCTGTTAATTGTTAACGTCAGATATACATTGGCAACTTCAGTTGTGGTCTAGGCTACATTTGAATTAAGCATAGTTGAAAAAGTAAATGCAATTTTCTAAATGACACAAGCTGTCAATTTTGTTGTTGCTGATTTTTCGTGTGAAGATGGTATAACATTCTTTTCAAAACTACCAAGTGATCAGTTTATATTGGTTCAACATTTATCTAATAGTAGTTTCGTGTGATGAAACACACACGAATATAGGTTCTCATCAAAATTTCTCGGAATAGCGAAACAGTTAATAAATACCTGAACATATCGCATTTGGGTAAATACTAAATGATATGCAGGTCAAAACTGTGGTCACTAAGCATTCACAATGAGCCGCTATAAATTCTCCGAAGCTAAAATTGTCACGTTCGTAATGAAAGATATGTAAATCTGTCCAAATCGAGGAAGATTGTAAATTGGCATATTTGTCGAGTGTCTGTTCCTGGCGGTCCTTAATCTTTAAAATGCGATGTGAATCGATTTCGGCAAACTTTGCTTGAAAAATGGGAACCTGCTGTATTTGTATTGTGGATATATATGAAGTGGGAAATGCAATTTGTCGAAGTGCAGCTGCATATACAGTTAAGATATTACAATACTTGTTATGATCATAGAAGCTGCACTTACTATAAAAATCTGATTTTGAATTTCATACAAATTTAGACGCCACCATATCTTTATGAAAATTGTTTTTTTGATTTTTAAAATTAATTTATAATGTTTTATTTACTAGAAAAAAACAGTGGCTCATTTGATACATACATATATAAATGTCTGCATACAATTACGTCCCTGTACTAAAAATTCTACAGTGAAATTTTATTTTTTCTGTTTTTTTTTTGCCTCTTATATCTTAAGAAAACTCAACAACGTTCCAGCGGAAAAAAGCCACACACTCTGCTGCAACATCTCAATGATTCAATAGCCGTACTTGATGATTTAATAGATTTGTCCTCGTTGTACTTGAGATAGTCGAGAACTAATGGGAAAGCCAGCGGTCAAAGAATTCTTGAAAGAGCTTTTGAGAGAGCTTGAAGTCTTCCGTGTTGAAAATGATTCATCGAAGCTGTGATAAAAAAGAACCTGCGAGTATCGCGTCAAAAACAGAACGGATGTGACCACACGATGTTAAAGACAATAAGGAATTAGAAATAGAACTACTGTTAAATGTTTCTTTTCAGTATTAGGATTTTAGAAGTTTTCTATATTTTTTAGGCATTTCAAATAATATGAGAACAAGAATGGGCTTAATATTTTTCAAAAAATATGTAAAATTGATTTTCTTTTTGCGATTGTTCTGGAAACAATCAATTTCAAAATATATTGCTGCTGTTCTGAAAGTATTATCATTTTTAGGGCATTATAGATAAAAAATCCGTGTCTTATGCTCTCCATAGTTTGTCGAATTTTTCAGCAAAACAGCCTTCATCCAAGTACCATCTTGTGCCTAAAGAGCTGTAAATATTTTCATTTAATTTTTGCATTAGTAAAATATGGTAAAACGCCATGTGCTTCTTTTTTAGCTAATAATAGTAGATTAACGGAAACTTATGGAAGAAATTATGATACCTTTTCTCGAGATTCTAACATTGAATTGCAAATCTCTCGTTTGCTGTAGCCGTTGTTTAGTAGACTACCCTCAACCCAAACTAATTCCCTTCTCAAACTTTTGGGTGAATTTGAATTCACTATGGAAATTGAGTCCAATGGATCCCTGCCCTTCCTAGACGTCGTGGTTTCACAGTGCGAAATGGTCGCCTGGGCCACTCTGTACACAGAAAACCAACACATACCGACAGATATCTGCACGCCCGTTCCCATTATCACCCATCTTAGAAACGGTCAGTCGTGAAATACCTGTTGCATCGAGCTATATCTATTTCCGAAACCAAAAGTTTGAGAAGGGAATTAGCTTGGGTTGAGGGTAGTCTACTAAACAACGGCTACAGCAAACGAGAGATTCGCAATCCCATTTCGCGTCACCAACATCCCCTTCCTAAGAAACAATTGTCACCTAATAAATCAGTAGCATATTTGCCAAATATCAGCAAGGTCACGGATAGGATTGGAAAGCTTCTCCATAAGCACGAGGTGAAAACAGTCTACAAACCACTATCCAAAATCTCACAAATGTTAACCTCTCCAAAGGATAAACATAATCCGCTTTTGAGTAAAGGTATTTATTCCATCCCATGCTCATATGGGGTAGTATACATCGGTGATATAGGTCGATCTATAAACACTCGTCTGGGTGAGCACAAACGTTGTTTGAAACTGGGTCTGCTTTCAAACTCTGCTGTAGTTGAACATCATCGCGAAACGGGCCACGAAATTCTCTTCGACAGCTCCTCTGTCGTGGCCAAATCTCCGTATTATTTCACCAGAAAATTCCGTGAGGCCGTTGAAATCGCCAAAAATCCCAAGAATTTCAACCGAGAAAAAGGTTTTGAACCTTCGTCCATCTGGCAATATTGCATCAACATTTCCACAAAATAAATCACTTACATTATCCACTAATAAAATTCCAGGAACATATACGAAATTTCATCTCAATCATAAAAAAATAATCCCATTAAGTGCCTCCTACCCTTCTCTTACCTGAAAATTTCGGGGGACTAATTATTATTTCTTCGTACCTATTACTCATTTGGAGTTTGTACATCATTGTGACAAGTTGAGTAAAAAGTGTAGTTTTGAAGTGTTCGTGAGAAAAAGATTAAATGAATGGAGTAGCCGCAAGATAAGTAACATTTGTTTTGTTTTTTTTTCTCATTCTTGAAAAAGTCCCTTATAAGTGTGGGCGAAACGTCGGAAAACTTTTGTTTATATCCCGGTTTAGGTATATAAATAAGGCAATTCGAAAAAGTGACGCGGTCCAACTCCGGAAAAAGCAGAATCAGCTTGTTGAACTTAATTTAAAGAAAATTTTTGATAATAATGACATTGCAGAAAAGCTTATGTAATTTTAATTTTGTTTCTCCATGGAAATCGTGTAGAACTCCCTCGGTATGTTGGCTTCCCTACGAGGCGAAATTACAGAAAGAAATTACTAGTGTTAATTTCAATTCCATGGCTGTTCAGACTGTCTAAAAAACTCTTTAAAAGTCTAATTAGCATTTCCAGGGAGTTAATCTTTTCCGATAAACTACGAAGTAATTTCTGTTAGGAGATAAACCACTGTTTAAATTTGTGTAATGAGTTTCACAGCAGTTTGAAACGACTGTACCAACCGACCCCCGGCCCATCTCCAAGTCTACACATTTTTCAATCGATAACACCATTTCTGCGGACGACAGTCCTCTCAAGTCCAATAACTATTGACGAAGTTGTTCCGTTATCACTCCTAGAACAAACTTAAGTTCAACTATCCCCCGTCTTTTGACTAGTAAGCTGCAAATAGCTTGATCGTCTATAAATATGCTCAGGCTTGCGGGACGATTTAGTAACTATTTATTGTTGCATTATGTATGGCTTCCTTGATTTGTTTTGCTTATCTTTTATGGCATTGAAAGGAATAGAATGATTCAAAATGTACGAAACCAATTTATAGTATCATAAGAGGGGAGATTTTTATCGAGGGTACCTTTAAAGTGGCATTTTACAGCTAGCAGTTGATATATAGGAACTTATACAGAAAAGTTATTTGTTTTCATTGATATTTCTCTTACTAGAACTTATCTTTAACTGCAAACCATACATTTTGTTGTCGTTAAATAATTATTAAGGTATTTAAGGGATTTTTTAAATAAAACACCCCGACTTGACCATACAACGTATGGCATTACACTTCCTCTTAGGCACGCTATGAGTGGGGAAAATTCACTAAACCCCAGATATCCTAGATATCAATAGGGTTCAGCCCTGTGGGAGCCCTTGCCGGGTTTTCAGGCCCGTGGTTGGAGTCGTGGCGGCAGTTTCCCATGAATATCCTGACCGTTCGGGCTGTTCTTAACAAGACGGCTTTTTGCATTTGTTTGTAAAGATGTTCGTCCAGACGAAGGTATTTTAAATTGTTTAATAGGTGTTTTGGGCCTAGTCCTGTCGTTGACATAACAATTGGTACAGTTCGTGTGTTCATGTTCCACTGAGTCTTTGTTGGAAATTCCAATTCTCTATAGTTGGTTATTTTCTCAGCCTGCTTAATATTCATATTATTGTTGTTAGGAATTGCTATATCCATTAAAGTTGTTTTCCGAGAGATTTTATCTACCAAAACTATATCTGGTCTATTGTGAGCAACATACCGATCGGTCAGTATCGTGCGGTCCCAGTACAGCTTGTTGTTGTTATTTTCTAAAACATATTCTGGTTTATATTTATAGTATGGTAATTTTACCGGCTGTGATAATTCAAGTTTCAATGCTAGTTCTTGTGAAGTATTTTTGCCACAGCATCGTGTCGTTATTTGTATTTAGTTGCAGCGAACGCTTGGCAACCTCCTGTAATATGTTGGATACATTCAGATGTTTGGCAACCATATCTGCATCTGTCGTTGTTGATAGAAGGCTCTTTTACGATGTACTTTATATATTTCTTAGTTGGAATTACTTGATCTTGGATTGCCAATATAAAGCCTTCCGTCTCAGGAAACATATGACCAGAGATCAAACAGTAGTTCGACGCTGAACTGTCGACATAATCTTGGTTGACTTCATTTATATGTCTTCCATGAAGGGGCTTTTCTTTCCATTTGAGCAGTTTCTGATCAGTTGTCTGATGGTATACTTGAACTTGTTGTTCTATCAGTCGCAGAGGTGTTGAGTCATCAACCTGACATATGACTCTGTGTAGATCAGAAAATTCTGCGAGTCTCTGGAAAGGATTACGCAAATTAGAAATTTGTTGATCACGTAACTTACCTATATCTGCCAATCCTCTTCTTCCTTCACACCGGGGCAATGTTATACGTTCGGCACAGCTCTTTGGATGGTGATTTTGAGCTTTTGTTAGTAGTACTCGCTGTAATTGTTCAATGTCGGTCTTGCACCAGCTAACTATACCGAAAGAGTAACTAATCACTGAACTCGCGTAGGTATTAATAGCTTGAAACAGATTTTTACTCTTAAGTTTGGTCTTCAGCAGTCTTATCCTTCTATAAAACTCTGTTCTTGGGTCATTTTTCATGGCGGTGTGATCAATTCGTTGAGCCTGCTTTATTCCAAGGTATTTGTAAGTATGGCCTTCCTCCATGGATTCAATTGAGGTGCCATTCTCCATTTAGTAGGACCCCTGCTGTATTTTGCCTTTAACTATATTAATTAATATATTAATAATTCCACATTTATCTAGGCCAAATTGCATATGGACGTCACTAGAGAACCGTTCTACTATTTTAAGCATATCATGCAGCTGTTGTTTCGTAGCTGCCATCAACTTTAAGTCGTCCATGTATAATAAATGGTTTATCTTTAATGCTTGTACGTTGTTGTGCTTGAGACTGAACCCAAAGTTAGTCGAGTTCACTGTGTGTGAGAGTGGCTTCATAGCAAGGCAAAATCACAGCGGGTTAAGAGAGTCTCCCTGGAATGTACCCCTTCTGATAGGGATAGAGTATAAAAATATAAAAAATAAAAGACTACTATTATAACATAATAATACTGAAATATATAACAAAACTTATTATTATAATGAACACTTGAATGATTGGTCCAATATATACAACAATTGTAATTATCAGTTTTGATCCTTTTAAAATACTAATAATCAGTAAGATAATCTAGTATTTCAAGTTGTTGAAAACTTTTTATACGTCTTTCTGATACTACGCTAAGATTAAAACAATTCTCAACTTACATAAGTAGAAAGTAAATATGAAAGTTTTATGAGGAAAATGCATAAAAAAATAAAATCAATTAATTTTAAATTAGCTGGCAACTAAGACTTGAATAACCCAGTATATAATTTACTTA
Source organism: Octodonta nipae (assembly GCA_034190945.1). Lineage (NCBI taxonomy): Eukaryota > Metazoa > Arthropoda > Insecta > Coleoptera > Chrysomelidae > Octodonta > Octodonta nipae. The sequence goes on from CM067216.1 coordinate 14,167,612, forward strand.
AAATTTAAATGACCTATCTAGTTTATCCTTTCACCACGGTTTTTCGACTATTTTCGTTATTATCGAAATGAATGAACGGAATATAGAAAAAACAACACTCGAATTTACAATGGAAGTAACCATTTATCGCAAAAAATACAGAATTTTATATATTATGTCAGCAACAGCTAAAATATGCAACATTCAATAAATTGATGGGGTTTCGCATAGTGCCGGTTGGTTTTCACTTAAATTTTCAATGGTGCTACTAAATGTAGCGATATTAACTACCCATTAATCTATGTCATGGCCGGGTAGACGATTGTGCGTCCATAATGTCCTCATCACCTTTTTTTGTTGAAAGTGCGAAGTATTTTTTTACGGTAACAGTGTTTTTTCACACAAACACAGCAATTACAAGGGCGGCTTGTACGGCTAGAGCGTTTCCGATAATTTGTATGTTTTTTGTCAATGTTTCTCAACGATATTTAGTATCCTATTGTTATCTAACAAATTACTAAATAATATTCTAAACTTATACGGGATCTTGGTAGTCACTCCACGAGTGTATGCATCAAAAAACTATTCTATAGTTAGCTTTAATGGAATGTGAACTATAGCAGAATATTTTTGAAAATATTTTTTATCAAAAATCACTAAATTTCACCGATAAATAATTATTCTGTCACTCTACTGTAGCAGCTACCATATGACCTGTGCTAGCAGGATTTCTTCGAGGAAAAATTGTTCGTGAAAGCTTATTCACAACTAGGAATGAAGAGTGCTAGTTCTACCAGTTGGTTCTCTCCAGTTTCAGGAAGCAAAAGATCGGGCATTATCCTAAATGAAAACAAAATAACCGTTCTCATTCTACAGTCGAAATTTGTGAGTCAGACAAGAACATACTAAGTTCATCAGATATAATTCTATATCACGATTATAATAATGTCACAAATAACAAATTACATGATTTTTAATTTCTGGTGGAGTCGCCAGTCCCAAGTACCCTATTTTATTTTTCACAAAAATAACTCGTTAATTATCTATATATACAAAGCGAGTCAAACATTTGGAGTTATGAAAAAATTATAATTGTTCCCAAAATAGTTTTTTGTATATTTTGAAAAAGATTTCTCAAATATATAACATTTCTGAGATTGTTAAAAAAATTAAGGAAAACTGGGATTTCGACACATAGAGGTTGGCCACAATTAACGAAATACTAAAATAGTCATCTTTCTAAATAACAATAAATTGCTGTATTATACTGTAAAGCAGACCCTATGAGAGGGTGTATTCTTAATTACAAAAATTATAATGTTTGTCATAATTACTCCAAAATGTTGGCAAGCCCTGTATGTACAAATAACCAGGGCTATTAGTTTATTCCTGCGAAATAAAAAATGTGAATTTGTCTTCCTCGAAGATTTCTTGGACTTGCATCGTCTTGAAGTGGTTGATCTCACAACGTTTCAATAGCTGTGTATCTGCTATCGTCATCAGGGGAATGATAGGAAATTCAGATTATCCCTCGTATTTATATTATACCCTTAACCGGCCATGCGTCGCCGGTCATGGTCATTGGGTCCTATCTGGTCCAATCAGAGGCCGAAGAAGAGCTCTTCAAATATTTGTAATTTGGACGCTGGGCTCGCTAATTATATTTGCGTTCGAGATTATATATGCAGTCTTTATGAATTTTCTTTTGTACAAGAGCTCTTCCTTGTGAATTGCTCTGGCCTGGTCCCAGATTTTTCTGATCCAAGTTTGGTCAGTAAGCTGTTAAGAGTAGGTTTTTCAGAGTTTATCAAATAGTCTACTAAGTTATTTAAATGATTTGGTTAGATGTATTTTCCACTCTATTAGAGCCTTGTAGTATTTTGTAGTGAAAAGTTGGTATGTCATTCAAGTGGAATTTTAATATATTGTAATGTTTTTATTATCACACTCTTCGGGTTCAGTTCAGTTCTTGAATTTACTCAAAAACACAGTCCAACTCACTATAATATATTTCCACTACTTTAATTTATATTCAGGGAACAATTTACAATTGATTTTGAACACCTGATATTTACTATACGGCAATCGAATACAGAATGAATCTTCCTCAGCTCTCCGTTTTTGTATATTTCTTCTCGGAATTCTCCAGAACGACAAATAGCTGTCGAGACTACACTAGAATTCTTCGAGAACTACATCAAAGCAAGCCGCCTACCTCGATACACCAGACGAACAATATTTCGGATTCCCTGAAATATGGAATGAATGTTGCTTCCACGAATTATCCCGTCACAATATTTACCTACTAGGGATGTAATGAATGTCCAATTTTCGATATTCGCGAATACGAATGCGAATTCGAATTTTCTCTTCCAATATTCGCGAATACGAATGCGAATATCAGATCAATATTTACTTATTTTGGTTTAATCGAAAGTATAACCTAAATTGAGCTTCGTAATCATTATAGAAAGCCCCTATTCTATTTTTAATACATAAATTGAAATAGCTGTAGTATCTTTGTTGTCTAACAGATGTATAAGCACAAAATTTTGTATACTAACACCAAACCCTTACACTCAATGCTCTCACAACAGTTAAGCTGTCATCAGTGTGAACCAAAAAAGTATTTTTGATTTAAGAGAGAAGTTATAAGAAGTTATTATAATTAAACAGAAAAATTATATAATTAAATTTATGGAGTCAAATATTGGATTGCCAAAAAAAAAGGAATTTTATTGTCATGTTATACCATATATTATTTATGGACTCATTTACATACTTTTAAAAAATCAGTTTCAAAAACAAAGTGACGAACGAGTCTAACTTTTGTATAGGTTTAAAAGTAAGATTGTGTAAGCTTGTATATTTCTGAGTAAAATGAGATTGAATGCATGAGAATTGGTCAAAAAATAACTAACTTATGACGAGATATGTTTTAACATCCTGACAGCTAATTTCTCTTATTTTGCAAAATTAACTAGTCCTAAACAGAAATTTTGCTTCGTTGGCTATCGCTACTAATTTGAATTGACAGCTGCGAAAATGTTACTAGCTAATGACGATAAAATTTGCATCAATAATTTAAATTAGAGAATGATACATGGCGAGTTCCGCCATAATTTGTTGCTAGGCGATATATTAAAAAAGCTTTACTCTACGATTTTGTTAAGAAATTTCACCTATCATAATTGTCAGGCGGGCGCAAAGTAGGCAGGTACCCAAGGAGTGTAAGAACGCAAGTACCACAGTTATGGTGCTTTTATTTCAATTTATCTAACTAATAGGGTTTTATAGGCTATGTCCCATGTAAACACATACAAAGCATTCATTGTGTCCTTACTACAAATTAAATTAGGGCTTTTGTAGCGATTTTATATTGTCCGATCGCTCAGTGGTTTGTTTTCGCCCCCAGTTTCAGCGTGTGCCTGTCACTTTGACGCAACTCACGGCCTGAACCGCATAGAGCTCGTTTACAGCTCTGACAAAAGGCCTGCACCTAGTCTGAGCGTTCCACAAACAAGATAGGTTGTATATTTTCCTACCAATCAAAAAAAAGGAACGTGAAACACCATAAACCGTTTTTTTTAGACAAACGAGCAAGTTCACGAACTATATGAGGATGTCTGTGGATTTAGCAGCGCTACCCAACAAAGCAATATTTGTTATCCGGAGATTTCAAACATACGCACCTTTATAGTGTAATAGAACAATTATTTTTTGACAGATTCTTGAACGTGACCTCCTGTTGTATCTACAAATCTTCAAGCTTTAAACTTATTTTTAAAACTAGAAGTGTGACCCAAGAAAGTACCAGCATATTTAAAGTTTGTCAAAGTTTAGATATATCTGCAATTTTGTTTTTAAAACTGATTTAAAAAATGAAGTCAGCACTCTGACACCATAAATTGTGGAGAACCTTTATTAGTTGCGCTCCCATCAACTGATTGAATCTCCAGAAGATTGTAGCATAATTTCTTTGACAGGTTTTCGTCAACCTAAGAATTCTTTGTCCTAGAAATCACAAGGAAACGGCGTTATATGCAGTATGACCCCTGATTTTCAGTCTCTGTGAGCTAGTTTTCTCTAAAACTTCCAAGTCTCGAGATTGATTTTGCAATAAAACCCAATATCATGTTATGAAACTGACATTAGTTGCTTAATTTTATTTAGCAATTAAATTATTGCCTGATTACATATACATGTCAGGATTCCAGAAGAAATGTATATATGCAGTTGACATTTATGTCATCATACAACTGTTATTCCTCATTGCAAGTACAAGATAATACTTTTGAAATCACAAGTAAGTTATACAGTGTGCAATGTTCCAATGAGTAATATCATAATATTTACGCGTTTCATTGTCAAACATATTCGCAAAAAATTCGCATGAATAACCGCGAATAAGAATGCGAATGCGAATATTAAAAAACACGCGAATATTCGCTAATGCCAATGCGAATATTCGTTACATCCCTAGTACCTACATATTATATTCAGAAAACAAACTGAAAGCGAAAGTATTTTAGCTAGTTTGGTTTATGAAGACTTGTTAATATTGTTCCCTGAAAACTGCTCTATACAAATCAATGATACAATAATATTCTGAAATCTAAACTTAGGCAACTTTCTTAGTTTTCTCGTCAACAAAAATCAAATACAACATGAAGTTCCTCAAGTAAATCTTTCAGATCATTAAGTTCCGATATTCTTGGAACTGTTTTATTCCTCGCAAATCTGTCGATATTTGAGCCTCGTCTGACTATAAATCTATTAGCTTGAAGGTCGAATTGAAGGTGAAACTATTAACTCCTCTAGAAACAAAAATGTTTCCCCATTCACAAACATTATGTTCGGCTTATTTGCTTTCTCGCATCCGCGTAGAAATGTTTTTGTTCCGTAGTTTACCAGTGTATTCCAGTTGAATTCGCCCAGAATAACTGAGAAAATAATGGAAACCGTTGTTATTTTTTGTGGAGATGGAAACTAATGGTTTTTGGGTCAGTAGGTGAAATACGATTCAGGACGTGGACAGCGATTACATATGTCCGATGAAAGAGAAAAGTTCTCATATTGAAATTTTGACTGAGGAGCTTTTAAATGATTTTATTTTCCTTCGGATGTTCTTACTCTATAACTCTGGAAGAATTTGATCCGAAATTGATATTGTACAGAATCGACTGATAGACAGATTATCGTTATCGGATTGGTTGCTTTTTCAATTTAACTTTTCATCATATATATATATATATATATATATATATATATATATATTAATTAACTGGGAAGCAGCCAATGGGTGTTAATGAAATACTCTTTATTTCTTTCGAAAAGCTTTCGGAACAAATTTATTCCTTCTTCAGTTCAAAGTGGAAGTTACATAAAATTAACAGTAAGTAATATTAGATTTAAATTAATTACAAGTTACGATATGTGAGGTTTTGTTGTTGAAACTGGTAGATCCAAAGGATAAAGGGGAGCATATCTTACAAGAGTTAGACGTATTGTACTGACATTATAATGATTTAAAGTCAGTTGATAATTAAACTATAGTGAGTTGCAAAAGATAACGAAATGCAAAATGTTGAAAACATAAAAATTTTGTAATAAAAATTATTTGCTGATTAGATTATTCCAAATTTTACAAAAAATAAATTTAGTAAGAAGTTATGCTTAAACAACTATTACTCAAATCATCCAATGAAAATGAAGATCAATTTGATTGTTGGGTTAAAAAAAAGGATCTGTAATATCAGCCACCCCACTTCAAGGGAAAAAAACTTGCATATCCTATTTCAATTGTTTACAGAGAATTCATATCCTTCAAACATGCTAAAAAGATTAATTTTTAATTCCACACGAGATATTAATGAGTACACCACAATCTTTTCCCAGAGGAGACTTCTCTAATTCTAATACAGTACCAATATATGTGTCATTACCGTATATACTTGAAATTTCTTCAAAGATAGCAAAAATTCTGAATATTAATCACAATATAATTATTGGTCATAAATCAATCAAAACTGTTTCAAAATTATTTTCCAAAATAAAAGACAAAACTCCCAATGACCAAAAGTCAAATGAAGTGTATTGTGTAAATTGTAATAACTGTGAAGCTAAATATGTTGGTCAAACATCAAGAAATCTCAAAGGAAGAATAATTTCTCATAAAAGTGACATAAGACTTGGCAAAGATAGCTGTGCTCTTGCGATACACTGCCATAATAACAACCACACCGCAGATTTTAATAACGTAAGCATATTAGAACAAGAAAAAAACATTTTTAAACGAAACTTTCTAGAGATGGTTCACATTAACAACCAATCCAACAGCATAAACAAGAGAACCGATTTACAAAAATTAAATATTATCTATTGTGGCCTATTAGATAAAGAAACCCAAATTTCACAAAATGTCTCATTAAACAATTTATTATCCTTAACGACGGATTAAGCATAACTTCTTACTAAATTTATTTTTCTGTAAAATTTGGAATAATCTAATCAGCTAATAATTTTTATTACAAAATTTTTATGTTTTCAACATTTTGCATTTCGGTATCTATCTTTTGCAACTCACAAAAGTTTAATTATCAACTGACTTCAAATCATTATTATGTCAGTACAATACGTCTAACATTATGAGAGCTTTATAATTTATTATGTCTATTATTTATATGAACTCTTAAGATATGCTCCCCTTTATCCTCTGGATTGTGCCAGTTTCAACAACAAAACCTCACATATCGTAAGTTGTAATTAATTTAAATCTAATATTACTTACTGTTCATTTTATGTAACTTCAAGTTTGAACTGGAGAAGGAATACATTTGTTCCGAAAGCTTTTCGAAAGAAATAAAGAGGATTTCATTAACAACCATTGGCTGCTTCCCAGTTAATTAACTTTTATAGTTTAATTCAGCCATACATAACCTATTTATATCTATATATATATATATATATATATATATATATATATATATTTATTTACGGTTTTTTTTTGGTTAAGGGATATTGACTAATTGTATTTGCTTTATAACTCTTCCTTGACACCAGAGTATGCCGTAGCACAAATAACATCATTAAATTAGATTGGTTCAGAAAGAATACAAACTCAGATAGAATTATCCACTACCTTTCAGACCATCCAATAAGCATGAAGTTAAATACTATAAGACAAATGAAAACACCCTTAATGGGATTTGCCATCAGGATTTCTACAAGGAAAGCATTGATAAACTAGCCACAATTCTAAAAGAGAATGACTACCCTAGACGGTTATCCTCTAAACGTTGTTTGTGGCATATTCTTGACTATTTTGATGTTTTTTGGGCAATATCACCACAATCGAAATAAAACTACGTATATTGATGGAAAACCAAACGTTTCAAAGTCTATTCTGACTTCGTTGTCAATGGCTGTATATTTATTGATTTTTTTTAAATAAATATAAACCTCTTATGAACCCTGAAGAAGGAGAAAACAATCTCCGAAAGCTAGGTGTATGGAATAAAGAGTTTTACTTTTGGGGCAATTTTTTCAATAAACCAAAAAATTTGTCAAGTATAGTTTTCAAAGCCGTTTGGTGTTTTTTGAAAAAATAAATTCTAACATCACAAAAATTGTTTAAAGAGAGGCACCTCGCGATAAAATGGAATTTTTCAATCAAAAAGATTGAGAAAATTATAAATTGTAAAAGTATTTAGGGGCCGCTGTAGAAAAATGCATTGTCAGATTTAAAATTCAATATGGCGGACGAATTGTTTAAACACAATTCTTATTTACACCAAAATTGCGTTAAGGTATTCTTAGGGTCTCTGATGACGAATTCGAGGTCAGATATGAAAAAATCAAAATGGCGGATCCGAGATGGCAGATGAACATTATGAAAATCAACGAATTTACGCCAAAATTGGTATATGAATATTTTTGGGGCCTCTGATCATTAATCAGAGGTTAACACTGAAAATTACTTAGTTATCTAACTTTCAATAAACGTTTACAATGAATTACTTTATTGATTTGAAGACCAGTGATCTGCATTTTTTTCTGTATTATTAGAAAAATATCATGATCAGAGACTCCAAAAACCCCTATATTCCAATTTTGGCGTAATAGGGTTTATTTTCAAAATTTTCACCCGCCATCTTGAACCCGCCATTGTTTTAAAAAATTAGTCCGCCATATTGAATTTTAAATTTGACAGCGGGTTCTTGTTTAGCGACCTCCAAGACCCGTTTTCTGAGTAATTTGGTTAAAATTATTGAAAAATTAACATTTTCTCAATCATTTTTGACAAAAAATGGTCTTTTTTACATAGTCCCCGACTCAAATTTTTTTTTCTGCGGTTAGGATAGGCTATTTTCAATAAAACCAATGGATTTAAAAACTAGACTTTCTGCCAAATTTTTTTGGTGTGCTCAAAAAAATTTTAGTCCCAAATTGTAATAAACTTGGGGGGTTACTGATATGAAAAAGAAATATAAATACATATACATATATTTCGAAAAGTGTATTAAGAGAAATAACGAATGAAGCACAATTACTTCTTTTTACATAAAATGGCCAATTTCGTCAAATTTGTCTAAACAAAATTGCCATCTAATGAAATTGTAAAAAAAACATCCTGGAAGCAGTTCCATACATTACCTTACTCTGTTAAAATTAGTTTTAAAAGGGCTGACATCGAATAATTTTACTTTTACTCAAGATTGTTTAATTTATTCCTTTTATTGATGGAAGTACGTGGGTTTGGTTGTTTTATAATAAGTTTAATTTCTTTTTTTTATGAAAATCCTTGGGTTGACAAAAACTACCACAACATTCATTTTGTTAAATTTGAAGACGCGAGATGTAAGACCGACATCTAGGATTTTCGAGAGAATCAGCACACAGAGGTTCCGAATCTGGAGCCGTTCCGTGTAATTGCTGTTCTCCCTTAACTCCTAGGACAGAATGTCACGATAAAATTTTCAGGTTACTTCACCTGTCAGAGATATTGAATACTCTCTGTACGCGTACAAAGGAATGACACCTCGAAGAGTGTATTCAATATCTCTGACAGGTGAAGTAACCTGAAAATTTTATCGTGACATTCTGTCCTAGGAGTTAAGGGAGAACAGCAATTATACGGAACGGTTCCATATTCGGAACCTCTGTGTGCTGATTCTCTCGAAAATCCTAGATGTCGGTCTTACATCTCGCGTCTTCAAATTTAACGAAATGTTTCAAATACATAAAGAAGTGTTCGAGATTACATTCAATTGTGGAAAGCGTGATGAAGGTTCCCTGACCAGAAACAATGTATATTATATATAATATATATTGTCTTGCGTACAAAGGAATGACACCTCGAAGGGAGTATTCATTTTGTTGTTTTCATTTTCAGTTACACATTTGGTATTCGTTGTGGGAGCTTCAAAGCCTGAAAATAAAAACACATTGCTACAAATTCCATTTAATTTTATCAAATTTTGCTCAATAAAAGAGCTAATTAAGTTTGATTAATTAGGTTTGGTTAGGTTGGCAAGGTAAATTAATCAACAGAAATTGCCTTTAATTTGATTTTTGACAATCTTAGTAACTGTCAATTGTCCATGACCCACTTCTTAAGCCTATTTTGATAAAATTTCATATTTTGAGTAAAAATCCAAAATAACTTAACTTAATTAGAAATATGAACGTTCTTATGGATAGAATAAGGCGATCCTATGATAGTAAAAAAATATGGTAGGTGCCATTACTTTATAAAACTCCATTCTTAATTTTTTGTTAAGAAGTAGTTATACTCATTGAAAGTTCTCCTTTCATCAGCGATTACGGTTAAATGACAGTCAACTTTGACAGAGTAATTTCATCACAAAACCCATTACTTAGCTTTATGATGCGAAAAACTTTATCCCAAAACTTTTTCGTCTCACTGTATCTATTATGTAGGAGCAACCCCTTCGTTTTAAGTTTGCTCATAATTTATAACTTGCCTTATAATTATATACTCCCACAAAAAAAAACTTAAAATCTTTTCCACGATATTAATGACCGTAACTTCTGGTGTAATCAATTTTTCAGATCAACTTGAGAAATTATTTTCTTCCGGAGTCAAGATCGATATTGTTAAAAAATTGCCAATCGTTATTCAAAAATTTTTCTTAAAACTATGTCAAATAAGTTCGGGTAATGTGTGGAGGATATGAAAAATTTCACTCCGGAAAATAGATTATTCAGTGCAAAGTTCGCCTATACTTCGTCTGAAAATAAATTCTTCACAATAAGGGTGTAATATTTTAGAAGGAAAGCTCATGAATTTTATCTAGTTTGGACACGTAACTGTATTATTTCAGTGCTACATTTTTTAGAGAGTTCGTGATTAAATACCAAACTACAGAATATTTATATCTTGATGTAGTCAAGAAGTTTACGATTCACCTCAATAATTTTGACTTTTTATCTATACAAGCCCAGAGTAATTCTAGTTAAATTTCCGTTCCCAGTGTTTGATACTGTTCTTTATTAATTCATTAAACTGAACTTGTTTAAAATACTACAGAGCTACTGTAAATTATGTTCACTAAGTTGATATAAGCTTTTCACCTCTTCTTCTACAGTTTCTTCACCTACTTATCCTCAATTTCTAGCCTTACTTTCTCGTATAATCTACAAAAATGTGTCTCTCTTAGGCCTTGGACTCAGTTCTTTAATTCTTTTGTCCTTCAGTTATTTCTCTTCCTTCATTTTAGTTCTACAAAGACCAATAAGTTACCTGATGTTCAGTTCTTGACAATACAATCATACCAGTATTCTCAAAGACATTAAAGTTTTTGTTTTTAGCACTTTAAGTTCTTCAGATTTTCAACTTTGGGGTTCTTCAATTTTTGTTTACAATGTTCAGTAAAAATGTAGAGATATACGATTGAGCAACGCGTGTTTATTATTTTAAATTTGGTGAAATTTGTGCAGAAGGTATGGAAGAGAAAATTGTCCGTCAAACGTTACCATTGGAAAAATTGTTCAAAAATTTGTGAAAACTGGTTGAGTAAAAGATGAAAAAAGCAAAACGTATCTTCGTAACACAACAAATTATTGCAGCTGTTACTACTAGTCTCAAGGCCGTAGCCAGTGTTTTTTTTTCGGATAATTTTTTTGATTGGTGATGGGCTGATTAGGACTGCAAAATGTATATTTTTGTTTATGTATTTCCAGGATATATAAAATAGTATAAATATAAAATTTATTCTTATGAAAAACATGATTAATTAGTTAAAATTGAATCTTGAAACCAAAATTTACCAAAAACATCGTGATCGTGCACACCAATTGAACATTCCCAAAAACCACTTTATTCAGAATTTTGCACAAAAATCTTCATTTAAAGGCTTACAAGACTCAAATAACGCAAGAAATAAAGCCAACAGACATAGGTTTACTTTGTCAATTCGTTAATTGATGAAGCACACTATGAATTGGGTGGATTTGTTCACAAGAAAAATTGTCGAATCTGCGGTGAAGCAAATACACGAAAAATAATGGAAAGACCTATGCATCCACAAAAAGTAACTGTTTGGTGTGGTTTTTGGGCTGGTGGAGTGATTAGTCCATACTTTTTTGAAGATGACAATAAAAATGCTGTTACTCTGAATGGTGAACGATATCAAACGATGCTTACTAACTTTTTGTGGGATGAATTGGAGCAAATTGATGTGCAGAATATGTGGTTCCAACAAAACGGTGCAACATGTCATTCAGCAGCAGAAACAATCAATCTTTTGAAACAGAAATTTGGTAATCGAATAATTGCTCGAAGCGGAAACTTTAACTGGTCCCCTAGATCTTGCAATGCAACACCTCTAGATTTTTTCCTATGGAGCTATTTGAAAGAAAAGGTCTATGCCAACAATCCACAAACAATTGATGACCTACAGGAGAACATTATTGACTGTTTTCAAGTAAATGAACTACAGTTAAAGATTTGATCATACTCAAATAATTTGTGTATTTTATTAAAATTTAAAAAATTACCCTCAAATTGGAATACCCTTTATATATTTAAAATATATAAAATATTTTATCTTAAAAGATTCATAATGGTACATAATTTGTAGCTTAGGGCAATCCGCCATTATCTCACCTTCAGAAAAAAAAGACAAACGTTCCATGAGAGGGATATTCGTTTTTTTTAGCAAGTCGTATAGGCTCTACCTACAGTCAGTAGTAATTGTCCCCTTTGAAAATTTCTCATCACTTTATTTCGCTGTTCAATCCACTCACTTTATCGTTTATCTCATCTCATTCGAGGTTTCCTCTTTCTAAAAGTATCGGCATTCGTTCGTTGGCGTCCTTAACCAAGCTTTTCTTTTGATATATCTTGCCTATTTGTTTGCTTTAAAGTCTTTCCCTTAGACAGCATCGATTCTGGTTCTGATTACACACTCGCAGCTCTTGCGAAATATCTGTTCTGTTCAATCATTCATGAAAAAAATCATTCGAAAAATACTTGAGGAAAGAATCGTTATACAGTTCCATATAATCCATATATTGTTTTAATCGGCGCTCAGAAAAGCACATGCTGTGAAGAATTTGTATAGTATACTGACAATATTAGTCCTATATCTAAAGCAAAAATATCATTTCCCCATTTAATAACAGATTTTATAACTAAAATTTATAAATTTAACAATAAAATATATAGGGTTTACCAAGATATCATTTCAATGACCTCCTCTCATTGTTTCTCGTAAAAAATCCTTCTGGGTCAACAACTTTCAAACAAATCAAATAGAAATTTATGAATGTGGGTAAAAGAGAGTTTGCTTTTTTATTTCCGAAAATGATCACTCTAGGAAAAAATTTCTAGGATAATCTCATTAGAGGTGGGGCTCCTTGTGACCTAACGTAACTCTATTCATTTCAAGCCTACTGAGTTACTGAGATGGATGATAAACTAGCCTCTCAAGGTACGATGGTTTAATAGGACGGAACTCCATTTTTTTAAGCTACTAGTGCCAACGATTTTCGTATGAAATTATACGAGGGTGAATCAAATATGAACCGGACTTTTGTTTTAAAAATTTTATTGGTACGATCAATACAAATTTTAATACATATTATTTTTCTACATAGTCTCCTCTCTTATGTATACATTTTTCCCACCGAATCGGAAGTTTTTTAATACCTTTCTCAAAGAATGAAACTAGTCGTGTCGATAACCAATTGCGCACAAACGTTTCTACACCTTCGTTGTCCTCAAAGTGGTGGCCTCCCAATTCTTCTTTAAGTAGCCCAAACATGTGGTAGTCACATGGTGACAAATCAGGACTGTAAGGCGGGTGTTCAAGGGTTTCCCAATGCATTTTGTTCAATTTTCCTTGAGTCAATGCAGCTGTATGTGGCCGAGCGTTGTCATGCAACAGATTCACACTTCGGATAGACATATCCCGCCTCTTTTGCCGATAGGCAAGTTTCACTTGTTGGAGTAGTTCGCAGTCATACTCAGCATTAGTTGTACGGCGTTCGTGCAGAAAATCGATCAGCAGTACGCCTTCAATCAGCTCACGAATTGCGTAGATATTCGCCTCATTGATGCTTGTCGTGGGACGGCGTGCATGAGGCTCATTTTCCACTGTCTCTCGGCCATCTGAAAACTTTTTGTGCCAGTCGTACACTTGGGTCCTTGAAAGTGTTTCATTGCCGAACTGTGCAGATGGTCGACGCTAAATTTCAGACAGTCTAACACGTTGCGCAACAGACGTATGCACCTCTTGCCCTGACATGATGCTACTAACAGCGCATCGACTACGCCTCGCCAAACCGACGAACTCCCCTCTTCTTAACATCCCTAGCTAACATATATCGAGACGTCACGCCACTCGAGTTACCTACAGGACGGGAGACAGAAAAGTCCGGTTCATATTTGATTCACCCTCGTACAATAAGGGTAATAAAGAAAATCCGAAATCGTGTTTGAGAATTAAGTCTCGTGCAAACTGTTATCTCTATTATAACATGAGACTTAAGGAATGTCAAAAGAAATTCCCACTGACATATCATTATTTGAATTTGAAAGATTCCGTTTTTCTTGTACTCATAATTTTCTGTCGGCTGCCGGATCTGTACTTTTAAATTATGCTGTAAGTTTGGATCGCATTCGTAACATATGGTCCTCTATATTCAGTTTTGTCACATGGGAAGAAGTTCACTATCATGCAGCGAATATCTTCGGAACTTCGATCCGTTTTTTTACAAAAGTAAATAAAATTTACCATAGGTGAATCAATATATTACTAGTCCGAAAATATAATTATGTTATTATTGTCGAGTATACAGTTATTTACTGATATCACAAATAATGGAATATTGATTAGTTATTAATCGATCAGTTTTTAAGGAACTAAGTAGAAATATATTAACTATTAGAGTTGTTTAAGCATTTGGAAACATTTCCATTATGACAGTCAAAACATGTAGGTATAAATAACTATTATTAATCAAATACTTGACTCAAAAGACTAATTTCCAAAACGTAAACCATAACCTACTGTGAGTTTATCCAAATGGGTTTGAAAATATGAAAGCTCTAAAATAAATTAAAAAATCAAAATCTATAGTTATATAATTGAAAAAAGTAGCACATTGCGGAAATATGTCTGTAACAACTCAAGGATTTTCAACTTGAATTTTGCATTGCATCAAATGTTCCGTTAGCGTTCGTTGGACAACATTCCTAAACATCATTCTTTGCCTTGAAAAAAAAAAGATTTTGCCATATTTTTCAGAAATATTCAAGCTAAATTGTCACAAATATTTTTCCATTTTCTCACTATAAGATTATATACAGATATATATCCACATATTTAGAACTATATCATTCAACGTATAACAGCCGTTTCGAACCAGGAGTTCTCGTCAGATACGCTTCCTTGAATGACAAGTTCTAAAGTGAAATACTGGGATGTAATACACATCAGTAAGACAACAGTCAATGCATTGAACCTAATAGATGTCGGTGACATCTACCGTCTAGTGAGTAATTTAAGTATATGAAGGCATACTATGCTATAACATATACCATACTCTTGACAGATGGTTCGAGTTTTTTATATAAAAACACAAAAGTAAATATATATACGCTTCCCTGAATGACAAGTTCTAAAGTGAAATACTTGGATGTAATACACATCAGTAAGACAACAGTCAGTGCATTGAACCTAATAGATGTCGGTGACATCTACCGTCTAGTGTTGTGTTTTTATATAAAACACTCGAACCATCTGTACTTGAACTCCTGGTTCGAAACGGCTGTTATACGTTGAATGATATAGTTCTAAATACCTGGATATATATCTGTATATATATTTACTTTTGTGATTTGATATAAAACACTCGAACCATCTGTCAAGAGTATGGTATATGTTATAGCATAGTATGCCTTCATATACTTAAATTACTCACTAGACGGTAGATGTCACCGACATCTATTAGGTTAAATGCACTGACCACTATAAGATTTCTTTCTAGAGTTTGGCACAGGTTTTTGAACTAGACCATATCGAAAATCTTATTCTTAACAAACTTAAACAGAGATTCTTACAAAAATTTCAAGAGAATAGTCGAACATATGTTATATCAATGACATTTTGTCAGGGGTCAGCCCTGATTGGACGATATCGTTATTTGCTGACGACTCATCATTTATTGTTTCTGCCGCAGACAATAATCTTCTTGAAGACCAATGCAATAATGGGATAGCATCGGTTTTCAAATGGTTTAGTCAAAATTATTTATATTTAAACAGTAGTAAAACTAAGTAGATACCTTAGATTTCATACACCTCAAAATAAACAGGATTTAAATCTTAATATTAGAATTGAAAACGAAATAATTCGTCGTAGTGAAACCACTAAACTTTTAGGGTTAACTTTAGACCATACCATGAGTTGGAGGGTACACTGTGACTCTTTGTGCTCTAAGCTACATGGGTTGTGCTTTCTGGTACGCAGTTTAGAGAAGGCTTAACAAACTCCGCACTCATTCAACTATATTATACACATATCGAATCACGTCTCTGGTATGGAATATGTTGGGGTTCATCCGTCGCATCGCAATCAGTCTTTATAACATAAAAACGCATTTTAAGGTCTTTGCTTGGTGTTTCTCAAACTACCTCATGTAGAACTAAATTTAAACAATTGAAGTTATTAACCGTGACGGCTATATTGATATTTGAGGTAAACTTGCTAATTTTTCAAAACAAAAATAAATATATAAAAACCAATGTGGTGCATGACCACTTCACTCGGGGCGGAGACAGTCTGCGAGAGCCTCTAAACTGATTAAATATAACTAGAAGATCACCTGATAATTTAGGGATAATAATCTTTAATAAGCTGCCACAGGATATTCGAGACTCTGCGAATATCAATACTTTCAAAAAAAATTAAAGAATTTCTTAATAACGAAAGAACTATACTCGTTAGATGAATACTTTGTCAGTTTTTAGCGTGTAGTTAATATGATTCATTTTGTATTGTAAATGTATTCCACCTTATTGTGTTATATGTTTTCAGTAAGTGATCTTGTTTCAAACAGTAATAACTGTGTATATATTTATCGTAAATGTACCTGCAATCACTGTGATAACTATGATGCAAATGTACGCTCAAGCAACCTGACGGATTCCATACATTGGAGCTATGTCATATTTGGAAATAAATAAATATTAAATAAATAAAATAAATAGAGTAAATAAAATAAATAAAATAAATAAAATAAATAAAATAAATAAAATAAATAAAATAAATAAAATAAATAAAATAAATAAAATAAATAAAATAAATAAAATAAATAAAATAAATAAAATAAATAAAATAAATAAAATAAATAAAATAAATAAAATAAATAAAATAAATAAAATAAACTAAGATACTTCTGAGAAGATTTCGCCTGGGCTATCGTGGAATAACTTAGTATGTGTGCAAACTTTCTGTAGGAATCAAAGTGTTAGTCCCCATGGCAAAAATCCAAAAATTGTGATGTGAGCTGCTGCCAAATCCAACATATTCTCCAGATTTAACCCAATTTTTATCTACAAGCCTGTGGAAATGGCTGGATCATAAGAGATTTTGTTGAAATAACTGAGACAAACGCGTATCAAGTATAGAGTAAAAGGACACTATTTTGTAATATAAAACCTCGTATCATAATTCTGACATTAATATATAATTTGATATCTGCAATGTTTCACATTTACAGGATATACTGCAAAAAATTAAGATTTTAATTTTGCACTTTGTGTTGAAAGCTATATATGCGTTTTGTACTTAGTTGCGTGTGAAACTAAGCGTTTAAGACATTTTCATTTTGATATTAGCAACGTTTTAGTAATGGAATTATGCTCGCTTATTTTTTGGGCCCGGTGAGAACATTTTGAGTGAAAACTTTCCAAGCTTATGATTAGGGTAACTTAGTTTTCAATTTTGGTGAAAATCCGTTGTCGAATAAAAGTGATCCCTCTTCGATCTCATCAGATCGTCGTAATGGAGTTCGGATGTCGTTCGAATTTATCAAAGGGCGTTCCAGCAGCGTTTGATAAGTAAAAAGAGAGTCTAGTATAAATCTTTATTCTTAGAGAGCGCAAGATACCGAAGAACACAATTTTTGAGTTTAAATGAACCGTAACTAGTAGCGATTTCTTTTAGACGTTTTAATTAAAGTGTTATTTTTGATACTCAATAATCCCGATCTATTTTTAACTCCCCGTATTAACGACAAGTACGTGTTTCGAATTTAAAAGCATACAGTAAGAAGTGGCTCACGCAGAAAACATAATTTGCAAGATATTTCACTGAAGAGGATTTTGGTAACTGAAGATGTGTCCGTACTTCGTATCCTTTGAATCAATGCAAGTAATACTAAAAGTAGGATAATAAATAAAATAAGTACTGATTTCTCATTAAAGAGACCTATTTTATTGTACAGTCTAGCATTTTGGGTTATGACTTTTCGAAATGTTCTGCCAAAAAGAATGCCATTAGCTGAGAGGCTAAGGATCCGAACCAGTGCTTTGGAAGAAAATCCAACTGAGCGGCTACCTAGCTCAGCAGATTTAGCGGCATCAGATTTTTTTCTGTATTTTCTCAAATAGTTTAGTGTCTGGGGATATACAGCAACTACATATATTGGTAAAGGATTTATATATCCAGGGTGAGTTTTTTTTTTGATGATCAGTATGAGGATCTAGGAAACTAGAGGAGATAGAGCAATACTTAAATTGGGAAAGATTTGCAAATTTACTGGCCCAATTTAATGACACTTTCGGATTTTTGTAAAAATTCATGGCTTACTAGATATTTTGAAAAAACGAAATTCGGTCGATTTAGTCAAATCCCTCTAGCTCCTTTGTTTTTGATTTTCTAAAAATAGTGTAAATATCAAAATTGAAGGGAATTGTATCCCGAATATGATTGTCATGTCCTCGTTTCCGTGCCAGCTCTGGTTTTCGAGATATGACACAAACTTATCTTTTTTTGAATGGAAACCATAGTTGGCTATGACCTCAAAAAATTGGACATTTTTAGAGCTTTTCAACGATATAACAGTCGATATAGTTATTCATAAAAATAACAAAGTTATGGATGTTTTTCTCTCTTATTTTCACTTTTAACGTAGGTAGCCATGAAAAAGATTGTTTTCACTTTGACGTTTCCTCATTCGAGCCTAATTCCATTAGTAGTGGTGAACTGACAGTCGATATTGACAAGTTTTCGTGATAAAATGGAATATTCTAACGAAGAAAAACTGAATATGGTGGAACGTTATATCATATGGCATAAACATTTAGTTCGTGCAGCTGAGGAATACTTTCATAGATATTTTAATCGTCATCAACCTGCTCTATGCACATTTAAGAGGCTTTAACATAGTTTACGCAAATATGGATCTTTTACTAAACCACCAAAGGAACGTAATCAAATTAACAAGGCAGCACAAATAAATGTTTTGGCAATGGTACATCAAAATCCATCTACATCAGCTCGTGAGATTGCGGCAGTAGAAACTTTCAGTTTCTCAAACTTTGCATGCTGGTGACGAACATCGACGTATCTTGTTTTGTACATGGTTTAGAGACATGTGCCTTGCCAATCTACAGTTTCCATTAAAGGTGTTATGGTCAGATGAAACTAGATTTACTAACTGCGGTATGTTCAATAGACACAATGAGCATATCTGGGCTAAAGAAAAACCTTTACATGTAGAACAAAGACGACCCCAGATAAAATTTGGTTGTAATGTTTTGTGTGGTATCATAGGGTCTACTATTCTGGGGCCTTTTATCTATGACGAATCACTTACTGGGGAGCGCTACTTACATTTCTTGCAATACACTTTTCAAGACATGTTGCATAATTTGAATTTGAGAACTCGTTTAGAAATTGAGTGGTTCCAACATGATGGAGCACTTGCTCATAACTCGTTATTAGTAAGACAATACTTATATAATATCTATCCAAAGTCTTGGATAGGAAGAAATGGCCCATGCGAATGGTCTCCCCGGTCTCCCGATTTGGCAGTTATAGACTTCTATTTATGGGGTGCGCTAAAAAACAAAGTATACAAAAGAAAATATGAGACAGTTGGTGACCTAAGGGAGGCGGTATTACAAGCAATTGAAGAAATTGATAGGCGGTCTGTTAGGAAAGCGGTAATGTCAATCTTAAAAAGATGCAATTTTTGTCTAAATAACATTGGTGGACTATTCGAACATAAATTGTAACCATTATTAAGTACTTTAGTTCCTTAAGTTTTTAGTAAGTACCTACTTATTTATTTTTTTCGTTATATCTGATATACCTAATAAAAAAATCGTTCAATGTTTTTTGGAATAGTCATTAATATATCAATCTAATTCATGGCTAACTACGTTAAAAGTGAAAATAAGAGAGAAAAGCATCCATAACTACGTTATTTTTATGAATAACTATATCGAGTATTATATCGTTGAAAAGCTCTTAAGATGTCCGATTTTTTGAGGTCATAGCCAACTATGGTTTCCATTAAAAAAAAGATAAGCTTGTGTCATATCTCGAAAACGAGAGCAGTCACGCAAACGAGGACATGACAATCATATTCGGGATAAAATTCCCTTCAATTTTGATGTTTACACTTTTTTGTAAAATCAAAAACAAAGGAGCTAAAGGGATTTGACAGAATTTTGTTTTTTCAAAATATCTAGTAAGCCATGACTTTTTACAAAAATCCGAAAGTGTCATTAAATTGGGCCAGTAAAACTGCAAATCTTTCCCAATTTAACAATACTAATCATAAAAAAAACTCACCCTGTATATATATATATATATATATATATATATATATATATACATATAAATTATACATATGTACTATATTACAACTCAAATCATAATATTCTAAAATAGAAATGGTATCCGGAAATTCATAACTTCCCTAACTGACTTGAAAAATTGGCATTATCCTTCACCCCGAAATAATGTAGGCAAGACAAACACATCATCACGAAAATTCGGCTGAAATGTCTGCAGAAATATGACGAATTACACTGAAAACACTAACGTAATTTGATTTATACCGAATACATGCTGAGAAAGTCTAATTTTCTTGGCTAATTTAACATAAAATGTCAAAGACATTCGGCGTTCACGTCTGCGACCCAACTTTGCGGAAATATTTTATATGCGACAGCCAATAAGAAAACTACTCCTTGTTTCAGTATTCGGCAATGCTTTATTTGGATTTATACAGAAATTGCTGTGATAAATTATTAAGACCATTGCCTCAATATGTAGCAGAGAGCTTAACAGCCTTTCAATTATACCAGGTCTGTTCATAATAGACACTCTCTTTATAGGGGCGGGATTTATGATCTTGCCGATTTTCTAATATGGTTGAGTTATTTTGCCCGAACATATATTTGCCCAAGTGTTCCAAAACGAGTGAGATCCCCATAGTTTAATGATATTTGAATAGCTTTCAATACTTCAAGAGAATATTTTCAGCATAATTTTAACGAAAGTTTGGGGGCAGTTTTTTTTTTTCGACAATTTTGTAAAAATCTGTACAACTGCTACTGAACAGTTGATGATTTATTTCACTCCATGAATTATGAATGGCAATCGAGATAATGAAGAAAATAGCTGACTTCCAAACACACATCAACCTGTCCACCAACGCTGCTGGAGTGATGTGTAAATGATGTTATTTAGGTTAATAAGGCTCCGGAACAGTTCTGTAGCAATTATTTGCGACTCACCTTAATGTATCATCATCTTCGTCATCTATGTTACGTTTATTTCTGGACAAAGTTGTTCCGTAAACCATGCCACTTCCATTTGTTTCACCTAGTATCCTTGAACATGCTAAAATTGTCCATGCATCTGATTGGAGTCTTCCTCTGCTACAGTATGCCTCCTTTTGTGGTCTCCACAAGAATATTTTCCTGTTCAACTGTTATTCTGGCAAAATGACCAACTTAGTTACTCTTTAGGAGTTCTATTTTTTATCCTCACAAATTTTCAATACTGTTATTGAATAAAAGCAGGGTTATATTGATATTGACCGTTAAAAAACATACGAATTATTTATTTTGTTGAGAGTAAATTTACTGTTAAAACCGTATAATTTTGTAATTGTTTCATATCTCTCAAATTGATGATTTTTGATTACAACATTTTCAGATTGTCGTCAACCTCAATAAAATTACGAAGCATTTGTTTTAACCACAACATATACCGCAATTTACACGACAGCAAGCCAAACTAAATAAATGTTCCAGATGGCTAGAAAAAAGAAACGGAAAGCATCCTACGTATTTGCATTCCAACTATTATACCCGGTAGAGCAATATCCCGACAATTTGCTTCCGGAAAATCCGGTTCAATAGAATCACCTCGTTATTATCGAGTTGAGCGTTTTTAATCGTTTTGAAAATTTTATTTTTCAATTTGGTATTTCGTAAATTTTTGAGCACTTGACATGAAGTGCGTTTTAAATTGTCCAGCATACATTCTAACGCAAATACCATTAACAATTTAGCTCTATTAACAATACAGTGGCTCCCTTTTTACTTATTTTTATTCCAAAAGAGTGACAAAAATATCAAATCATTGAATTAACCATTTTTGAAAACTGAGTTTTGCATACAATAGAAACATGGCATTTTAATACTATTCGCAGTTACAGGATTTCCTTCTGGAGGAGGGGGGAGCACAAGGAGACGAAACATTCGAAATTTATACTATGATGGCATGAGGACATCTTTAATAAGAATTATTAATAGTCAACCCGCAAACAGACTAAAATTATACAAAATAAAACAAACCTATACATTTATGCCCAACTCTTAGAAGCTCAATTCTATTGTATTCCCCAGAGAGAGCAGGATTCTGTTTTACATAGTTTTAACATAGCCCAGAGGTTCCTGGTAGCTCTTGAGAAAAAGCATTAAATGTGGGTAAGATATTTACAGCGCCTGAATGTAATCAGATTACTAACAGCTATATGTAACTATACCCCACCATAAAGAAAAAACCGGGGAAGCTGGAAAATGGAAACTTCATGAACTCACAGTCTAATGACTATGAGAACAACACCTACTAGTCTGTTGAGAATTTAGTAATAAGATACGGTCATCGCTATATTGGTTTGGGGCCACTAAAGAAAAAGTGTATAAAATTTGTAAATAATTTTTGTGAAATATGATTTGGCAAAAATATCAGACAGATTTGAAATTTTGACTAAATAATAAGGAATCTATAATATTTTCTTTGAACTGAACGTTAATTAAGACACGGTGTTCATTCTTAAATTTAATTTAATCTCAGTTTTCCATTTGAAGAATTTGTATACATGTCACGCCACTGAATGTCGGGATCTCTATAAACCTGATAGGTTAGAGCTGTTAAATTAAACCTTTGAACTATTCCTTTTTACGACTTCACTCATTAAGGAAGAATCATCAACCAAGGAGCATTTCATCGGCAAGTGCGGTTCGAAGGATCGACTTAGGATAGAGTCAAGAATTCGTAAAGACATCAAATTTCCCACATGTCCCTTAGTAATGTAAATCGATTTTAACTCCTCAATTTGGATGAAATTTCATTGTCTGATCTGTAAATATGGTTACAATACATTTCTCTGGATATTTTAAACTTGTTTAATTAGATACACTATCACGAAATGAATGTCTACATCTAGGACTGTAAGTTATATGTACTTATTATATATACATGGTGAGTTTTTTTTGATGATCAATATGGGAATCTCGGAAACTAGCAGAGATGGAGCAATAGTTAAATTGGGAAATATTTGCAGTTTTACTGGCCCAAATTAATGACACTTTCGGATTTATGTAAAAATTCATGGCTTACTAGATATTTTGAAAAAACGAAATTCTGTCGATTTAGTCAAATCCCTCTAGCTCCTTTGTTTTTGATTTAAAAAAAAATAGTATAAATATCAAAATTGAAGGGAATTGTATCCCGAATGTGATTGTTATGTCCTCGTTTGCGTGACAGCTCTCGTTTTCGAGATATGAAACAAACTTATCTTTTTTTGAATGGAAACCATAGTTAGCTGTGACTTCAAAAAATCGGACATTTTTATAGCTTTTCAAAGATATAATACTCGATATTGTTATTCATAAAAATAACGTTATGGATACTTTTCTCTATTATTTTCACTTTTAACGTAGGTAGTCATGAAAAAGATTGTTTTCACCTTGACGTTTCGTCATTTGAGAGTAATTCAATTAGTATTGCTGAACTGACAGTCGATATTGACAAGTTTTCGTAATAAAATGGGATATTCTAACGAAGAAAAACTGAATATGGTGGAATGTTATATCATATGCCATAAAAATTCAGTTCGTGCAGCTGAGGAATACTTTTATACATATTTTAATCGTTGTCAACCTGCTCTATGTGCAGTTAAGAGGCTTTACGATAGTTTACGCAGATATGGATCTGTTACTAAACCACCAAAGAAACGTAATCAAATTAACGAAGCAACACAAATAAATGTTTTGGCAATGGTAAATCAAAATCCATCTACATCAACTCGTGAGATTGCGGCAGAAGCTGGCACATCTCAACGAACTGTAGTTAAGGTACTGAAAGCGCACAAGCTCCACCCGTACAAACTTTCAGTTTCTCAACCTTTGCATGCTGGTGACGAACATCGACGTATTTTGTTTTGTACATGGTTTAGAGACATGTGCCTTGACAATCCACAGTTTCAGTTAAAGGTGTTATGGTCAGATGAAACTAGATTTACTAACTGCGGTATGTTCAATAGACACATTGATCATATCTGGGCTAAAGAAAACCCTTTCCATATAGAAAAAAGACGACCCTAGATAAAATTTGGTTTTAATGTTTGGTGTGGTATCATAGGGTCTACTATTCTGGGGCCTTTTATTTATGACGAATCGCTTACTGGGGAGCGCTACTTGCATTTCTTGCAATACACTTTTCAAGCCATGTTGCATAATTTGAATTTGAGAACTCGTTTAGAAATTGAGTGGTTCCAACATGATGGAGCACCTGCTCATAACTCGTTATTAGTTTATTAGTAAGAAAACACTTAGATAATATCTATCCAAACTCTTGGATAGGAGGAAATGGCCAACGCGAATGGCCACCCCGGTTTCCCGATTTGGCAGTTATAGACTTCTATTTATGGGGTGCGCTAAAAAAAACAAAGTATACAAAAGAAAGTATGAGACAGTTGGTGACCTAAGAGAGGCGGTATTACAAGCAATTGAAGAAATTGATAAGTGGTCTGTGAGGAAAGCGGTAATGTCAATTTTAAAAAGATGCAATTTTTGTCTAAATATCATTGGTGGACTTTTCGAACATAAATTGTAACCATTATTATGTACTTTTATTTCTTAAGTTTTTAGTAAGTACCTACTTATATAGTTTTTTCGTTATATCTGATATGCCTAATAAAAAAATCGTTCAATGTTTTTTGGAGTAGTTATTAAGAAATCAATCTATTTCATGGCTAACTACGTTAAAAGTGAAAATAAGAGAGAGAATCATCCATAACTCTGTTATTTTTATGAATAACTATATCGAGTTTTATATCCTTGAAAAGCTATAAAAATGTCCGATTTTTTGAGGTCATAGCCAACTATGGTTTCCATTCAAAAAAAGATAAATTTGTTTCATATCTCGAAAACGAGAGCTGTCACGCAAACGAGGACATGACGATCATATCTTTTACATAAAATAAAAAAATTCACGAAGTGTGGTGAAAAACTTGATTATTGAATTGTTCACATACAGAATGAGGTTATGTGACAAAAGTGCAAATACAAAAGTTGTAGATCATTTTATTACCTAGAACTTTGCTATGTAACTTTTTTTCATAGTTTTGCCGGAAATCAAGGTAAATCGTTTTTTAACATTCAAAGCTCACCCCCCAACTCCACTTTCCGATCTCAGAACGCCAATGGGTTTCATCCTACTATAATTTTTTTGGTTTCAAAAATTATCGAGCCTGGACAAACTGTTGTATATTCCCGAACAATAATTTCAACTTCTTACAAACAGAGGGTAATTTGAACTGTTTAAATGATAAAAGTTATTTGCTATTTACTCCAAACAATAACAATATGCAGTACGCTGTACAAAAATGTTCCTCATTCCCCTGTGCATGGTGTCCCAGAAAATGTTTACGATTAAGCTCGTAAAAACTCTTTTTCTTTTAGCATTTCGTTTCAATATTGCTACTTATTTTATGTGTTTGCGTAGCCAGCTGACGGTCCCATTTAATTTTCTCTTTAATTTCGGCCAAGCTTTAAAACTGTAGACTTGTAAATATCCACAAAAAGCCCGGTGAAAGAAAAAATTGAAAGGCCGTTTTTATTAGTCGGGAAAATATGAACATAAAAAAGGTTGGTAAATAAAATTTTTAAAAGGGGATAATGGGACCCAGGAGATATTGGCGGACTTAATCTTGGTTATTTTGTTAGGGACGGTTATTGATTATATGTGAGACTGTATTTATACAAGCTCGTACTTCCAAATATTTCACGGCATAAAATACTGTTTCTGGAGGCATTTTACTTTTAACTACGGAAAGAATAACTATGCAGTAAAATAATAAGAATATAGGAATAGGGTTAATTAATACAACCGCACTACTAACAAAAGTTACGCCTACTTAATCTCCTTACAGCAATTTTTAGCATCTACGTCAAAGTGGCTAGATACTTATTAAATCGTAAATTATTTGTAAAAATACAAACTACGAACAGCTTCTCGGTCCAGCATATTCTCCAGATTTAGCCTCTCTGACTATTTCCTTTTCCAGACCTCATGAAATGGTTGGGAAGGAGTATAAAATAAGGTAGACTAAATGTATTGAGCAATTCTGAGAAACAAATCGTCTATTTACGTAAAAAGGATATATTTAGTTCAAAAAATCACTTAAACTGCCCTGGTATGAACGAACTTTTTAAATGAACCTTCGGAGAGCAGAAAGAAAATAAAATACACACATCGCGGTCCCGGCAACACTGCCAATTCTTCACAATCTTTCAATTCAAAGCGACAGTTAGCGAGTTTTTTTTTCTTTCTGAGAATCGACGTTGGTGTACCGTAAAGTCAAAGTGTAAGAATGGATTTGTAATTGAATAATGGAACTCCATAATATCAATTTTCTTTGTCAAAATACATATTTCTCGGAAGTGTTTGGAGTTTGATTTATGGCAAGCTCTTCCTGTTTCTGAGTAACATAAATCGAACATTCAGTAAATATGCGGAGGTGTGGGATCTGTGATTTATTTTCACGAACCTATTTAGGATGATATCCGAAAATTATTTCCCTGATGATGGTTTTGTACTAAGCGATTGATGTTTCAAACCTAAGGGTCAATATTAATAATAAAGCCTTTGATATATTTACATTTTTATCTGTGTCTATACAGTAACATCCTTTATATTTTTTGTTTTATTCGCGGAACACAATTCTGAACCAATTCGTGATCAATTCAAGTTCTAGTCAAGAGGGCATGCCTGATTCAGAACTAGTAAAAGATATATTTGTACCGCGAATGACATTGGAAATAATTCAGTACCATAGAAATTTCATATGGTTGGTTTATAAATTAATTTTATCCATCAGTTGTTCTTTGATATTTATTATTGAATGAATAAGTATTTATGTGTTATGAGATAATAATAACAACAATTATGCCACCCATCCTTTAACAGGTCTAATTGTATGATATATGATAAGTGACTCTGCTCCTGCTATTTAAGGTGAACGCTTTCTTTTGATCATCTAATTGTGGCACATTATATTCAAAGTAACCTCTTGTTTTTGGAACACGTCCAGTTACCAGAAGTTCTTCCAGTTCATCATCACTTGAACTATAGTGATCCACATCGACAAATATTGTAAACATATATAGAAATAAACTGTGCTATCAATTGAACATTGTAAATAAAATAGACTTCTCCAATAATTTTAAAGTTCAACCGAAACACTGTAAAGAGTAAATAAATTTCTCGATGTAGGCAACATAAAACAACAATTTATTAAATTCTAGAAAAAACTATTCAAAAGCGAATGTCAGGAATCCTAGCCATAATCTAAGAACTGATGATCTGGTTAAGAATCAATAACGAATCGAATTTTCCTTCACCGCGAACAAAGAATCGTTACTCCTAGTTCAGTAATTTCTGTACCGCGAATGCTTTTATTGCAACTGCGCATGCGATCAGTAATGAAGTGATAACGAATTGTTACCGCGAATAAAGCTCATATAAGAGGGTTTTATGCTAGGCCCAGACCACCAAATTTAAATGTTTGACAGTTTATGGCCATATCCGTAAACGTTATATGTATTAAGTATTATTGTAAGCAATGAGCTGAAAACGACTTGATGTACACCGAGATTTATCAAAATTTGATATCATTAGGTGAGTCTTCTCAGCCACGCGTCACGTTATTAACCCCCAAACGATAGGGTCATCTCATATCAACCGCAGGCGCCACCTTATCAGCTGACAAGAGCTTGTTTACTTCTGCGGTTTCTCTTATCGCCTTGTCTTATCTTTCGGGACGGCATCTTATCAACCGTCGGACCGCAAAACCGCTAATTACTTAACCACAATATAACAGACTACACCTTGTCAAACGCCAGTGCGCCACGCGCCACCTTTTTAACGCTCAAACCACAGGGTCATCTCTTATCAACTGCAGGCGCCACCTTATCAACTGACAAGAGCTTGTTTATTCGGCGGTTTCTTATATCGTCTTGTCTTATTTATCGGGACGGAATCTTATCAACTGTCGGACCGCAAAACCGCTAATTACTTAACCACAATATAACAGACTACACCTTGTCAACCCCCAGAGCGCCACGCTCCACCTTATTAAGACCCAAACAAGACAAGACAAGACAAGAGCTTGTTTATTCGGCGGTTTCTTATATCGTCTTGTCTTATTTATCGGGACGGAATCTTATCAACTGTCGGACCGCAAAACCGCTAATTACTTAACCACAATATAACAGACTACACCTTGTCAAACGCCAGTGCGCCACGCGCCACCTTTTTAACCCTCAAACCACAGGGTCATCTCTTGTCAACAGCAGGCGCCACCTTATCAACTGACAAGGGCTTGTTTACTTCGGCGGTTTCTCATATCATCTTGTCTTATCTATCGGGACGGCATCTTATCAACTGTCGGACCGCAAAACCGCTAATTACTTAACCACAATATAACAGACTACACCTTGTCAACCCCCAGAGCGCCACGCTCCACCTTATTAAGACCCAAACAAGACAAGACAAGACAAGAGCTTGTTTATTCGGCGGTTTCTTATATCGTCTTGTCTTATTTATCGGGACGGAATCTTATCAACTGTCGGACCGCAAAACCGCTAATTACTTAACCACAATATAACAGACTACACCTTGTCAAACGCCAGTGCGCCACGCGCCACCTTTTTAACCCTCAAACCACAGGGTCATCTCTTGTCAACAGCAGGCGCCACCTTATCAACTGACAAGGGCTTGTTTACTTCGGCGGTTTCTCATATCATCTTGTCTTATCTATCGGGACGGCATCTTATCAACTGTCGGACCGCAAAACCGCTAATTACTTAACCACAATATAACAGACTACACCTTGTCAACCCCCAGAGCGCCACGCTCCACCTAATTAAGACCCAAACAAGACAAGACAAGACAAGAGCTTGTTTATTCGGCGGTTTCTTATATCGTCTTGTCTTATTTATCGGGACGGAATCTTATCAACTGTCGGACCGCAAAACCGCTAATTACTTAACCACAATATAACAGACTACACCTTGTCAACCCCCAGAGCGCCTCGCTCCACCTTATTAAGACCCAAACAAGACAAGACAAGACAAGAGCTTGTTTATTCGGCGGTTTCTTATATCGTCTTGTCTTATTTATCGGGACGGAATCTTATCAACTGTCGGACCGCAAAACCGCTAATTACTTAACCACAATATAACAGACTACACCTTGTCAAACGCCAGTGCGCCACGCGCCACCTTTTTAACCCTCAAACCACAGGGTCATCTCTTATCAACTGCAGGCGCCACCTTATCAACTGACAAGAGCTTGTTTATTCGGCGGTTTCTTATATCGTCTTGTCTTATTTATCGGGACGGAATCTTATCAATCGTCGGACCGCAAAACCGCTAATTACTTAACCGCAATATAACAGACTACACCTTGTCAACCTCCAGAGCGCCACTCGCCATCTTTTTAACCCCCAAACCACAGGGTCATCTCTTATCAACCGCAGGTGCCACCTTATCAACCGACAAGAGCTTGTTTAATTCGGCGGTTTCTCATATCATCTTGTCTTATCTATCGGGACGGCATCTAATCAACTGTCGGACCGCAAAACCGCTAATTACTTAACCACAATATAACAGACTACACCTTGTCAACCGCCAGTGCGCCACGCGCCACCTTTTTAACCCCCAAACCACAGGGTCATCTCTTATCAACCGCAGGCGCCACCTTATCAGCTGACAAGAGCTTGTTTACTTTGCCGGTTTCTCATATCGTCTTGTCTTATCTATCGGGACGACATCTTATCAATCGTCGGACCGCAAAACCGCTAATTACTTAACCACAATATAACAGACGACACCTTATCAACCGCCAGAGCGTCTTCTGTATCATATAATATAGAGAACTGGTGTGGTGAACTAAACACTGGAAGAGATGACTACGGAAAAATCATTAAAAATGTAAGTATGTGTAAGATTTCAAATGCTGTCTAAGCTCTGAATATCAGTTAACCTACATGAACGGACAACTCATACAAACTGAAAGACAAATAATAATAAATCAAGATCTTCAACCAATGGATATGTTAGTATACTCATATAAATCAAAAATAGAACAAAAACTTCAGACTTGATATTAACCCCATTCAAAATTTATACAGGAGAATATCAAACTAATTATTCAAAGTGTCTCTGTTTAATTTCTTTTTACCCCGATATCTGTTTTTTTACTTGTGACACCTCAAATAAAACTCCACATATAGCTTTTTTAACATCTATGAAGATTATTTCTACCATTCAGCTGCTTTATCTCATATTTTTTCGAGGCATGCTGAAAAAACGTCCGCCGTTGTGTTTTAGCCCAGTTCTATTTGTTTCCTTTCATTTGATCCGATTAATCTTTAGATCTTTCACGTTTCTAGCGCTGCTATAATATTTCATACAAACAGTTGGGAATAAGTTTTATCAGATTCTGATTCCTTCTTGTGTCAGCTCCGCCACACAGAACGATTTTTCGTCTATTCGTCATATTTCTTTGGTGTGAAGTAATTATTACTTATGTTTGGACAATATGTAGGACTGAAATAAGCTGGTTTTCTCTTGATAATATAGTTTTTAGCAAAGAATTACACTGGATCTGAGAAAAACTGTCTATATGGTTGTTTCTATTTTTAAATAAATGCAAAACAAATCTTGAAATTGGTTTACAAGACTCTGTTTTGCTAACAAATTATAGAAAAACCAAAGATACATGAAAATCCACCAAATAATTTTCAAGACGCACTACATAACTGCAAAAACCCCAAGTTTCCACAATTGTATTTTCTAATTTTGATCGACAGAAAAAAGGTTTGTAGAGAAAATATAATGAACGGCTCTAACTTTTCAATAGATTACTTTACTAATTTCTGTAAAAGTAAATAGATGTCTGAGTGAATATATGCAGGTAAATACTGTTTTATCTCAAGGAACAATACTGGTCCACTATTGTTCATTCTATGATCTCCTCATAGGTTTAACTGATGATTCTATTGTTTCGTTTGCTGACGATATGGCTGTTATCTCTACTTAGTGGTTCCTGGTCTGAAGTTTTGGTAACTATACGAATAGCATCGCCATTAGCAGAAATAATAAGATGAATGATCAAAGTGTTAAAAGAGTGCTTAGTTGTAAATATTTAGGAATAATATTGGATTTTAGGCTACATTGGGATAAACATATTAAGTATTTGATGAACAAAAGGAACACATATTTTCGTCTTCTCATTTTATAAATTTTCTTGTATTATGGCTACAGATACACTAAGAAAGATTTACGATTCCATAGCGTGATTAGCTATGGTATTATTGCATGGGGAGGGGCCTTTCCCAACAATCTAAACTTATTACAAAGAGTACAAAATAAAATACTGAAAATTGCAAATAAAAATAATAGTACCTATTGGGCAAGGCAACTCATGCAATTTAGTCCAACAATTTGCGTTTGACTCCTTGACTTATCATTATGAAATACTAATAACTAAATATATAACATCAAGAAGAAACAAATGTATAAAACTACCTAGAATGTATAGAACAGTCAGCCATAAAAATAGTGCAAGTAGAGGCACAGTACTTTCCCATAAATTAGTAAATACACTCAAAAAATTAAGTGAGATAAAAATCAACGAAAAATAAATTCAAGAAATGGATTACAACAAATGTATAAGTTGTTAAATATAAGATTTTGTAATGTACATTGTATAAATAATTAAATATAAAATTGTGTAATTAATGAAACTATCTTCTGTGCAATTTCAATAATTTTGAGAATATTTCATAAGTAAGAACGGACAGAATATTTGCAATTGACCTAATATAAAAGATACAAACTTATTGCTTATTAGTTTTAATATATGACGTCTAGTTTTTTCTCTTAATTATTTATAATTTTTTATCATCTGTCTATTTTGTAGTTAGTTTTAAGTTAGCTATTAAATAGAAAACCAGTTCTACTCACAGGTAACCAGTTTGCCTCTGTACAAACGTTACATGTAAATATTTTACTGTAAATATATTTTCTGGTAATATACAGGGTGATTTTGTTTGATGATCACTATGGGGATCTCGGAAACTAGCGGAGATAGAGCAATGGTTAAATTGGGAAAGATTTGCAGTTTTACTGCAGTTTTACTTTCGGATTTTTGTAAAAAGTCATGGCTTACTAGATATTTTGGAAAAACGAAATTCTGTCGATTTAGTCAAATCCCTCTAGCTCCTTTGTTTTTGATTTTATAAAAAAAGTGTAAATATCAAAATTGAAGGGAATTGTATTCCGAATCTGATTGTCATGTCCTCATTTGCGTGACAGCTCTCGTTTTCCAAATATGACAAAAACTTATCTTTTTTTGAATGGAAACCATTGTTAGCTATGACCTCAAAAAATCGGACATTTTTAGAGCTTCTCAACGATATAATACTTGATATAGTTATTCATAAAAATAACGGAGTTATGGATGCTTTTCCCTCTTATTTTCACTTTTAACGTAGTTAGCCATGAAATAGATTGATTTATTAATAACTATTCCAAAAAATATTGAACGATTTTTTAATTAGGTATATCAGATATAACGATAAAACTAAATAAGTAGGTACTTACTAAAAACTTAAGAAATTAAATTTCATAATAATGGTTACAATTCATGTTCGAAAAGTCCACCATTGTTATTTATACAAAAATTGCATCTCTTTAAGATTGACATTACCGCTTTCTTAACAGACCGCCTATCAATTGCTTCAATTACTTATACTACCGCTTCCCTTAGGTCACCAACTGTCTCATACTTTCTTTTGTATATTTTGTTTTTTAGCGCACCCCATAAATAGAAGTCTATAACTGCCAAATCGGGAGACCGGGGTGGCCATTCGCGTGGGCCATTTCTTCCTATCCAAGAGTTTGGATAGATATTATCTAAGTGTTGTCTTACGAATAATGAGTTATGAGCAGGTGCTCCATCATGTTGGAACCACTCAATTTCTACACGAGTGCTCAAATTCAAATTATGCAACATGTCTTGAAAAGTGTATTGCAAGAAATGCAAGTAGCGCTCCCCAGTAACTGATTCGTCATAGATAAAAGGCCCCAGAAGAGTAGACCCTATAATACCACACCAAACACTAAAACCAAATTTTATCTGGGGTCGTCTTTGTTTTTCATGGAAAGGGTTTTCTTTAGCCCAGATATGCTCATTGTGTCTATTGAACATACCGCAGTTAATAAATCTAGTTTCATCTGACACCTTTAATGGGATTGTCTCTAAACCATGTACAAAATAAAATACGTCGATGTTCGTCACCAGCATGCAAAGTTTGAGGAACTGAAAGTTCCACCCGTACAGGGTGGAACTTGTGCGCTTTCAGTACCTTAACTACAGTTCTTTGAGATGTGCCAGTTTCCGCCGCAATCTCACGAGTTGATGTAGATGAATTTTGATTTACCATTGCCAAAACATTTATTTATGCTGCTTCGTTAATTTGATTACGTTCCTTTGGTGGTTTAGTAACAGATCCATATCTGCGTAAACAATCGTAAAGCCTCTTAAATGTACATAGAGCAGGTTGACGGCGATTAAAATATCTATGAAACTATTCCTCAGCTGCACGAACTGAATTTTTATGGCATATGATATAACATTCCACCATATTCAGTTTTTCTTTGTTAGAATATTTCATTTTATTACGAAAACTTGTCAATATCGACTGTCAGTTGAGCACTACTAATGTAATTACTCTCAAATGAGGAAACGTCAAAATGAAACCAATCTTTTTCATGGCTACCTACGTTAAAAGTAAAAATAATAGAGAAAAGCATCCATAACTCCGTTATTTTTATGAATAACTATATCGAGTATTATATCGTTGAAAAGCTGTAAAAATGTCCGATTTTTTGAAGTCATAGCCAACTATGGTTTTCATTCAAAAAAAGATAAGTTTGTGTCATATCTCGAAAACGAGAGCTGTCACGCTAACGAGGACATGACAATCACATTCGGGATACAATTCCCTTCAATTTTGATATTTACACTTTTTTTATAAAAACAAAAACAAATGAGCTAGAGGGATTTGACTAAATCGACAGAATTTCGTTTTTCCAAAATATCTAGTAAGTCAGTACTTTTTACAAAATCCGAAAGTGTCATTAAATTGGGCCAGTAAAACTGTAAATCTTTCCCAGTTTAACCATTGCTCTATCTCCGCTAGTTTCCGAGATCCCCATACTGGTCGTCAAGAAAAACTATAAAATAAAAAAAAAATAATTGAAGTATTGAAAACTGTTCAATTTACATTAAGATATAATAACTATTTCTCAAAAAGTAAGACCAGCAAGTTCCAATTAGATGGCAAGTTCGCAAGTAAACACCGGTAAAGTTGTAAAACACAAACTCGTATTCAATTGTCAATAAAATTGTTATTTCTGTGCAAATTTGAGTTTCGTTTTACAACTTCAATAGTGTTCAATTTTCAACTTGGGTTTTCTGAGGCATTAACGTAAAATGCTCACGACTTCTCAGATTTTCCCGAATTTAACGTGCAGAAACAGTTGCCAGTAATCTAGAGTTTCAAGTAATTATTAAGATAGATGTCATTAAGGTAAAGTGTGCTTTTCAATATCACTGGCAGCATGTCTCAAAATTCAAGTATATGGCCTGGAAATATATTAATGTATATTACAAGGCATAGCAGAGCTGAATAACTTTTGATAGAACATTGGCTGGAATGTAATCTCAGGAACACTAAAGAGGTATTCAGGTAATCGTAATTATGTGAGAATTTTCGTGTACGAAGTTTCAAAGGAAGATATATATATGGCAGTCACGTCTCGTGCAAGACGAAGATGAGATACTTGCATAATGAAACTTTATGTTCTTGATTTTCGTCCAAGTTCATTCTAGCAAAACTTGGCTTTTCGAAACCCGAGCGATTTTTTTGTGTTTATTGTTGCACAATTTCAAGTTATGAAATGTCGGATTGCGTGGGAATTTCTTATATAAATTTTCTGAACATGTTTTGAATTTAACGTTTGTACTTCAGCATTTATATAATAATAACTCCCGTATTTTGTGTTACAGGCATGCCGAATTATCCTGGTAAGTAAGATAAATCTTAACTGAAATATTTAATTAAAATTAATAAACACGGATATTGTTATAGTGGTTGCATTTTTGTTTCCTGCTCGAGGAATTTTAATTTAAACGTCAGTTTGTAATTTCTGCCCTTCTCTAACAATATATATATATATATATATATATATATATATATATATATATATATATATATATATTGCGGAACAGCCAAATGGAATAAATTCGATAACGAATAAAGGAGGACGTGTTGGGAACAACGCTTGGACACGTCCATTTGTATTTTTAAATGAGCATTTTGTAAACAAGAAAAACTCACATAGGGTTTGTCATGTGACAGTGACCAATACCAACTTTCTTATTTTAAATGAAAGCCCCTGTATATTATTTATTTTTTGGATTCTCCAGAAAATTCTAGTACAATTCGCTAAAAACCTAATATGTAATACTGATTATGTCTTAAAAACATAAAAAAAACATTAACGTCAATGTCGGAAATATTCAATATGCTCGCCGCGAATATCTTGGCAACATGCTAATCTGACATAGAAATCTCTTCCAACGTTACCCAACATTTCAATTGTGACTGATCTAATTGCAAGCGTCATTCGTCTATTTAGGTCATCTAATTTTAGTAGTTTAGTTTTGTATACACTACTTTTGGCATATCCCCACAAACAGTAGTCCAATGGCGTCAAGCCAGCAGATCGTGCTGGCTATTCTATTGATCCGGGCCTTCCAATCCACCGATTTGGCAACATTTGGTTCAGGTACTGCCGGACACTGATTTCGTAATGGGCCGGTACTCCATCCTGCTGAAACCACATTGTATTGGCAGAAACTTGTGGGTTTACTGGTTCAGGATATAAATTTGTCAAAGTTGGCACAACATTATTTTGGAGCGGTTCTAAATATTTATCTCCATTCAAGTTGCCAATAATGAAAAAGGGATATGATTTCAAACAATTCCTGCCCAAATATTAACTTTTTTAGGATATTGCGTATGTTTCTCTGTCATCCTGTGAAGATTCTCATTAGACCTATAGCGAAAATTTTGATGATTAACATGACTGTGAAGTATAAATTTGCTCTCATCAGGAAACAAAACAGCTTCTAACTGGATCACATTGTCATCTAACCTTACCTTGTTCACAGAAATACGTTCTCCTATCGAAATCGTCTTCCATGAGCTCCTGAGTCGGCATCATTTTATAGTGATGCATTTTACTTTCATTTAATACTCAAAAAAATGATGTCTGGCTAACGTTAAACAGTTTGGTTGCTTTTCGACCAAAATTATATGGATTTTCTTGAAACTCAAGCATAATATCCAATTTCGTATTATCTCTTCGAGAATTGGCAGCTACTTTTTTTATCTGTCTTACATGACCAAGTTCGAGAAACTGCTTTTCTATTTTGCTAATTGTTCCTTGGGGTACAGGCGGCAAATTTGGAAAATTTTCTTGAAATAAGCGAGAAACGTCCATTTGTGTCTGTGTGTTATCTCCATAACCTATCATTTGTAGAATACTTATTTTGTTCATTTCTGTTCACTGAACCATTTTTCTGATATTACTCCTATAACATACAGTTAACGAAATTCAAACAACAATAGCAGTGACATTGATCACCACTGTCATGCACGCAGACAATAAGTTGCTAAGGCTATGTGTTTTGATGAAAACAAACAAAACTGTTTTTTTTTCAAATCAGTAAATAGAAACGCAGGAATAGTTTTTGCTTACTATCTCAATATCAAGAGCTAAATGGGAATTCAGTACTGAGTGTAATGTAGCGAATTTGTGAAATAAAATAATTTTCTTTTTTTAATGCAAATTTTTGCAACAAATCTGAAAATATATATATATATATATATATATATATATATATATATAATATTTCTTTCCGAAACAGTTGAAGGTAGGTGTAGGACTTTGTACATGAATTACGTCCAGAATATTCTGGAAAATCCCAAAAATAAATAATATACAATTAAAATGAGAAAGTTGGTACTGGCTACTGTCACATGACACACCCTATAAATTTTTTCTTGTGGAACAAAATGCGCATTTAAAAATACTAATCGACTTGTCCAAGCGTTTTTCCCTACAAGCCCTAGTTTAATTGCTATCGAATATATTCCATTTGGCTGTTCCACACTGTATATATATATATATATATATATATATATATATATATATATATATATATAGCAAAAAATATTAGATTTCCATTAAACAACTTACGATATGTGAGTTTTTGGTACTGAAACTGGCACAATCCTTAGGAGAAAGGGGACCATATCTTACTAGTTCATATTACTAATAACTAGTAGTTTAATTCAGCCGTTACATCGCCTATACTTTTTATCTCTCTCTCTCTCTCTCTCTCTCTCTCTCTTACTCTTAAGATGTTAACATGTTGGTACAAATACATGTAGCTCTACAAAATACTGTAAAACATAACAAATCTGAATATTTCCGGACAATTTTCAATTTTGGTAATATGGCACATCAGGGAATGTTCAATAAACGCTTATTTTGCAATAAAATATATATTATGGAAGGCTTAGGCTACATTTACTTAAAATTCACTTTTCACCGACAGGCTTTATTTTACGTTCTTTTTAAAAAATACCAACTCTTAGCCTTGATCACAAATGCAAAATTCTAAATATACATAGTCTCAACGCTACCTTTAATGTAATTCTATTTATATAAGTAGATAATAACGTTCATTTTCGAAGAGTATTCTACTGTCGAAAAATATCCATCCACATTCTCTAGCATTTCAGTCGGTTTTCAACTGAAAAAAAAAACATAGCTTTAAAGAAATAAATAACAAGATGCATCAAAATATTGAAAAAGTTAGATAAGACTAGAATACAAATAAAGCAAACTAAAATGAACACAAAACCTAAACCAAAAAAAATAGAACAAACAATCATAAATGAATACCAATAAATTGGATGCATGAGTCCAGAAAGGGATGATCAGACTACTCATAACCATAAAAGGAAAAGTAAATTATATACATTAAATAATTATATAACTTAATACAGTATACATGTCTATTTTTTGTTCTTTTTTGCATCCAAAGTACATTTTTTATAATATTTTTTAGGGTGAGTGATGAAAAAACTTTCGTAATACTAGCTTTCAATCCATTGAACGCAAACAATATATTGTTTCTGTTTGAAAACCTTCATCAGTTGCACTCCCCTCAACAGATTGAAAACTTGAATAATTATGTCATATTTTATCGTAATTGTATCCACTCTGACACAAAATGTATGTCGACTTGTGTAATTTAGTTTAACTTCCAAATAGTTGTATTCCTCTAAATCCTAACCAGTATATTTTATTTAACGAGTATCACATATAGTTTTGTATGTAAAGGTAAGAACTGTTGAATTTACCTAAAGTACGCCCAGAAATAATATCCTGAATCGACATAAAGTGAGACAACTCGTGAGTGAATAATCCGTTCTCACTTGTTTGTGGTCCAGTCGAGCACTCAACTTTCCATCTTTGTCCTCTTCAAGACGATTCCCGGAACAAGTGGAATTTAAACTAGTTTAAGTGGTCCAGAGATATCTCTCTTGGTAATTAGCTTGTCGCAAACAATACTAGTCAAACGGCGTTATGTTTTACATATACTCAAGAAAAACAAATTATCTCTGTACCTACTGAACATATTTATCGATACTTATTTAATAGTATACGTGATGTCAGTCAAAACTTCTCCAAATCAAAAGTTAGTAAAAATGTTGTAAAACAGTTTTTGTGGTGGAAATGAAGACCCAGGATGGCATAAGAAAAGTAAATAGACATAATGTTTTACGTGTAATAATTGTAAATAAATGTAACAAAAATTACTTAAATTTGAATCTGTTTAGGCAACATCAGGGCACTCTTGGGAAAATCATTAGAAAACCGTTTAAATCATAATATTTTTTTGCGATTTTTCAATCCATTGAACACAAGACACTATATTGTTTCTAGTCAAGAACCTTCATCAGCGGTGTGCTCCCATCAACTAATTGAATTCTCGAATAATTATTTATCTATATAGTACATATAACTGAATTTAATATTTTATCGCGAAATGAATTCCGACATCTAGGAGTTTCAGGAAAATCTAGCTCATAGAGTCTCCAAATCGGGAGTCGTACTGTGTTCAATGCATCTAGAAAAGTTATTATCGTAATTTCTTTGATAGGTTTGAGTATAGCTACGATTTTTTAGTGTGATTTCTATCCTAGGAATCACAGTACGACTCCCGATTTGGAGTCTCTGTGAGCTAAATTTTCCTGAAACTCCTGAATGTCGGACTTCATTTTGCAATAAATTATTAAACCCTTTACATAACACCACAACGAAATAACTTTCGTGTGTACATTTGCTACAACAAAACACGACACATGGGAATTCTTTCGAAATTCCAAACGATAAAAGACAATTGACAGCTACTCTATTCCAAAACAGCATGTGCTACGTAGGTTAAATATTATGTCTATCACAGATTATTTGTCTCTAGAGATTATCTGATAAAATCCCATTATATTGCAACAGGAGATAATGCTCGAATAATTGAGCCAACAACATTCTGATCTGCATGTGATGTTGCAATATAATTCAGCTGCTGTTTCCCTAATAAAACGGTTAGCGGAAATTGTTTGGAAGGTCCTTTGCAAGTCAAATTAGTTATAGATTAATTTAGGTTTTTTTATTCTTTTGTAATTGAGTTTCTCTTAACTGAAAAGGAAATTCAACTAAGAAATTCATATATTTACTTTCAAACTAAATTAATTTGAAATTTTTATTCACCTTAAATCTTTAGTGAATTTCGAGTAGTATTTAGTCCCAAAACTGTATCTAATTTCAACACAGCCCTAAAGTTATTGCTAAAATGGGAAGTCTGGCGTTCACTTGTGTCGCTTCATTCACATATGGAAAACAAAAAAATAATTTACACATATTAAATATGAATATTAAGTAATGAAAAAATTTCCGTACCTTTGGAATAGGTTAATAAATAATAATCCGCACACAAAAAAATGTATTTGCATTTTTCCATGATTTATGCATTTGTTAAATAACAACATTTTTTAAATGGAAAGTTAAAAGTATAAAAACCTTAGTAATTATTAAATTAGAAAGCTCAATTTTTATTTGCTTCATACAGTTGGTCAAAATAATTAGAACAAATAGATTCTCGTTGGAAAAATTTAAAATTTTTAATTTTCCATTTATTCATCACCAATCTACTGCTTTGAAAAATGATAATAGCAATAAAGTGTTTGTAATATTTTTTTCAAATATCTTAATTATTTTGTTTTTTATCATTAAGATCCACCTGAAAATATGTTTTTCAATATTTACTTCTATTGTTTAAAAAATTGTTATAAACAAATGCATTGTTTATACGATAATAAAAAAAATTATCAAGATTCGAAAAATGAAAAAATATTATTATTTTAAAAAAAATATTACTTAAAAATGCATTTTTTAATTAGCTATTTTTTTCTCATTTATTACTAATAAAAAGGTATCCGTTTTTGTAGAAATCATTATTTCTATTGTTCTATATGAGAAAAACACTCCTGTATTTGTTTTAAAGTTATTTAAATAATATTTATCATAAGATGAAAGAAAATATTGAACTTACAAACAATAAAACATTAAAATTTTGTAAAAAGTAGGCTTTTTTTATAAATCATGCGATATTTTTTATTTACATTTGCAGTTTAAAAAAATAAAACAAAAATTTATTTGTTAATACCAAATTCTTTATTAAATTAATAAATAAAATAATTGGGATCGCAGTGAGACCAAAACAAGACCCTCCCCAATTTAGACAAACACCTCAAATACCACCTTGGCAAAGAAGACTTGAAGCGAAAATCAATTCTCTTCGGAGAGACGTTGGAAGACTGACCGAGTACCAACGAGGAGTCAGGAACAACAGAATAGAAAGGCTTGTCAAGATTATCATGGACAATAACCGAATACACTCCCAGTGGGATGGAGAAAACATAACATCTCAGTAGTGTCTGGATAGTCTACGACAAAAGCTCTCCGTCTACACAAGTCGATTGAGAAGGTACAAAACCAGTAACCAATGGAAACTAGACAACACACTCTTCCGACAATCAGAAAAAGGGTTTTATAGAAAACTTAACAACAACAATAATAATGAATCCCCTGGTTACCCCAGTGAAACAGACATCGAGGAATTCTGGAGAACACAGCTTTCCACAACAATCACCTATAACTCCAGAGCAAGCTGGATTAATGAGGAGGAGGCTGCATCTCAGAACTGTGAGGCCATGCAACACCAACCATTTACAACGGAAGACACATCCAATATAATGAAGCATCTCCATAACTAGAAAGCACCAGGACCAGATGGTGTACAAAATTACTGGATAAAGAAACTATACACAACCCATGAAACACTAACAGCCCTTATAAATGACGTAATTATCCACCCACACAAGATGCCTAGTTTCCTTACGCATGGTACTACATACCTCTTACCAAAGGACAACCTATGTGCACAGGACCCAGCAAAGTACCGACCAATCACTTGCCTTCCAACCTTATACAAACTCATAACATCGTTGTTTTTATCATAGCATTTTCAAACATTGTGAGCTGAACAACATAATTACTCAACAACAAAAGGGATGCGCGAAAAATTCAATGGGTTGCAAACTGATAATTGATTCCGTTGTCTGCAATCAAGTCCA
Source organism: Octodonta nipae (assembly GCA_034190945.1). Lineage (NCBI taxonomy): Eukaryota > Metazoa > Arthropoda > Insecta > Coleoptera > Chrysomelidae > Octodonta > Octodonta nipae. The sequence continues at coordinate 14,209,780 of CM067216.1, forward strand.
CGCCAAACGGCGAAATCTCTACATGGCATATGTGGACTACAAAAAGGTCTTTGATTCAGTTCCACATGATGGACTCATTCAGGTGCTGAAACTCTATAAAGTGCATAATTGTATTATTAACTTTTTAGAATATGCCATGTCCACCTGGCAAACCAAAATCTCACTGAATGAAGCCAACTGTTCGATACAAACTGACCCCATTCCAATCAGAAGGGGTATATTCCAGGGAGTCTCTCTTAGCCCGCTGTGGTTCTGCCTTGCCATGAACCCTCTCTCAAACAAACTGAACTCGACTAATTTTGGGTTCAGTCTCAAACACAACAACGTACTAGCATTAAGGATAAACCATTTGTTATACATGGACGACTTAAAGTTGATGGCAGCTACAAAACAACAGCTGCATGATATGCTTAAAATAGTAGAAGGGTTCTCTAGTGTCATCCATATGAAATTTGGCCTAGACAAATGCCGAATTATTAATATAGTTAAAGGCAAAATACAGCAGGGGCACTTCGAAATGGGAGATGGCACCTCAATTGAATCTATGGGGGAAGGTCATACTTATAAATACCTTGGAATAAAGCAGGCTCAACGTATTAATCACATGACTATCAAAAAGGACGAAACAGCAGAGTTTTATAGAAGGGTAAGACGACTGTTGAAAACCAAACTAAACAGTAAAAATCTGTTTCAGGCTAATAACACCTAGGCGTGTTCAGTGCTCAGTTACTCTTTCGGTATAGTTAATTGGTGCAAGACTGACATTGAACAATTACAACGAAAAGTTCGAGTTTTACTAACAAAAGCTCAAAATCACCATCCAAAGAGCTCTGTCGAACGTACAACTTTGCCACGGTATGAAGGAGGAAGGGGATTGACAGATCTAAGTAAACTATTAGATCAACAAATTTTTATTTTGCGTAGTCATTTCCAGAAACTCGCAGAATTTTCTGATCTACATAGAGTCATGTGCCAGGTTGATGACTCAACACCACTGCGACTGACACAACAACAAGTTCAAGTATACCACCAGACAACTGATCAGAAACTGCTCAAATGGAAAGAGAAGCCGCTTCATGGAAGGCATATAAACGACGTCAACCAAGATTATGTCGACAGTTCAGCGTCGAACTACTGGTTGATCTCTGGTCATATGTTTCCTGAAAAGGAAGGCTTTATATTCGCAATCCAAGATCAAGTAATTCCAACTAAGAACTATCTAAAGTACATCGTCAAAGACCCTTCTATCAACAACGACAGATGCCGATAAGGTTGCCAAACATCTGAATCTATCCAGCATATCGCAGGAGGTTGTCAAGCGTTCGCTGCAACTGAATACAAAGAACGACACGTTGCTGTGGCAAAAATACTTCACCAGGAACTAGCACTGAAACATAAATTATCACAGTCGGTAAGATTACCATACTATAAATATAAACCAGAATCTGTTTTAGAAAATATCAACTACAACCTGTACTGGGACCGCACGATACTGACCGATCGATCTGTTGCTCACAATAGACCAGATATAGTTTTGGTAGATAAAGTCTCTCGGAAAACAACTTTAATTGACATAGCAATTCCTAACAACAATAATATAAATACCAAGCAGGCTGAGAAAATAACCAAATATAGAGATTTGGAATTTCAAATAAAGATTCAGTGGAACATGGACAACACACGAACTGTACCAATTGTTATGTCAACGACAGGACTAGTCCCAAAACATCTATTGAACAATCTAAAATACCTCGGTCTGGACGAACATCTTTACAAACAAATGCAAAAAGCCGTCTTGTTAAGGACAGCCCGGACGGTCAGGAAATTCATGGGAAACTGCCGTCACGACTCCAACCACGGGCCTGAAAACCTGGCAAGGGCTCCCACAGAGTAAACCCTTTTGATATCTAGGATATCTGGGGTTTAGTGAATTTTCCCCTAAAGGCACTCATAACGTGCCTTAGAGGGGAGTGTGATGCCATACATTGTATGGTCAAGTCGGGGGCATAAAATAAATGTGAACGCCAGACTCCTATTAATATTGGAGATACAGTTCCGGGAGTTCGGACTTTTTTTCTAAAATTTCCTCTTCTTTTGAGATCTTTTTCCAATTTTAAAAATCTTTTATGGTTTTTGAGATTTTTTAAAAAAGCGGAAGCACTTTTTTTCACTATATTGTTTATAACTATGACAATTTTTATCGGCGCCTTTTCAACTTTTTGAAAAAGTTTCTAGACAACAATCCCAATGACACCAAAATTATAATTTTCCGCGAACTCTATCAGAATGTTACCAAAATGGCTCCTGTAGACTATAAGAATTCTCTCGAAAATTGTGCAATAGATTTAATAGATTTTACATTCATGTTAGCCTAAAATTCGATATTTATTTTGCTTTCACTACCAAAATCTTACTGAAAACTACTAATCGTGAGCGTGAAAACTCCCTAACTAGGTTCGTAATACCAATCGGCTCTTCAAGTTGCACTTTAAACTTTTGTTCAATTATGGCTTTTTGAAATTTTATATGCGTTTTACTGAAATACGGTCCATTCAGTTTACGTGAAAATTTCACTCCTATTTAAGTTTGAAACTGAGCACTCTACGAATGTTACAGCTCAAACTTAGAACTCAATTGATAACCTCACAGCAGTTGGCAGATTAAAAATAAAAGAATGCCGAACTCTGCAATTTCCAAGTTAAAATTTTTCCTTTATTTATTAACTTTATTGTATTAACACCTATACTTCGTATGTGTCCTTTTTCTTTAATGTGTATTTTCACCTTAACTGACTCGGTCATAAAATAAGGAATTATCAATTACTAAAATTATGATATTGCTATAAACGTCCTCCATTTTAGCCGGTTTTGTTCGTCAAATACACAAATGGGTTTATTAAATATTCCTGCAAAATTGTCACAGAGAACTGTAGTTTATACCTAAAATTGTTTGTAATTTATATTAAATCTTACATTTTATACAAAACGTTTTGAGCAACGAAATTTGTAATCTGTGGTGGAGTCGTCGGTGATAACAATACCGAATTCAGTCAATAATCTGTATTCTTAACTTAAAAAATGCCTATTTGTCTTGTCTGGCGTATCCCATTGGCGTTTAGAATAGTTTTGTAAAACATGAATGACAAAATACAAAAACTTCGAAAAGATTGTTGAGGAGGTTTTGAATTATTTTGCCTGTTTATTGGGGTTTTTCTCTCCTCAACAGATAAGTATTTAAAGTCGTATTTGGACAACAAAGTGTACTATTGCAATTTCGTAAAATTGCCCGGATTACTGGCTATCCGTACAGAAATTCTTCCTCACATTTATTCTGAGAGAAAGAGATTGTCTTAAAATGATCAGTATTCCTGTATATAAATATTGTATTGTATATTGTGTTAAACTTATCTGTTTGGAGACTTTTCAACTCCGACTCTGGAGACGTTGTCAATAGTTTTGTTGTGTATTTCGAGGTTTTTTCAAAAAATTTTCGCTCTGATGTGGATTTTGTTGTTTGTCAAAAAATTTTGACAGTTACAATTTGTCATTTGCCGATCACTTAATACTGAGGGTACTATTGTTTTGCTCTTCTAGCAATAGATCTCTCCAGCCCAAATATAGATCGATTGATTGATTTCCGTGTTGTTTATCATTCTTTTAGTTTTCTCTTTTTTAAATTTTCCTCTTTCAACAAGATCCTTGTTTTATCCCAATCTATCCTATGGCTGCCGGTGCTAGTTAATACATGGTAGGCCAAATTTGATTTGTCCACATGTCTTTTTGAAATGTTATATTCGTGTTCTTTTTTCCTTACTTCTAAAGGTGTTGAAGTTTCACCAGTATAACTATGGCCACAGTCACACACAATACTGTACATACATTTTTTGGAATTTTGAGCTGCGTTAAATATTTAAAAACAGTTTTAATATCGTGTTTATTTCCTAACAGCTTAATTTTTTCGGATACATCTGGGACGTATGGAATTATATTCATAATTTTGTTTTCTGTTTGTGTTTGGTTGGTATTAGTGGTCTGTGGTTATTTGTGAAGGTTTGTTGTTGCCATTTCCTTTCTAGTTGATTTATAGTTTTAAAACAAATAATACATTGCGCTCTATCCTCACACATACCAAACCATTAAATGCAACTCAACAAAATTCCAAAAATTTTGTGTACAGTGTTATGTGTGACTGTGGACATAGTGAAACTTCAAGACCTTTACAAGTAAGGAAAAAAGAACACCAATATCACAATCCAAGAAGACATGTGGACAAATCAAATTTGGCCAACCATATTTATTTTTATTTATTTATTTTTGTTTTTTCAGCCATTACAAATGGATATACACGTCATGAGAAATAGAAAATTAATTACAATTGTAATGTACATATATACATATACACACATATATATACATACATATGTACACATATATACCAATAAGCATTACACAAGTTACACATACATATTTAAAAACTAATTTTAAAAACAAATTTTTAAAAACAAATTTAGAACATAATAGAATCTTCTAAATACTCAGAAACAGAATAGTAACATTTTTCTAACAACATTTTTTTTAAGTAAATTTTAAATTTCTGCCAGTTAGTATTTTCAATTTATTAGGTAAATGGTTAAACAATTTTGTGGCAAAAAAGTAGCTTGAATTCTCATACAATGTGGTGTTATGTTTTTCTACTCTGTATTCATTATTATACCTAGTAGGATAATGATGGACATTGGAGTTTCTAACAAACTTATTACTATTGCTTTTTACAAATAAAATACATTTAAATATAAATATAGATGGTACTGTCAAAATACAGTATTCTATAAATGAAGGCCTACATGAGTCAGTGTAGTTTAAGTTAAAAATTAGGGTAATAGTCTTTTTTGTGCTAGAAATACACGGATAGCGTAAGGAGAACTACCCCAAAGCATGATATTATATGAAAGATGGCAATAAGCGAGGCTATAATAAATGTTTTTAAGATAGTTTGTTGGTAAAGTATATCTTAGATTGATTATTGCACAGTATGCTTTGTTTAGTTGTTTGCAAACGTGATTTATATGAGAGATCCATCTTAAGTTGTCGTTTACATAGACATCCAAAAATTTTGTTTCCAATTTTGTGTCTACTTGGATATTATCTATATTAAGTCTAAGTGATGGAGTATATTTCCTATTATAAAATGTTATGCCAACAGTTTTATCAATGTTTAAAGAAGGTTGTTTTTACCACACCAATTTTTAAAAACTTAGACAATGTGACACATTTTTGCTTGTAATTGCTCAGGGTTCTTTGCTGAGACCGCTATAGATGTATCGTCAGCAAAAAGCACAATTTTTACGTCATGTAAGTTCATATTGAGAGGCATATCATTTATATATAGTAAAAATAAGAGTGGACCCAACACAGACCCCTGTGGAACACCCATATTTAGCTCATGCATTCCTGAAGTTGTATCATGTATTTTGACACAAATTTCTCTATTTTTTAAGAACGACATAATGAATAATAAAAAATCACCTCTAAAACCTAATCGGTGCAGCTTATGCTCAAGAAAATTGAAATTTAAACAGACAAAAGATCGAAGAATAGACCATATATTAACCAGCACCGGTAGCCATAGGATAAATTGGGATAAAACAAAGATCTTGTTGAAAGAGAAAAATTTAAAAAATATAAAACTTAAAGAAGACAGATCTATGATGATAAACAACACGGAAATCGACCTTTATTTGGGCTGGAGATATCTTTTGCTAGAAGAGCAAAAAATGGTACCCTCAATATCAAGTGATCGGCAAATGACAAATTATCACTGGCAAAATTTTTTTACAAAAAAAAAACTGGAAATACTGAACAAAACGAATGACAACATCTCCATAGTCGGAGTTGAAACGTCTCCAATCAGATAAGTATAACATATATACAGGAATACTGGTTGATCATTTTAAGAGATCTCTTTCTCTCAGAATAACTGTGAGGAAGAATTTCTTTACGGAAAACCAGTAATCCGGGCAATTTTCCGAAATTTTGTACTCCATATACGATTTAAATACTTATCTGTTGCAGGAAAAAATTTGGGAGGAGAAAAACCCCAATGAACAGGCAAAATAAAAAAATACAAAAACACTGAATTTGAAATATATATATATATATATATATATATATATATATATATATACATGGTCACTAATTTATTCACCTTAACACACCCTCGAGAATAAACATGAAACCGGCAGTACCAAATATTACACTGTGCTCAATTTCTTAGAGAGACAAACTAGAATAATTTACCATATTTCAAGGGCTGTAAACATTCTCGCATTGCGTGACGCCTGAAAAAGCTCCACAACACGTCATTGTAAAAAGCTTTTTGTATGCGTGAACTGAAATAACAGTAAAACAAACCATGAAAATCAGAAAAAAATTACACATTTGCAAAGAAATCCTATAATAACCGTAGCGATAACAATCGCATTGCTAAAGTAGTTTGTTTTCCTTGATTATTATTAGTGTGGGTTATATCCGGGTTACTTGTCTACAAATAAGTGATATATTGGGGAAAATGTAATAGTGGCTAATGGTATTATTACAACAGCCTAGAAATAATGCTGATATATTTTTTCTACCAGCAACTTGTCCGTTGATGCCAAGTGTGTGGTTAGTTGAAAAATTTCGGGGGTTTTACGTAATTCCTCTAAAAATAAATGATTTGCCCCATTATTTTGAATTGTATACAAATTTTTGGCATACTCAGGGTTTTCAAACGAAGTGGTATAATAAAAGTTTTAGGGAAAATAAACATGTTAGTGATTGGAAAATTTGAATTTGCGATTTTTGAATATGCACCCTCTAATTTCGGCTACTTCTTGTTGTACTGGAAATCGACTTTAGTTTTGTTATTTTAAATGGAATAGCATTTTTTTAGTATGAATTTGTTAGATAACTTATAGGTGAAAACTCAGAATATAAAAGTCATATCTTCCAAACATAATGACTTAGAATTTTTGAAAAATCCTGCATATATCCGAATTTTAGTCCACCAATGGTGCAGTGGGAAAAACATCCAGCTTCCACAATAGAGAATGTTGTACATTCGCCTCGGTTATAAACGGAAAAAAGTTAGATGTCTAAAACCTTGACTCATACCAACCGAGGTTCTTCTTCTTATGCCATTCAGTTATGTTCTTCATCTTCGTCATTGTAGTTCTTCTTCACCCTCTTCACTTGTCTTCTCAGATATATTTTTCTTTTTGAGCCTTTTTTTCAAATCGCTCAAATAGACTAAACTTTTCTTCGGTTCTACTCTTCAGTTCACTTCTTCAATTCGTTCCGGTTTCTTCTAAATTTATATAGAGAGTGTAATTTGACAATTTATAGTTTATTTCTATGAGTAGGTACTGATGTATAAAAATAAAATTTTGAACCCTAACACCAAACTTTTATTTTTGCACCCGACGCACGTTTCAACAGCTGTCATCATCATGGAGTAAACCAAAACTGGTTTGATAGTTGGGTACAAAACTTTGTGTTCAGTGCCACACCAATTTTCCCCAGTTTTTCCAAGATTAGTAGGTACTGTAGTTTTAATTGTATGAATTGTTTCCGTTTGTAAACAAATAAAAATATAGTATCAGGGTTTGCTACCCTTTCAACTTTCTGCTTTTGTGTATCTCTCCTTTCGCTAGTATTGAAATTTACGCCGACAGAACAGAACCATCACATCGGGACGTGAACAAAATTTTTAAGGAAACAAACTTTAAATTGAGGAAACAACCCCACTTTCTATCCATTTCTTATTCCCGTTTCCTCATATAAAAGTTCACTTGAGGTGGAAGAATTCCAGCATGTAAGTTCGGTCTAAACTCCTTTCTTGTTTCTAACCTCTCGAGCATAATAAGCAATTGATTTTATGTTAAAATTACCGTGCGGAAGGGTATCAGAAGGCAGTGAAGGCAAAAAAGCAAATATTTCTCTTCCCGGAGAAGGGGAATAATTTTATTATAGAGTGGCCTGGAGACAGGAAGCTTAACTCGTGACCAGCATTAATGCAAAGTTTTCCCGCATAAATAAAACACTGGACCTACCCTTACGTCAAGAAATTGATATGAAACTTTTGGGAATATCATATTTGAGATATCACTCTGGGGGTTTTATTAAATATCTTCGTCATTCCTTATCGACTTTTCCTTTGAGCTTGTTATTGAGCCTGCCACGGTTTGCTGGAAATCACGTCCGACACACTTGTTGTTGTAGTCAAATTAGGTATTTCCGAATAATAAAAAAATTATTTCTTTCAATGAAACTTTATTTAATAACATTTGGGTTAATAAGTCTTGATAAAAACACTTTTTGCAAAATTGGACTTTTTTCATGAACAATCATTCCAACTTTTTTTCCAAACTTTTAATGCCTTTCTTCATTGGAGACAAACGTCTTCCACTGGAGCAGATTTTTGAGATCTGTGAACATGTAGACGTCAGATTGGACCAAATCTGGTGAATATGGGGGAGTGGAATCAGGTTCACCGTAGTTTTCAATGACTTCTGAATGAAACAACGGTTTGTTCTTTGTCATATGAGGTCCGTTCTGCATCAATGTTTGGTATTATTGTTTTCGCTTGACGTTCATTGGACAGGATATGTTGCCAAGTTACCTCTATCTCTATAGAGGACTCCTTTTTACGTTAAAGAGTGATATGAATAGAAATTGAAATAGCTGTTTCTATGATTTTGTGTTTCTCAGAAATCTTGGTAAGGAGAACAAACCCAAATGAATAGCCGTTCATTCGAAAATTACTTACTTGTCGATAATTTCAATACTATTTTTGACAATAAGATGTATCATCTACAACCATTCTTATAAACCAATTTAGTAAAAAAAATGTGTTAAGATTTCAAACCGATTATTTCCAAATACACTCGGAAATAGTATATCTTTCACATTCGAAATATTGCGTATTAATAAGAAAATTCATTTAGGTATTTATTTTTTAAATTATTTATTTAAAATTTGGGTTTCCAACAGGTAGCCTGGACTACCCCATTATAGCAAACTAATGTTACACTATTAGTGACGGTGACACAAACATAATAAAAACTATAATAAAAAAAGAAAGAGGACAATAGAGATATGAAAAGCTATTACTAATAAGCCTAAATTTAAAAACCAAAAAGGTCGCTTTTTTTCGTGCATATAAGGATATGAAGAAAATGTTAATATGCAAGAAATGTAAGTTGTACGTTCTCAGCATCCTTTACAAAAAAGGAATTAGTATCACACCTAGTACTATAAAATAAATATTTAGTTCTTAAGGTATGGCTAATGCCACAGTTAAAATTATGATATCAATGCAGTCTATTTTATTTTGAACTAATTTATATAAAAATATTACCTAAAATATATCACAAGTGGAAAGTTTAAACAATTTGTATTTTGGCAAATTACATGCATATGTGTTATAACAATATTCTCTGTGAAACCGAGAATTTAAATTATTAACTAATTTAATTTGTATTTTTTCTATCCTTTCCACGTATTTTACGTATTGAGATCCCAGACCAAGGAAGCATATTCTAGTGTACTTCTAACGAAAGAGTTATAACGGACAATAAGGCTTTCAGCAGACGTGAAATCCTTCTTAAAATAAATCCCAGGAGGCGATAGGCCCTGTTAACAATATTTTCAACATGCAAATCAAATAAAAGTTTGGAATCCAATATTATACCAAGGTACTTGATGTTTGTTACATGCTGTAAAATATTAGGTGCCAAGTGAAGTGAAGGAATATTATGTCTTAATCTTGAAAATGTGATTTGGTTACATTTTTTCAGAGTTAATACAAATGTATTTCAGACACAATAATGCTCAAGCCTGTTATATCAACTTGCAAGTTATGACAATCATCTTTACTTACTGCAGTATGAGAAACCTTAAGATCATCAACATATAGTCTATATTTAGAATACAAAAACATTGACCTATATCATTAATGAACCTGGAGAAAGTAGTGGTCCGAGATGGGACCCTTGGGGAACACCAAACGTAACTTTAATGAAATTTAATTGTTCATTCTCGATCTGCACGTGTTGTACCCTTCCTTGCAAGTATGATTTAATGAAAGATAAGAGGCTGCCTTGTGCACCGAAATCTTCCGCATTAAACTAACATAATGCGCTTTATCAAACGCATTGGAGAAATCAGTATACACAACATCCATTTGACAATGATTATATCTTATACATATGGAACCTAGTTACTAACAGAACGACCTGAAAAGAAGCATGTTGACATTGGTCTAAAAAATTCTTTATTTTAAAAAATAGTTTACAATAGATTCAGATTTGGATTTCTTTAATTGACTACGGTACATATTAAACAATGTTTGTAGCAAGTCCAAAATACACTTTTAGTGAGAAAAAAAATCACAATTAAAATAATACAAATATGAAATACATGTTAAAAATAAGAACAGATATAAGCACTTAAAAATTAGACACTAAAATTCGGGGAGCACATTTTGTAGTTCATGTAATCACCAACTGAGTAAAAACAAAACTTTAGTAGGTAGTTCTTCAAACTCTTTCTAAATTTATTCAAGCTGGAAATTTTTAATTCTTCTGGCAAGATATTGTAAGCATTGTAGTTTAGCGAGTTTTTCATTGTCTTATTTAATCGAAAACGGGTTGCTTTTCTTGTAAGATATTGATGTACATCAGAGTGTTTAGTCAAAACATTAATGTTCTTGTGTATCTCTAGGAGCACGTGAAACAAATAAAGGGAAGGCAATGGCAAGATGCGGAATCTCTGAAATAAAGGTTGACACGAATCACGAACTCCAGCTTTAGCCAGTATTCTCACTGCTCTTTTTTGTAACCTGAATATCAGAAGAGCATTTGACGAATTTCCCCAGATCATAATTCCATAATTGATATGTGAGTGAAATAGTGAGAAATATGCAGTTGTTAAGGTATTATAGTCTGTAATATTTTGAAGGTGACGAAGTAGAAATAGTGAACTCGATAATCTACTTCTTAAGTGGTCTATGTGAACATTTCACGATAAGTTGTTATCTAAATAAATACCTAGTAATTTTACGCAAGCTGTATCAGTATTAGAAGTGGTTGAAAACATAAGACTTGTGTTTTTTCTTTGTTAAGCTTTAGTTTATTAGTACTGAGCCATTTTTCAGATTTTGCTTCTATATCGACCGATAGTTTAGTGAGATTAGCTAAATTAGTGTCAGATTACACAAAACTCGTATCGTCTGCAAATATAACAGATTTATTGGGACGAATAAAATTAGGCAAATCATTGATGTAAATAATGAACAGTATGGGTCCAAGGACGGAACCTTGAGGAACACCGTGTTCTATTGATCTAAATTCAGACGTAGAATCAGTATAAGTGACGGCTTGAAAGCGATTTGTCAAGTAAGTTTTAAATATACATAATGAAGATTCTCTAACTCCGTATTAATTAAGTTTAGTTAGTAAAATGTCATGCAAGACACAGTCAAAGGCTCTGAAAAGATCACACAACTTAATCGCTGTATGGGTTCCATTCTCAAGGCCCTCAACCACTCCACTCACAACACTCAAAACTGCTTGTGTTGTTCAACGATTTTTCCTAAATACATACTGGGAATTATCTAGAAAGTTATTTTCCTCAAAATAAGAAACTAAACGATGCTTGATTAATGTTTCTATTATTTTACTGAAAGTAGATTGGACGGTAGTTATCTACCAAAGCAGTGTCACCTTTCTTATGTAAAGGAATCACTTTTGAAAATTTAAACGAGTCGGGAAAAATCCCAGTGATAAAGACAGTTTATCAAGTTGGTCAATGGTTTTAATATATGAAACGTCTCCTTAATAATGATACTACTGATTTCATTCGAATCCAGACAACCAGACTTTTTTAAACCACGGATTGTGTTAGCAAGTTCTTCGTTCGTGACTGGTGTTAAGTAAAAAGAGTGACTAGGACAAGGAAAATTTCTGAGATGCAATAAATATTGATCTGATATGGCTGGTAAATACTTTATTATATTTTCAATTTCAATAGCTTCCAACAGCTTTCCAAATATGCACAAAAGCGAAATAAGAGGATAATTTTGAACTAATTTTTTGTCACCACTTTTAAAAACTGGAGTTCCTAATTCCGTTTTCCAGTAGACAGGAAAAGTCCCAGTTAGTAATGATTTGTTAAAAATTAAATAAAAGGGTAAGACCATGGAAATTTTGCACTTTTTTATAAATGATACTGGGATACCGCCTGGACTAGGGCTCTTATTTAAATTCTCTTAATAAGTTCATTTAGTTTATGACCTCTTCCTGTGTGATGTGAGTTATAGAAAACGAGTTATCACAGATGAGATCACTAATAGAATCAATTAAGGTCGGCAAGGTTTCAGCGTCGTATACAGACGAGAAATAACTAGAAAAGACGTTACATATGTCGGAGTCATTGGTAAACTGTTTTTCCTCGTATGTTAATGTTTTAGGTAAACTCCTATATTTGTTTTTCCTAGCAACATATGACCAAAATTTTCTCACAAAAAAAAATTTCATAATCAGAATCATTTTTGTAGATTTTCCATTTTTTTTGTGCATCTTTGCTTTTTCTTTAATTAAACCTACAGTATCTCGAGAATACCAGATTGGATATTGCCTTTTTATATGTATTTCATTGATGTTGCTGTTAATTACTTCTCTTAGATTCATAATTTAATAAGCTCTTGAATAACGTCACAGAAACATCAACCATCCCAACAACGGCATTACATCATTTATTAATATTACTTCAAATTCTGTCACATTTCCAGAAATATTTCATCCCAACTAGACACGAATTTTCACAACTCCACCTCATAAACAAATTAATCTACATCTGCAGTGATATATTTCGGAAGGATTACAAGTGAAGCTTTGAAATATAGCTTTAACATTTTCTGACCGTTTAATCATTGTAGAAGATGAATATGGCAACAAAAGGACTCGAGTTCCGGATATATTTGTATAGTGGACCTAAACTACAATTGTTTATTCATTGCTTAACATTTGCCAGATCAAGCAGCTCGTTTCTGGCTAACAAGCTTTAACTTTCCCGAACAAAGGTCTTAAGATTCTCAAAAGAACAATGCCTCTGTTCGAATAGGTTCGAGCCGACATGATGTGAAAGAAGAATCACTCAAAAGACAAAGTTTTTGAAGGGGATTTCAATTATATAGAAACGAACTAGACTTATCCTCTTCCAAGTGCTCTTTTACTTGCTTTCAATTGTATCGTATCAAATTTCTTTAAAAGACGAAAAACAAAATCGATTCAATATTTACGTTCTCTATAACAGAACACATTCAAAAAACAGTTTATAACACTTTTATTATTAATTTTAAAGAAATCATAACGTTTTATTTTCCGCACTCCATGTACGGGGTTTGGATAAAATCATTTCCTCATATACCAAAATGGACTAACCTAGAGATGGCAGTGGTTGTTGGATAAATATAACTGTATTAGAAAGTGAATAAAGTATATGTTACAAGTTTGAAGACTGTAGATGTTTCACACCAACACAGCAGAATTTTCATGACCATCGATGAAACATGGATCCATCATTTCAAACCCGAGACAAAAGACCAATCCAATCAATGGAGTTAAAAGAAAGAAACAATTCTATCTGCAGGCAAAGTCATTTTGGGATACGCGTGGGATAACTTCCACTGATTTTCTTGAAAAGGAAAAATTATGATGAATTGAGTAATACAACTGATTCCAAACTTACACGTTATATAGAACTTGTGACAACTGTTACGCTTCCGATTGAGCTTATTCATACAGTAAGCTTTAGTGTTATATAACAAACAAATTAAACAAGAGTGAAGCTCAAGAGTATCGAATAAGAGCATAAACTGAACTAGAAAAACCTATACATATCATAAATAACCTTTCGAAAAATGAATTACATTGAATAAAAGTTTTAAAAAATGACAGCACTTATTAAGATTTTACCTGCAGATAAAGGCAATGCTACAGTTATTTTAAATAAAATTGACTATGATTCCAAAATTCAAAACATAATAAGCCAAGGACAATATACAAAATTAAACAAAGATCGAACAATGTCTATAGAAAACAAGATATACTTGCTTTACAATCACAAACATGAATTTACAGAAAAAGAACTTAAAAATGGTACTCCACACTATTCCACATTTTTATGGGTTAGCTAAAATTCGTAAACCCAATAATCCATTAAGAGCAATTGTCAGCTCCATGCAGAGAACTCTCAAAATATCTTTAAAAAATATTTCACCCTTTACTGGTAAGTTTAAATCTCATATTAAAACCAGCGCACATTTCTTACAAAAATTATCACATATACAATACAAAAATACTTTTACAGTAGCAAGTTTTGACATTGTAAATCTATACAATAATTTTTCTGTCACCATAACACTTACCGTAGTAAAAGAACGATTAGAACATGATTCTTTCCTAAATTAACGTACACAATTTTCTATTGATACAATAATGGAACATTTTGTACAAAGACAACATATTTTCAACTTAATGATGCCATTTACCAACAAGATGTTGGTATGGCAATGGATTCCTGTCTGTCTCCTGCTTTAAGCATTATTTGAAAAGCAAAATTTTTTTTCAAAACAGGACCTTTGGTTTGGTAGTGTTACATATTTGTTAATTGCTAACGTAATCTTGAAGACTTACATGCATTACTTAACGACATAAACAACAAAGAACAAACTATTTAGTTTGCACTAGAACTTGAATAGAATAAGAAATTATCTTTCTTAGACATTTTAATAACAAAAACACAATCGAAATTTGAAACAGAAGTTTGCAAAAAACTGGCTCAGGCAAAAAGGTATCTCAACTTTTAAGTCTAATCATCCAAATTCAGTAAAAAGAGGTATCATCAAATCTCTGTATGACAGGGCTAAAACCAAGTGTTCTAGCATCAATAAATTTAATGAAGAAAAAACCTGTATAAAAAATGTACTTTCTGCCAATCATAATTTATTAATAAAGAGTTAAACAAAATCGAATACCAAACGATCGCTAACAATCAACACCAAACTTCACCAAGCAACGCTGACTCACAAGACAGTCACATTAACGCAATAACTGTACCATACATAGAGGGTCTCTCAGAAAGAATAAAAAGTGTGGACAACAGATATAGTATTAAATCATCATTTACAAGAAGAAATAAATACACTAAAACCAATTATATCAAAAACAAAACCAAAAAACACAACTCAAAATACAAAAAAATGCATTTATAAAATCCCTTGTAAATTCTATATTGGACAAACCTCTAGACCTCTAAATTTTCGAATAAACGAACCCAAAAATTACATTAAAATACGATAGTTTGAAATATCCAAAATTTGAGAACATGTTTGGTTCCTTGGACATAAAATACAATATCAAAATTCAGTTATATTACGCAAACAAGAACACAACACCAAACGAAAACTAAAAGAGTCTGCTTTAATTTTGTTGAACGAAAACTATTTTATCGCTATTACCTCCGCCGATTTCAATCGTTCCTGGTTGCCAATGATTAAGGCAGAAACTGCTAATGCTCATGTCCTTGTGAACAACTCAATATCGGGATACTTCATAAGGTTTTTCCTCGGTTTTTCCCTGGTGATTTTAATGCGATCAGTGAATCAACAAAATTCTTTGGTCGCATTCTTGGCGAATGCACTATCTTATAATAAAGTCGCACTTAGGAGCAGCACATAAAATTTTGATGATCACCCCTTTCAAATTCTTCCAATTTGAAAGGAACTTTTTTGTTATACGGTCTTTAGAGGTCTGTGCTACCCTGTATATTATCAAATTAAATTCCCTTAGTTTGGAAATATACAACAATTTCGTGACCTGTGGTGTCATCTCCCAAAAAGTGCTTAAACATTGAAAAATATGCCACAAATATCCTTCAGAAAAACACATAATTTTCATTTTGCATTCTCTACTAGATACGCCCCTTGGGGCCTACCATCTTGCAATTGTATATTATTACTAAATTTCTGTTTTACTGTTGTTATTTTCTATAAAAGAGTTGTTGGCTATGAATGATCAAATACAAAGCATGGAATGCTTCGGGACCCATGTCCATTAAAAACTGTACCCGTAAAACATCTCCGTTATAGTTGATATGTTCCTGCAATCGTGCCCGAATGAAGTCGAGCTCTACCTTAAAAGCATTGTCTTGTACACCATGAATGACTAAAACCATTGTTGCTTTCATAAAGATGTTTTACAATATTAATACTTTTTGTAACGTACAGTCTGGTCACATGAGACATCCATAAAAGCAATAGCAACATGTGCTGCACTGGGGTACTGTTGTTAATTTAAACACTGAACAAACAATATAGAGTATCTATTCCAATTAGCGCCACCTAAGGTACCTACGTTTAATGTTTAGAGTTCTAAAAAGTAAATCTAACTACTATTCAGAATTAAGTAGGTATAATGAGATCAAATTTTATTTATGAGTGCCATATCATATTTTTTACGCATTTTTCTTACCTCACCCTCATAAATTACTTTAATATGAATTTAAATTTAATATTTAGTGTTAAAATATGGGAGAATGTGTATTAGTGATTAAATTTTTTTCACATTGTTTCTAGAAAATAATTTGGTCAAGTGCCAGTTGGACTAAGGATTCCGTACCACCTTTAAGGATTTTAAACTAAGCCTTTTAAATTAGTTTCAGTGAGGCTCTATAGAACCTAATGTCTGAATTTTTTGCTCAGTAGATTGTAAGATAAAGGCAAAATGGATCAACTATTATATAATAAATTATTAAATCTTCAAGACATATTATTAAAAAAACAAATAAAATATATTTTTCATAGTTTTAGATCATGTAGTTTCTGAGATTAAATAGAAAATGAGTCTATGTTTAATATGTTTATTAATATCTTTTAAACAAATAATTTTAAAAATATAAAAAAAATATATTTGTATTTCTCATAATAAGCCATTCTACTCGTTATATTGCATGATGCATATGAAAAAAAATACATTATTTTCCATGTTATTCTATAATTTTCCCCATAATTAATATTGGAGTTTTCTACTATTTTTTTTATAAAGTTCAAGTGAGGCCCTGAACCCCTAATTATTTTCAAAATTTTAGGTGGTATGGTTTGGCAAATTTGTGTTAATATCTTGTAAACCATTAATTTTAAAAATATGTTTGAATTTCTTACAATGAGCCTTTTCATTTGATGCATGATTTGTTTAAAAAATTGCTTTCCCCGGTTAATTTTATAATTTACCCCCCAAAACTAATATTAGGGGTATCTCCATATTTTTCCTGTAAAGTTTTATATATTATATTTTGTTATTATCTTTTAAACAATTCATTTTAAAAATATGGAAAAAAATACATTTATATTCCACAGACTAAGCTCTTTCAATTGATGTATGAGATGATGCGTTTTACTTTTCTTTAAGTTCTGTTTAATTCTGTAATTTGTCGCCGAAAATTAATATTAAGGATTTTTCCAAATTTTTCCTGTAAAATTCAGGTAATGCAATATACGCCTAATTTTTTTGAAAATATCAGTTCTTATATTTTCGGAAATAAAGGAGGGAAATGGGTATTTTTTAATATTTTTGTTAATATCCTTTAAATAATTTATTTTAAATTAAATTTAATTTTAATTTTATATTTCCATTTACAGAATAACTTGCTCCCCAAAATTGAGATTAGGTGTTTCTCCGTATTTTTCTATTAAAGTTCAGATGAGGCCCTACATCTCTAATTTTTTCAAATTTTCCCGTCTTATAGTTTCGGAGATAAGTGGAGGAATATGTATTTTTTTATATTTATGTTAATATATTTTAAATTAATTTATCTTAAAAATATGAAAAAATATGTTTGTATTCGTCATTATTAACCCTTTGATTTCATATATTAAATGATGTGGTAGAAACAATTTTAATTTTACATTTTTCATTTAATTTTGTAATTTGGCCCCAAAATTAATATTAGGGGTTTCTTTTTATTTTTTCGGTAAAATTCAAGTGAGGACCTATATCTCCAATTTTTTTCAAGATTTTACGTCTTAGTTTCAGAGATAAGTTGATGGGAATGGGTAAATTTTTCTAAATTTTTGTTAATATCTTTTAAACTAATTACATTTAAAATATGAAAAAAGTATTATTTTTCCTGTAAACAAGGTTTTATACTCCCTTTTTTTCAAAATTTTAGGCTCAGTAGTTTCGGAGATAAGGGGAGGAACGGTTGATTTTTTGAACCCCCCCCCCCCAAGTATCCCTAAAATCAAAATTTCCTAATTTACGATATGTACTCCTGATGGGGTGACCAAACTATACACTGATAGCAAATTTCAACCTTTTCCACCGGGTAGTTTCGGAGAAAGTTGCTGTAATGTGAAAGCCTCAGAAATCCGCAGTGATATTATAAGGGTATCCGAATACTGTATATACGGAACTCATAAATATTCCAATTTACTTTGTTGAATAACAGTTTTATATATTTTAAACTCCAAATGGCACAGACGTTTCTGGTTTCGGGTTCCAACTTCAGTAATGCGTCTAGATCTACCGATACCAACCAAAATGGAGCACTTTATAAAGCACCTCAAAATCGGTATGAGCAAAAATTTTCCAATCTGCTTTTCCACAACTAGCATTATCGCCAGAAGCACCCATCGGCCTGTTTTGGTTACTGTTGCTTTCCCGCAATTTGTTTAGTGTATTGTTTAAATTTGATTGAATTACTTCATTGATATTTAAACTTCTGCACCGTTTCCAAACCCTTCCGTCGCGCTATTGCTAATTTTAAGTGTTTTTTGCGTGTAAAATAAAGACAGTATTCGTGATTCCTGTATTGACTGCCAAGCTATTTGGACGCTTTGTTGATTCCGTCTTAAGACGGCCGCTTTTTGTTGTTATTGTGTTACGATTTCGCGAGTTATAGTTCCGGTCGTAACAACCGCTTAACCGCTTTCATTTTGTTTCTTTTGTGTTTGCAAAAGCGCATCATTTGTTGTTAAACCCGCATTTTTGTTTGCTCAATCAATGAACATTACGTCGCTATTTTTTGTGTAACGTGTTGTCCAGACAAAGCTCCAAAATCAGTTCCTGCTGTTGCGGGGCTAGCCTCTGAAGAAAGAAGAACCAAGAAAACACCACCTGCAGAGCTTCGACGTAAAGGGTCAGTGATTAACTTTTATTTGGTGATTCATTTACGCGACGGCACGTGTTTTATTGATTGTTCCGCTAAAGGTCGTTCGTCAATTACATACTTGCATTGAACCAGCATTGAACTAAAACCGCAACATCTAATTCATACATTTTTTTGGATATTATATGTAATGTGCCATCGAAGACATTACAGTTACTATTGAAAATAGATCCTATATTTCAAAACATTCAGCAAACAGTCTTCTTATGGTCTTCTTTTTAAAAATATAATAATTATCTGAACCATAAACTTCTCATTAACCTGTCTTCTATTTTCATGGGACACCTGGCTGAGCCATCACTTTTGTTTTAGTATCGTTCTTTGTAGAACATTTGCTTTAGTTGTTTCCGTAAATAAATATTTTTCAAATTATTAGTGTTTTTTAAATTGTTTTTTGGAACACGTATAAGATAAATATTAAATGCTGAAATTATATTAAACATGAATATTATTAAACGTCATAATATTTAGAATCGGAAAATTTTCCATCAGAGTGAAATGGATAAGTCTAGAAATTTCCATATATAATTTCTGTAAAAACTTGGCATGTATAGAATTATTATTTGCAGATTTGGATTAACTAGGTAGTCAACTAATAGATATTCCGAAACAGACATATTAATAGTACATAATTTTAACCACTTGGTGGTTTTTTCATCTGAGCCCGGAAAGTGACATTTGGTACGAAATTTATTGAGCTTTGAATTACGAAGCCTCAATGGTTGACGATTCCATTTCATCGCCAGAAATATTTAATGATCACAGTAGCAAGGGTTTCAAAAAACTAGAAAAAAAATATTAAAAATGTAATGTTTTTTCGGTTAATTGCTTTTCACTGTCACCATATATAATTAATTATAATATCGACTAAAATATTTACTTAGCAACAGGACCGGTCCTAATATTTTCTAATTCATTAAAGATGGGGCAATCTTAAACATATTTTTACATGGCCGAAAAAGCACTTTTACGACATGACGACGTTTCTCCAGAGTTACGGCAGTCCTCCTCAGTCGATTCGCGTTCAAGTCCGAATATTTGGTACAGACTAAAACAATGAATAAAATTGATATAATAGTATAATTGGTAGTTTTGTTATTCTTTTATACCAACAACGCTAAAAGTTTCATATACCTTCCCATGAACTTGCTATTGATATTATTAGTCAGTACGACTTTCGCTTTAATTAATCTACAACACTTAAAACTTCAAAAATTGAATAGAATGATATCACTTTGAAACATCTTATACCACATTACGGTGCACTAAATAAAATTTAGGTAACAATTTCTCAAAATCTCCGGGTAAATCGATAAAAAATGTATGGAGTAACTATCAGGACCCCGATGGCAGGTTTAAATATGCATATTCTGGCCTTATTGGGGTTATCTCCGTCGTTCCACCTCGCGTAACCGATTTCAGGCGAGGTTGTAGGTCAGACTTTGAATGTAGTCTTCAAACTTTTCTAGTATATTATACCACATCGAAAGAGCTCGGTCATTGTATAAAGTTCGCACAGAAATATATGAATGAGATTATGAAAATATGATTTCATTCTAGTAGGGTTATATTTAAAGTTTCGTTGTTTAAAAGAAATTATATATAGTTCTGATGTTCTCAGTAGTATGAAAGGTAATTGAGTGTTCTCGGGATTCTCGTGTGTTTCTCTTATTTGTCTTCGAAAAGACACTTTTCCGACTTTCCAAGACAAAGAATCCCGAGAACATTCAATTACATATATATATTTATATATATGTAAATATATATGTATTAGGTGGTTTCCGGGAATTCATCCGCGTAGTTGATAACTGATCCCTGCCGGGATCGATGGTAAAATCACGACGTTTCGGTAGAATCACATCTGCCTTCTTCAGGTTGGTTCGCATAATTCTCGTTGCCTTCTGCTTTCGCTTCTAGTTATTCGAATACTAAGATTTTCAGGAGCGCGCACGGTGTTATATAGTCGCAGCTCGGCGCCTATCGGTTGGCACCGTGAACGGCTGATTGGTTATATTCGGTTATATATATATATATATATATATATATATATATATATATTTAAGCATTTAATAAATTCAGACGCTATTCTCACCCGGAAATATATATGAACTGGGCTAGTTTCCGGGTGAAAATAGCGTCTAAATTTATTAAATGCTCGACGTTTCGACTCTTATTTTGGAGCCATTATCAGGAGACAAAAAATGAAAAAGAGTTTCAGGGTCTAGATCGAACTCGGGGCCTCAATCTGCCTACTCCTCAAGAGTAGGTAACTGAACAGAATGCAAATCTGCTCTGGTTATTTTATGTATAGTTATCGGTCATGTGATATCCCATAAATAAAATAAAAGAAGCAGACCAGATTCACAGTCAATTCAGTTACCTAGTGAGTAGGCTTGGGTCGTTCGTGAATGAGTCGTTCAAAACGAACGACTCTTCTACATGTGCCACGAATGAGCGGCACAGTTACGTCAAATAGCTCGTTCAGTTCGCCATTAATAGAGTCATTCGGCTCGAGCGAGTCGAGAGTCATAGGATGTGCTAAACGTTCAACGTTCAATTACGAACTAGGCTCGTTGACTCGTTCATCGTGCAATCTTTCGACCGGCACAGTCACCTCGGCTCGGAGCAGTGGAGCGAAAAGAGCCGTCAGCGGTCTGGTTCATGAGATGAAAGGTATTTTAAAATTTGGTCGGAAGGTTTTGTTTTCAACGAATCGTTGAATGGGTATTTTAAATTTTTATTATGACAGGCACTAAGGCACAGGATTGCTATTGTTTTGCAATGTTTTTGTTATATAAATTTCTATTTGGGTTATAAGTAAGCATAATAATTTTATTTGTTTTTAATGTTTAGAGTTTTTTTCTTATTTTTGTTACCAAATAATACAAAAATAAAATTTTGTATTTACGTAAATTAATGATCTTTAAATTATGATTCAGCAAAACTTTAATATTAGTTTGAGCAGTAACTACACAAGTAGAGACATTATATAAATCCGCCTAAAGCTAAACGGCTGTGTTTTAGGAGATCGTTCAATTGAACGACTCATCGTGAACGACTCGTTTTGGTGAGCTGAACGAAATGAGCCGGCTCACTAAAAAGAGTCATAAAACCCAACGCTACTAGTGAGTCTTGCGGAGTAGGCTGATTTAGGACCTGAGTTCGATCTAGACTCTGAAACTCTTTTTCACTTTTGTCTCTTGATAATGGCTCCAAAGCAGGAGTGCTCTTAATAAATTCAGACGCGGTTCTCATCCGGAACCTAGCCTAGTTCATAATAAAGACCACGGAAGACTCTCAGAACATATATATATATATATATATATATATATATATATATATATATATACGAATTGTTTGAGTAACGGCTGAATTGGCTAACACAGTGTAAGAAAGGTTTCGGGAAGCAGCCTTTTATGAGCGATTTTATAAAGAAGTGAAATACACTTTTACTTTGCGAAAGCTTTCGAAATACTTTAATTTCTTCGTCAGTCTTTTGACTACAAACACAATATATAATTATAATATGCGAGATAATTTCTTAAATACTTACAGTAAATTGTGATTGTAATTTGAAAAAGAGCACAAACATAGGAATTATGAAATTAATAAATTAGTTGTAACAAAATTTTTTTGATAGCAAAACTGAAAATGAAGTTATAATCAAAAATAACATTACTATGGTGAGTAGAATAATGTATTGTTACTATGTAACTTAATTGTTGAATACTGAAAATGAAAGATTGCAATAAATGTTATTTAAATTTTGGATATCTGTTTTTTTATTAATATTATTTGGATAATAGTTAATAAATACCATCTCTAAAAAATTTCTTTTGTAATAATTTTGTTCACATGCCAGAACTAAAGCGTTGTTAAAATTTATAGTGTGTGAATTTTGAATACAATGAGTGGCAATAGCACAACTTTCTTTTCCTAATCTGATATCGCTTTTATGTGAGATATATATATACTTCGACAGTGTCAGAACAATTCTCGTATGCTTCTAGTTGCTCGAATATTCGTTAGTTGCAAATTCAAATCCAGAAAAGAAATGAAGACAGAAAATCTCAACGAACAGAAAGGAACGATCAAAAAACATACCAATCGTCATTTCTTTGTTTTTTATAATCCAGATCTATACTTAACTCATTTCATAATAATATGGCTCTAATAGATCAGGAATAATTTTAGAGAAATATCTGGTGGCAGTAATCCCCAATGATTCTCTATATACCCCAGCAAATTATAAAGATTTATGAACATGTAAGTTAGACAAAGCTCAAATCTGAAACGGATACCTCCCTTTGCTCCATAAATTGTCTGCTAACTTAGTGGAGTGTGACATTCTAGCGTACAATCGACAACATTCTTTGCTCATTAAATTGCTTAATGAAATCTTTCTACGACAAATTGTCGAACGACTTAGATAATAAAAGAAATTTATTACCGGAAAAGTGTTTTAACGCTTCAGGTTCATTTCACATGGAGTAAATAGTGAGTTATTCATGAAGATTAGGTTGCAGAAACTTCATGGGGCTATTGCCAATTGGCTAACTTTTATGTTGCATTTTATAGGAGGTAAGAAAATTTAGAATTTTGAAGGCAATTGTTTCGTTCGAAGCAGACATTAGTATCATCCATTTGAATGTAAACACTGCTACCTGTATTCTACACCTGCATCATTAAGACAATTTATGTCAATTAAAAACATATTTATTTTCTGTAAGGCTTTCACGGTCATAGTTATTTACTGGGCTAGCTTTCGGGTGAGAACCGCGTCTAAGTTTGTGAAATATTCGACATTTCGTCTCCTGCTTTAGAACCATTATCAAGAGACAAGATAAAAAAGAAAATGATAACAACAACAGGTTTTAGATCGAAAACCTGTACTCTTATATCAGTATTTTTGTGAAGCTAGGGGAGTAGGTAGAGAGTAGGTAGAGACCCCAAGTTGGATCTAGAACCTGAATTTCGTAATTAACATTTTTTTTGTTCACTTGTCTCTTGATAATGGCTCCAAAGCATGAGTCGAAACGTTCACGAAATATAGCAGTCAATGGAGTGTAGTTTAGTGTGCAGTGTAACCCATAAAGAAAATAAGAACAGAGAATTTTATTTGGCACAGAACAGGTATACGGAACTAGAAAAAAACGATAGCAGCGCACGAAGTTCATGAGGGGTGGAACTAAAACAATGGACCATATACCTAGTCGTTTAAGATAATATTTATGAGGCATACTCAATTTAAATGGTTTACTATCAGTCATTAATGTCAATTTTGTTTATTTGTGATAATTTGTTAAATTTAAATTTGAAATAGTATAATCTGAAAACTTTTTTTATTTCAGAAAGAATTTTGAAATTAAACAAAAGGTGCCTCAGGAATGCAAATTCAGTTGTATTATACATAAACTTCAGATTTACATTGTAAGAACTAAAGTTTATTTGCATTCCCAATCAGTTTTATTCCAAAAAATGGGATGTAATAAAATTAAAACTCATGGTAATGGAATACTTTGATAACAATTCATTCATATGCGAAGATCATTTCAAACCAAAGTTTTCATTAATGCATTAAAATATACATTACATGCTCAATAATCTCTTCTTCGCACTATTTTTTAATTGGTAAGTAAAGTTTGATGTCAGTAATTATTAATCAATCAGAAAAAAGAAAGAACAGGCATATTGTACATTATATTAATGTAAAAAAACACATGTAAAAAAGTACTGGTCAATTCAATAATGTACATAAGTTTTGTGTCTAAAGAACAAAAACAAAAGCAAGCTAACACATTTAGACTATAATCTATAGAATTACCAAAATTCTATGATCACAGATATGCTATTTTTTTAAATAAATGTTATATATTTATGCTACAGTTGCATTGAAAATAATTCAGTTTGGGGGTAATCCTCAGTTCAATTGGTGGGCAGATTTGCAGTCATGAATTAAACATAATTTAAAATGACATTATGATCATGTCGTGATTAGCCTTTGGATTTTCTAAGATATAGATTTGTTAAAAAGTTTTGCCATCCAGGATAATCAACATTACAAAAGCATCTCAATCAAACATCTTTCAAATGCATGGGATAAGCAAACCATATATTTACAAAATCAGAGTAGGTATCTAAAATGAATAATTTAGGACAAATTCTATGCATAAATGTTTGATGCAGTAAGCAATTGCCAATTTTTTAACATATAATGTAAAAACTTTCAAGGCATTCAAAAATTATAAATATAGAACACAGACTAGCTTTAAATTTAGTACTTTGATGTATATTTGATTACTGATATTTGAAGCAAGTGTTTTTACTGTTGACAATTCATTGTTTATTATAATAAAATACATTGGCATGTACATAATCTTTAGAAATCTGTTTTTAAGATATTTATTTGTATTGTTTCTCAAGGTTCATACTCTGTTTTCTCAGAATATAGTATTGTTAATTTTTAGTGGTATGATGAAAATTGGAATAAATTATTATCAATGGTTATGTTCTGTTTTAATTTATGAATAAATTTTGTAGAGTATTACGTAGTTTTATTTCCTAATCTTTCACCAACATCAAATCACACGGTTTTGAAAATATCTCAATCGAATCAATCGATTGAAATTATTTCATAACCTAAAAATTCGTTTAATCCAAATATTGAAATTGGAATATACATTTCAAATTTGAGTTTCCCGCTTTTCAGGTTAGTTCAACCCCCAATGAGCATAGTGCCGCTGATGTCGTAATGTTTCCGATGTTCTGTTGGGAATCGAACACTCTGTTCTTATTTTCTTTATGGTGTAACCTGAATGAGAAATCAAAACTTGATTGACAAAATATAAAAATATTGAATTTGAAATTGCAGATGGGCAGATGTAAGCAGAAAAGGTTGTTGCAGAAAGAATTAGTGAGGTGTGAGAGACAATCTGTAACTAAATTTGACTATTTGTATAAAGACAGAATTTGAATGTATATGCCTATTTAGTGGATGATAGTAATATTAATTTGTACCATTAGATAAAATAAGGAATGAATGTGAGTTTGAAAAGATTATTTTAGAAGGTTTGGTTTTATAATTTGAAAAATATTAAACTTGGAATGTAACTTGCTTGGATTTAATAAAATAGTGACAGAAGTCAGTAGAGGGACAAACAGTAAATAATATTACCTTAATAGCTTGAAAAATTTATATTCGAAATAGATTGAGACAGTAAGCCCAGAACCTACATTCTGAGATAAGAAAGAGTCATAAAAAAGGTAAGGAAATATATAATAAATTTATTAAAATTAAATTTAAAGTAAAATATACTCAAATATAACACTAAAATATATATGTAATTACTGGTAACGGTCAAATGTATTACTTTCTGTATTTCCATAAGACACCCATAAACGTTTTACTTCAGCATGTAGTTTTTCAAGGTTGGCTTTCCCTGTGAAATACTCGACAGTGTCAATATGCGGAGATTCCCACAAGCCCAACAAAAAACCTGACACAGACTGCTAAATCAAAAGAACGCCAACGGATTGATCAATTTAATCGCCGCAAAATGGAAGATTTATTTTCTCATTTTCCATTTTTGTCGGATCTTCCATACATCTATCTAACTTTCAAAACCGACAGCCGATGTGAAATCTGATAATTCAATTAAAGATTGACATTTATTGTCAATTTCGGGAAAATCAATTAATCGTGCGTTTAAAAATCTAATAAAGGAATAAGCTTGCTTTTTTAATAACTGAGAACATATTTTTCAACACACAAAATATTAGAATTCTCTGTAAACTCAAAATTATTCTGTGAATTTTCACAATTTTTAACTGTATGACAGATTCAAATTGCAGATGTGATTTACTTCTTACACTTAACTATAAAAAAAATCAATGGGAATCAGATCACGTCATCTGGGTGGCCAACTGGCCTTACCATTTGTTTTTTAACAGGTTAATTGTTTTATGGGTAGTGTGGCAAGTTACTCCATCCTATAGGAGTTAATAGGTACTGCCTAAAGTCTAAATCCTTACCTTCCAGTCATGTCCATAAAAAGGGGGGTAAAACTTCAGGAGGGTAGCATAGAGATCTCAGATAAATGTAACAAAATTAGGTATTGAATAAAAAATAAATAAACTAGTTGGTGTAACAAACAGAATACTCTTAATAATGAAAATTCAAAATAATTTTTTTTATTTAACTGTCTGAATGTTGCTCTATCGTTCTGAATTATAATAAACAATTTACCAAAACCTTACACAATAAAAAAATTATAGTGGCTTGCGAATTTACCTTGTAGTTCTTATGTAATGTACATGTACAAATAAGACAACACTAGCTAATTTAAGATTATTTTATTTTCAACATTTTTTACTTCATATTACAGATTTATTTCTTAAACATATAGACTTTTGTCAACATTTTTCTTGAACTAAGTTAATTACAAATTTATTTCTTAAACATATGGACTTTTGTCAACATTTTTCTTAAACAAAATTAATTACAAATTTAATTCTTAAACATATGGACTTCTGTCAACATTGTTATTAAACTAAATCAATTAGTTCTATCTTAGTTAGGCTCATTATTCTTCGTTGTTCCTGTCTTCGTACATATTCGCAACGATCACGGCCATTAGAAAAGCAAAGCATAAGAACACGAACTGCTCAAATTCGGCTGGAGTGGCCGGAAACTTGGAGAAGAATAGGTATGCGAACACTTAAAAGAAAAAAGAAAAATATATACATCAAGGAAAGACAGAAACTATCATCAAAATACAATTTGCCCTGATCAGGGTTGCGACAATGCATTACTTCCAAAGTTTTAGTTTTAAAAAGCAAAATCTGATATTTTTCTTCAATTCTACGACTTCTAGATTTTTCTATTTATTTTATTTTTGCAACTTGATTATTACCAATGTGTACGTGTTCTCATACGCGTTAGTTTTATGGAAAAATAAATTGGTTAGTTCCCTTAAATAGCATTTTCTCTTTCTTCCTAAAGGAAGAATAGTCTCTTACTCAAATTACCTTCATATGTCCCCTTATACAGTTTAATCCAACAAAATGTGTTAATTTTGAATTAATTACCCACGCCATACGTGCAAATATATACGTTGAGAAATCATGACATATTTGCATATTAATATAAATCACACAAATTCATAAAAATGCAGTTATTCATAAAATTCTTGACCAAAAGTAATGCAATATTTAGTTAAAGGTACTTACTAAAGAACATCAATGCGTACATCACTTTCATCTTGACTATCAATTTGTTTGTATCAAACGAATATTTCCAAATATATATATCCAATATCTGAATAGTTTTATATATTAAAAAACCGTTAATCAGCAGAGAATTCAAATTGGCTAATGGCGTCGTTGAATGCAGCTTTGGACAAATTCTTTGATTCTATGGCATAAAACAGAATTAATTTTGCATTGTCATTGTTTTAGACTATGCGTAAATTGCGCATGATTTTTTTGAACAAACTTAGAGCTTATAATTTTGGAGGTAGCCTACAATTCACATATATCGTTGTTAAACAACAACGAGAGGTCAAGGAACTATTTCACTCGATTGGAAGCACTGTCCAATGAGCTGCTTCCAGTATGAAGCTCATTGGCTAGTTCCACCCACCATGTGGGATAACATTTTGCTCTATTGCCCTCTCGTCTTGTCAATATTAGTGCAATAACTTAGAGCAAGTACCTTCAGAAGATAGCCTGCAATTCACAAAATCGTGGCATGGCCAGAAAGAGAGGGCAATAGAGGCAGTTAGAGGCTATTTCACTGGGTGGGTGGAAGCAGTCAATGGACAATATGATGAACATATTTCATTGGAAACAGATCCCGATCGAGTGAAATAGCCTCTTGCCCTCTTTATTGTCCTCTCTCTTTTTAGTCTTACCACGACATTTGTGCACTGCACGCTAGCTCCAAAAGGTACAACCTCTAAGTGCAATGCATGCTACCTCCAGAATATGCTCTACGACATCAAATGATGTAATAATCTGCTTTTCATTAAATTTATGAAATTTACGCTTGAATATGAAGTTATGTATATAATTTAATCATACCTTGTGATCCGGTTACATTATTCAACAAATTAAGAAACAATTATTACTTACAGTCCCCAAATATAATCAAATAAATTTTACTGGTTTCTATCTACTAAGTAAGTTAACGCTTGACATTTGTGTAAATTATACTACTAAGGATCTTTTAAAATATTTTTCCTGCAAATCCATGTAACATAAAAAATGTTTCACAAAAAGAAACGTACGAAATCTTTATTATTTATACTATAAATTTCAACATAGAATTTTCTAATTTGTGAAATTTGAAACTCTTTTGGCATTTAAAGCTTCAACTTTTAAAAGTTGAAGCAAACTATTAGATACTGTAAATATATATAATTTTACACAAGAGCTCTATTCATCATTTCTACCATAACAGAAAACTCATAAGAACTAATGTAATGAACTTTCTTTCATGCTGAAGGTAGATATTTCACAAGCCTGAAACCTTGTTCAAAAAATTATTAGCCAAACCAATTTTCAAATGAAATTGTTGTCTTATTGATGACAAAATTCTTCGAAAATTTAAGCAATAGGTAAGAAGCTAGAGAAAAATGTTTTCAAAAAATTATGTACCAAATTAAGATTACTATGCACACTGATAATGTATCTATCTTAAAATATACCATGAAACATTATAAAGTTTATAGCAAAATTTCTATTACAAATAATCTTTTGTTGTTTTTTTTTACCAAATTTGAGCTCAGATTAATGATCAACACTCTGTAAAAAACAGTACTAGATTGTTCACCTTCATTTGATGGTAATATCATCTTACTTAGCTGATTTTTGAGAAATTTTGGTGAATAATCTGTTTTTAGTTATATTTTCAATACTAAATATATTGTAACCAATAGCCATTGTTTTCGGAGTACACATCTGCACGCCAACAAAAACATATCTAGCGTTTATATTAAGATCTAATGGTTTTGGGCTACTTATAGTAAAAAAATCTTTTTTCTAGCTTTCTTTAAAATCTGTTAATTACTTCATTCTAATTGTTTTTCAAGTTTTGAACAGATTTTATAAAAATCCAGGATACTAATTTTTTTCTATGGTAAAATTTAATTTTCAACAAGCGAATTATTCCAAATTATACGGTATAGTTAAAGTTATATCTTTCGTAATATGACTCAGTTTTTATCAATACTATTACTATTCAGTTTCGTCTCTAATAAATGATGTACTGATGAATTATATACATCCTCCCAGCCTTTATAGGATGCAGTATGACCACGAAACTTCAAGAAAACACAAAAAAGTTCTACTACCAACATAATGGTTTAGTATGCGGTTTAGAATATCAAATATTAATGTTTAGGTACTTTTTGGAAAACAAAACAAGTCACAAAAATTGCTGCATATTCCAAACGTTTCGGGGACTAGGTCAGACCCCGTTGTCAATGGTTAAAAAACTAGGGGACATCCATAAATTTTGATGTTTTCTGGTCCCCACCCACCCCCATGTAAGAAACTGTAAGATACAATCCTACAATAAATTATATTCGAAAATCAAATATAATAAATTTGAACGATGACAAACGACAATCAATTTTATGTCATGCAGACACACCAGAATTATGTAATGTGAAGACACATTTGCCTTGAGACATGCTAATATTTACTGTGAACTGGTATCAATATTTATAATTTGGAGTTTCAGAATTTTCGTAGAATTAGACCGATAGGTACATGTTTTCGACTAAAATATTTTTATTTGTCTTACAATTTTTCAAGATATTATTCTCTATGTTTTTACGTTATAGTAAGTAAATCTTTACATTAAATAGGGGGTTGGTTCTTATTTGTTAGGTAATGTAGTTATATTTGAAAATTGTGAATTTTAAATATTACTGATATTAGTTAATTTATGAAAATAAAAGTCATAAGCAATGGAAAAATATTAGTTTAAAAAATCTAACACCCACCTACCCCCATATAAGATGCCATAAGATATTAGCAGACCCCCAGCCACCCTAAAATATCTTACGTAATTTATGGATGGTCCCCTATGAATAAAACAGGCACAATTCTAAAATGTAAAATTAAAATCTTTGACAATATTATTTTAAATTTACATTTTAGAACGTTTGGAATATACAGCAATTTTCATGACTTGAGATGTTATTTTCCAAAAAGTACTTAAACATTGAAAAATAAGCCACAAATATCCTCCAGAAAATCAAACACTATTTTAATTGACATATAAATTGTTTGAAAAATTCACAGAAATTACAATTTTAACATCAAATTGGAGAGGCAATAACAAATTATTGCAATTGAACCTTAAGACTAATATATATAAACATACCTATACTAGGGAAATTTCATACTTATATAACATTGAGCATATCAAAATGACTAGTCTAATCAAAGTTGGTAATTTTATGAACTTATATTATTGACACATTAGAAATAAACCAAATACTAAAATATACACACAACAAATTGAAACTATCTCCTATAAAACAATGAAAAAACTTTTTGCATCCTAGTAATTTTGTTGAGACTATGGAAATTATTAATAAGCAGAAAATATACATTTGATACGTTGGATTAACTATTTTTTACACAAACACTAAAATTAAAGAGGCATTTGTCATCACAAACATAACAGATTTGAGTAAACTAATACTTATTACTTTTGATCACTAGCTTTTTGAGAAATAGGGTACATAGACATAAATTATATGGTTTTTAAGTGTTAATATAATAATGAAAACTGGTGTTCCTCAAGGAACATTTCTAAGACCACTTCTATTTTATTTATGTTAATAAGTAATTCAAATATATAGCAGAAAATTACATTGCTGTTGATACGGGAAAGTGTGGACTGCAAAATGAAGTACCTATACTTAGAAGTGATAGCGTGAAAGCTGCCTTTGAATACACTAGACATGAATGTAGAAAACAGTTTTCAGGGTCATCAAAAATTATAATAATAGTGATATTAAAATTTTGAATACTAGTAACATTTTTTATGTTTGTTAATAGGAAAGATCACGAAATATGATTCTAACATGTGTAGTTGAGCAAAGGTTCACTTCTAGCGTGGTACAGAATACACAATCAACCAATTGCTCAGTAACCGCATGCTCTTGCTACGAATTTTATGGTATACATTATGAAATTCTGTCGATTTTCTTCTTCATCAAAGTCAATTTCAGCTTCCTCAAATCTGTCCGGTTCAGGGTCAGCTACATCGGAGTCAGAACTGTCGTCATCAAAGTTTCTTTCTTCGTTTTCGTTCTTAGTCAGAACGACGAAGCCAAATAGGATAGTAATGAATAAGCCGAAGAACTGCTGAAACTCGTGGGGGGTGGCCGGAAGGTAGAAGCAAAATAGGTATGACAACACTGAAACAGAAAAATAAATCATTTAACATTTCGAAAAACAAAGTCTAAGGTGTTCCTTAATTTTATAGTTTTACATAATTTTATTATCACCACGAACTATTGGCCCACATGCTTGGAAAAATATTTGTGTTTTTTTTTCCAGTGTTGTCTTCAATTTCTGCCTCTTTAAAAGAAGTTTAGTACTTTTGTATTATTTTTCACCTGGACTAGTTTCATGAACATGAATTATATTTTACGGTTGTTTGTTAGGTTTTGGGGTAAATCAAGCCCGTAGCAAGCGGGGGGGTCTGGGGGTTCAACACCCCTCCCCACCAAAATTTTTGAATTTTTGGTTTTAAGATTAAATTTTAACCAATTATTCATGTTTTTCATAAGAATAAATTCTATATTTATGCAATTTTATATACATAAACTAAAATAGAATTTTGCCGTCCTGAGTAGTACATCACCAAACAAAAAAAATGGTTTTGTCACGATATCGGATGGTTATCTCCCACTTCTAAAAGGGTACGGTCAGAGTAGCACCGGTATCAGCCGAATTTTTAGCTTTGCCGTACACTACCGAAGTCGGTCAAAAATCAAAACAGTGTTGTTGGATAGTAGTGGTCACAGTAGCACCATAATACACTGCCGTATCTGCAGACGATCGGACGAAAACAAATAAATTTGTTATTCGGCAGTGCTCGCCAGTTTAGGGTCTGATAGTTTCAATTGCATTCCTATTTTTAGTTTAAAATAGTATTAAATTTCAAACCAATCAGTATCGTTGTTTCTGAAAAATTAGCTGCAATAGTTTTTGAAAGGAAGGCGTTGGAGAATAAAAACAACAAATTTTCTAATGTCAATTTAAATGTCATAAATCAAATTTTCATTTTGCAATTTAAATCAATAAATATACAGCCATAGACAACGATGTCAGAATAGACTTTGAAACGTTTGGTTTTCCATCAATATACGTCGTTTTATTTCGATTGTAGTGTTATTGCCCAAAAAAAAACATAAAAACAGACAGTAAATAATATGAACTAAAAAATTTATATACAGGATAGAAATAAATTATTTAAACAAACGTATAATTTTTTTTCTAAAATGTAAATAAAATATTAATAAAAAAATACAAACAAAAATTATACGAACTATCATCAAGGTACTTTAGTATTACTTACAGAAGCTATTTAAAAATAGTATGGCATCTAAATTTTGGGTGACAAACTATTTCTTTAATTGAACAGACATTTTGCTGAGATCTTAACACCAGTTCTCGGTGCTCGGGAAAGTTCTCGATTCCTAGAGGTTCTCGAGTACCGAGTTCTGGATTCTTAAAAATATTCGATTCTACCCGTCACTAGTAAATACTGATTCTGAGTACATATCCTACTTGTTTTTTAATTTTGAAGGACAGTTAAGACATTTGCTAGTTCATATTTACAGTTTTTTGAGAAACAACAACAACAACCACACTTTTACAGTGTGACTATATTCAAATACCAAAGTTTCTCGTTTAAATCTTCTTTGATGATTGATTTACAAACAGAAGCACAATTCAAACATTTTCATTGTAAATACATTGATATTAGGTCGTTCCAGAAAATAAAATTTTAGCTATTTCAAATATCCAAACTTCCCATACTGTCTTATTATGCCAAAAAACTATAAATGTAATAAATAAAAGTAGTGATTCTAACCATAAGTAAAATCCCCAGAAAGTTTTAGAATATATTATTGTTAATGAAATAAATAACTTTAAACTTTTTGTAAAAAAATATTTAAAATTATTGTAGGTTGTTTAAATTTCACATTCTAAGTATCTGTTGCTGTAATATTTCTTTTCTTAAGAAAAGATTTCTTTTCTAATGAGTCCCGAAAAGGTACGGGGTATTTGTAAATTCAACAAATAAATATACAAATCACAAAACACTCCTCTAACCAACAATAGAAACACTGGACATTGCATTTGGTCGAAATGCTGTATTTCACTTGCAAGAGATTATTTGATTGCCTACACTCGATCTGTTAACAACTATAGGGGCGTATGGGAGGCCAACTGATGGTGTCTCGACGAGAGATCATTTATTCCGGGGAAAAGTAACAACAAACCATGGTTTTGCATAAATCCTCCAAACTAAATGACACTAAAAAAAATTAATATGTCGCACATTAAGCCCTCACCCTCGGCCCTCAATAGGACATCAATGCACACTTTGGACTATGTACTGGTTGTTCATGTTTGCTTCTTGGATTTTCGTTAGCCCAGTACGTGACCATTTAGTTTAGTACAGTATTTCGCTTTTCCGCAGCATTGCCGCAGTACTCTCAGGGTTAGTAGGAAGACCCTTGATAAGAAGCAAGTGAACTCTCAGTTCTATTGGTTTAATATATGTCGAACCGATTCATTTGGGGACTGGTCACTAATAATACCGTTGCTATTATAAGAGGCGCCCTGTGCTACCCTTAAATTCTTAGTGTGGGTGGTCTCTTCTATTCTAGAGAGTCTTTTTCTCCATATGGTTGGTATCCTTGTGACCAATTGCAACATGCACTAACTCATTGTTCTTGCAGGAATGCGCTCGAAGTTGCAAACGATTAATGTACAATATGCTTGGTGGTTGCCCCTAGCACTCTACTTTATTCAGAAGGACACTAGTGACTTTTGTGTTCTAAAAAGCGCTGGTCCACTTTGGAATCAGGAACTTACGTCGAATCTCAAGTTTTTAGTGGGATTGCAAACTTCAGGAAATTTCGTTGATTAATCCCAGGACTGGACTGGCAAACAAATTATTCCCCAAACGTAGAGCTGCAACATTAAGATTTTTAAAGTGAGAGTGAGTAGTCACTGACCAGACCGGTGTGCTCTATCTTCGGCATTATTTTCACTCATCATCATGTGATATTACGCTCAAGCGCCGATGTAGTAGTTCGATTGAAAATCGAAAATTAAACGTAAATAGTTACTATGTATAAAATTGAAACCAGATTCCTAAGAAATAATACTTTCTCTTGTTTATCAAGTATTGTAATCAATTTTAAATATTTTTGGTTTGATATTTTTTTTGCATGCTGTGAGAGAATGCTTCTTTCCAAATTTGGTAATTCTTGGTCAAGATTCAGATGAGTGAGTTTGAGATTATTGACTGTGTTTCTTTTGTTAGACTTGATTCAATTCGAGGACACTGCCAGTCCTTGAGTTTGACTGCGGCGTTACATCTGTCATAACATAATAACGCAGGTGCCCTGGGGTCAAAAGGAGAAAGAAGAAATTTTCGATTTCCTTTCATTGCGGATTGCACTCGCTAATAGGGAACTAACTTGCTACCATTCGCGGGAGTATGCCTGAACGCCTCTAAGGTCGTATTCTTCGAAGTCAAAGGTGGCAACAATATCTGTTGGAGTTCCGGGAATTGCATTTGTGACTTTACTTATCATCGTAGCTTGCTGCCTTAACACTAGCTCTAATCAGATTTGCAGTAAAGTTGTTTTGAACTTAAATATATCAGACATGGGTTTTTTCCAATCTTAAGAATCTACATGGAGCAGATCAGTCCAATTGAAATGGACAGAACTTTTTCGTACCACAACAGAAAGATATTCTTGCTAAGGTGCAGGAGTAACAATTAGTTCCTAAACAATAATTCTGTTCAGTGGAACAATGGAAACGTCGTTAACATACAGGATCCACAACTTTACTGAAAATTTGCAACACAAGATTCTCAACCTTGAAATTGAAGATAGGCTGAAGAAGCTAGAAAACAAACTAGCGAAACGTTCCTAAACCAAAATATATTTGAATCTAAAGTAACCTGGTAATTTTATTGGAGCCAAACCCAACAAAACTATCTATATCAGAAGGGTTTTATCTGTAGAATAAAGAAGAGTTGTGGACGGGTTACAGTCCAACAGATGAAGATGTGGATAAATAACAACAACAGACTAGCCTCCTTTCACAATACTTTGGAATGCAAGAGTTACAACTTGATCCCAAGACACATCAATAATAGCACTATACAATTTAATAAGCTCATGAACGGAGAAGTTGGTTCATTCAAGATTCACAAATTATGTAAAACCAACAGCGAAACGTTCCTATGTACAAATAAATTTAGAACAAAATCAAATTCCCTTTTGTTGGAACATACCCAAAATAAGAAAGTCCAAATTTATATATATATATATATATATATATATATATATATATATATATATATATACCTAATTATAATGGTACCGGCTGTTAAAATTAGTATGCAAACGAATTACGGGTAGCAGCCAAAGACTAAATAAGTGTACTCTTTTTTATATGAGAGCTTTCGGAATTCTTTTATTCCTTCGTCAGTCAAATTGAAAAAGTTACAAATTATATAAGTGAGAAACATTGATTTAATATTATAAGGGATGACCAGACAAGATCTAAAAGTAAATAATATATGTAGTACATATATATATATATATATATATATATATATATAATATATATATATATATATATATATATATATAAAATGGTTATTCCTAGAATTTTACCACCAAAAGTAAAATAAATACATTTATTTAAACAGGGAAGGCTTTTATCCATAAATAAATACGAAAAAGGCATTTACTTACTAGAGAACAGCAAAGCATATACCATTTTCATCTTGATATCTATTTCCCCTTAATATCCCCAGAAATTAATTATTCCAAACAATATTCTCCTTTGATTTTCAAAATTTTTTAATATTCAAATACTTCTCAAATTATTCTTTAATGTTAAATTAAATTTGATAATGGCGTCTTTAAATACAGTTTTTGCAATGATATAATTTTATAGTATAATTAATATTTTTTTTTGTATTGGCATTACTCGGAGGTACATGTAAATTGTTCATGATTTTTTGATACCTATGAGATCTTGATTACTTTAAATAACTTAAAGTACATGCTCTAAGCTTTAAATGAGTTAATAAATTAAACATTAAAGGTAAGCCACATAAATGAACAATTACAGATTTAATTGTTAATAACCTTTACGTACTATTATAGTTAATTATAAATATTTTGGAGCAATAATTTACCTGTTGTGCAGATTTTGTCTATTGGAAAAATTAACATTTATACCATTTAGGATCTTCCAAAATGTTATTTTGCAAATCAATTCATTCCACTACCACCAGAAAACATTCTGAAAGTGTTACACTGGGTTTTTTCCTGAAAAAAATGTAAACTGAAAGCCTTTTTTAAAAAGTGTACGAGATATATGAAGATATTAGAACTGAGTCTTCATTTTGGAAATTTCAAACAGTCTGACTTTCAAACACTAAAATAAGACATCAGTAAGTTAATACTTCAAAATACGACGTGTAAACATTATTACTTCCTTTAGAACAAATTAGCAATTGAAATATTAACTAAAAATCCCTTCTGTTCATTAATTTTTAACCTATTTGGAATCATTAGAACTAATCAACTGAACAACTAACCTCTATAAAATACACATTTCACAACCAAATACACATCCTGAACTATTGTTCTAAAACTGTTTATAAACCACCATAGACTTGATTTTCCCTAATTACGGTTAACATTTTATTCCAATAGCATAAATTGCCAATACAGAACGTGCCATTGACTTGCGCATTTCCATATTATAACGTTTTCTGGTAATTGCGCAAGCAGTTGACATTCTGTGTACATAAGAACTACTCCAATAGTGCCAGCAGTTGTAGGCCAACGCCCTGGAATTATATGTAATATTCAACAAGACTGATCATGAACTCATTTCAAATTACCATTGAATACAAATACAAAACTATTTATAATGAGTATCTTAGTTTTGAAGAATGGTGCTGCTGGTACAACTATATCCAGTTGGACTTCAACCTGTTGATCTGCAGAGCTCGCCCTCTAGTGGCAATGTTGTGTAATTACATTTCCTTCACATATTATTCTTTTTAACAGGATTTTTATTATCGCTTCTGAAGATATAGATAGAAATTGATTATTAAGTTTTGAATCAATTGAATTTTGTTCTAGTGTCATT
Source organism: Octodonta nipae (assembly GCA_034190945.1). NCBI lineage: Eukaryota > Metazoa > Arthropoda > Insecta > Coleoptera > Chrysomelidae > Octodonta > Octodonta nipae. Next base: position 14,248,494 of record CM067216.1, read on the forward strand.
AATAGTTGGTTTTTATACACTGTATAACATTTTTGCTTTTTAATATTAATTCCAAAATGTAGTTTAGTTTGCTAATCTTTTTGACGTTGCTGATTTATTATAAGAATCTCCGGAATGGCAATTATCCAAATAACATAACAATTTGTTCGTTAGGAAGATGCCAAGTTTGGAAAATTTTTGAATCGTGCAGAAACATATATTTTCGTATACAGTAGTGAAAAAATGGTCAGGGGTGGTATTTAAACCTATAATTACTTGTAAATTGACTAACAAAAGTACCATTTTCTAGAACGTTTTCTTTTCGAATTAAAATTCCTGTTAAAGGAAAATATTAATAATCTGATATCAGGCTTCGTTATTCTGTTGCAAAAAATAAACTGCAAGATTACAGGTCCAGTGGCGACTAAAAAAATGACCAAATTTAGACATGGTACTAATGAGTAAAAAAACATTTTTTGCAAAAATTCGACTTTATGCAACCACATACACACCTTCTTACAATACAAGCATTCCAACATTCTTCTAAACGTTTTATGCATTACTTTTGGCATCAGTTGTTCAAGGTGGCCATCTGCAGATAAGAGCATGGTCTTGGTAAAACAGCCGTTTTGTCTTTGCCATGTGCGGAATTTTTGCTTGATTGCGTCACCCAGCCGAAACATACGCAATAGAAGTGTAAAGTATGGTTACTTTTAAGTACTCGTAACTATTCGTTACTTTTCAGCTAAGTACTCGTGTGTAAATATTCGTTACTCGAGTAATCGTTCGGTATATGCGGTGTAAATATTAAGGCTCTCGATTTCGGTATTTAGTATAATATGTAACGACGTTTGATAAGAGCATATGAGTAAATGTAGAAGATATTTCGATAGTGGTAAATGGTATAGGTATGATTCTCATTATATCTGTTATTGGTATGTCGCTGATTTAGCAGTGTATGGGTCCTAAACAAACAAAAAAAATTCTTTAAAATCATTCCAGCCGTTTAGGAGGAGTTGGAATCCGATCTTAGTGCCACCTACTGGGTTCAGTTGTGAATCTAAACCATCCAAAGACCCGACCAGAAATAAAAAAAAATCATTAAGATCCATCTAGCCGTTTAGGAGGAGTTAGAACCCAATCTTAATTACACCTACCGGGTCCAATTGTCAATCTAAACCATCCAGAGACCCACCTAAACATACACAAAAAAATCTTTAAAATCGTTTCAGCCGTTTAGCAGGAGTTAGAATCTGATCTTAGTGCCACCTATCGGGTCCAATTGTGAATCTAAACCATCCAGGGACCCACCCAAACATACACAAAAACTTTCATCAAAATCGGTCCAGCCGTTTAGGATTCAATAACGGATAAAGGACATACGTTCTCATTTATATATGTATAAAGAAGATTAGCTCACCATTAACTGCTTTTAACTGACTAGTTGAGGCCTTCGAAACAAGCCTGGAAGCAGATTTATCAAAGCCAATTGCAATTGTTGGGTGTTTAGCTGTAAAATGCTTCCTTAAATTAGATGTCGTTCCTCCTTTATATGAATAAGTATTGTTGCATAAATTGCACTTTGTCCTCTCATTGGATAACAAGGTAAAATAATTCCAAATTTCACTTCGTTTCTGATTTTTAGTCATGTCAAGGAGATGCAAATTATATGTTACTATCAGAGATTCAACATAGAAAAACTTATTTTTCTTTAGAAGTATTCCGAGGCACTCACCTGGCAAAATATTCTATTTCGAACTCAAACCGAATTTTATAATGAATATATAATATTTACAATAATAAAGTTTCAGATTTTCCGAAAATACATACACACAACACAAACGCAGAGACTAAATCCACAAATTCCACAACCTCAAATAATTCAAAATTCAACTGACATCTTTGTTCTTTTTCACTGAATCGTGTACTTTGGACTTCTTTAAGTTCGAATTCTTAAGGGATGGGCGGCGCGCCATGTGACGTTGGTTGAGAAATCATTTGTCCGCCAAACAGTCTTATAGATTAATATAAAGGTTGTAACAATGCAATTTTATAATAAAACTGTAAACCAACATTTTATTGTTATCATTTCTATATATTTCTATATTATAACACATAAATAATTATGAATTTGATTATTAATATAAAACATTTTTTTGACCTATTTATTATAAATAAGAAATCTGTAATTACTTCAAAAAAGCTTTCTTAAAATATTGATCGATGGCACTATTCATAGTATTCAGTTTGCTCGCCGTCATACGATACGACCGGTTCTGCTGCTAAAAATTAACTCAGCCCTTGTTGAGTATGTGTATTCATCAACATCAAGGATTCGATACTTGCAGAAACATTCGAGTACTCGAATAACTATACCGCTGATGAGTTTTGTATTAGTTACTTCGGATCCAGGCAAGTTACGAGTACTCGAGAATCGAGTAGTTACTTTTCTTACACCTCTAATAAGCAATATAGGAGTTGCTGTTGATCGTCTATTCCTTCGCAGGAAAGTATATGAGCAAAATGTCGTCCATGACGCAAAATTCAGAAAACATTACCTTGCCAGTGAACCGATTTTTATAAAAATTAGGAATTAAGTTCATTTAACCCTGTAAATCAAAACTTATGTAAGCTTGACATGTGCTTTTAATTTTTAAGATGTGGAAACCACCTTCTAAACTAAAAAATAAGTAAAACATAAAAATACACATTTCTTAGGCTATGTATATATGAAAAATAAAAATCTGCTATATAGTTATGGTACAACAAACAATTTGTTACGATATTTCAACCCTTAAGAACTACCCTTATTGACAAAATCGAAAAAAAAAATATTTTCAAATATTTTTTATTTTCTAAATGTTTTCAGACAAGTAAACACCGCGTCATGAGCAGATGTTTAGCTTGCTCCTTTTTTCTTCGTCTGCTACTGCGTGAATATAGTAAATCGTGTACATGACGTCAGTTTTATAACCTTTCTTAATTTTAAAGCTATTGTAAAAATTCAAAATTCATTTTACAGGGAATTAATTGTAACAGCGACAACTCCTCTATAAATTTCAATATTTTTTAAAGCGTTGTTTTCGAGATTTTTGTAGATTAAAGTGCTTGAAAAACATGGTCTCCACTCTCGACTGCTACCGTCTAACCGTAATATCGCGTTAATTTTTGTGCTATGGAATAAAAAAAAAAACAAAATATTCTACGAGAAAAATGCTAGTTTTTTGTTCTCTAGCATTTTTTGTACTTCTTTTATTTGTCATATTACTAACACTGCAATTTTTTGAAAATTAAATTGTTTTTATATTTTTTTAAGTTAAAATTTTCAAAAATATGCATCCTAAATTGCTAAAGTAAATGTAAAAGGATAGCCTTTCATTTAAAATCTGGTGGTAAATATATCAGTTTTATTGCATTATTAAAAAAATAATAAAAATCAATTAGCTGTTTTTTTGACCATAACTCCGTCAATTACTAAGCTAATGGCTTAAAATCAACATCATTTTGAAGAGGTTCAGTGAATTTTTCTTTCTAAAATGTGAATTTTTTGAGTTATTTCACGTTAAACGCTGCAAATTTCGAGGCCATCGGACAAAAACTGACCTTCAACTAACAGCTATTGCCCCTACATAAATAAAATAATTTGGTCAAGTGGGAGTTGGACTCGCATATTTAGGGTTCCGTACCACCTTCAAGATTCTAATATTCCAGTTTCAGACAAGCAGGGAATGAGTGAATTTTTTTATATTTACCCTTATATCTTTTAAAGGAAGCGTTTTAAATTTATAAAAAATATACAATTTGATTTTTCACATATAGACTTTTTATTTTCTCTGCTTGATTTTTATCAGAACACATATGTATTTAATTTTCTAATTTGACCCCCAAAAATTAACATTAGAGTTTTATTTTACTAATAAACTTTCAGAGAAGTCTTTTATAATCTACTGTCTGAGTTTTGAGGCTCTGTAGATTGGAAGATAAAGGGCAAAATAGATCAAGTTTTAAATTATAAATTATTAAATGTATTATTCAAATTATTAAAAAATACAAATAAAATATGTTTTTCAAAATTTAAATAGTGTAGTTTTTAAAGTGGGAATTAAGTCGATGTTTAATATTTTTCTTAATATCTTTTAAACAATTGATTTAAAAAAATGATATATTTGTAATTTACATAACGAGCCTTATATCTGATATTTTACATGATGCTTTTGAAACTTGAATATTTATTTTCCATTTAATTGTATAATTTGTCCCTAAAATAACTATGGGGGTTTTCTAATAATTTATTTTCCGTTTAATTCTATTAGTTTGGGACCAAATAATAGAATTAGGGATTTTTTCATATTTTTCCAATAAACAAAAAAATTTAAGTCTTATAGTTTGGGGAATAACGGGGGAAATGGGTAATTTTTTTAATTATTTTTTTTTAATATATTTTAAAACTTTCATTTTAAAAAAATTTAAAAAAAAATATATTTGTATTCGTCATAATGAGCTCTGTGATTTGATTTATTACCTGTTAGAAACAAAAATAATTTTTTTATTTTCCATTTAATTCTATAATTTGCCCCCCAAAATGAATATTAAGGGTTTCTCCTTATTTTTCCAGTACAGTTCAGGTGAGGGCCTATACTTCAATTGTTTTCAAAATTGTTCAACTTATGTTTTCGGAGATAAGGTGGGGGGATGGGTAAAATTTTTTATATTTTTGTTAATATCTATTAATTAATTTATTTTAAAAATATTAAAAAAATATATTTGTTTTCGCCATAATGAGCCCTCTCATTTGATATATAACATGTTGGGTTAGAAACAATTTTAATTTTATATTTTCCATTTAATTCTATAATTTGCCCCCCAAAATGAATATTAGGGGTTTTTCCTTATTTTTCCAGTAAAGTTCAGGTGAGGGGCATATCTCAATTTTTTTTTTAAATTTTCCAGCTTATGGTTTCGGAGATAAGGGGGGGAATGGGTATTTTTTATATTTTTGTTAATACCTTTTAATTTATTTATTTTAAAAATATGAAAAAAATATAGTTGTTTTCGCCATAATGAGCCCTCTCATTTGATATATAACATGATGGGTTAGAAACAATTTTAATTTTATATTTTCCATTTCATTCTGTAATTTGCTGCCCAAAATTAAAAGTAGAGGTTTATCCTTATTTTTCCAGTAAACTTCAGGTCAGAACCTATACCTCTAATTTGTTTCAAAACTTTACATTTTATAGTTTCGGGATTAAGGGGGGGAGGAATGGGTAAATTTTGGTATATTTTCGTTAATATCTTTTTAAATATTTTTTTTAAATATGAAAAAAATATATTTGTATTCCTTTCATTTGATATATTACATGATGCGTTTGAATTTTTTTTATTTTTAAATTTTTTTTGATTCCATAATTTGCTCCGCAAAATTAACATTAATGGTTTCTGCTTATTTTTCCTGTAAAGTTCGGGCAACCTTCTATATTTTCTGTTTATTTCAAAATTTAGGCTCAGTAGTTTCGGAGATCAAGGGGGGGAACGTCGATTTTTTTAGTTTTTCCCCCCAGAAGTACCCCTAAAATCAAAATTTTTTCTTTTACGATAGGTACTCCTGATCGGGTCACCAAACTATACATTAATACCAAATTTCAACCTCTTCCGTCCAGTAGTATAGGAGAAAATTGCTGTGATGTGACAGAGGCAGAAATCCGGAGTGATATTATCCGTATATTATATATACGGAACCCTAAAAACATACTTTTCGTTTACTTATAAGTTTCATTTTCTTTATGAGAATTTTTTTATAGGACATCTTTTCACTTATTCGAGAAAAACCGCCAAAAAACGTGTTGTTTGGACGAAAACTGAACTTTTCAATCATAAATAACTCAAAAAGTATTGTTTTTTCGAAATACTTTTTTAAAGGTCGTAGAATTCATCCCTCTATCTATTTCTGCATTTATTTTTACCATTTTAAGTTTGTGACACTTAATAGGTCATGGTGTCGGCAACATTGTCATTTAGCAAAAATTCCCATTTAATCAAAGTCAGCTTTTGCTTCAAAAATAAATAGATTTCGAGTTTTGTAAGGAATTTTAAGGACAAACTGTTTCTAGGAACAACATTGTTTCTGTTATTTCACGGTTGCGTTGTCAAAACACAACATTTCGACTAACAACGACTATTCCCAAAGAAAACATCGGAAAATTCCAATCTCCAGACTACACTACGCGCACTTCAAAAGCCAAATTACATTGCTTTAATAGTGATAAAATCTCAGCTCCATAGGAAATTCAATCTCAATCTGGAAAACTATCCGTTCCATTCTCTCGAAATGGCTGGTAAAAATATTAATGAAGTAGAGGAACCGTTTGTCGAACTGGGTGATTTATATAATTGCCCAAGTTTTATTTTATAGCTGAACGCTACGTTGCTCTTCTCAAAGTCATTTAGAGTCGACAGGAGGGTGAAATAAGGAAAGGGATGTTCACTGGCGTGTTCTGATTTTTCGCTTCGTCACTATCACGGCAAAGTTGACCTTAAAGTAACGCTACAATGATGTGTGTGTGAGTTATAACGTCGGAACTTTCGGGATATGTCCTTTCTCGCTAAATGAATCACGATTAAATTACGACACCCCATATGTAACGTATGTTAATAAATTATGACACGAACCCAAACAGTTTTCTATTTGGCAGATCGATTTTCCGTTATCTGTGAGGTCATTGCTATTCATATATCTCCACTGACCCTATAATCTATTTATTTTCATTTGTAGAAATATGGTTGGAAAAGGTCAACTGATGAATACCGCCTGATCAGTATCTACATGCATTTCAATAGACGACGCGGCAGTACTTGTACAGAGCACATATATCGCGAATTCGTCATAGAACGCCATTTTGCAAATCCCAGTTTGGTGCCGTGTTTGTTAGGAAGGTGTCATCAGACATAATTCTTTTAACTTTATTGTCACTGTCTAGCTCCACCGCCGAGCTTTGTGTCTATTCTACATTAATTTAGCGATGCAATCTGTCCCACAAGGTCACCAGATTTGACATCGCAGAGTTGTTTCTATGCGAGTTTCTAAAGAATAAGGTTCATGCCAACAAATGAAACCTACCAGAAATTAATTTAAAAGAAGGAGGACATTTGCCTTACATTATTTTGTATACATAATTGGCGAACCAAGCTGAAGAGGCCCGAAGGAAAAACAGCTGTTAAACTAAGTCAATGGACTAATACCCCATATTCACCAGATCTGATCCCTCCTAACTTCCACTTGCTGTAGGATTTCAAAAGATGCTCCAGGGAAAAAGATGTTGCCTCAATGTTTGGCAAATGATAAAAAATTCTAAAAGGGCATCGAATGTTGGAAGGACTGTATTGCAATGACGAATAAAGTAGAATTTTGCAAAAAATAAGTTTTTGAACTTAATAAGCCATGTGTTACATCCTATTTTTATTCCGTCCATACACTTCCAATTTAAGGGTAGCTAAAAATTACTTTGATAGCCTTCATAATATATTTTATATTTACAACCTAATTATGCCTTTTGCAACACTTTGAGTATGTAACTTAATCTCATTTTTTTAATATTGAGTTCCCTAACCGACTCTAATTAAAGAAGGTTTTCCACACATGTTACATACTAATTTCCGGAAATGCGAAATTCAAACGGACTCCAATTTCGATAATTTCCGTGCTAATTAAGATAATCAAAGGAGGAAATATATATTTTTTATTTTCTCTAAAGCCATCGGAATAATTCCAGTGACCACACTGTGCAGAGTTGGTCAGGCCATTAACTTAAAATGTTTCATTAACGTCGACTTTTTCTGGAATTTCCACCATGAATGGAATTAATTGGGTCATAGACTGCTTCCCCACACAGATTAAAAGTTTTAGCTCGTACGTTTAAAATGAATACCAAATTGTTTTATATGCCAGCGTCACTGATTATAGGATAACCTTAAGACATGTTATACGTTTATTTTTATCACTAAAATAATAATTATAAACAATTAATCACTTGAGTCACAAGTCAGGAAGAAACTATAAAAAAGGCACAATTCTAAAATGTAAAATTAGAATTTAATATGATAATATTACATACAGGGTTCCTTTCATATTGAAAGAAAAGGGGTGATCTTCAGAATTTTATGTGGTGCTCCTTTGTTATAAGATAGTGCATTCGCAGAAATGCGATCAAAGAATTTTGTTGATTCAGTGATCCCATTAAAATCATGAGAGAAAACCTAGGAAAAAACTTATGAACTATCCCAATATTTGGTTGTTCATGAGGACATGACCATTAGCAATTTCTTCCTAAATCATCGGCTTCCAAGAATAATTGTGTAATATAACTGAATTTTGAAATTGCATTTTATGACCAAGGTCTCACAAATTTTGGATTTTTCAAACGTCGTTTTTTAATGTAATTTATGTGTTCGTTTATTCGAACGTTTAGAGGTCTAGACGTTTCTCCAATATATAATTTATAACATTCACAAGGGATTTTATAAATGCAATTTTTTTGTATTTTGAGTTCTGTTTTGTTGTTTTGTATTTTATACAATTGATTCTTGTTTTTAAATTATGCTTTAATATTATATCTGCTTCCCACTCTTTTCAGTCTTTTTGAGATACCCTCTACGTATGGTATAGTTATTGTAGTGATGTGATTATCTTGGGAGTCAGTTTAGCTTGATGAAGTTTGGTGTTGGTTGTTAGCAATGTTTGGTATTCGATTTTGTTTAACTCTTTATTAATAAATTTTTCTGAGTAATCATTAACAGGGAGTACATTTTTTTAGAACAGCTGGTTTTTGCTCTGTCATGTAGAGATTTGATGATACCTCTTTTTACTGAATTTGGATGATTAGAGTTAAACTTGAGACATCTGTTAGTGTGAGGCGGTTTTCTGTAAACTTCTGTTTCAATTATCGATTCTGTCTTAGTTATTAAAAGGTCTAAGAAACATAATTTGTTATTCTGCTCAAGCTCTAGTGTAAACTGAATACTTTGTTCTTTGTTGTTTATGTCGTTAAGTAACTCATGTGAGTCTTCAAGATTATGTTTCCAAATAACAAATATATCATCAACATAGAGCCACCAACCAAAGGTTTAATCTGTTTTGAGTCTGACCTAGACTCAGAAACGTTTAAAAATATACAGAAATTTCGTGACTTGTGGTGTTATTTCTGAGAAAGTGTTTAAACATTGATCCCTTAAGCTCAAATTCTGGCAAAAAATCCATGTTTGGTTGCAGGTTAAACATCTCGATTTGTTTGTAGCGGTACCATGGTATGTGAGCTTAGGTTATTTTGTGGTTGTGAATTTCATCCGTTTATAGGTATCAGATCTAGCAACTCCTCTATGATCGATAACTTTTTGGTAAAAATACATTAATTAAAAATGAATTCAAGACTAAATTTGGAGATAAATGTACAGTTCTGTTTTTTTTAATGTTTATCTATTTGGCAAATAAAATCATTTGCAATAAAACAAAACCTTTTTAAAGAGAAAAACTATTGGAAGTGTAAACACAAAGTTTTGTATTTTAAACCCAAGCTTTCATGAAGTAAAGCAATAAAATAATTATGGTTTGGTCCATGAAGATACTAGCTTAGCAGTTTAAACGGCGTTGAGTGTAAAAGTAAAGATTTAATGTTAGGGTGCACAACGTTGTGTGTGTTGTATATTCTAGTTAATTTTTTGGTTTTTAACATGTGTGACTACAAAACTGGGATCAAATATATCGTTAAAATGAGCTCTAATAAAATTTGATGAATTTTGAAAAATAAAACAACATTTTGTTTCACATTTAAAACATGATTATAAGAAATTTAATTAATATTTCGATTTCTATGGTGCTTCCAAATATTTGTTCGCTCAAATACAGCCCGCCATCTTAATCCATTTTGAAATAACCGTAACTCGTGGTATCGATCAAAACCGTAAATTCAAACAAAAAACGTCCGGCCTAACTGCAAAAGCCGTTTTGGAGAACTAATAGAAGCAGATGTATCTAAAAGGGCTTAAGAATATTTATTAGGGATAGTAGTTACCCCCTCGAATGAAAGCTGCGAATCGTGCTTGAAATGGCCGCATAAAAATGGAGGGTGTTGTCAATAAAATAGTTTATTTATTGGAATTGGAAAATCGGACAATGAGCAAACTAAATTTTATAAGAGTGTTTTAAATGTTATTTTCAGTTATAAGATAGAGAAAAATATATTATAAAGGTTGGTTGATAATTAGCTTCTTCTAGGTGGTGACCTTTCATAAATATTGTTTGATTAATTACAACAATAGAAATTTTCATTTACTTATTTAGAAAAAAATTGGACTCTCAAGAACATAACTGTGATAACTAACCTCTGTTTCTTCTCATGTTCCCAGAAACTCATCGATACAGCGACACCACAGTCGTTGTTAAATTATTGAAGGGTTTCTCTCAGATGGTAGGTTCAGATTACTATAATAATGCTTCCATTATTATCTCTAGTATTTTTTTATCTCATCTTGGTATAAACTACCAAGAAAATATCTACAAAGATTGAGAATCTAATTACAAAAGGAATACCAAAATATTCAAATCCATAGAAAATGGTATCATCATCTATACCTCTGAGGTATGGGCAATCAACAAAAGAACGTAGGAAAAATCTTAGCCAACAGAATACCAGGGAGAGAGAATCACAAAAGATTTGCAAAAGACAATAGTCCAAGACAGACGTCAAAGACAAAAGTCCTCCAGACTGTGTGAAACTATGTGCCTTTGGGAATTTGATCGAATTTTCTTCTCTCTCTTTGAAGAATTACTTTTTAAATTACTAGAAATATCAAATTAATGATAAACCCACTAACTCTTAAGCTTCTAACTGATGAGACCCGAAAAAGTCGAAAGTTTCCATAATGCACACTATAAATTGTTGGGTTAGTGTGAAACCAGAATTAAAGTTTACTGCTTCGGATTCATGACAAAAGCAAAGAACTTCTGGGATTTCGCAAATCTCCACGAATTTTGTGGCGCATTTGACCCTTTTGTTTAAAGCAAAGCTAAGCAAGCTCCAAATTTTACAGGTTTTTGAACCAAAGAATCCTTTGCTTTGAATAAAAAAAATCGTAGAGATTTTTGACATCCCAAATGTTCTTTGATTTGCTGTCATGAATCCGAAGCGGATTTCACCTTAAGCCAACGATGTTATAGGGTGCATTATGGAAGCTTTCTACCTTTCCGGGTCTCATCAGTTAGGCGAAGAATCCTAAAAGGTTGTTGTTTTATCATTAATAAGGGAGAGAGAAGCAAAGAGCCTCTTGCGTATTTTAATATGACATCTGGCATATGACGGCCAGGGCTTGCTAGGACGTTTTCTAATCTGGAGGTCCAATTTTCGATGACTTTTTCCAACATTTGTGGCGGCCGTATGTCGGCAATAACGCGGCGATTGTTGTCCTCCAAGTGGTCAATGGTTTCGGGCTTATCGGCGTCGTAGACTAGCGACTTCACGTATACCCACAGAAAATAGTCAAGCGGCGTTAAATAGCACGATCGTGGAGGCCAATTCACGGGTCCGAAACGTGAAACTATGCGGTTACCAAACGTTTCTTTCAATAAATCAATTGTGGCACGAGCTGCATGACATGTTACCCCGTCTTGTTGAAATCACAGCTCGTGTGCATCATGATTGTTCAATTGATAAACGAAAATGTTAGTAATCATGACTCTATAGCGATTACCATTGACTGTAACGTTCTGGCCAGCATCGTTTTTAAGGAAGTACGGACCAATTATTTCACCAGCCCATAAAGCACACCAACCAGTCAGTTTTTCTGGATGTAACGATGTCTCAACATGAACTTGAGGATTATCATCACTCCAAATATGGCAGTTTTGTTTATTGAGGTATCCATTCAACCAAAAGTGAGGTTCATCGCTAACCAACATTCGCTTATGAACATCTGGATCCACGGCAATTTTGTTTTGGGCCCATTCACCGAATAAATGCCTTGCTGTGGCTTCAATTCTTGCATGACTTGAATTTTGTAAGCACGCAAAATCTTCCATAAAGTGGATGGACACATATCCAATTCCTGTGCACGATGGCGGATAGACTGATTCGGGTTTTCCTCTCAGCTACGTTCTACAGCAGCAATGGATTCTTTTTTACGCACTGTAAGACATCTTTCTTCTCTGTGGATGCGTATTATCATTTAGAGTAAACGTGGTGCGAAAACGTTGCATAGTTAATCGAATTAATTGCTCTGATGGACGATACGTATTTCGAACAAAATTCTTCATAAATTTAGATACGGTTCGAACCTAACCCAGCTCACGATTATGACCGCCGAAACCTGTCAGTATATATATATATATATATATATATATATATATATATATATATATATATACATATTTGTTTTTAAGTTTTCGCGGGCACTAAATGTATTAGATGGTTTCCGGGAATTCATCCGCGTAGTTGAAACCTGATCCCTGCCGGGATCGATGGTAAAATGACGACGTTTCGGCAGAGTCACATCTGCCCTCTTCAGGTCGGTTCGCATAATTCTCGTAGCCTTCTGCTTTCGCTTCTAGTTACGCGAATACTCAACGTGTCGACCCCGTCTTGGCCTTTTTCAAAATTTCTGTAAACAGAACAGTTTAGGTACCGGTATTTTCGTGTTAAATTTTTGTCGTGGTGTAATTTTTATGATAGTTTTTAGTACTAAACATTTTATTATATCATGTGTTTCTAACAAAACAATAACAAAATATAAAATTTTGAAAAAGGCCAAGACGGGGTCGAAACGTCAAAAAAATAAATTTAATGACACGAATAGGCTGATCTATATTTATTTGTTAGTAGTCCCAAGAAAAATTGGAATGTTTCCAAAATAAATATATATGTATATATAACCGAGCACCAAGAACCAGTTTTGGAAAGATAAACAGTTTGTTCCCTATCCACATAATATATATATATATATATATATATATATATATATATATATATATATATGAAATTTAGTATTATTATACAAAATGTTTCTTTTCGCATGTTTCTCTAACATCAAAAGTTAATGATTTGTTCAAAATTCTATTTGGTGTTGACAATAAAATCCACCATTTCTCTCTGAACCGACATGCCTAATTGATTGATTCTCCATTGAAAATTCTCTCAAAGCTTATTCACTTTGTAATTGGCGTCCATAAGTGGGGCACTCTCGCCTTCAAAATCATTTTAATTTTAATTTGCCGTGTCCGTTTTTGTTCTCGATCCAGTGATCCTTACTAACAACCCACTTAATCGACCTACATTCACCTGTCACTCACAGGTACCGTTCTTTTTTTCTATATGTCAGTCTGTGAAATATTTAAATCTGAAATACAGTTCGAAAACAAGGGGATATTTAATTAGAGAAAAACACTTTGAATTCGATTGAGGTGAATTAATTTTTTCGCTACTGAAGCAGGAAGCTTTTTAAAAATGAATTAGTAAATTGCCGTGAGGAAAAATTGAATTGCTTCTTTGATTCAGTATTTAGCCTTTGCTGTTTGGTATTTGATGGGGGTACTTGTAATCTGAATTAGGTCACCCTATAAATTTAGCTTATTAGCGTTTTAACGGAGTCATGAACTTTTTCATACATCCAGTCCAACACTTTCAAAGTTTTTCGAAATATGAATTTGTAACTTTGTTATTTTTAGTTATTTTGGGCTCATCAGTCTATGATCTATGAACAAATAAAAAACGTGGTAGAGAAGAAAATATTTATCTTGTCAAATGTAACTATTTTTTACTCATCTCAGTACTGAAACCCTACCGCAAGAAGATATGTTGCTAAAGAGTCCCTTGTTAAACCAAAGAGCAAAAATATTACTGATACATAAAATTTAAGAAAACTATATCTTTTGTGATCATTCACGTGTTCCATAATTGATTTATGATCTCATGTCAGTATATTTTTAACCGACTTCCAAAAAGGAAGAGGTTATCAATTCGTAGCGTATTTTTTTTTGCTTTTTTTGTATGTATGTTACCTGATTTCTTTTCCTGTGGTAAACCGTTTTGAATGAATATGGTCTTGTTTAATAGAGTATATATCCGGATTGGTGAAACTTCAAATTTTGGAAAAGAATTCTATTGGTAAAGTGATGAAATTTGTGAATGAACACATGCGTGCATGGAAATCGACCAATATTCCTAATATTTTAGTCGATTTTTCGATGACTCCTTATGGATGTGTATAGTTTTTTAACGTTTAATCAATCAAGGAAGATCCTTAGGTGATGTCATATAGTTTTCTGCGACGTGCAACTTGCAGTTTTGCAGAAAATTCCAAAATTCTTATCAAAAATTTCATCGAAATGACATAACGGACATTCCATCATAAATATTTTAATTCCAACGTCATAGTGTGGTAATTTTAGGCACTGGAAGTTTTAATTGCGAATTTGAAAATTTTATATTTACATCTCAAGCATATAGGTAGTAAAGCATAGTATTTTGGGCTCCTTAAATCAATGAGTACCAAGCTCGTTTTGTTTGTATACCAGGCTTTTGGTTGTCACATTCTCCCTGCCTAACAGAAAATTCAGTGACAACACATGTCAAACTTTAAACTGCTATTTGGTGCGTTTATACACAGGGTGTTTAGTTATATCAAACAAAATCACAAAGTAAAGTGATAGAAGGAGTTGCATTTATATCATGATTGAAATATAGGACGTGGTAGAATGATAGTAGTCCATAGGCAGCCGTATATGCTGGATGGTTGGAATATAGGGTGGTCTGGACGTTTGGTGGTATAAAAATGTTGGAAAAAATGTGAAATTAAAATTATATAGGGTGATTAAAAAACTGTTATATGATGTAGACATAAGCAAATCATATACAGGATGGTTGAAATATATGCTGGAGTTGAATTATATTTATATAGTGTGATTAATCATTATTTCTTTTATAGCCCTTAAGAAGTTGCATAAAGTATGTAGAGGAATTAATATTACACAAGGCGATAATATAAAATGTTAAAAATGAAATAATTTATGGGGTTGCCCACAAGGAGTTATATACTATGGTTGAAATATAGGACGGATTTAACTCCTTAAATATGGGATGGATTCTACTCCGTCCAATAGTTTACAGAAGGCAGCTAACAGATTTATGCTTGTCCGTGGCCAGTCGTATGTACATGATGGTTGGTACATAGGGCAGAGTGGATTTGTCTATAGTTATACAAAAAAAAGGTTACATGGCGTGGTCCATAAGGCATAAATATATTTTGGGCTTATTATGTCAACGCGTACTAGTACATTTTGTTCGTAAACATTTACCTGTCAATTTAAATGAAAATGTATCATTGTGTAATATTGAGGCTTTCGATATTACCTGGTTCTCTCTATTAAGTTTATACATATAAAATAAAAAATAAAGAATGAAAACTATCTGAGTTAAAAAAAACTAAAAAGTTGAAAATAAAACATTTTTAAAAAAACAATGAAGTTTGATGAAGTAGTAGATAAGTACTCAATGAAGTATTTTATATTTGCTTGGCACCGACTTCAAAATATACAGACTGAGCCCCTTTTAATGTTTACATTGAATGTGTTATTTATTTGCTAGAGTTGTATTGTGTTATAATTATTTTTACCTTTTAGTTATAGGTGGAAGTCGGTTATATATATATTTTTAATGTTTTATCTCAGTACCAGTCAGTATTTCATTTAAATTGTTACCCATGAATTGAAAATATAGGTAATTACATCTTAGTGAATCAATGGAGCTTTAAAATGTGGATAATCAGTAGTATGCTCAAATTTTCATGGACAGAGAATTCTTGGAATTGTCAAAAGATGAAAGTCAAGCTAACTGAGACATATATACAGAGACAAAAGATACTAATTCCTATGAATAATAATGGAAGGCAAGGGTGAGAGCAAAAGAAAATCGGGCAAAAGGCATGGCTGAGGGTTGTGGGCAATTGGAAAGTTCGCAGTTATTGTTAGGAAAAGCTCTAGCTCCGTACCGTTTTCGCCTGGGTTGGTGTTTGAGAACAGGTAAAAGTCCGATTAAGCCAGATTTAGTGAATATGGGGGATGTGGAAACAATTTAAATTGTTCAATTTTATTATCGTCTGCAGCATGTTGTCTGTTAGTCCTTGCAGAAACAGCACTTGCTCTTACCATGAGGCTTCCTTGCTTGATTCATCAACTTGTGGTTGTTTCACCGCATATTGCTCGTCGCCATTGCTGTTAGTACCACGTTCCCTGAGTTCATTAGTCAGATGAGTGAGAGTTTATCGAAATCTTAAAACGTTCTCTTTATTCAGACAAATGAACCAGGCACACGAGAATCTTAAGTACCTTCAGTATCATTTCATACTCTCACAGACATCTAACATAACATGCATACAATTGTCCAAAAATATAAGGTGACTATTATGCACCTGTTTTGAAGCAATTATAATTTTTAAAATATTTGTTGTACGAAAAGAACTTGCCATTTGTCTTAAAAGCTTAACATTTTTTGGTTCTTGGGCTTTCTCCTACGTGAAAACATGCCAGACCAACATTATTCCTCAATTAATGAAAGTAATGGTTATTATCCATTTCCACATTAAAACTATTCTGTTCTCCACTTTGATACAAAACCTAGAATTTTACTCATTGAACATACTTTATTAATTTTTTTGAAGTACAGCTTTGTCTCCTACTCTGGATGTGCTTGAAGTGTAAAAACTCTTGCCCTAATGTGACCTCAAACCTCAAAAGTAAATTTCCTTTACCAACACGTTATACACCGTTGGAACTCTAGAAGATCTGCTTTGCAAATCGTTGACGAGATTTAAAGGAATATATTTAGTCTGAAACAGAAAAGCTTTTTCTGTAACTTCAAAGCTGATATTTTTAGAACGGCTTTTCAAGTTCTGTCTTTTATATTCCGTTGTCACATGATGTATTCATTCTTTGGATGATGGTCTTTCGCAATTATTCTGAATCTTGAATACCAGAACAGATAATGCGAATTAATTAGTGTTCGTATTTTCGTACCTGGAAATATCTCTTTTTCATCCAATAAAAAATTTACAAAAGAATGTCGTCTCATTAGTTCTCGGAAAGGTTGAAACGAATTAAAGCAGCATCCCTAGTCCGGTGGAAAAATAAGCTCCGTCCTTTTAAAACAATTAGTTTAACAAATGGATATTGAAATACTCTCAAACGTACAGTAATAAAATGTTGGACAAAACTCTTTTAATTCAAGCTCTTCTAATTCCCCATACAATTAGAATAATTATTTCTTCCAATCCGCTCTTGTTTTTAATTTTGGAGCAAGTCTGATTAATGCATGTCTAACGAACAAAATAAAATTAATCCAATTATTCTTGTTTTTACAATTTTATTCATATGAAGACTTGCCTTGCTTTCTAGTGGCTATGAATAACTATGCACGGATTTTAATAAATATATTTTCATGAGCCCATTTATTATTGTTATAAAATGTATCTACGCCGTCCCTGACAACAGCAACATAAAATGTTATTATTTCGATGTAAATTATTTTCAAAAATCAGTAAACATTGAGTTTTTATGAGTAAATAAAATTCTAGAAAGTGAAAGTGAATATCAGTTTTAAAATTTAAATTTTAACCTACGGAGTTTACTCCAATTTGGTGTGTTGGGATTAGCAGCTGCCAATATGGAGTTGTTCCTACACCGGCTTTTGCAATGGATATCGTTTGCTGTTCCATGGCCCGGTGAATGGGGACTTGACCTCGCAAGTCCATTTTATCGAATTCGTCTATACAACAAACACCGCTGTCTGATAACATCAGCGCTCCGGCTTCAATTACGAAATCTGTAGTTTCTTCATCTTTAATTACTGCAGCTGTCAAACCAGGGGCAGTCTAGGCCTTGCCGTAAATCAATTTATGATTTTAACTTCAGTCAATCCTTCACTTCTAGCACCATTTTTGATAAAGCATACTTAAGGATACAGAAAATCGTCTCGTCGTCATGAAGTAAACCAAAACTGTTTTGGGGGGACCCAGGGGACCGAGACAAAGGTCTATCACATAAACTATTTTTAGCCCTTCTTGTATTATTTTGACGACCTGAACCTCTTGAACTCAACTCTCTCTTCTTTTCATTTTTGTTCAGTTCTTCAGTTTGTCATTTTCGGGTTATGCTTAAATATATTTTCTTCTATTTCGTCGTTATGATTTGGTGCCGTTATTTTGCCGGACAAGAAAATATTTATTCATTTTCCAAAACTTATAACCTATTGAATATTCATGGTGATTATGGAGCAATCCTTACTAACCCTTAGAGCTAGTGGAGAATAGAATTCCGATGATCTGGTTTTATCTGTCTTACTAAAAGATCATTAACATCATCCAGAGTTGTAATCGAAGTAAAATTTAAACATTATATGCTTGTGATGTGTCAGTAATATAAATTCCAAACTTTTGTATAAGAGTACATTTGTTATACGGTTTTGGATTTTGCTGTTGACCAGTTAAATGTTCTGAAAACATGTAGAGCAATTCAATTATTTCTTTGCCCATCTATCGATTTTTCAATTTCTTTATGAATTGAAGGACAATAGTATTTACGACGTTTCGATAATTTTACGATCTAATACGCTGACTTCTGCATGTGTCTGACAATTTTCATTGAATTATTACTTCCGAGGCATTGACAGCCACCTCTTGCTTCTGTAATCCGACCGGCTTACTGTTGTCGTTTCAAATTTTCCACCACCGCAGCGTATATTTTCTTACTTTTACGCCACAACGATTTATACTCCAACTGATTGTTGTTTATTATTTTTGTCGCTGTAATACTTTTCACAAAATAAAACACTTTTTGCTTTGCGCTCTCTCCGATTATCTGTCGCTCAATCTTTCCTTATGTAAGACATGTTTTTTGATCACTGCAAGTAGAAAGCGACGTTGTTCATTTGTTCCAAGATAATAAGAAATGGGAGCTCGCTGTAATGAAGTTGACAAAGAGATAATGATAAGAATTCCACGTAAAATGACGTGAAGATGAGATAGTTCAAGTTCTTTGTTACGGTTTTTAGATGACTTAATAGGACCTTTTTTATAAATTATAACAAAATGACAGCATAAAATTATGCAGACAGTCTTCCTCAAAGATGCTCTGATATAGAAAATTACCTACGATGTGGTCAACCAATCAGCCTAAGTACGAATTAGTGTATTAACTCTGAGATAGTTCTTGAGTTTTTGTTAAAATAAACACACCTAGGTAATTTTCACTTATATTTATTAACTATTGACAATATTGTTTCACCAAATTACTGTCATTATGCCCAGATGACCTCCTGTAATCCCATTATGTACTTCGGTCAGGATGTCGGGTCGCTTTTTCTTTGGGACTACCAGTTGGGACTTGGTTTTTCGGCTGTCATTGCTTTCCCAAATTGTCAACATTCCATTCTCTACTCTTAGAAAGTCCCATAGAGCCCATAAGGATTTCAGGACGTCCGAGTATCTAGCTACCTCGTCCCATCGTAGCATGGGTGCCCCTCCCTTTTTGAGTGACAGGATTGATTCATTGTCTAGATCCGCCACTTTGTCTTGGATGCACTCTTCCGTTGTCCAGTCTTCATTGACCTGCACTCGGATCTGTCGGCTGGAGATACCCTCTCGCTGTTCCATCTTCAGACAATGTCCGCATTTTCTTGACAAGGCTTCGACATTATTATGCAAACGGCCGGCACGGTGCTCAACCTTGAAATTGTATTGCTGTAATTTCTCCATTCACCTGGCCTGTTCTCCTTCCGGTGTTGTCATGTCCAACAGCCAGTTGAGGGCGGCATGATCTGTTCTGATTAGGAAATGACGACCCTACAGCTATTTGTAGAAATGGTCTACAGCCCTGTTTATTGCAAAAAGTTCTTTTCTAGTAACACAATAATTCCTGTCCGGTTTCGAGAATCTACGGCTGTAGTACTTAATCACCCGCTCTTCACCATCTTCCACCTGCGATAGGACGGCCCTGTGTTGCCAGCCAGTAACCTGGTGAAACAATATTGTCAATAGTAAATAAATATAATTGAAAATTACCTTGTTGTGTTTATTTAATAAAAATTAAATTGAATTTTCACCAAGTAAAGACTGAAAGAATCATCAGTTCTTGAATTGTTTGCTTTCTCACATTTTCTCATACTCCGTTATTTAAGTTACCTGTTCTTCAACTTTTCGCTTTGTTCAGAATGTCGGTTGGCTACTGTGGAACCTTTGGTGTGTCACAAATGTATAAAAAGACCTTTTTTGCACCCTAGCACCAAACCATTTGGTTGCCTAATTATACCCCACGGCTGCTTGTTCTTTTTAACATGTTGTAGGTTAGTTTTGGTTTATAAACAATCCCGCGAGAAATAATTCATTGGTTCTCTCTGTTCTTATTCCGGAGGTAAATTTGATGCCATTTGATTTGCATGAGTTTGTATGTAGCCCTAATGGGTTTTGTGTCGTTAAGGGCAATGGTACCAAAGTGGTTTTTTAATCTTCTACTAATGTGAAACGTCAAACGAAATATACCGCTTTTCATCCTAGTAAAGACAAATACAAAAATATCTCATTCTTTCTATCTGTCAGTTTCTACGAATAGCCTCGTAATTATTGATTGAAATCCATAGTGAGGTCAACAGAAATATTTTATGGTTGGCCAAAACTATTTAGACTTCGCTGATTATATTGACTCACTTGTGTTCAAATCAAATTATTTCTGTTAATAATTCCGCCGCAGTTTGAACATACTAAATTTTTCAGATCTCGTTTTCTAACTGCAATTGTGGAATACGTGTATCCGACAAGAAATCAAAACTCGATATCGTTGTTTGTACAGTTCAGTGACATCATTAGAATAATTTCGTCCAATACTAATATTCACAACCAACCGTTCCGATGAATAAAGTTTCAGTCGGAGCGAAATAACAAAGAAGCCTCATAACTGCATTTACATTTCTGTGGGTTTGTCAACAAACAGGCTGGAAATGAAACCCGCATGAAATACCTTAGAATCCTTTATATTTAGTGCTAACTTAGCAGACTGAAATGTGACGGTGTGCTATGATGTTCGTTATCGATTCTATAAATTTAATGGCATGGGGAAACATATTCGAGCCGGTTTAACGAGGACCTATAAAAGACAATAAGAATTAGATTGGCCTTTTATGGCTCCACATCAGAACGATATACGTACAAAAATATTTACTAGTATAGGAAAGTACTCATTTACATAAGTACCTGAATTCCATATCAAATAATAAAGTAAACAATATAATAGGTTAATAGAGCCTGCTGTTTGATTCCAATCACGATACGGGGTAATCTATTTGTTGACTGCCCAAGTTACTATCAGGGTACTACGCAACTATTTAGCACTAAACTAGATAGAATTTAGAGCACTAGGTACCTGATCTTATTAATTTTGTTATCAAAAATATGCCATCAGGTTATCTCCAAATAGATGGTTTCGAAGACCATTCAGCAATTTTACTAAGCCTAAGAAAATGGTATTTTCACTTTATAAAAATGAAGCAATTCTGCACTAGTCAATAAATATACTAACTAGGCAGTTTCACACAGCTTTTTCACACCGTGTGAAGGCAAACATATTAAATATCGTCTATGGGCTCTAACTACCCAGAGGATATTAAAAAAAATTGTGCGGGAGAAAATAACAGTCAGAGATCATCACAAAACACTTTGATTGCCGTGAGACTACTACTTAAACCAGAGATGAAAGAATTCAAAAATAATCCGATGACTAATCCAATGGCTATTGAAAATACTTGGCCAAGAAGTAATAAACAAAAGTCAAATTCATGTTCTTCTTACTTACAAACAATGTTTTAACCTCAGTTACTGAACAAGTAACATACAACTCAAATACAAAAAAGCACTTGGATTTAGAACAGTTTCAAGTTCAAGGTGAATTATTATTATTGTCCTATAAAGGTACAAGTGTCTCCAAAGATGCCGAAAAAACTTCCAAAATCACTTTTCAAACATACTTAAAACTTTTATTTCCACTTAATTTTAGTTGTTTGCGCTTCCTGGTGAACCAACTCATTAAAGAAATAAAAAATTGTTGTTCCCAAATGATTTCCCTTTGAGATTTATAGAATTATATCAGTTTTCATGGCTAACTGACAAGTTTTGGAGTAACAACTCACATCTGGAACGTTTACATCTAGGTCGTCGGATCTATATTTCATACTCAACGAGCCAGGCGTATACAAACCGTCATTAGAGTTGTTGTCAGTTTACATTTTCCCTTTTCATTAAATGACGTTATGTTGGTATTAGAGTGATGAATGGTATTGTAATTAATTTTTGTTGACCTCGGCCTGTACAACGATAATATTGACTAGCTTAATATTAAAAAGTTTTGAATAGTTGACCACTATAATGAGAATTTCAGAAGGTTAAACACAACGAATTTTCCTGCAACATATCCCTCAAACAAAATATATTGGTTGAGAAATCACTCAAACTCTTCGTTCGTTAATTACCCTCTAAAATAAACAGAAATCGAAAACGTGCAGAATTAAAATGTCATATTTGACTTTTTTCTTATTAAACCTGCTCGTCTGATAACGTTTCTGTGCAGGAAGTTTCAACATTACTTATTAAATTAATTTCTTGTCTTGTTAAAGTATCCTCCTTACTGACCAGATTTGTTCCCACCAGATGCCTACAGATGTTGCATGACGATGATGAAAAGGACAATATATTGCTCAAAATTTCCATAAGGAAATCATGCTAAATACTGCTTTACTACTACTTTGTTCAGCATCTCAAAGAAGTGACTACGTATAGAATATTTGGACTGCACTTGTCGATCAAAAATAGGCTGTTTGAAAAACATGCACGGGTGCACACATATGAAATCACCATGAAAACAATTCATAAATTAGGCTACGAACTGCTACCGCATCCTGCATATTTTCTCGATTTGGACCCTTGCATTTATTTTCTGTTTACAAATCTGAAAAAATGGCTGGCAGTAAGAGATGTGGGACGAATGAAAAGGCCATCACTGTAACAAATTCCTATTTGGAAGGAATTGAAGAAACTAATTATATGGAAGAAATTTCAAACAACCCACGACTACATGAATCGACCCAAAGGAAACTATGTTGATAAACAGATCGTTATTTCACAAATAAACATTTGTGTTCGTAGATAAGCTATGGATCTACGGGCCCAATATACATAGTATTTTTATATGAAGCTTCAAACCCCGAAATTTAACCAATTTTACTCCCACCACTACTCGAAAGTCATTTGTCATCGTATGGAGGATAGCATAGGACATAACGTGGTCCCATTGGTCAGTTGTCACAAACTCTAAATTTGTCGTAACAAGGACAAAACTCAAAAGCTCTGTTCGCCAAAGGGAGAAGCCGCACGATCGTTCCAACAGAAAACCTGACCGGCAACGGCAGACAAATTCCACCGAAGACCGAAGTCACCTTTTGGTCATCATCGACAGGGGGTTGACTTTCATGAGGCATGTTCAAGATAGTCGTAACAAAGTCCAGGCTGCATGTGCCAGACTTTATCTCCTAATTGGAAGAGGAGTCAACAAGCTGACTCTCATCAAGACAGTCATCTTGCCAATGCTGACGTACGCTTCAATGGTATGGGGACACACAAGCAAGAGCAACAGGCACGCCATCCAAAGACAGGAGAACCTAGCCTACGCCTCGCCGTCGACGCACCCTGGTTCGTCGATTTACGACACCAACCAGTGCTTGCAGAAATGAAGAGGAGGGCAGAGAGGCTTACGCCAAACTGGAGCAGCACCCAACCCTTCACCAACGACAGCTAATTAACTATGACCCCAGATTTATTACAGTTACAAACGTCCTAAGAACCAGCTCCACCTAAGTGAAGGAGAAGAAGACGAAGAAGCCCAAAGGTAGAAGACAGGTGAGTATAAAATAAAACATATAATATTCGAATTATCTGGAGACAACAAGAGGATTAGGGATGGAAACCAACCGTACCAAGCAAAGAGAAGACGAAAAGAACACACACCCACCAAAAACGAAGACAACATGCACGCCCAGAGAAGGGTATATATCATAGCAAAGAATCAGTCACGAACCACAAACAAGACAGTTGTTGTACTACCAATAAGGTAAAGCAACGGAAACAAACCAAAGCCAAGCTATCCCAACAACAAGACAGCGATTCTGTAGAAGGAAAACTGCGTTAGCGTGAGGACCTGAGTTAACTCTCAGGGGGTGGATCGAAAGGGTGCTGGAAGTGTCCTCAATAATTTTCTGAGGGGCAAATCCAGATCATAGGCTCGCGTAAAGAGTGGTTATAAATTTGTCGTGTTTATTAACCAGAAATTGTGTATTGTGGGTTGCGGTATTAGCGGTATGCCTATGGTAGTTTATTGGAGATAGCTGTACTTGCCACTTTTTTAAGGTATGTTCTTTTTTTCTTAAAAGAAATAGAGCAGCCTCTTAATTTCAGTCATCCTACCTCCACCACTTACTTTTCTAGCAATAAAGAGAAATCATCTATTAAGTAATAATTACATTTTATTTAAAAGAACCTCCAAAAATGTGAACTATGTAAAGTTACCGAACTCTTTAAGAAAATTAATATTGTGATGAAGTTCTGCTATGAGAAAATAGTTAAATTTCCTCTAACTAGAGAAGGCATAACCACTAGAACTATTCACAAACTTTCTAAATATATTGCCGTTCAGTGTACTTCAGTTTTAGTGACAGTTCAAATGGTTGGCTCGGAATCTGCACATTTGTGATGTCCTATTTAAACTCTTGGAGGTTTTCGATAAACTCATAAGTTTTAATTAAAACACAAATCTCGGATATCTCTTTTGCTCCGTTAGACTTCATGATTTCATTAAATCTTGGTCTTTCGATTAAGCGAGCTTAAACTGAATAAATTCAACATTGCCGAGAAAGAATCTTCACGAACCTTCCACCAACTTATTTCCCCTCGTTTTTCCAAAAAGCCAATAACTCCAGCAAGGTTACTGTCCTCCCGAAAATGTTACCCCGTCGTCGATTAATAGTGATTCAAGTGCCAACGCAAGTGGGGTGAATTTCAATTCGTGGCATTTCCTTTTACCGACGCTGCTCTATTAACCTTAAGGAGCCCGAAAAGTAGGGACATGAGTGACGACACATTTATTTAAGCCTTTCGGTTTATTGACTGCAGAACTTCACTACCAACTCGACGCTTCAAGGCAGCACAAATACTTATGTTCTCCGTCAAGATTTCGGTATTGATTAATTTCGTGTTTATGGCGTTTTCGCAGGGCTTTGTTATTTCCTTGTGACATTAAAAAAAAATCCGTAAATGTAATTTAGACTATCACGCAGCCAGTGCAATATTACTACAGACAAGGAAATTGTTGTATTGCATTTCTTCTGAAGAATAACGCAATCAACAGCCACAACTATTTTGTGTCATTTAATCGATTATATGATGCCTCAAGAAGAAGAATCTGACATGGAAAATCATGGACAAGACAACACCCGGTTCACCAAGACCATGCACTTATCCAAGTCGATGAAGACGATAAAAAAATTGAACGATTGATGATTTGAATTTTAAATTGCATTTTACCCTTCGCAGATTTCAACAAGATGCTTCAAGGACAGAGTGTTGTCTCCACTGATGAGATTATCGACGCCACTGAAGCGGGTATTGTATATAAAAGCCTTGAAATGATGATGAACTATTGTCGAATTGTCATTAGCAAATGGTCCAACATTCTCCTGCAAATTCATTTTCTGTAAATTCACATCATGATTCATGACAATACTGTCAAATAAAGCATATAAATATTTGAAAAATAAACTGCAGGTCTTAAACTACGGGGATATCAGGAGCAAATTCCCTATAGAAAGCAGGGTTCGAAACGTAATGATATATCACTGAAGTTCTTCACAACGCTGTTAGAGTCCGCATCCAAAAAAACAACAACTGGGAGCACAATGAAATCGATATTGACGAAGAACGCTTAATCACTTTGGATTTGCATATGATATTGGACGAATTGTCGTAACTATGCCTTTGAATAATACTTAAAAGCATAGTGTTCACAAAAGACATTTATCAATAAGACTGTACAAATTAATGTTGATCAGCTTGTATTCCTGTTTACCTTCTCGAAATTTTTTCTTGGTGCTAATTGAAAATGATTATTTTAAAGATGGTCAATTCCTATCGTAAAAGTATGCTTCGTGGAAACTGCCTATATATGTACATGGTATCATATCAATCTCTATAATTATAGTATTTTTTAACCCTTGGATTTATTGGGAAAAGTTCAGCTATGTAATGAGGCTTGGGGAGTAGGCAAATTTAGGGTCCCTGAGTTCGAACCATATTTCATGTCCAGTTTTTATTATTTTTTTGGCTATTGATAATGGCTCCAAAGCAGAAGCCAAATTGTCGAGTATTTTACAAATTTAGACCCGGTTCTCACCTGGAACCAAGCTCAGTTCAGAAATATATTTACTTGTATATTTACTGTACTTCTGACCAACTCTACATGGTCATATCCCTACCTCTACTTTACCAGCGATAAATTGCAGCAGTTAAGAGAAAACAAAATAGTAAGTTACTATTATATGAAGGTAGTGCAAATGATAACTGGTTACACCTAGAAACGATATATTCTACTGGATTCAAAAGTCTTCGAATTGCATATAAATCTGATATTCAATATTTATCACCTAAATAGTGTCAATGCAACAATAATACGTTACTGCTCCAAATATTTTTATCATCCTGCAATTCATATTCGGAATATGTGCATATTTTATTGCTCATTTATTACTATTTATTGCTGCTAAAAAAATTTATTGCTCCTACTGTTTCCGAGAAACAGTGTCCGATGTGGCTAAAATCTTAAGCCACATCGGACACCGCTATATCTAAGATACTAATAGAGATTTTAAGTTAATTGCTCATTTCCTACCCAAAAGAATTTTTTTGCTTTAACCCTTTCCGAGAGACAGTGTCTGATGTGGCTTTAAGCCACATCGGACATACCTATATCTCAGCTACTAATAGAGATTTCAAGTTGCTCTTAGTATCCAATTTTATTGCTAATTAATTACTCATTTTATACCCAAAAGAATATTTTTTGCTCTAACCCCTCCCGAGAAACGGTGTCTTGTGGCTTAAGACTTAAGCCACATTGGAAATAACTATATCACAGCAACTAAAAGAGACTTCAACTGGCTCTTCCCATAGACAGTGTCCGATGTGGTTTGAGAGTTGTCGGACATAGGTACATCTCAATAACTAAAAAAGATTTCAAGTTGTTCTAGGTATCGTATATTATTGCCTTAATCAATTGCTTATAGGTTATATTCAAAACAACCCTTTTCATCCCCCAAATATAATCCGCACCTTTCAAAGTTTCATTATTATAAATATTAGAATACAACCAAAATATTTTACTATCTCAAAAATAATTTTAATTTAATTGAAACCGAAAGTGTTTATCCAATGTTGCTATATTTTCTGTTTTACTAACACTGTAAACATTTTTTGTGTAAACTTGGCTTAAACGTCCATTCATTTATTAGAAATGGTAGGGAATGTGTTAATGTTTGGTTCAATTGAAAAATTTGGTGCTATTTTGCAAATAAATTGTTAAATTCGAACTCAAGAGCCTACCTTAGTTGACAATGTTGAATATATTTTCCCCACAAACCATTTTTTTGACATTTCTCATATAAGATTTTTTCATTTATACTACCTACCGAAATATCTGGACTTTATTATGTTACACCCTGTATATATAAATGTTTTTTGAAATTTTGAGAGGGTTGTTTTGAATATCAGCTATATTCAATTAAATAGGCAATAATATACGACACCCAGAATAATTTGAAATCTTTTTTAGTTACTGAAATATATCGATGTCCGATGTGGCTTAACTCTTAAACCTCATCAGACACTGTTTCTGGGAAGTCATTGGAGAAAAAAATTATTGTCTAAAAAATGAGCAATTAATTAGCAATGAAATTGAGTCCCAAGAGCAACTTGAAATCTCTATTAGTTGCTGAGATATAACTATGTCCAATGTGGCTTAAGTCTGTTTCTCGGGAGACGTTAGAGTAAAAAAAATTCACTAGGAAATGAGCAATTAATTAGCAATAATATTATGCACCAATAACAACTTGAAATCTCTATTAGTTACTGAAATATAGCTATATCCGATAATCCGATGTGGCTTAAGACACTGTTTAACGGAAACGGTAGGAGCAACATTTTTTTAGCAGCAATAAATTAGCATAAATTAGCAATAAAATATGCACAAATCAGCTGATTGTGTTATAATCACTACTGCTATGGATAGATGTTTTACTCTAGCAATTTTTATCTAAGCATTCTTCGTGAAAGTGTTTCAATATTAGTTGACGTACAATTTATTCTCTCCAAAATTATTATTAATGATCGCTTTGAAAAATCTGATACTCCTGTAATATATCATTAAACAGAGCCGTGTACCGAAAGTTACGATATTAAACAACGATATGTGTATGTCAAGATGAAAAATTCTGTACCAAGTTTGCGTTTTTTCGTTTATGTCATCCAATTATGTTCAGATTAAAGTACGCTGTAGTGTTTTTCTAATAAACTTTTGTACGTTTTTATCCGCAAAACTTTTCCGGGCGATATGCATACGTGACGCGAATGTCACTCGGCTGGAATGACACAGAGGATAGCGAAGCTCTTGTCTTGGATCGCGCGCCCTCCCGTGTGGAATTTTGTTGATTATAAATTACTTTTCGGTAAAAAGTGTAATTTGCAGACAAAATTGAACACCAAGTTTAGTCTCTTTGTTGGGATTTATGCCCACATCGTCTAAAGATTCACTCCCTCAGATAGGCAACCCCAGTACGCAGGGTGTTTGATAAATAATTCAGTCACTCCATTATGGAGGCCGTTTTCTGATAGTTAATTACGACAGAAACTTGATTATTTACTGAAATTTTCTCAAAACATTCCAAGAATTACAATTCGTTTTGCGTTCTTATTTTCAATTCGTCAAGCCTTCATAGAAAGCTCCTACTCGTAGAAAATCTTCACATAAATAAAAACTCCCAGAGATATACTGCAACTTTATGGTCTCCAATTCTAAATCCAAGTACATTACCGTAAATACGGCCACGCGGCAAAAACTATTACTGAAAGACCCCAAAATTCACCCTCCCTGAAAACGAGAAAGGGTCAGCTAATCTCATAAGCATCTAATGGCTTGTACACATACAGGAAATTAAACACTCGGTACATTCACCCCTAAATTAATTAAAAATTGATTTTGTGGACTCTGTGAATGAAACAAACGATTGTGAAAACCAGCAGGCGACGAACGCCGAGAACCCTGATTTATTCCAGTGAAATATTTCCAACGGACGTTGTTGTGTTCTTGTCAATGGAATTACCAACATGTTGCCATGGTGTTAGTAAATAAAGCAATCCGGATTTAATAACTAATTATTTTTGTATTGGCTATAAGCTCATTTATGCCTATATTCACGTTTTTCTAATAACTTTTGAGAATGTCTAAATCTCCCTAGTTTAGACTGCATTTTACGTATTTTACCAGCGTTCCATTTTGTGTTAGTGTTACCTTTATTCAATCTTTGAATAACAGAAATAATGTTAGTAACTGGTTTCGAAAATAATAATTTTTGGTGGAGTCGCCGATTGTTTTTAGAAGCAACTCCTAATTGCAGAACAAGTACTAACATATACCCTTTAATTCTTCGTAAGAATACATATACATCTGAACTCTTCACTATATCTACATTTTAGAATATACCGGGTGGGCCATTTTAATTTATGCACCCGATTCATTTCGTTCCTAAATATAGTATGAAAAAGGAGTTCATACAAAGCTTGTTCAAGACGAAAGGGGCCATCTTTTGGTGCAAGTAATTTTTAACTTGAACTTCATTTTCAAGATCATTTGAAGTCAGAGTACTTTTTTAAACGGTAATCCGTGTTTTTTTAACCGTATTCGGGAAGAGTAGGAAATTTTACGTCTGTGGTCAGATTAATATCACATCAGACGTAAAATTTCCCGATCTTTCCGAATACGGTGTCAAAAACAGGGGTCCTCATTAAAAAAAAACAATCTGACCTTCAAATGAACTTGAAAATGAAGCTCAAGGTCAAAATTAATTGCACTAACAGGTATCCCCCCCTTAGCCGTGAACAAGTTTGTATGAACATTTTTTTATACCATGCTTAGGAACGAAGAAAATGGCCCACCCAGTATATACCCTAAAAGCTAGGTAGATCTGGTCTTTATTAGCTTTAATATGGACATGAATTTTCGACTTATGACATGAATTTTCGACTTATGGCATGAAACTAAACTTTTCTTCGTAAAGTAAGTCCTATATAATTAACCACTATACTGTAATGTTTTTATTTTCACACTCGGGTTCAGCTTAGTTCTAAGATTTATTTAAAAACACAGTCCAACTCACTCTAATTTATTTCCACAACTTTAACACAATTTATATTCACAGAAACTACTTAAGTATACGACCGGCGAAAACTGAATGAATCCCATCGCCAGCTGTCCGTATGTATATATATATATATATATATATATATATATATATATATATTTCTCTTGGAATTATTCTGGCAAGTCAACGAACTATCGGAAAACTTCTTTCATGTGTTCTGGAAGCTTTAAGGTAATTCCCAGTAACGGCAACGGTCGGCCTGTTGAGAGACAAAACATTTTGGATTCCCAGAAGTATCGGAATACTGTCCCTTCCACGAATTAGTTTATAGCCGATTGCACCAGCTGTCGGATGAATTCTCGTAAGAATACTAATAATTGTCTACTATGCAATAATAAATAGCTTATGATACTATCTTCTTAAAACTTTTCAATCTATTGAACTCAAGACAATATATTTTTTCTAGTCGATAACTTTCATAAGTTGCGCTCCCCTCAACTGATAGAAATCTCGTATAATTACAAAAATATTTTCAATTGTTTTGTCTCATGATAACGCAATTTTCAAATAATGCGCATGCGCTGATTTCAAAGCTCACGCTGTTTCATTCGTAACAGCTCTTCTTGGCGACTGCAGACACTACAGTGCAAAGCGCAGTGAATGATTTCACTAAGATATTCGGATAATGGACGAACGGTATCAAGGACAGTGGAACTGTCCTATGATGGCGGATTACTGTTAGGGTTTACAAAGGGACCAGTCTGCTCCCGAACAATCAAGTAAATCATATAACAGGGCATTTTATGGGCATTAATAACAAATAAATATATTTTAAAAAATAATGTAAAAAAATTGATTTCAATTAAATAAAAAGTAGAGCTTATACAAGTAAACTAATCTATTTTTCGTTATTAATACCTGAAATATTCTTCTGATTACATGTTAAATGTGAGGAAAAAATTTACTGTTGACCAGTGTTATTAATGAATTTAGTCCATATAATTGAATTTAATATTTCTTCCATAATTTTTTTGTTTTCAAATGCAAATGGAATTAGAGGAAGTGTGTTCAAACTCATTCCAAGCTACTTGACAAGCAGATATCAGCGAGTAAAAATAAATGACACTCTAAGTGGTTTCATTGAAATTAAAACAGGTGTTCCACAAGGTACAATCTTGGGTCCCCTACTATTTATTTTATATGTAAATGGTCTACTACTTGATATACTAGAGGAAAATATATATGGAATTCAGTCGAAACACAAATGAATTACTACCTTAATGTGATAAATAAATGGCTTGCCTTAAATAGATTATCTCTAAATGTTGATTAAACGGTCTTCATGACATTCGGAAACTGCAATAGTGTTCCACGCCATATGGATATTAAGATATATACCAAAAAAATAGAAAATTGAAAATACTTAGGAGTTTGTTTTGACTATAGTGACTAGAATGAGATGGGACACGCATACCTATTGAATATTTAATAAATTAAACAAAATATTTATATTTCGGAAAAAGGCGAAAATTATGTTGAGAGACTCGCTGAAAACATTGTACTATGCACTTTTCCATAGTATTATCTGCTATGGTAACATAGGTTGGGGAGGAATTTATTCAACTAAACAAGTTTTGTTTTGTTTACAAAATACACTCCTGAAAATTATATATAAAAAAACAAACTTTTATTGAAAAAAAAAACTAAATCTGAAACAAATATTTGCTTTTGAGTCTCTTAATTACTGTTATGACACGCTTACAAATAAATTTATAAAATCCAATAGTTCTACAAGAAACAGAAGTATTATTACTCCAAAAACATATAAAACCATAAGCAGTAAAAATAGTTATGTTAAAGCTATTAATGTTTTCAACAGCCTACCAAATGAATTAAAACTCTAAAAAATCTTAACACTGTCAGAAAGAAAATAAAACCATGGATCTTGGCTAATATTTAAAATTTCAAATAGCAAATTTATGTAACAAGAAATCGACATAAAAGTTCTAATTCTTTAAATTATATTTTAGTATCCCATAATTATTTCATCAACAAGAAATTTGTAGGATATTAGCATTAAGGTTAGTGTTAAGATTATCAGATCTGCGAACAGGTAACTGAGTATACCTCTGCAGGGTTTATTATATTACCTATACCTAATGTATATATAGTACTGTAAACATTCTGATAAATAAATAAATAAAATGTTTCACCTACATTGCATATACTTAGGCATTTATGCTCATAAATCTGTATTAATAAATAAACATGTTTACATAAGGACTAAAATTAACAGTTATGTAATCAATATTGACATTCTACTCATATTTGAAAGCATATGTAGAATTCCCGTAATAATGCAGGGCAATAGCAATTTGAAATGCTAGCCATAACAGTGAACATCATAACCAAATTTCATAATACTCAATTTTTTAATAGCTCCCAATTTTACACATAATCTAATGTTTATTATTATGGGCATCTAAGTAAAATAATTGTTTTTGTTCATTATAAATTATAGCTAATGAAGCTCCTCATTTCTCTCATGAAATTTTACCAAATAATATTTCAATTGCCTAGACTAATATATACATTTAAATAGGTTAAAATAGATAGAATTTGTTTGGTTGTAAGCAGTAATCTCTAGAAGTACTGATCTGGTTTTGAAAATTCTAAGACTAAGAAAAACTATACTATACGGGAGTGATTATATTTTATTTTCATTCAAATTAGTTTTTTGTTCGAAATAGCTTTATCGGCGTGCTGTGACCAAGTAGGACTAGTTTGTGGGTTGGGGATGTTCTAATAACTTTTCGTTCTAAGTTCTAGCTTACTTATTTGTTTCTGTAGTTGTTGAAATTATCATTAACTCCAGCTCTTGGATGTTGTTGAAAGTTACAAAGGTGGATGTAGATTGTTTTGTTAAGCTATGAATACACTGGCTCGAAGATATCGCCCCGAAAGGATGTAGAAATTATGTTAATATGATTGGGACGACTTTGGTAATTCTGATTTTGAGCAAGAATTGAACGTAGATTAGTTCTGTTTCCAGTAGTCGGTATAGTAGAATAGTTGGAAGGAAATGGTCCCTCAGACAACTCAAGATTACAGATTAATAATATAGTAAATAGCAGAGAATGCAATTTTAATATATTATAGATTGGAAAATATATTGATTTCCTTTTATGATATGTTAATATAATTGACAAAAGAAAATGAATTATTTCTTTTCCCCTATCGAACTCCAAAAGAAGCCCAGGATGCTTTTTTCAAAATATTTTTTGTTATAATATGGTGTTTAAAGACAATAAAACTAAAAAACATACACACGTATATTACAAATGTGTAAAGCCATCTGCATATAGATGCACCTTCTGAAATCTCCTTGTAGTGATCGTCATCCCCAGCTTCGCGTTTTCTTCGTACTTTTTTGTTCTTTTCACCGGCATTTCCTACCGGCGACAGCTTAGGCTGCTTTATGTATGAAACGTAAGAAATTTCTCGTATGCCAATGTAATTTTTCGCTTAAGAGCTCTGTTTATTAAGATCGAATACTTGCTTATATGTTACCTTATGAAATTGCTCCCCGCGTTCCTGTTTTCTACGTAATGTTGTTGCTGAAATAAATCTGCGTGGCAAATTTCAAGATCGTAATATGTCACGAAAGAATTTCATGATGTAATAACTTTTTTAATGGTAATGATGCATGAACCTAAACATGAAATATATGGATATCTGCAGATCCTTATTTGATTTTGATTGTGATAATTATATAACTTTCTTTTCATAATTAATGTGTCTGGTTAAACATCAATTCAGGCGCATAACATTTAACTAAGTACTTATTTATCTCACAAGAGGCTCCCTATGATTGGTCCTATTGCACAGTGAGCTCGCTCACTGTTCGGTTATTGGCAGGCGCTCGTTAATGTATTACAAGGTGAGACTAAAAATTGGTAGTGAAGTTGTCCATGTAATATATATATATATATATATATATTACTTTTGATGTTCTCACGAGTATGAAATGTAATTGACTGTTCTCGGGAAACTCGTGTGTTTCTCTTGTTTGTCTTAGAAAAGACACTTTTTCGACGTTTCAATAAGATCTCACTCATCTTCTTCGGGATTACTGATCTTATCACTCACTAAGCGTAGTATAAATTGATCTGCTGCTGCTTTGCGCTCTGCTTTTATGCTATTGACCGGGAGGGCGTGGTCTTGTTTGCTCTGGCCAATCAGAGCTCTTGCCCTTTGACGGTTGATGGGTTGTTCTATAATTTTCGCTCGTTGCTAACATCTTCATCTGGTCGAAATCTATTTGATGACCGGTATTTAGATGGTGTTGTGATAATGCAGACGTCGTCGTTTTTTATTTTACTGCGTTTCTGTGTTCTTCACTCCGGGCACTTGCTTTTCTGTTCGTTTGGCCGACGTACGCGAGATTGCACGGTATCTCATAGACACCCTGATCTTTGAGGGGAATTTTGTCTTTATGTGACAGTATGATCTCTCCAATCTTTCTGTGTGCCTTAAAAACTGTTTTGATAGTGTTTTTTGCTAGTACTTTTCCAATTTTCTCAGTTATGCCCTGTTCGAAGGGGAGAAAGGTTGTCGAAATGTTTTTATCTTCTGTTGGGGGTTTTGGTTTGTGTGTGCTTTCTGTATTATGTGGTGATTATAGCCATTTGATGTTAATGCCTCCTTTAGAATGTTCATCTCGGCCTTACTGTTTTCGTTGTCTGTTAGAGTTTGAGCCTGTCCAGAAAATAAAACAAATAACCCGAATACTCTTCCTAGACCCAACAATATCGCAATGACAATCGGACCCATAACCCGTTAAAGTCCAAGAGCTCTGATTGGTCAGAGACAACAAAACCACGCCCACAGGTCTATAGAATAAAAGCAGAGACGCAAAACAGCTGCAGATCAATTTGTACTTCGCTTAGTGAGTAACAACATCAGTAATTCCAAAGACGATGAGTAAAATCTCATTGAAACATCGAAAAAGTGTCTACAGTCAACTACATATATATATATATATATATATATATATATATATATATATATATATATATATATATATATATATATATATATATATATATATATATATATATATATATGTAAATGTAGAGAGTGGCACAGAGTTTTATTAACAAAATCCTAGTTTTGTATTTCACCTAGAAATATCACATGATGAATAAGATAAGCAAGAACAAGTAAAATGCTAGCGTCTAATAACAAACTTTAATAATTTTACTGTATAATATTACACTGTTTATACCGTTTGTTTGCGAATAAGATTTTCAAGTCGTACAAAAACTTTTATTAAATAAACCCTCGCCATCTCCAAACTAAATGAGCATCCTGAATAACAAACGCTAGTCTAATCAATTCATCCAAAATTACTAATTGCACTAATTTCAACAGAACCCTGCGAGAAGACGTTTTGTGCCTGGGGAGCTCATTGTATCAACAGTCCCGATGGAAGAGCGTTGTGCCAGTGCCCGACGTTCTGCAAACAGAAGGCAGATCCTGTATGCGGTACCGATGGCAAGACATACTCCAGTCACTGTCAGCTTCGCGTTGCATCATGTAAAGCCCGACTTAATACAAGAGTAAAACACGCTGGAGAATGCGGTAAGCGCCCCAAAAAGTTTTCAGCTGTGTTACGTACATCCTGACTAATCACTACTTGTTTATAGAGCATGCTGCTTTTTCTGTTTTGTTTCGTCTAAGTGTTCGCGATTTTTCAATTAAACTTGCTCTAACGAATTTGTGTACTTCGGTTGAATAAATTTTTGGGAATCAGACGTCATCGTGAAAGGAACGAATACAGGCTGTGGTTTTTAATCAAAAATCAGCATAATGAAGAAAAGTTTTATCTTAGAATTGAAAACAAAAAGATTCTGGTTAAACGAACATCTTGAATCATCCGTTAATTCATTTGAGAATCCGCAAAATCTATTAGTTTCCTTTTTGATTTTATACTAGGACATGTTGGATTTGTCCTTATTTATCCGACAGTTATTTCACATTTGAAGTTGTACGTGAAACAATTATAAATAATTATCTGCTAATTTATTTGAGGATTTGCTAATTTTCGTATTTTGCGGTTAGTAGGTCATTTTATATTTTATATAATAGCCGACTATGATTATTTAACAATGGAATTTCTACAAGAAACAAGCTTGGCATGCCAAGATTATCTGTTTTTTAAAACAGTCGTAATTTTACTTAAACTGAAACTAACCATTTACTAAGAGAATTATACCCAATCTGCCTTCCCATAGAAATGGCAATTATACATATAAATAATAATTTTCTAGTTTTTTTTTTCTAAAACAATGCCCATTCAGTTGTATTAAGTAACAATAAATTTGGCTATCTGTTCTAAGCATTCACAATCCTTCATTCAATAACTTCTTAAGAAGTTCTTAAACTACATTTATGCTTTTTGGATCGTATCAGGCTCTCATTAATTGAATTCATCTTCTAAAGTTGGGCTCAGATACTCCCTACTGAATATTGAGGGTAAGTTTTATTCAAATTGAAGGCTCCAACCTATCCATTGAAGTTAGTAGGTAGTTATTTACTTGGATAATCGGTTATAAAAGTTTTATCTTAGAATTAAAAACAAAAACATTCTGGTTAAACAAACATCTTGAATCATGCGTTAATTCATTTGAGAATCCGCAAAATCTATTAGTCTCCTTTTTGATTTTATACTAGGATATGTTTTGATTTTTCCTTATTTATCCGACAGTTATTTCACATTTGAAGTTGTACGTAAAAGAATTATAAATAATTATCTGCTAATTTATTTGAGGATTTGCTAATTTTCGTATTTTGCGGTTAGTAGGTCATTTTATATTTTATCTAATGGCCGACTATGATTATTTAACAATGGAATTTCTACAAGAAACAAGCTTGGCATGCCAAGATTATCTGTTTTTTAAAAGAGTCGTAATTATACTTAAACTGAAACTAACCATTTAGTAAGAGAATTATACCCAATCTGTCTTCCCATAGAAATGTCAATTATACATATAAATAATAATTTTCTAGTTTTTTTTTCTAAAACAATGCCCATTCAGTTGTATTAAGTAACAATAAATTTGGCTATCTGTTCTAAGCATTCACAATCCTTCATTCAATAACTTCTTAAGAAGTTCTTAAACTACATTTATGCTTTTTGGATCGTATCAGGCTCTCATTAATTGAATTCATCTTCTAAAGTTGGGCTCAGATACTCCCTACTGAATATTGAGGGTAAGTTTTATTCAAATTGAAGGCTCCAACCTATCCATTGAAGTTAGTAGGTAGTTATTTACTTGGATAATCGGTTATAAAAGTTTTATCTTAGAATTAAAAACAAAAACATTCTGGTTAAACAAACATCTTGAATCATGCGTTAATTCATTTGAGAATCCGCAAAATCTATTAGTCTCCTTTTTGATTTTATACTAGGATATGTTTTGATTTTTCCTTATTTATCCGACAGTTATTTCACATTTGAAGTTGTACGTAAAAGAATTATAAATAATTATCTGCTAATTTATTTGAGGATTTGCTAATTTTCGTATTTTGCGGTTAGTAGGTCATTTTATATTTTATCTAATGGCCGACTATGATTATTTAACAATGGAATTTCTACAAGAAACAAGCTTGGCATGCCAAGATTATCTGTTTTTTAAAAGAGTCGTAATTATACTTAAACTGAAACTAACCATTTAGTAAGAGAATTATACCCAATCTGTCTTCCCATAGAAATGTCAATTATACATATAAATAATAATTTTCTAGTTTTTTTTTTCTAAAACAATGCCTATTCAGTTGTATTAAGTAACAATAAATTTGGCTATCTGTTCTCATTCACAATCCTTCATTCAATAACCTCTTAAGAAGTTCTTAAACTACATTTATGCTTTTTGGATCGTATCAGGCTCTCATTAATTGAATTCATCTTCTAAAGTTGGGCTCAGATACTCCCTACTGAATATTGAGGGTAAGTTTTATTTAAATTTAAGGCTCCAACCTATCCATTGAAGTTTGTAGGTAGTTATTCACTTGGATAATCGGTTATAAAAGTTTTGGGTTACGAACTCAGATTTAGCTTATTATGCAATATCTAAATGTTGATAGAGAAGTTTTATATTAACTTCCGTAATTCTACATAACAATTCTAAGAAGAACAGTTTAAAATATAAATAAGCCGCAGTGCATGTATGGTTTAATTTAGTATCAATGCAAGTGTTTAGAGCATGATTTTTGATGAAATGCATGTTTCACTTTTTATATATGTTATTATTTTAAAAACTAGATTCGCGTAACCATATATACAGTATATATTATACTATACAGCTAAATAAATTCTCAAATCGAAGCGAATAAGTTATTGAAACTCAACTTGTTGTAAGCAAAACAGAGCAAGCACATCAAGTGTCATCAAAATGTAGAATCATGGATTCTAGTGTCATGTACTGAAGTTTGATAATTGGAATTAATATGTGTACCAAAATATTTAAAAGAAGTTTGTTTTGTTCGTAATATTACTTAAGATTAAAACATTTGAAACTTACTCGGTGTTGAATACCGTCCTCTATTTTAAAGCTATTTTCTTATTTGTAAAATTATAACTACTGCTAATGAACCAATAAAAAAGAGTATATTATTAAAAAATGCATATACCATGACCAATCTTTACGTGAGCATGGAGCGGGCTTAGAGGTTTGCTTACATATGCTCACAAGGGGTAAGGAGGGGGGTAAATACTTGTAATAAATAATACTTGAAATACTTAAATAAATTAGGTATAGGTAACTACGTTCAGTCTATCAATATTTATTCCAACCTGAAAACACTATCTCCATATATTTGGTTTAACGTTATATTAACCTTTAGCTACACTAGCACCGACGTAGGGCTAAGAGGCCGCAAGTATAGTAATGAATTTTATGGAAAATAAGTATAATATTTATCAAATTATAATTTCTATTGTTAATTTGGGATCTTATAATAAAATAAAAGATAACAATAATAATCAACTTCATTGAACTTTGTAATTATATGCCTTAACATCTTAGGCTATGTTTTTTAAGTAAAAATGACTACTGGATGAAATACAAATCGTAAAAATAATTTGACTTTTTAGGACCCACCAAAAATACTTTTCCTTATATGTTAGGGTTAAATCTACTAGCAAAAATTAAACAGCATTTGGAATGCATCAAATAAAAAAAATATCTACGAACAAAGTTACACGCAATCTGGGCAAGTTTGTTTAGCGCACTGTAACCAAACATGTTTTTTGCAAATATAACATTCATATATGTGGATTTATATTATTAAGTTTTGACGGACAACATGGACATATTTTTCTTGTTTTTTCTTCGTTTGCTTGACCTTGAACTGTATCTGGCATATCGGAACTGAGTATTATTACCAAATTCATACTAAGCTCTCGAGGCAAACGTAAGTTGACCACCCTTCCCTTCATCTGCTTTATCACTAAATGTCCAGCTAATTGTTTTATAAACACACCACGCTCAGGTTATCAGGTTTCTGTAAAAAATCAATCAAATGTTATCCGTAGTGCAAACAAAAAAGTCACGTAACTTGTGGCTTGTGAGGCTGCGTCGAAATTTCAAATTCAAATAACTTACCAAAATTGTGATCGCCGTCACAACTACCACACTTAACAGCGTTGGTACAACTAAACTCGCAGCTTGTAATGAGTGCCGAGCTCTCCCGCGCGGGAATTTTAACAAAATGTCTAACCGCCGCGGCCTCACGGGCCCCACGTCGGTAGTTAAAGGTTAAGTATGGTTCAAATGCTATGTAAATAAGGCTTATTTTGAAAAATCGTGAAATTACAGGTATTACGAGGGCTGCCTTTTATATTTGGGGATTAGAGAACAAAAACAAATATTAATCATCGAAAATCGCTTTTTTGTTTTTCAAAATATTCCCCATGAAGATTTGCATGCGTTTGAACCATTTGTCGAAGCACTTTTTCCACTCTGATTCAAGTATCTCCAAAACATGCATTCTGAACGCAGCAACCGCTTCTTCAGGTGTTGAAAAACGTTGACCTCTCAGTTTGTTTTTTACGAACGGGAATAAAAAGAAGTCATTTGGTGACAAGTCAGGACTATACGGGGGATGACTCATCAAATCGATGTTTTGAGTGGTCAAAATGCAGTTGTGTGAGCCGATGTGTGGTGAAGAGTGATCCGTCTTCGGCGGTTGGTTTTCCTCAATTCTTAGAAAACAACTGGCAAA
This sequence comes from Octodonta nipae, assembly GCA_034190945.1. Taxonomy (NCBI): domain Eukaryota; kingdom Metazoa; phylum Arthropoda; class Insecta; order Coleoptera; family Chrysomelidae; genus Octodonta; species Octodonta nipae. The sequence continues at coordinate 14,289,293 of CM067216.1, forward strand.
CAAATGGTTGTGTACCACTCAGAATTGACTGTTCTGCGTTGTTCGAGTGGTACGGTTGCGACATGTCCAGTTTTTCCCAAAAAACAGGCGATCATTTGCTTGGAAGTGCTTCGTGCGCGAACAACTTTTGTTGGATTCGGCTCATCTTGAAACACCCATACAGTCGACTGCTGTTTACTTTCGGGCTCATACGCGTAAACCCACGATTCATCACTTGTCACTATATCATAAACGTGTTTTTAAGCACAGCGATCGTATTTTTTGAGCTTTTCTTTCGACCAATCGACACGAGCCTTTTTTTGAACGATTGAAAAATTGTGTGGGATCCAACGCGAACAAATTTTTTTGACATTCAAATGTTTATGCAATATTGAATGTATGCTGGTCCCACTAATGTGTAAAGGTTGAATTAATCTCACGATAGGTCACATGACGATCTTGCAATATCAGTTCGCGCACAGCATCAATGGTTTCCGGAACAACAGCTGTTTTTGGACGACCTTCACGAAATTCGTCTTGGAGTGAACTACGACCTCGATTGAATTTACCATACCATCGATGGAGTTTCATCGCCAAAAATTAAATTAAGTTCATCCATGCACTCTTGCTGACTTAATCCACGTCGAAAGTTTTAAAAAATAATCGCACGAAAATGTTCACGATTTAATTCCATTTTTTGGCCGAAATAAATCCTTTAAGTTACTGTAAACAACACATAGCGCTCGTATGTCAAAACGCTCTGAGAACGTATAACCTCAAAAATGTCAAACTTTACGATAGAGCAGTCAGTTGTCAGATTGCAACACTAGGGTTGTCCAATCCTGAAATATAAACGGCAGCCCTCGTATTATAATTATGTTGTTTTGAGACATTCTCTTAATTAATCGAAATAATTTTCTGTAGCTGTTCATAAAATAATTATTATTATTTATCCATTTAATTTCAGTATTTTCTGATATCAGATTCAGCAGCAACAATGATAAATAAATGTCACAATGTTGCCTTGTTTTAATAGCTTTCTACAACTATTTACATATTGACTGGTTTTCCCATGTTAATAATCTCTGCAATATGAACTAATACGTTTGCAGTCCTAGATTTTTCAAGAATATCTACACCTAAACAACTTAAAGTTGTAATAATAAACTGACGAATACATACATGGCTTCCTCCAGAGATTTGAATTACAACAGCGGTTGAATCCTCTGCCATCTACACTGCTTTTTACACGCATGCAGAGCATGAATATATTCTAATATAAGTTTTGCGGCTGTCAATACTTGGCACATTCGACAAATGCCGAGTTTTCTTAGGGAGCTAGCAAATTGCCAAGCAAAACGAAAACACACATGCAGGTATTCGTAATTTAAACTGCAGATATCGAATTCGTCATGTTTATTCTTGGGCCAAAACTAATTTGAAAATCGCATTCAAGATGTGTAAATTATCCTGGAACTTTGTTTACACTGTCGCATGCAAGATTCCTGCTTTGTTTGTAGAGCAGGAGCAATGTAGGATCATACACCCGTGAGGCATTTGGTTTTATGAAGCTACAAAGCTTTGCCTAATATTAACAGAAGTTGTTTACTCGTGAGTTGTTCAATAGAACAATATACTCCTAAGTTCACGGTGCACATTTCTTCAGTTTCCTTCAGTCATATATAAACTAATTAACAGAAAGGCAGGGTATTTAGAATATTTATTTTGAACGAAACGGAAACTAAAGAATACTAATAGTTGTTTTCTGAAGGATATTTGTGGCAAGTTTTTTCAATGTTTAAGCATTTTCTGGGCAATAACACCTAAAGTCACAAAATTTCTGTATATTTCCAAACGTTTCGTAGTCTAGGTCAGACTCCGTTGTCAATGGCAAAGAATCTATGAAAAAAAGCACAATTCTAAAATGTAATTTTGAAATGTTTGACAATATCTATTATTTGACTTATGACGAAACTAAGAGAATTTAATTGATAATATTGCAGGGTAGCACAGAAACATCTAGAGATCATATAATAATAAAGTTGCTTTCAAATTTGAAAATTTTCTTGGTAATTATTGGCAGAAAGTACATTTGTTATAAAAATTTTTTCTTCATTGAATTTATTGATGTTACAACAGTTGTAAATTTGATGATACCTCTTTTAACTAAATTTAGATGATTAGAGTTAAAGTTGAGATACCTGTTAGTAGGGATGGGAAAAAGTGCTATATTTAAATAACAGTTGCTATTGTTATTGCTATTTGCAAATAACAACTGAAAATAACAGATAACAGTTATATTTTATACGTTGAAAATTACTGTCGCCATCTACAACATAAAATATGCAAAATTCATCTCAGTTGGCTACTAATATGATAGAGATCTTGGCATTTAGTACGATATAGAATAAATTTGTAAGACTCCTTATTCCTACAATTTTGTATTTTTTTCGATTAATATTAAACTGGAAATTCACAACCAAAAATTGAAATACACTAAACAATTTTCTGACGTTTTATTTTTTTATGCGCAATACTTGATAGTGTTGTTATGGAAATATTATATATTTAATTCCCGCGTAGTTCTCAGTTATATTAATTGGTATAACTATCCAAATTGAAGGAATTATGCGAAGAGATTATTTGGCACTGTTGCTAAGAATTGTCTTGCAAGAGACTTTTCTCAAAAACTGGAAACCTCACGTCATAGAAGGTGGTTATCTACTGATAAAGTACAAAAAAATATATCTCACTGACCCCAATCCCATACCTAAATTATACCATACTCTCACATTCAATGGAACCTCTTCACAAAAAATTGTTTTAACAGAACAGGAATACTAAGGATTAATGTAAAGAACTAATTCACTATATGTTAATATTGTAAAAATAATTTAAATATATTTTTTTCAAGAACATAAACCATTATAATTATAACAAAATATAAACCCATAATGTGTTTCTAATACATATCAATTATAATCTATTTCCAATTTTCTCAGTTATAATTAGATTGTCAAGATTTCAACAATGACAACGATGAACGAAAGTATATCTGAACGCTATTATTACATTTGCAGACCATACAAACTCCCGTAAAATTTTTCAAGAATGCTTTTCTGCTTGGCCGTTGAGCGCGTTCAGTTCTCATTAGTTAACAGCTTTTGGAATTCAGCCATTCAGCCTCGTTTCATTTTTAACAACCACGAACAGAAACGTTGAGTATGAAAACCACTGCTATGTACCTCATTGGTTGAACCAAATAAAACAACTGCTTTTTCAGTCGTTTAGTTTTCGGCCGATATGTTATTGCTATTCAAAAACAAAACTGCAGTTAAGGTTAGGACTGTTACGTTATTGTTCGATAAGCGCTAAGCAATAATAAACGTATGTCTGTTATCTGTTATTTTTAGTGGGCAATAACAGTTGTTATTATTATCGAGTAAATAATAGTTGCTTATTAGCAGCTATGTTAATAAGGCCGCATCACTACCTGTTAGTGTGAGTCGGTTTTCTGTAAACTTCAGTTTCAAATGTCGATTCAGTTTTAGTTACTAAAATGTCTAAGAAAGAGTTCAAGTTCTAGTGTAAACTGAATAGTTTATTCTTTGTTGTTTATGTCGTTAAGATTATGTTCCCAAATAACAAATATGTCACCAACATAGCGCGACCAAACCGAAGGTTTAATCTGTTTTGAAAAAATCGTTTTTTCTTCAAATTTTTCCATAATAATCTTGCTTAAAGCAGGGGACAGACAGGAACACTTTGCCATGCCAAAATCTTGTTGGTAGAAGTCATCATTAAATTGAAAATATCTTGTCTTTTACAAAATCTTCCATAATTGTATCAAAGGATAATTGTGTACTTTGATTTAGTAAAGAATCATATTCTTATCGTTCTTTTACTATGGTAAATGTTTCAGTGACAGAAACATTATTGTATAGATTTACAATGACAATACTTCGTAGAGTGCAAGTATTTTTGTATTGTATATTTGATAATTTTTGCGCTATTTTTAAGGTGAGAGTTAGATTTACCAGTAAGTGGTAAAATAATTTTTAAAACCAACTTTGGGAGTTCACTATATGGAGAATTTATACAGCTGACAATTGGTCCCAATGGAATGTTGAGTTTATGAATTTTAGGTAACCCATAGACATGTGACGTTCTTGTTCTGTAAATTAATGTTTGTGGTTGTAAAGTAAGCGGTATCCCTTGTGAATGTAATAAATTCTATATTGGGGAAATATCTAGAGCTCTAAATGTTCGAATAAACGAAGACAAAACATTAAAAAACATAAAATACAATTTAAGAATTCAGTTATATTCTACAAAGAAGAACAAAACACGAAAACTAAAAGCGCCTCTTTTAATTTTGTTACCTCCGTAGAGTTCAATCGTTCCTGGTTGCCGATGATTAAGAAAGAAATTTCTAATGGTCATGTCCTTATGAACAACCCATCATCGGGATAGTTCAAAAGGTTTTTCATAGGTTTTCCCTTATGATTTTAATGGAATCACTGCATCAACCATATTCTTTGACCACATTTGTCGCGAATGCATCTTATAACAAAGTTGCACATAGGAGCGTCACATAAATTTTGAAAGAAACTTTATTATTATTTGATCTCTAGAAGTTTCTATGCTACCCTGTAAATATTTTCAAATTAAATTCTCTTACGTCAGAAATCAAAGAATAGATATTGCCAAACATTTTAATTTCACATTTTAGAATTGTGCCTTTTTTCTGTGCCATTGACAACGGAGTTTGACCTAGACTCCGAAACGTTTGGAAATATACAGACATTTCGTGACGTGTGTTGTTATTTATATATCAAACCAGATAGGCATTGATACGATTTGAGTATCCACTGTCAATTGTAAACAGAATTCAAGTATCTGTTTGTAACACATTGTAATATATGGTGAGACTATCAAAACTTTGGACAAGGCTACCGTATATTAAGCACATTATTGATGATAACAGGTAGAAGCGATTGCCAAAGTTATGTAGTATGCGCCGAATAACTTCGGTGGAATTAATGTGAATAAATTATAACAACAAAATTACCAGAATAGTTTGTTGTTCGATGAGCTTTTCAAACTGATTTATCGGCTAACAGAAATTCAGTTATAACTTGGTACGCCACACGTGGTTTGTTCAGCATATTTAATCACGTCATTTTTGGTAACGTATGCAAATCAATCTCTTGGACAAATTTGCATTAATATGTAAAGCGGTCTATTAATCATCTTATGGGAACTTGATGCGCTTCAAAGCTAATCACTTACGAAATATAAATTTTATGAGGGGTAAATCTGTCGCATCCCGCATTCTACAAAATTGAACGCTTTTTGAGACAACGAATTTTATTATTACACCAGAGTGCCTATGACTTTTTAACGGTTTTATTTAGCTTGCCCTGTTAATTTAATTGTTTGTTTTGGTCAAATCTAGTAATTAAAATTTCAGCCCTTTCCTGTTGACTGATTAATCTGATATTTGGAGTACATATAGTAAATCCAAGATGGCCGCTACTACAGAATGGCGAATTACATATTCTTACACAATTTCCAGCAAAGTTCAATTATGGGACGGCTGCAGGAAGGATGTTGCCTTTAATTTTGTCATAGGCTTCCACTGTGTATAAAATACAAGGCAGGACTGTAGACCACGCAGTTGTATATTCAGACTCGAAATTGGTTGAAGAATGACAGACATATGTTGCCCAGAGTAGGGTAAAGTATTTGGAAGGATTATGTATTTAGGAGTTAAACGGAATAAATTGTCAGGGAACAAACTTTTTAATAATGAGGCAACACAAGGAATTATATATACTGAGAAGTATAATCTAACAAATTAAAAAACTAAAAATTTGAAAATAAATCAAGTGAAAACGATTTTTGCGTTAAACATATTGTTATAAACCCCATGGGTTCAATTAAAATTTAAAAACTAATATTCACTTTTATTTACATCAAATATACAACAGCTGATTCGAATGCCACAATAATAAGACCACATAAGCTCTTCGCCGCACTAACTTACTGCTGCGATGATGGGCCGTTCCTTTTAAAATCAGCATCGAATTCTCTCGTACAATTCGGTGTCAATTTTACAGTTGTCGAGTTATTTCGAGTTAAGTTTTTTTCCAATCCGAACCTTCTAGCTCTTTTTTTTCTATCCCAGCGATTGATGTCTCACGGAATGAAACCAGGGACGGACTGGATCGATTTTTATAACAGTATTTATTTAAACTTAAGACTTGATGTTAATTACGTACTAAAAGCTAAAAAATAATTCGGTAGGTCCTAGGAACCACTCATCACACCATTCTCCTCATCAATATAGAGCATTAATCAGACAATAAAATAAAATCGTTGGGCGCCTGAAATTTCTATCAAGTCAACTGCTATATCATTTTAAATGCTATTTACCTACATACCTACATATTAACTCATGTTTCCAGTATAAAGGAAAGGAAAATGTATCCCTATATAATGATGCCGACTCATGGCAGACGATTTCGATAGGAGAATGTATTTCTGTGAACAAATGATGGTAAGGTTAGATGACAATAGGTTTGTTCATAGTAGCCAGTTGCCAACGATTCCAATGGTTTGAGAAATTCTACGCCAATCAGCGAGCTCGGTAGTTAACTCGGCGAACGCTCGATTGGAGTAGAATTTCTCAAACCGTTGGAATCGTTGGCAACTGGCTACTATCAACAAGCCTAATGTGATCCAATTAGAATATGTTTTGTTTTCTGAAAAGAGCACATTTACACTTCATGATCATGTTAATCGTCAAAATTGCCGCTATTGGTCTAATGAGAATCCTCACTGGATGACAGAGAAACATAAGCAATATCCTGAAAAATTTAATGTTTGGGCAGAAATTGTTGGAAATTATATCGGAGGTCCTTTTTCATTGATGGCAACTTAAATGGAGATAAATATTTAGAACTGCTCCAAAATAATTTCGTGCCAACTTTAACAAACTTATATCCTGAACTAGTATACAAAGAAGTGCCTGCCAATACAATATGGTTTCAGCATGATGCAGCACCGCCCCATTACGAAATCAATGTCCGGCAGTACCTGAACCAAATTTTTCCAAATCGGTGGATTGGGAGGCGCGGGTCGATAAAATGGCCAGCACGATCTCCTGATTTGACGCCATTTTACTATTTTTTTGTGGGGATATGTCAAAACTAGTTGAGTAACGTTAGAAGATATTTCTATACCAGATTAGCATGTTGCCAAGACTTTCGCGGCGAGCATTTAAAACATTACCTACATTGACATTAATGGTTTTTTTTTATATTATTAAGAAAAAATCAGTATTACTTATTAGGTTTTTAGTGTAATGTATCGAATTTGTGAAATAAAATAATTTTCTTTTTTTAATGCTTTTTTTTGTAATAAATCTGAAAACACTTAATATTTCCGAAACAGTTGAAGATAGGTGTAGGACATTGTACAAGAATTATATTTAGAATTTTCTGGAGAATCCAAAAAATAAATAATATACAGGGGCTTGCATTTAAAATAAGAAAGTTGGTATTGGCCACTGTCACATGACAAACCTTATATCATTTTATGTTGAAAAAATGCGCATTTGAAAATACAAATCGACTTGTCCAAGCGTTTTTCCCAAAAACCCTCCTTTATTCAGGCCAGCACACAAGACAAGAAAAACTAATTTTCATGAAAACGATAAAATTCAACATATATACAACATTCTGACTACATACAAACAAAAACAACAATAGTAAAAATGCTAGGAACTTATATGATAAAATTCCTATAAACAATCAAGAGGTGTACAGCACATCATGTGGAAGTCCAAATCATACGTTGGCCAGATGAACAGAAGGATATCCGCTCGCCGGGATCAACATAGAGTAAACTTAAAGAACAAACAGAATACCTCCAAATTATTCATATATGAAGAAGAAACAGGACATAAAACAGACCTCAAAGGCTGTAAAGAACTTGCCAACATCGGAAACTACATAATCAGAATCTTTAGAGAAGCCATTGAATTTGAAACTCCAGACACCCTAAATAAAAGAGAGAATATAAGTGAATACGGATATGATTGTGTTTCCCGGGGAAAAAATACTCTCAATTGTAATTATCTACAAAAAAATTACTGAATCAAACGTGATCTATCGATAACTCCGCTCCTGAATAAAGGTTGAAACCTAGTACTTTCTTAGCCATAGAAAATTTTTAATTCAAATAAAACCTATTTCATGAATATTCAAAAAAATTTTATTGTTTTATATCATGTTGAAATACTAGTACTACACTAATAGTATACATTGTGGAACAGCCAAATGGAATAAATTCGATAACGAATAAAGGAGGGCGTGTTGAGAAAAACGCTTGGACACGTCGATTTGTATTTTAATGCGCATTTTTACAAAAAAAATATATAGGGTCTTTCATGTGACAGTGACCAATACCAACTTTCTTATTTAGAATGCAAGCTCCTGTATATTATTTATTTTTTCGATTGTCCAGAAAATTCTAGACATAATTCATGTACAATGTCCTACAACTATCTTCAACTGTTTCGGAAATATTAAGTGTTTTCAGATTTATTACAAAAATTAAAATTAAAAAAAAATTATTTTATTTCACAAATTCGAATGTAAAATGCATCCCTATAAAATGATGCCGACTCCGGAGCCCACGGACCACAATTTTGATAGGAGAACATATTTCTGTGAATAAATGATGGTAAGGTTAGATAACAATTTGATCCAATAAAAAGATGTTTTGTTTTTTGATAAGAGCTCATTTACACTTTGCCGCTTTGGGCAGGAAATGTGAGGATATGTCAAAAGTACTGTATACTAAACCCCTCAACTTAGATGATCTAAAAAGACCAATCACGCGTGCGATTAGATCGGTCTCCCTTAGATGCTGAGTAACGCTAGAATTTTTTTTGTTGAAAAAATGAGCATTTAAAAATACAAATCGACGAGTCCAAGAGTTTTCCCCAACAGTCTCTTTTATTCGTTATCGAATTTATTCCATTTGGCTGTTCCACACTGTATACAAGAAAACTAGTCGATCATATCTACATAAAGTCAGAACTTGTAGAAATAAATTCAATATTATACCTTAGTATACTTTAGACAGAATGAAACACTGTAAACAAATTTCATTATACAATGACTTGAGTATTAAATAAAACCAAATGGTATGCAAATAATTTGTTTAGGAGTTGAAAATTGCTTAATTTAAAACACTTCGTGCTAGTGACGCTCCAAATTACATTAAAAAATAATTTGACTGGGTCAGATATATTATTTCGCAAACCAAATTCTGGATGCCGTTCCATTAGATATTAATAAGAAGTTAAACGATGTTAATTCCCACCGTCTGTGTCCTCCTCTCTAATTTCAATGAAGATCTGCAAAACTAATTATCTCTTCCCGGTCTTCATTATGCAAAATTCTGTACGACATTCTCCGTATTTAAATTTCAGCCGATAAAAACTCGAAGTGCTACTCCGTCGCCCGCCGATATCATATTACAAAGAATGAAAAAGTGACAGAGATGACCCTCCCAAGAGTTTTGAACATATTTCGAGCGATAATGCCGAATGTGTGACCTCCTCATTTCCCTCGGGAGGAAACAGCCACTATTTTCTCGAGTCGTTGCTCCTTAAATAGATAGTTACTTGCTAGAGTGTGACCCAGTAAAAATATTATCTTGTTATAAACCTGCCCAGAAAACGGAGGGTATTCAAGATTATTGCGGGTAGTAATGGAATTCCTTTGGGTGAGGGGGACTTTTTCTTTGTTGTGTGTTTCTTTTCTTCAAAATGCGATTCGCTTATTGCCGTACTGAAGTAGAGAATGTTAGTTGCTGTCAGTGAAAAACAATGAAAATATCTACAATATAGATTTACTACTAGGTTTAGTTCTCTTAAAAAAAAATTGGTTATTCTTATTGTTGTTCCTCCAAGAAACATTTATATGCAGCGGTATTCCTCTGAAGCAAAGTTCCTTTCTTCTAGTGTCACAGTTTTTTGACCCCAGAGCACTGCAAGATCAGATTTAGCGTTCTCAACGGGTAATAAATAACTGAAAAAAATCCTATTCTAGATCTCAGTTTATTCCTGCCTTTTGGGTCCCCATTAACTGTGGTTTATGTTAAGTTGGGATAACCAATGGTTAATTAAGTGATTATGAATTGGTTCGGTAATCTGGTTAATTTGATTATTGATGGTTTTGTGGTATCATTGTTAGCATTTGGGACTTCTGTTTTCCAAAGCGGTGATAATTTTACAGCTTTCTCTCTTTTATTTAGGGTGTCTGGGCTTTCAAATTCAATGGCTTCTCTAAAGATTCTGATTATGTAGTTTCCGATGTTGGCAAGTTCTTTACAGCTTTTGAGGTCTGTTTTAAGTCCTGTTTCTTCTTCATATATGAATAATTTGGAGGTGTTCTTTAAGTTTACTCTATGTTGATCCCGGCGAGCGGATATCCTTCTGTTCATCTGGCCAACGTATGATTTAGGCTTCCACATGATATGCTGTACACCTCTTGATTCTTTATAGGAATTTTATCATATAAGTTCCTACCATTTTTTCTATTGTTGTTTTTGTTTGTATGTAGTCAGAATGTTGTATATATGTTCAATTTTATCGTTTTCATGAAAATTAGTTTTTCTTTTCTTGTGTGCTGGCCTGAATAAAGGAGGGCTTTTTGGAAAAAACGCTTGGACACATCGATTTGTATTTTCAAATGCGCATTTTTTCAACAAAAAAAATTATACAGGGTGTGTCATGTGACTGTGGCCAATACCAACTTTCGTATTTTAAATGGAATCCCCTTTATATTATTTATTTTTTGGATTTTCCAGAAAATTCTATACATAATTAATATATATTACTGAAGGATATTTCAAAATGCTCCCCGCGAGCGGTTTAGCAACATGCTAATCTGGTAAAGGAATGTCTTCTAGCGTTACTCAACATCTTAGGGTGACCGATCTAATCGCAAGCGTGATTGATCTTTTTAGGTCATCTAAGTTGAGGGGTTTAGTATACAGTATTTTTGACATATCCTCACAAAAAGTAGTCCAATGGCGTCAAATCAGGGGATCGTGCTGGCCATTCTATCGATCCGTTCTGAATATTTATCTCCATTCAAGTTGCCATCAATGAATATGATTTCCAACATTTCCTGCCCAAACAGTAACTTTTTTAGGGTATTGCATATGTTTCTCTCTTATCCAGTGAGGATTCTCATTAGACCAATAGCAACAAAGTGTAAATGAGCTCTCATCAGAAAACAAAACATCTTTTAATTGGATCAAATTGTTATCTAACCTTTCCATCATTTATTCATAGAAATACATTCTTCTATCAAAATTGTCTTCCGTGAGCTCCGGAGTCGGCATCATTTTATAGGGATGAATTTTACTTTCGAATTTGTGAAATAAAATAAACACTTAATATTTCCGAAACAGTTAAAGATAGATGTAGGACATTGTACATGCATTATGTCTAGAATTTTCTGGACAAGTCAATAAATAAATAATATACAATTTAAAATAAGAAAATTGGTATTGGTAACTGTCACATGAAAGACCCTATAGAATTTTTTTTTTTTGGAAAAATGCGCATTTAAAAATACAAATCGACGTGTTCAAACGTTTTTCCCAACACGTCCTCCTTTATTCGTTATCGAATTTATTCCATTTGGCTGTTCCACACTGTATACAACTTGTGTAGTATTTCAACATAATATAAAACAATATAAATATTTTGAATATTCATGAAATAGGTTTTATTTGAAACAAAAATTTTCTATGACTAAGGAAGTACTAGGTTTCAACTGTTATTTAGGAGCGGAGTCATTCATAGATCACCTTTGATTTAGAAATTTTTTTATAGATATTTATAATGTACAGTATTTTTTCCCCTGGAAACACTATCATATCTGTTTGCACTTTCATATTCATATATTCATTTCGATATATATTATACGCAATCTTATCTTTTAAAGACGGTTTATTTAATATATTTTAATTACATACAGGTCTTTTAATATAACGGATTTTCCCGTAGATTTATACGTTTTTTTTCAGTTTTTTTCAATTAAGAAAATTTGGTAGACCCTATGATACCACACAAAACATTAAAACCAAATTTTATCTGGGGTCGTCTTTGTTCTACATGGAAAAGGTTTTATTTATCCCAGATATGCTCATTGTGTCTATTGAATATACTGCAGTTAGTAAATCTAGTTTCATCTGACATAACACCTTTAATGGAAACTGTGGGTTGTCAAGGCACATCTCTCTAAACCACGTACATAACAAAATACGTCGATGTTCGTCACCAACATGCAAAGTTTGAGAAACTGAAAGTTTGTACGGGTGGAACTTGTGCGCTTTCAGTACCTTAACTACAGTTCGTTGAGATGTGTCAGCTTCTGCCGCAATCTCACAAAGTTTGAGAAACTGAAAGTTTGTACGGGTGGAACTTGTGCGCTTTCAGTACCTTAACTATAGTTCGTTGAAATGTGTCAGCTTCTGCCGCAATCTCACGAGTTGATGTAGATGGATTTTGATTTACCATTGCCAAAACATTTATTTGTGCTGCTTCGTTAATTTGATTACGTTCCTTTGGTGGTTTAGTAAAACATCCATAACTGCATAAACTATCGTAAAGCCTCTTAAATGTACATAGAGCAGGTTGACGACGATTAAAATATCTATTAAAGTATTTCTCAGCTGCACGAACTAAATTTTTATGGCATATGATATAACATTCCACCATATTCAGTTTTTCTTCGTTAGAATACTCCATTTTATCACGAAAACTTGTCCATATTGACTGTCAGTTCAGCACTACTAATGGAATTACTCTCAAATGAGGAAACGTCAAAGTGAAAACAATCTTTTTCATGGCTACCTAGGTTAAAAGTGAAAAAAATTTTTTCCCCTGGAAACACTATCATATCTGTTTGCACTTTCATATTCATATATTCATTTCGATATATATTATACGCAATCTTATCTTTTAAAGACGGTTAATTTAATATATTTTAATTACATACAGGTCTTTTAATATAACAGATTTTCCCGTAGATTTATACGTTTTTTTTCAGTTTTTTTCAATTAAGAAAATTTGGCATTTTCGAGATTTTATAAAATTCCATTTCATAAATTCAGTAAGATTTCTTTAAAATGCTGTCGTTTTCCACATGAAATCCCAGCCTTAACATATATTTACAGAATTCCATCCAATTTCAAAAGACTTGTTCCGTTGTCAGTTGTATTCTCTTGAACACTGATACGCAGAGACCTAAATGCGACTTCGCTAATGTTCACTCCAATGTCTCGAAACCTCAAGCACACTTTTCGTTGCAGCTTTGAAGTTGAGGCTCAGTTTTGGCGCAATAAATCCTCTTAGAAGTTATTAAGTTCGAAAGTTTCCTTCACAAGTCTTATAGAGTGATATTATTATTAAATAAAATGAAAATTCTGGTTTTGAAGAAACTGGTTCCGGATTTACTGTGGGTTGAGATTATTTAAACATCACAGTTGTGAAATGTATTGAGAAAAAAACCGCTCACAAGTATTGAACTAAAGTAAAGCTTCACTTGCCTGCATAGACAAAATATAAATAAATTCGACCAAAAATTTGTTGCTCGTAAACCGCTTGGGATTGTACAGTTATGTTTGTTGTATGTGATACAGTTTAATAAAAACTACAAGAAGTTATTTATACAGAGCAGTTGAAATTGTTTAAAAAAGAACATAAATTTAATGATAATATGTAAATTTTACATTAGAGGATAACCCTAGTAAAGTTAATCTATGAATCCCTTGAGAGTCAGGCCAGCTATTAAATAATCATTTACCTAGACCTATTGTGTTGTAAGAACACATATTGTAAAATACAATTACGCTTTTTTCGAAATTTCCCTGTTGTACACTGATTCTGTTACAAAATCCAAATACTGGTGTGTTGCAAGAAGAGGATTCCGCTGTTAACTCACAATAAATGTGTTAGAGTTTGTTGTCATTAATAGATTTTTCATCATTTTTTTGATAATATATTGTCAACTGGCTTTTGGAATAATTAAATACCCTCTTCGAGGTGTCATTCTTTTGTACGCAAGGCAATACAGGGTGAGTTTTTTTTGATTATCAGTATGGAGATCTCGGAAACTAGCGGAGATAGAGCAATGGTTAAATTGGGAAAGATTTGCAGTTTTACGGCCCAATTTAATGACATTTTAAGATTTTTGTAAAAAGTCATGGCTTACTAGATATTTTGAAAAAACGAAATTCCGTCGATTAATCAAATCCCTCTAGCTGCTTTGTTTTTGATTTTATAAAAAAGTGTAAATATCAAAATTTAAGGGAATTGTATCCCGAACATGATTTCGAGATATGACACAAATTTATTTTTTTTGAATGGAAACCATAGTTGCCTATGAACTCAAAAAATCGGACATTTTTAGACCTTTTCAACGATATAATACCGATATAGTTATTTATAAAAATAACGGAGTTATGGATGCTTTTCTCTCTTATTTTCACTTTTAACGTAGTTAGCCATGAAATAGATTGATTTATTAATAACTATTCTATTTTTTTATTAGGTATATCAGATATAACGAAAAAACTAAATAAGTAGGTACTTACTAATAACTAAAGAAATTAAAGTACATAATAATGGTTACAATTTATGTTCGAAAAGTCCACCATTGTTAATTAGACAAAAATTGCATCTTTTTAAATTGACATTACCGCTTTCCTCACAGACCGCATGTCAATTTCTTCAATTGCTTGTAATACCGCCTCCCTTAGGTCACCAACTGTCTCATACTTTCTTTTGTATACTTTTTAGCGCACCCCATAAATAGAAGTCTATAACTGCCAAATTGGGAGACCGGGGTGGCCATTCGCGTGGGCCATTTCGTCCTATCCAAGAGTTTGGATAGATATTATCTAAGTGTTGTGTTACTAATAATGAGTTATGAGCAGGTGCTCCATCATGTTGGAACCACTCAATTTCTAAACGAGTTCTCAAATTCAAATCATGCAACATGTCTTGAAAACTGTATTGCAAGAAATGCAAGTAGCGCTCCCCAGTAAGTGATTCGTCATAGATGAAAGGCCCCAGAAAAGTAGACCCTATGATACCACACCAAACATTAAAACCAAATTTTATCTGGGGTCGTCTTTGTTCTACATGGAAAAGGTTTTATTTAGCCCAGATATGCTCATTGTGTCTATTGAATATACTGCAGTTAGTAAATCTAGTTTCATCTGACCATAACACCTTTAACGGAAACTGTGGGTTGTCAAGGCACATCTCTCTAAACCATGTACATAACAAAATACGTCGATGTTCGTCACCAGCATGCAAAGTTTGAGAAACTGAAAGTTTGTACGGGTGGAACTTGTGCGCTTTCAGTACCTTAACTACAGTTCGTTGAAATGTGCCAGCTTCTGCCGCAATCTCACTAGTTGATGTAGATGGATTTTGATTTACCATTGCCAAAACATTTATTTGTGCTGCTTCGTTAATTTGATTACGTTCCTTTGGTGGTTTAATAAAACATCCATAACTGCATAAACTATCGTAAAGCCTCTTAAATGTACATAGAGCAGGTTGACGACGATTAAAATATCTATTAAAGTATTTCTCAGCTGCACGAACTGAATTTTTATGGCATATGATATGAAATTCCACCATATTCAGTTTTTCTTCGTTAGAATACTCCATTTTATCACGAAAACTTGTCAATATTGACTGTCAGTTCAGCACTACCAATGGAATTACTCTCTAATGAGGAAACGTCAAAGTGAAAACAATCTTTTTCATGGCTACCTAGGTTAAAAGTGAAAATAAGAGAGAAAGGCATCCATAACTCCGTTATTTTTATGAATAACTATATCGAGTATTATATCGTTGAAAAGCTCTAAAAATTTCCGATTTTTTGAGGTCATATCCAACTATGGTTTCCATTCAAAAAAAAAAAAATTGTGTCATATCTCGAAACCGAGAGATGTCACGCAAACGAGGACATGACAATCATATTCGGGATACAATACCCTTCAATTTTAATATTTACACTTTATTATAAAATCAAAAACAAAGGAGCTAAAGGGATTTGTCTAAATCGACAGAATTTTGTTTTTTCAAAATATCTAGTAAGCCATGACTTTTTACAAAAATCCGAAAGTGTCATTAAAATGGGCCAGTAAAAACCCGGCCCGCTAGTTTCCGAGATCCCCATACTGATCATAAAAAAAACTCACCATGTATACATAATATATATTGTTTCTGGTTAGGGAACCTTTACCAGTTACGCTTCCCACAATTGAATGTCCTCTCGAACACTTCTTTATGTATTTGAGACATTTTGTTAAATTTGAAGACGCGAGATGTAAAAACCGACATCTAGGATTTTCGGGGACAGCAATTACATGGAACACCTCCAGATTCGGAACCTCTATGTTCTAGTGTCCCCGTAAATCCTAGATGTCGGTCTTTACATCTCGCGTCTTCAAATTCAAACGAAATGTATCAAATCATAAAGAAGTTTTCGAGAGGGCATTCAATTGTGGGAAGCGCAACTGATGAAGGTTCCCTAACCAGAAACAATAAATATTGTATATATTGTCTTGCGTATAAAAAAACGACAATTCGAAGAGAGTATTCAATATCTCTGACAGGTGAAGTTAACCTGAAAATTTCATCGTGACATTCTAACCTAGAAATTACGGGTAACAGCAGGCAAACGGCTCCAGATTCGGAACCCCTATGCGCTACTTTCCCCTAAAATCCTAAATGTCGGTCTTTACATCTCGGGTCTTCAAAATTTAGAACAATTGTCGATTACCATTTGTGCGAAATTATTTGTTTCAATATAAAACTTTTTTTTGTAATGTAATGGAACTGTTGCGTGTATAAAACAAAAATGAATCACAAACTCTTATTAATATGGAAGACATAAGCACTTGTTTTTATCAGCTTGTTGATTTGAATAAGTTTATAAATATTAACGTTGATGAAGAAAGTTTTATTTCAAAGGTAATTTTTTTTGGTTGAACACATATTTTACAGAAAAAAATTCTTCAGAGAAACAGAATCGTTTTAAAAATGTCAACTCCCTGAAGACATTAAGACTGTGCTTAAAATGATGGACTTTTAATTCAAAATGTTGAAGTTAGTAAGTTTTCTCATTATTTTCGGTGATTGTTACCTGTGAAAACAACTTCTATTTAGGCCTACCATCATTCATTCATTCCTTCCTTTATGCTAAGCTATTATATAACTAATGAACTTCTACTGAGGGCTGTGAATCATTTGTGAGTATAACATTATTATATATTATACAGGGGATAAATTTCGTTTGGATAATACGGATCTTCTTTAGCCGGTAGTATTTAGCTTTCCACATATTATAATTAAGAAAGGTATCTCACGAAAGTTAATAGCAACATATTTAGCTGAACAACTTAAAATTTAAGTTTTAGTCAATTGTTGCAAATAATAAACAAATAGCAGTTTCTCCTAAAAATTAAATACCAAAACTGTATGCCTGCGTGAAGTTATTGTTGAGTTCTTGTTTCTAGGCTATACAGGACGCCGTAAAGGGAATGTCTGAAATCCCTGTACGGCATATTTAAATCTAAATTTGAAATAATATGTACGGCGTCATATTTAAAAAAATATGTTAGGTTGACCCTGTGTATTGGAGTATCATCAGATCACCAATAAGTCAAAACAACTTTGCATTGTCATCCGATTTACACACGCATGCTCAATCGGTAACCGGAAAGTGGATCAAATTGAAACTAAATAAAAGCTTGTAATAATAAAAAGATTAGGCTAAAATATGGAAAAAATCATCTTGAAATTACTACATCACTCAAGTCACTCAAGAATATTGTAAGATCTGACCTATTAAACTTGTTATTCAAGGAGTTATTTAAGTGACACTCGAAAACCTAAATATTGAAAAGTTTTAACAATTGTAGCTTAGAATTTTCATGAAGGATATTCAATTTAATTGTTTAAAAGCAAATGAAGATTTCAATATGAAAAGGCTACGTTTTCCGTCCCAATCCTTTCAAAGGAAATTTTTCTCCCTATGCACTTTCTATGAATTGTAGATAGCATTCTTTGGAACGTGCTTTGTGTTACAGAAATAGTTGTTCGAAGAACTTTAGATTTATTCTGCAATTATCTGTCGGCGAGTAATATGAACAAAAGGACTGGCTTTTTTATTGAATGCCGACACGTCGAGCATGAGTAATATCGAATTCGAATGTAGATAAAAAATGCAACACGCATTTCAATATCATAAAAGGTAGTCACAACTGGCTAATAATCAATTGCTTATCATACATTAAGCTACCAGATTTCCTAATAAATATACAGTGATGGGCAAATGTGTGGAACCAAGTAAATATCTCTGGAATTATTAGAGATATCAAAATGAAATTTGGAAGGTGGATACTGCAGTAGATTGCCTATTTGTTTCCAATTTTTTTTACAATTTTGAACTTCCTGTTTTACCGAAAGTAATGTCGATTTTAAAATTTGCAATGAACCAACCTGTCTAGTATTTTAGTTTCTGATGAAACATTTTATTGCGTATACAGAAATATCGGGTTTGATATTGTTTACTTCAATACCTACCGAGATTAACAGAAAAGTAACTAAGGAAAGGAAAAATTCGATGGTAGCTAAACTCGGTTCAGATTTCATTTACGCCCCATATAAACAAACCGCTCGGTAAGGATTCGTATTTCTATTGGCCAATCGGTGGCATTTTACCGTCACATCCAACAGCACTGCTTGTTCCATAGTCAAATACACGTGTGTTTGTTTAAATCAGGCGCAAATTAAATCTGAATCAAGTTTAGTAGTCCATGAAATTCATTGCAGAAGTGACAGTACTTGTCAAAATAAGTTATTAGTTTTTTTATTTGAACGTAAAAAGATTGTATTGTTTTAAATTGTCGTAAAATGGCCGAATTAAGTCAAAGAGAAAGAATAGAAATATTAATGATGATTGGGTATGGGGAGAGGAAAAGGACGCATCAATAACTTTGTGGCCTTTTTAACTTTGTTCATCCGAATACACAAATATCCCGTTCAGTAGTGACGAAAACTTTGCGACGGTACCACACAAGTGAAACAGTTAGCAATTTACCAAAAAGTGGACGATTACTTAAAAACAACAAACACTTGTTTAAATTTTCACTTTTTATTTCTTTAAATTTGACATATGTTTCACCAAGTCTGGCTTCATCAGAAATTGGAAATACAATGAATGCTAAATTTATATTTCATACAAAGGAACTACAGGTAAGGTAATAAAAAGGTTTTAATTCTGGGGAATTTCGGAAGAAGTGGGCTGGATATAGGTCAGTTAAATTATACATTTATGAAATTGTTTACAATAGATGTTAATAATATAAAGTAATATTATTTAAAGATGGATTTTAAGATTAAGTAATGGAGATGAATTGGTATCAGTTTGGTCGTTTAATAGATTAGGAGAATTTTTGTTTTTATTAATTTTTAGTGATTCAAGCAGATATAATTTTTTACTTTCGTTTTCTAAATGTGAAATTTCAAGTGTATTCTGAGGTACATGGTTTTCTTTCAATAAGTGCTCCGCAAAAGTGGATTTGTTTTGTTGTTGATTTGTTGTTGTATTTCCAATTTCTGATGAAGCCAGACTTGGCGAAAAATATGTCAAATTTAAAGAAATAAAAAGTGAAAATTTAAACAAGTGTTTGTTGTTTTTAAGTAATCTAAAAAATGAATTTTCATCAAGTGAAGACTGAAACAATCATCAAAAAGTGGACGGTTAAAAAGTGCAAGTAATAAAGGTGTAGCTCAAAATGTTGCTATATCTTTGGAAAAAATCGTCATGGAATTAGCCGTAGTTTAGTAGGAAGGACATTAAGGAGAAAAATCTCATCCATACAAAATTCGCCTCGTTCAACAACTCTCCGATAACGATTTCGACAGACGTTTGCAATTTTGTGAAACGATAATGGATATTTGTAACCGTGATAATAATTTTATAAGAAATGTGGTCTTTTCAGACGAGGCTACATTTTGTTTAAATGGTACGGTTAATAGACATAACTGCTGCTACTGGTCGCAAAGTAATCCCAATTGGGTACAAGAGGCTCATACACAACATCCCCTAAAATTGAACGTTTGGGCCGGCATTTATAACAACAGAATCGTGGGACCCTTCTTCCTACAAGAAACTTTAAACGGAGATAGGTATTTACAGCTCTTGGAGATACAAGTTAGTCCGGCATTGGAGGTAAATGGACAATTACCAAATAATATCTGGTTTCAGCAGGATGGAGCACCACCCCATTACGCTCGCATTGTTCGAGATCATTTAGATAGGACATTTCATCACAGATGGATTGGAAGAAGGGTTACTTATGAATGGCCTGCACGAAGTCCCGACCTTAATCCAGTAGAGTATTTTCTGTGGGGTTACTTAAAGTCTAAGGTTTATGTGGATAGACCAAATAACTTGCAAGAATTAGCTGCAAGAATAACTCAAGACATCCAGAGAATTACACCAGAAGTAATAGCTAATGTTACTAGAGGATTTAAAAACCGACTTGCTTATTGTCAAGAAGTAAACGGTGCTCAGTTTGAACATCTAATACATTAAGTTTAGTTAAGTTTCAATGTTTTGAAAATCATTTAGATTTAGTTAATAATTTTGATTATGTATTTATTTAATTGAGATTAGATTTTTCCTTTCCTTAATTACTTCTCTGTTATTATCTCGGTAGGTATTGAAGTAAACAATATCAAACCCGATATTTTTGTATTCGCAATAAAATGTTTCGTCAGAAACTAAAATACTATACAGGGTGTTTCATTGCAAATATTAAAATCGACATTATTTCCGGTAAAACAGGAAGTTCAAAATTGTAAAAAAGAATGGAAACAAATAGGCAATCAACTGCAGTATCCACCTTCCAAATTTCATTTTGATATATCTAATAATTCCAGGGATATTTGCTTGGTTCCACACATTTGCCCATCAATGTATATCCGACAATAGACAAAATGGGCAGCTAAATAATAATTTTCGCCAAATAACAACCGACCATTAACACCGTGACCTCATCATCATGTAGAGCAGATGATTATCCTATATCTTTTGAGATATCAGTTATTGCAAATACCAGAGGTCATCAAAGCTTGCTGAGGGTCGGCGCAATAGTTTAAGGTTCCACCATAACCCATACGTGTTCGATGGGAGACAAATCAGGTGATCTTGACGGCTCCTGCAGAATCTCTATGAGAAAATCATATATGAAAGCTATTCTGTTACTACAGTATGGGATCTACGTGATCCACTGGAAAGATTTCATTTGGTATCGTTTGAGGTTTGAAGTTTTGGGAAGTTTCTTCCTGGCTGGGTGCAAAGCAAATACTGACGGCCTGCGTCTGGTTGTTATAAGGTCCTCTAAGAGAACCTTTAGCGTCGTGTATACATTTTGGACATAGAGTTAATTCGTTGGAGGGGTAAGGTTTATCCAGGTGTCAGAAGCTTTAATGCTGTGGGTTTAGAAAATGCGGTAACACAGCCATGACCAGAATCAAAGACAACCATTTGTGTTGGACCAGCTGCTTTCTGTGATGACTCTCTGACTTGACAGATACTGTGAGAATTTTGAATGCAATGAATTCCAAAAGCACAACTTTCTTTTCCTAATCTGATATCGCTTTTATGTGAGATCAATCTACTTTTTAGAGTTCTTGTGGTCTGTCCAATACTTGTTGCATCACAATTAATACAATCTATTTTATATACAATAATAGATTTCAATTCATTTGATATCTTATTTTTTGTTCTGCTAAATAGAAGACTTACTGTTTTGATTGATTTGTAACTTATTAAAATACTAGATTCGTTTTTTTTAAATTTTACTGATTTTGGTTGATAGAGCTTTAATATATGGGATAGAAATATAATAAAGACTGAGGTTGTTATTGCAATTGTTAGTGGATGTGTTTCTTAGAATTTTTTAATAATAAAAGTTGGGTGACTAATTTTGTAAATTCTATGTTTCATAGTTTTAAATAAGTTATATTTGATTTTCATGGTTTGATGAGAAGAATAATTTATATATCTACCAGAACTTATTGGTTTGATGTACCAGTCCAATTTAATTATATAGTTACTGTCTCGAATAATTTTGTCTAGGGATGAAATACTCGATTCATCATCCTCTGCTTTTAATGTAATGGATATGGTTATTATAGTTGTTTTTAATAATGGTATATTGAAAGACAGTATTGTATTAACCAATTCAGCCGTTACTCATACAATTTGTATTATATATATATATATATATATATATATATATATATATATATATATATCAATTTTTATCAAAAGTCTATGTTATCGCTATCATAGTTCAATAAAGATCATTATTATTAATATGTTGACTGCCTTACGGATATACGTATTATTCCCTGTAACCAAGAAATATTTTTTGACATATTAGAAGTTTTAATACTCGTTACGAGGAACATAAACTTATAACCCAGACGCGGCCAGTTGCGAAGTAGAAAAGTTTAATAGAAACTTAACCATACAATATGTTATAATGGAAATAAAACTCCAAAAACTATTCATCAACTTTTTCAAAGACCGTTAAAGCAATATGTTGTTAGACTTCGATGGAAATGCACTTTGAAAAGATTGGAAAACTCTCGTTAAAGGACTGGTATATTAGTTTTTGAGGATAAATTTTTCCGGAAATTTTGAAGTTCTGTCAAGATTTCAGTAGTACCGTATTAAATATAGTTGGTTTAGTGTTTCCTAGTTGGATCACGTGTAAAATGGAGAATTTGAAGTCTGCTGTGAAAGTAATACAACATTAAAAATTAATTAATCTGCCCTGCTTTCTGTTATTATATATTTTAATATTTCTATAACTCTTGGTTGTAGAATATCTTTTGATTTTTGAGGCTAAAGTTTTTTGTTCAGGCAAATATTTATGTTTCACACCCACATGTTAAATCTATCAAAAAATTTGTTTAAATTCTTTTCTCATAGTTATTTTTCACTCCAAAAGAAGTTATTGGGCTACATTTTTGTATGAATAAAAAACAATCAATCTTGATTCTTGAGTTGTTTCTTCAATTTGTTCAGTGAAAGTACCTCCGAATAGTTTTGCAATTTTAATGTTCATTTAATCGAACATCTAATGCTTAGCAGTTTGTCCAATATAACAATTAATTCTTTTGAAATATACTGATATCTCTATTCGTGTAAGTACATTGAGGGAAACTTCATTTGTCATTATACCAAAGAAATAAAATTATTATTCGGTATAGATTCAGGTGTGAACTGTAGGAATGTACAACAGTATCCATTACCGGCCATAATAAAAGTGATTATGCCGAAGTTATAACTAGATTTCGAGTTACACGGGCACAAAACTGTGCATTTCCAGTTAAAAGTTTTCGAGAATTCGTTTACATCCTAGAAATTAGCAGCATGGCCGCCTAGCTCGTTTAATTTTAATTAGACTTGTAACACAAATCTTTCATTATCTTCACCTTGAAAGTTTATGATACATTATTCCTGTTTCGAGCAATAACGTAGTTAAAATGGTGATTGTGCAAGTTGTCTTCATCGATTTTTGCTAATAATATGAGACCGTAGCCTCGTAACGTAAAAGTGTTTCCGAACCTAATACAGGGTTTTACAAAATAGTGAATTTTAAATAAAAACTTAAATTAAAGTAAAAAATATAGTTAATTATTCAACATTTCAGTTATTATTTTGAGACTACTAGGCCTAAGATTTCGAATAACTATGTCTTTGTACTTATGGCCACATAGAGAAGTAATTCTTATACAAATCACCCAATCCAACGAATTATTAAAATATTTAATTCTTTAACAAAAAAAAAACAAATAAACTTATGGTAAAACAATTTGGGGAAAATTCAGATAACTTTTCATTTTTACATGTTTATATTTCTAAGCCTACCTTAGAAATATATTTGTAACATAAAATAATTACAGACTTCCATTTTTGAGATTTTTTAAAATAATTGTAATCATATTTGCACTATATATGATTGGAACGGTAAGTAATTCAAAAACAATGAGAATTGACTGAAAAAAAGCGATATGATAATAAATGGAAAACAAATATGTACTACAAAATGTGTTTTCTTTGAAGACCATTTTCACCAAAAATTATATCAATAAATAGAGACAGTATATAAATACCGGTTTGACAATCCCATCTCCCTGCTAATTTAATGCTATAGAAGCAGCGAAAAACTATTTTAATGAAAAAGTAAAAGTCCGCAAATATCAGCTCACTGCGTCATTATTAATTCACTAAGTAGTCGGAGATAAAGTTTTCTTTTGGCTTGTTTTCCCATTGAGGTTTTAGAAGTTTCCTTATTTGAAAATACTAACTTTGCCGATGCCAGCGCTACATTTCCTAGTGAAAATTTATTCCAAGAGTTATATCAAAACTGACTTATATAGTTTTGTACATTTAATACATATTCTAAAATGAAAATAAAAAGCTTAAGCTAACTAACCTTACTTTGAAGTGTATGATCAAGACTGTAAGTTTATTAATTTTTATTTATTTATTCGCTACACTTTCGAACGCTTTTGAATAAGTTCAAACAAAATTTCTAGACTAACAAGTACTTTTAACATGTAGTTCCTCAAGAACTAAGTTAAAACGGTCATTAGTCGAAACTTTTAATTTAAACCAGATTTTTTACACAATCACGGATTCAAAAGGGATTATATACTCCTGTAGATATAATATAGGTATTAAGGGCCCCTCTGCGATAAAGTCTTTATTTTCTTTGAATATTGATCACTCCTCGTAGCTTTTGAAGTTTGAAGAAATGCCGCAAACTCCCACTTCGTGAGACTGCAATGGATTTATGAACGTTGTACGTTGAAATCTATATTTTAAAAACACATTCTGAGCTAGTTTTATTAGAGTAACATTTCTCGATCTCTCCACAATGTCTACTGGGAAATCTGCAAAAGTTTTGCAGGGCTTTTATTCAGGTGCAGGATTGCAGAAAACTAACACCCCCCACATTTCTCGCATTAGGTCGAGCCTGGAAAAATGTGTCTGGAATTGATGTACTGGAACGCTGGAAATGTTTTGATGCCAAATTCATGTATGCTGACTAACGTTAATTTCCTTTATAATTCTTTTTACAGTGGAATGTTCATAACTGACACAGAGAGCAAATAATATTTCATAATTTATTCGTGATGTTGTTTATCGTACATGCTGCAAATGTAGAAGAAACACAGATCCACATTTTTAACGTTCAGCTGAACATTTTTTAAGAACAATTAATAATAACAATGGCTGTTAGTTTAGAGATTTAATATGATCTACAACAAATTTTGTAGATACGTTACATTGCATCAGTGAGCTTTCAACTCGTCAAAAATGACAACTTTAATTTGAATGATCACATTGGTAATTTGAAACATTTTTCAGGCAATATGTATATTTTAGACGGTAGTCATAATTGATAAAAATGAACCTATAGAATTACTGATGATAGTTTCTGTCTTTACTTGGTGAAAATTCTGTTTAATTATATTAAAATAAACACACTTATCTATGTAATTTTCATTTGAATTTATTTGCTATTGACAATATTGTTTCATCAGTTTACTGGCTTCTTTGGAATACAATGTAGAAGTAAATGCTAAATGTCTATAACTGTTACAAAGAAATATAGGAATGCAATTACAGAGCTATTATTAAGAGGATTATTGAACCAGGTAGGAGGAAATTGTCACTATTAAGTAAGAACAAATATTGGAATTGAGAGGTTTAAATTGAATAATTATGGCTCTAGTGAGTTTATATAATTCTATTGAAAAGATTAAGTTATGGTGATGAATTGGTTTAGGTTTGATCAATTAGGAGGTATGGTGAGTTTTTGTTTTTGTTAATTTCTAATGACTCTAAAAGATATAATTTTTTACTTTTTTGTTGTAAATGTAATACCTACTTCGAATGTATTCTGAAGCACATTATTTTCATTCAATAAATGGTCGGCAAAGGTTGACTTGTTATAATTGTGGCACTCAAAAGCTTTGGTATGTTCATCCCATCTTGTCTTGAATGCTCTTCCCGTATGACCGAGGTAGAAACTAGGGCAACTACCACATATCAACTTATAGACACCCGAGTTCTTATTGTTGTTAATTTAATCTTTATTGTTTCTTATATATTATCCGTTTTAAAAGCTGTATAAATGTGCCTATTTAATCAAAATTGGGCTATTTCTGAGAGGGAGAACCGATAAATATGATACTTTGATATAATTTAAAACCTTTGTTTAATAGTGTTTTTTCGTTATCATCAAATGAAAGGGAGCTTAAATTAACAAATCTGTTAAAAAATTGAAGATTTGGATGAATTCCATTTAAACCACTCAATTCCAATATTTGTTCTTTCTTAATGGTGATAATTTCCTCCTACCTGCTTCAATAATCCTCTCAATAGCTTTGTAATTGCTTGCCTATATTTCTTTGTAATAGTTCTTGACATTTAGCACTTTGTATTCTGAAGAAGCCAGTAACCTTGTGAAACAATATTGTCAATAACAAATAAATTCAAGTGAAAATTACATAAATTTGTTTATTTCAGTATTAAATTATATAATTACATTTTCAAAAAGAAACACCATTGTCATGTACTGTGACATTGAAAAAATTTAAGTAAGTTGTAAGCACAATATTTGTTTACTAAACTCCATTTTTTTGATTTCATATGTACTTTGACTAATTTTTACAGATAATACGTGTGGACAACAAAATATCAAATCAAAGTAGACGAATGAATGCACATCACTTCGTTTATTGTCAAAAGTGGTAGGCTTTCCCTTTTATTTTGGTATCAGGTCAAAGGAAAATAAACAATTAAATATTTTGAAACAAGATGGTAAATGTCATTTGTTAATATTTGGAAACGTAAGTTTCAAAATTTCGCAAGAACCCAGTAGTAAAGGCCATGTTTTGAATTTCAAATGAAGTTCAAAGTTACAAATTGGAACATTTAAAGCATTAATCCTACTGACTGAGCCTACTATAAATACAATTTTAAAAATTTAACAGCCAACTGTGTTTTTACGTATTTAGATTTTGTTATTTTGTTTCATGTTTCAAACGAATCAAAAATGTTATCTGCTTACACAACTCAATACGTTGGGTGGGTTATCTCTAATGTTAAAACAAGAATTCATTTAAAAAAATCTTTTGGTTAATTTTGAGCCAAGTAAGAGTGTAATAATCCGTCAAAAAATTTATATGTAGCGTATGTATGGAACGTCACAGTTTATATTGATGCTGTTTTGAGTTTAAAAGGAATTCAACATATCCTATCACTGAAGCTTAACAACAGACGACAGAAAAGTCTGCATGATTTGCAAAAAATCACATCAAAGGAAGAGCTTCATATCAATTCAAGCTTATATGATCTGTAACATTCCATATTCTCAGTAGATTTACCTTTTTCAAATTTGCAATTTCTCGACGATGTTTTGCGTTCTTTCTGAAAAGATACACATTTGATCAAATAAATAATAACTACAAAGCATACACAGGTTTTTTTTACAGTTGACCTATTTGATCCCAGATATTATTGCTGTTATATTTATTCGACTATCGACAGAGTAATTTCATGGCAACTTTCATTATTGCTAGAAGAAGCATGTCACGTAACACATCAAAATGAAATTTGGTGCGTCGTATATTTATAGACGAAGATTGAGGTTCGCATACTGCTTTAATTTACATCTGAATACACGTGGCAGGACTGAAACAATTTAATACATTTTAATAATAGTGTGTTTTACAAAAGTTTCCCGGTAGTTATTCTCGTCATATCGACTGAATAACATCTGCCTATCCGCAGGTCTTTTCTCAGTGCTCTCAGAGGTGCATGCTCTCGCTTCTGGTTATTTGACAAGTAACGTTTACGGTAAAGTATATTGATTCTCTAAACACTCTTTATTTCAGGTATTTCATATTTGACAGTAGTCTCATATTCCCTAATATGTGGGGCCTATCTCGCTTCAATCCCTTTGTTGGTTTGTCCTACATATATTTTCTAGTACTTTGTAAATTGAATTGCAGGCATTTCTAAGTATAGTTAGGTAGCTTTTCTTATTAGTGCCTCTTATTTCTTGTCTCTTATTCTTGCTTTTTTAATTTTAGAGCACTTCTTATGTTTCAAGAACGAGCATCAATGGCTAACCTTTGCGGATGACGTAACTATAATTGCAAAAAAAATAAGAACAATTTAATAAGAGTGATAGGAAGAATAGAGACGGAGGCGAAGAAGGTTTAGAAATAATTCCTATATCATATATGGTAATGGGAGCGTTGAAGAGTAACACAGAGTCAGCATTAAGGGTAGAAATAGGAAATGGACAAACATATAGATTCAAGAGGATAAGGAATTTTACATATTTGGGGATCAAAGTCGAAGAAAATGGAAGAGAGGAGGCGGAGATTAAAACAGGGATTGCAAAGGGGAGAAGGAAGTATGGAATGCTGAGGGTTTTCATGAAATCCAAATGTAATTCACGCCCTAGGCCTTCAGGGCCTGTTGCGCGATATACATAATATTATGTTTCTAACTGTAAAATTTGTTGACTGTTAGTTTCCTGTTGTTATCCTGGTCATTTAGCCGATTGTCTGGTGGCCAAAGTTTAACGAAGGCTTGATCGTGAGTTAGATGGTGATAAGAACTATTATGGGGAAGTTTCTGTAAACTTTACGACCAAACGTCGTCTTATTTCTTCTTTATTTGGCTGTTAAGTATTGACAACTGATTATTGTCAGCTACCCTCATCCTGCAGTTATCCATTAAAGTTTTGAGGTACTGATCCCTATGAGGCGAAATCACCAAGGTATTTATACGAGTATTTCGTAATCATGTTCTCCTTTTTCTACTGTGATCTGTTATGTTGCGTCTCTTTGTTATTCTGATGTTCACTTCAGCTAATGAAAATACTTGTTCCTTCCATTATATTGTGCTTTCATAGGCTTCTCATAATAATTTTCACTTTGATGAATTCTGCATTCTTTTTTTTTACTGTAGTCAGTTCTTTGTTGCGTTCCTCTTATTTCCTAAACTAATTCGTGTTATCTCAGTCATGTCTTTATTGTAAGAGCTATTTTTTTACAAATTTCTTACACCTACTCCATGTTTTCATATTTGTTCCCTAGATTATTTTGTGTTATATGTTTCCCTGAGCTGTTACATTATTTTGCCTACGCTATTCCTTAAGATACTCTTTCCCTCTATAGTTGCGCCCTTCTGGGTCTTTGGTCCTGTATGATTCTTCTTGCGTCCTCATCTGTACTTGGTGCCGGTTCCTCTTCTTCTTCGGTCCTCAATCCTCTGAATCCCTCCCCGTTGGTTATGGTCTCGGGCTTGGTGGTTGGCTGATCTGTCCATCTGGCTGCTGTTATCGTCACTGGGTTGGTCCGATGTAGGATAAATTCGTCCTTTACGTTTCCTTGACCTCTTCTTGTCGGGTGATTTGTTGACTCCCAGTTCTTGTTATCTTTTTCTCCTTCTAGGTTATCTAGGACTTTCGTTTCGAGCCTCGTATCGTAAACATCATTAGAAATTCGACATACCACCCAAGACAAGCGGTAAAGCTGCAAAGAAAGCCGGAAAAGCTCAAAAGAACATTTCAAAGGCTGACAAAAAGAAGAAGCGCAGGAGGAAGGAAAGCTATGCCATTTCCATTTACAAAGTATTGAAACAAGTTCATCCCGATACCGGTATTTCCAGCAAGGCCATGAGCATCATGAACAGTTTCGTCAACGACATTTTCGAACGTATTGCTGCTGCAGTTTCCATACTGGCACACTACAATAAACGTTCCACTATTACAAGCAGGGAAATTCAAACTGCTCTTCGCCTATTGTTGCCCGGTGAACTCGCCAAGCACGCCGTCAGCGAAGGAACTAAAGCTGTTACCAAATATACCAGCTCCAAATAAATCAGACAATTTTCGCATTAATAATATACTTGATAAAATAGTCCTAGTAGTGCCTTATATTATTTGGAATTTTGGTTGAGCTATTTACGCACTTATTGAGCATGCTTCTGGAGAGTTTGAAACTTTCCAGCGCTTAAATTGTTAATGGCGCTGATCTGACTATCTAGACAAAGTCCTCAGTTTTACTTTACCGAAGAGCTGCTATTTTATAGTTTTTTTTATTTTGTCTCCAGTATCATTTTATTTTGTGACAAGAATCATGCGAAATTAGTTATCTGTAATTTAGTTGAAAACGTTTTGTTTTTAAATCAAACTGTTAAAAGTTTTACAAACAATGCCAAGTTCGCACTCTCTCCGTTTAATTTCTATCTGGTGCTAATTTTAAAAACTTATTTTAAATATAGATTTGGAAGGCTTTTATACCGACTTGTTCTCATTTTCATTTAACCATTTGCTATTTTTTTGTCGACAACGAACGTCGAAATGTCCACACACGAAGGGCATCACCAGTCCAGTCCGTCCTAACTGCGTTTCGTCCATTTCAGTTGAGTTAATATTTGATTGAAATATCTCAGAAATTCAGCGCCCAGTGCAGACGGCAGTGGCCATAAACTGTATAATTCTCCTGTCACGTCAAGTAAGACAGATCATCTGCGCTAAGCATCTAGCTTTGTTTCCCTAAACAATTATTTATGTGTATATTACCAACTTAATAATCCCCAGTAGACAGATTAAAATTTCCCCTACGCCCAGATAGGCAGAATACATTTTCCTTTATCGACGTCAAGGGCTTTTTTAAAAAAGGTACATAATATAACCATTTTCGTTTATTGCAAATGACAAGGGCGTTTTAATATTAGATCAAATTATTTTAACGAAAGTACGTCGCAGCAAATTTATATTCCCGAAATGTACAATTTATTCGTTTGAATAATAAGAAATTAAATTCTGCTCGTATAATGTATTTTGAACCGCAAAACACCAACTCGTTTACCAATAATTAATGTCCCCTCAGAACTTATCGCAAATATATCATCCCTAAATTACATTTCTTTCTTTGCAGAACAAAATGATCCATGTCGGGACAAGTTGTGTGGCTTCGGTGCCCGGTGTGTGGTCAATCCTGACGGCCACAACGCCAGTTGCGTGTGTCCAGACAAGTGCTCCAACAACGACGGCAGCGATGGAAGCTCTCAGACACTTTGCGGTTCTGATGGCAACGACTATAAGAATCAGTGTGACATGAATCGAGCTTCCTGTAATTCCAACACTAATATCACGGTGGTGTTTAAAGGAAAGTGCGGTAAGTGATCTCAACTAGCAAACACGAAAAGTTTGTCAATTAACTAGGAATTTGGAATTTTATTTAATCGTCGCAAAAGAATAGGCTACTGTTATATTATATCGGTTATATAGAAAACTAAAACTAATTTATAAGCAAAAGGCTAACAAGGCAACAAATTTATGAATATGGGAGATATATTTAATGCTTTTAATGAACATTTCGAAAAAATAGAGTTTTCAGTTCCCATATATGAAGAGATTAAACTTTGTGACTTTGCAAAATGGTTCTTTTACTTAACGCCTTCTACACCCGACAAAATTAAATATTTAATTTAGTAAACACTGTTAAAAAGCAGCTGGAATAGATGAAATTAATACTACTGTTTTGAGATCTTTAATGGAAGAAATTTGTGTTTCACTTTCTTATCTAATTAATAAGTCTTTTAAAACAGGAAAATATCCCAAACAATTTAAAAAATCTATATCTATACCAGTTTACAAAAATAAAGGTTCAGTAATCAATATTGCAATTTATCGAATCATATGTGTTCAAAGTCAGCGAGCTAAAGTTTTTGAAGCGGCTTACAACATTAGACTAAACACTTTTTTCGAAAATAGTAATTTACTAATACCCTGCCAACACGGCTTTCGTGAAAATAAATCCACCCATACAGCTTTATTGGAGCAATGCAATTTTATATATGACTCATTGAACAATAAAATATTAAATACAACTTGCTTTTTTGATTTATCACCTGCATTTGACTCCATAGATCATTATTTGTTATTATATAAACTTAACAGAATAGATGTCCGAGGCTCAGCAAATGAATGGATTCAATCATACTTAAAAAATCGTGAACAAGCTGTTCAAGTTGGCGACACTAGATCCAAGACAGTCCATACGAGAGTCCCACAAAGCTTAATATTGGGCCTTATTATATTTCTTTGTTTATTACTGATATTTCATTATCATATCCAACATCTAATCAGAAAATTCTCTATGCTGATGACAGAAATTTTGGAATATTTGGAAAAAGTGATTCTGAACTTTTTTTCATTGCGTTATATTCATTATCTATTTACCTATTAATAATGAATATTAAGAAGCAAGTATCACTCAAGATCAAGTAGCAGCAATGATCTACATCAGTCATTCTCTAGGCTCTCAGTAGGGCAAAATTCCCATATCTATAGGGGGAACATAAGTCATAATAAATACACGCGAATTAGGGGAATGACAAAAATGTAGTGAAGTTTGGAACTCTATACATACCTACCCACAAAAGCATACTACTCATATGAGGAAGTTTTGAAAGATGCTGAGTGAAGCGGGTGATGATTATTTGACAAGACAAATAAACCTTCTTACCTATCTTCCTTGTTACTAATAGCATTCAATTCTAATAGACCTCGGTCTCTTTCTGGTTTCTTAGTTATTCACTATAATCTGACCCCATTGCCTGGAATATACGCAATAATACAAATAAAATATAATTTGTAATTTTCTGTTAATCTAATTATTTGATAAACATGTTTTTAAAAGACCACCTGTTCAAAAGCTTCAAACAATCAACAACCACACACTGAAATACATAAATGTAATTATTTCCCGAATTGTTTGTTTGGGAAAAAAGACACTTATCAAGACAGGAGAGTTTGCCGGCCAATTTTTATGTCTTCCTTATACTATTGCATACCATAACCGTACCATCAGCAAAAGTTACAATATCATTGGATGGAATAAGATTTAATAGTTCATTAATGTAAATTAAGAATAATAACGGACCAAGCATACCATTAATATGAAAGTAATGTTTCCTTTCTTTCCAACGACACATGATAAAGTCCGGTGGCAAACCCTGTATACGGTATTTTTCTAGTTCCTGCTGTAAAATGCATTGATTAACTGTATCAAATGCATTTGGGGGTCTCAAAAATACAGCAATAATAGGTAAACCCTTGAATTTTTCCACAAATAAAGTCAGTTAACTATAATTTTGCATTCTTAGTGGAATATCCTGCCTTAAAACCAAATAATATTATGCCTCTCAAATTTTGGTAGGTATAAACAATTTTTTCAACAATTTTAGAGAAATT
Source organism: Octodonta nipae (assembly GCA_034190945.1). Classification (NCBI taxonomy): domain Eukaryota; kingdom Metazoa; phylum Arthropoda; class Insecta; order Coleoptera; family Chrysomelidae; genus Octodonta; species Octodonta nipae. The sequence continues at coordinate 14,322,764 of CM067216.1, forward strand.
TTAAGCAAGAGATATAAGTCGGTCGTTGGAAGTTTTAAATTTTGACCAACTTTTGGAAATTGTGTCTATCTCAGCAATTTTCAAAACCGCTGCCCACACACCGTTTTCAAAACAGATATTTATAACATCACTAAGTGGTTTCAATATATTTTTGACTAATAATTTGCATTTTATCACCGCCGCTAACTTTGTTTTTTATTAACTTAAATTTACTTTTTGACACCTCTCATTTTAATTTAATTAAACCTTATATTTGCATTTGTGATTTAGTAAAATATGTCTTGGCGGATTCCCCGAACCCAAATGGTAGCTAAACACAATATTGCAAAGCAAAATCTGCAACACGCTTCCCGCTTCCGTTCTGGGAACAAACTCGTACCAATAATTTGACATCACACTATATAGAGCACAATGTGATTTGTCTGAAATGCTGAACAAGAGCAATGCTGAAATAATTCGATAAGCAATCACGAAACAACATTCTATGCTGGTGTGCTGAATAAGTAGAACACAACAACAAGTATTCGCCTGATATGCACTTTATAATGAGATAGAGTTCGGGGCTGTCGCAGAAAGTATTCGCGCTTTTGTTCTTCGGCAATAATGGGCTCCATTTTTCGCTGGTTTCTACTTTGCGGATGCAAAGTTAGAAACGATATTTGACATGGGCTAGCCGGATTAACCTCAAATAGGCTCGGTCAAACTGTATAGCGAATATTTTTACTTGAATATTGTTTATTCAGATTTAGCTAGTTGATAAAATTTCAGAATTCCCAAATGTAAAAACAATTACAGAGTAACTTAAATAAATCTGAGAAAAAGCGGTCATCTTAAGAACGCTCTCTCCATTTAATGTCACCCAATATTTGCTTATGTTATTTTTCATTAGTTGACACCTTTTCATTAAACTAGATATTCCTGAATATTTTAGTGTTTCTTACACGTTTTAGATCGAAATATGGGATAAGTGGGACATCAATAATTTTTGTAGCTTTTTTATATTTTGGGTATTTCTACTCATACCCTATGAATCTCTTCGTTTTACAGAGGTCTTTGAGAAAACCTTTGGACAACCAAAGTCCATGGGTTACGACAAGCTTTGTAGGGAGTAATGTAATTCTTATTTCAAAAAAATTCGTCAAATAATTTAACACTATTTATAATACTCAACCTGGTTATGATTCCATTGACTTATCAGACCTAGACCATGAAACCTTTGTTATTTTTAAATGTACAGTACTTAATAAATTAGTTAAGTGCTGTAAAACTAAACAATACCATACACTTACACTAGATTGAACATTTAACTGAACTTGAATTGTGCGATTTTTTAATTGATTAAACAATTTTATAACAGATATTTTTCAATTCGTATATATCCAGTTTAACTTATTATGTTTTAAGCTACAAATGAAATGAGTGACTATAGACAAGAATACGACAAAAAAAATCTTCACGTTATAAGTAATCATAATAATCCAAACAAAATAAATACTGTCAGAGGAAAGTAAATCTTCGTTGACTAATGCGTATCGATATAAAATTTGTTCTTCCTAATGGAATTGTTCCAATTGAAAATATTAAACAGAGAATTCAATGACCATACAAAATTTCTGATAGGTAATTCATTAATTTAGTTCATCGCTGCATGATATTTTCCAAACTTGATTAATATTCAATGCCAAACTTTTAAATAAACAAAAATTTATTGCTAATATAAATTGGATTTAACTAAAATGCATTTACAATTTTAGATGGAATAGAGAATTTATACGAATTAAACATTGCAACATCAGTCATTGATTAATGTAATTAAATATGCAATTTTATTTCATTAGCTATAATATTGTTATATAATTATACAGATAGGGGAATGTCATATAAATCACAATGAAACCAAAATTATCAAATATTCTATTCTTTATGTATATATATATATATATATATATATATATATATATATATATATATATATATATATATATATGTGTGTGTTTTTAAGTTTTCGCGGGCACTAAATGTGTTAGGTGGTTTCCGGGAATTCATCCTCGTTGTTGATAACTGATCCCTTCCGGAATTGATGGTAAAATGACGACGTTTTGGCAGAGTCACATGTGCCCTCTTCAGGTCGGTTCGCATAATTCTATGCTTTCTTTCGAAAGCAGAAGGCTACGAGAATTATGCCTATCTAGCGTTCTAGCCCAAAATCGTCAACTTTTACATGTAATTTCCCATAAGAGGATTTAAGGTCCCAAAACGTCGAAATTGAACCAAATTTACCCCCTCCACTCTCACTTCGCTGGTGTGACGTCATAAGCCACGCCCCCATTGAAGCGCTCTCATTGGCCAGTTGCCATGTGCTCTTTGACAGAACGATGGCACGAACGATGGTATGAGGTGTTGAAGTATGGCACGGAGCGTTAGTATCGGGCGTTGGCATGGGGGTATAGAACGATGGCAAAGAACATTGACAGCTGACAGGTAGGCTGTAGAGTCAGAGGTACGGACCACGGTTGACAGCTAACATACGTCATAGACTCGGATCGGTGGCATAGAACGCATATCGCGTACGTCATAGGACCATCTCTCCACGATAGCGCATTGTGATGTAGTGTTAGATAAGCAGTTGCCATGTGCCCCCTTGAAGCGCTCTCATTGGTCAATAGTCACGTGATCTGTTTAAGCGCTCGCCAAATTTCTAGGGCTCCAATGAGGGCCCCAGGGCTCCTATGAAGATGGGGGCCGCGTATAGGTTATAATGCTTATGACAGGCTGAGATGTAATGGAGTATATGGACTATTGGATAGGAATGCTGTGAGGTGGATGGGGGTCAGCGTAGGGGTTAGGTTATGTCGTGATTAGAAGTTAGCTTTCGCGGAGTGGGCATATCCAAACAAGACAGTAGGACTATCGTATCTCTTAACTCCCTTAGGGCATCTACTATTCGCGATGCAATAGAAATAGAGAAAAGACCCCTCTGTCTAAACCGACACGATGACAGCTCTCGCCTTCCCACAGCATGGACCTACGTAATTGTCAGATTAAACAAAGCAGACACGCCCACCAACACCCAACCAATCACAACACAGCCTCATCACGTGACATCCCCTTCTAACCCAGCGCTAACTATAAATAAAAGAAGCAGAGCATTTTCAAATTTTATTCAAATAGAGCAAATTGAGGCCCCGAGTTCGACCTAGACTCTGAAACTCTTTTTCACTTTTGTCTCTTGATAATGGCTCCAAAGCAGGAGTCGAGTATATAATAAATTCAGACGCGGTTTTCACCCAGAACCTAGCCTTGTTCATATATATATATATATATATATATATATATATATATATATAAATTTTCTTCCGCAAGTAAAGGTAATCTGGCCGATAGATGCAAAAATGTACCCCCCTGTAAACAGAACGTGTTTTTTGCCTTTTTCTTTAAAATCTGTTTTAAAACTTATTTTGGGTGGCTAGTTTTTCAAATGAAAGCCCTTTATATGCTTTTTTGTGCAACAGAATTACTAGGTGTAGTCTCGCTTTCAAAACAGTCTGAAAGGCTTTACTTTAAACATAATTTGGAAAGCAAATTCTATTGAAAATTGTATTTCATTTGACAAATCATTCCCAAAGCAATTTAAAAGATATAACCGTCTTTCAGATCCATACTTATATAAAAATTAATTTTTCGGGCTTTCATGGTTTTGTTGAATGTTTAATTTTAAATTGTCACTGGTTCAGCGATGCGTATATTCACCCAACAAAGTTTGAATGAAAAAGTTGGAAAATCTCAAATAATTTTATAACCCCATAGGGAAAACTTTTGTGAGCATCTCAAGTATCTGGCAGATTTCTTTCCATTTTCACGCCAATTTGTCCGCCATTATTAGTAATGAAATTTCAGAAGCGGTTCGAACAAATCATGAAATTTAATATTTTCTCCTGGACGACCTACAGAGAGATTTTGGCTCTAGCGGTTGTAATAAAATTAGTTGGATTATGTTGTGCTGTTTTCGGCAGTAAAATAGTGAAGGGATCAAGACTAAATTCATTAAAACGTATTAAAATAATAAATCGATGAGTTTCACAGGAAAATTATTCTCATGTTTACTTTAAAACATAAGAAATGATCTAGAAAGAAGAGCATTTTTGAACCACTAGTATTTTTAAGACAGATATTATATACCGCGTGTGTTATAGTCAAGGGGATATCAAAATATAACGAGATAAGTTTTATATCAATGAGAATGATTTCATAAATTTCAAGTAAAAACAATTTAAAAACTATTAACAAAGGAAACAGTTTGTACTTTGTAAACACAATAATTTAAAATTTTGTAATTTTTATATCATTACTTGATCATTTTGACCGTCGCTCTAGCTGATATAGATTCGCCTTTAAATTATATTTTCTAAAATACAAGGTTTTTAATGTCATTGTACTAGAAAATTACGATAGACTTAAGTATTTTTTTAACATAAATTCTGCAAATTAGCTAGCTTAATCATGATACTTTTTTTATTTTATTTTTATTTCTTATAACACCATCCAACAGTACAATGACCAATTATAGGACAGAGACAAACATAGACATATAAAAAATAAGGACAATTCGTTACTAAACATTATACACCAGATTAATAGAAAAGGTTATTAGTTTTTTTTTATTACACTTATGGAGGAACTTATATGTTTCTTTGGGGAATAACACCACAATAGAAATAAAACTACGTATATTGCAGGAATACCAAACGTTTCAAAGTCTATTCTGACTTCATTGTCAATGGCTTTATATTTATTGATGTGATTGCAAAATGAAAATTTGATTTGACATTTAAAATTGACATTAGAAAATTTGTTGTTTTTAGATATACAGGTAGCACAAAAAATTCTAAAGATCATGAATTATAGTTAACCAGCTTTCAAATTAGAAGAATTTGAAAGAGTTGTCTTTAGAATTTATATGTGGCGTTCCTAGGTACGACTTTGTTATAAGATAGCGCATTCGCCAAAAATGCGATCAAAGAATTCTATTGTTTCAGTGATCCCATTAACGTCATAAGGGAAAACCTAGGAATAACCTTATGAACTATCCCGATATTGGGTTGTTCAAAAGGAGGTTACCATTAATAATTTCTTCCTTAATTGTCGGTAACCAGATACGATTAAATTCTACAGAAGTAGAAGCGATACAATCGTCTTCATTCAAAAGAATTAAGGCAGACTCTTTTATTTTTCGTTTTGTGTTATGTTGTTCTTTGTGAAGTATAGTTGAATTGTCAAATTGTATTTTATGGCCTAGGTCCCAAGCATGTTCACAAATTTTTGATTTTTCAAATTGTCGTTTCGTTATGTAATTCTTGTGTTCTGTCAAATCAAATTTTCATTTTGCAATCACATCAATAAATATAAAGCCATTGACAACGAAGTCAGAATAGACTTTGAAACGTTTGGTATTCCTGCAATATACGTAGTTTTATTTCTATTGTGGTGTTATTCCCCAAAGAAACATATAAGTTATCAAGAATATGCCACAAACAACGTTTAGAAGACACTTATGGAGGAATTAAAAATCTTTAATTTTACGGAGAGAGCACATAAAATAGAGTGGTGAAAACTTTACAATATTAGTTCTTGGTTTTGGTAAATAAAATTTATTATCAGTGCGTGAGCTTGGTCGAGGAACATGTAGAGGTAATTAATGTAAAATGTTCCTGCAATCTATTTGGTTTTTAAACAATTTGTTTAGAAAGACAACTGAGTGAATTCTCTTCCGATCGTGCAGACTAAGAAGCTAGAATCTCTTTAGAGGTTCAGATTGAGGAAAACCTATGGGAGGATATGAATCGTCAATTTTGAAAGCTAGAAATTTCAAAAATCGCCTGTGAATATTTTCGACCATCTCACTGTACCCTGGGTGCCAAACCAAAGCAGCGTATTTAAGCCGAGATTTCACAAAGGCATTGTAAAGTAGAATCAGAGTCTGAGAAGGGGTCTCAGAATTTCGAAGTATAAAACCAACTCTTTTATAAGCTGCTTGTACAGTATTTCCAACATGCAAATTACAATTTAATTTGCTATCAAAACTAACACCAAGATCTGTAATATTGTTCGGTCTTGACAAAGTAACACCCTCTCTATCTTGTAGTCTAACAAAACAGGAGTTTGCCGTCTAGTAAAAGTCATGTCGTGACACTTTGATCGTTTTTTTACACCAGGCATTCACATTGTCAAGACTTTTCTGTAGCCTAAAACAGTCATTTACATTTTCTATTACAGAATAGATTTTAATATCATCAGCATATAGAAGGTATTGAACATCAACACCAACAATGTCATTTATAAACAAGACAAATAATAGTGGCCCCAATACGGAGCCTTGCGGAACCCCTGTGGACACAATTTCTGTTAACTTGAAACCACGGCACTCAACGTAATGCCTTCTGTTTGTAAAATTTGATTCTAACAATATAATCAGTGAGGGGGATACACCAAAATGTTTTTGTTTGGCCAGCAAAATGATGTGATTAAGTCTATCGAAGGCGTTTGAAAAATTCGTATAGGCAACATCCACTTGTTTATTTTTATCTAGATGTACTGAGTTAACCAAAAAAGATACTTATGAGAAAAGCTGAATGCAATTGTTTCAGTCATTAAAATATCATTTTCATTTAATGTTTGTTCAACACTTCCTTGTCTGCAGTATTCTCCCCACTCCCATTACTCAACATTTTCTTAAACCATCTTTTGTAGTGCGTCTCTTTGCATTCTCATCTTAAGAATATTCCTCAAATTACTTATTTATTCTTCTTCTTGATTCGTCCATATATTCCTCCAAAATATATTCTTCTTTACCTACTGACACCTCCTTATTCCCACCATGACTGACTTTTATATTCATCTTCCGTTTCTATACTTCATTTCCTTTACGTGGTGCTCCTGAATACTGAAGGTGCTCCAAACTATTTTGTCTTTAAAAGTATCCATGGAACTTTTAGGGCTTTAAAACGTCTTGAGTTCGTCTAATAGCGTTACAAACAAAATTTGTGGTCATCACTGGAAAGGACCACTAATCGTAGGCTAATAGATCCAATAAGATGATAGACGTTATGCACAAATATGTTAGTGTCTGCTACAACAAAATATTGATTTTTAATTTGTCGAGAGTTTGCGAAACAATATCTTAAAGTTTGTCTTTCATAACCACATTGAAAACTACTGTAATATCATTTTAATTTAGTACTTATTTTTACTTATATATGCACGATATTGGAAACCATTGAGTGGTGAAATGCAGTTATAGTACTTCCTCCATAGCCATGTTTTTTTTCTCAAAATTGATAACGGTTAAGCTTTTCAGTTCTTATACTTATAATAAAGGACGTAAAAGTTTTTTTTCTTCTAAGTGTGAAAACTCCACAGTTTATGATTATGCAACCCAAGACTTTCAAGGATGAGGAGTTTACGACAGAAAAGTGATTAGAAAAATCCAATTTGCGGCTATATAGGACACCAAGGTCTTTGACTTCATCGCATCTAAGTAGTGGACTATCTTTGAGTTGGTAAACAAAGTAAATGGGTTCTATCTGACGAGTATATGAGCAGACTTTGCATTTTGATATGGTCAAGAATAACATTTGAAGACGCGAGATGTAAGACCGACATCTAGGATTGCGTACAAAGGAATGACACCTCGAAGAGAGTATACAAGAATAACATGTTTGAATTACACCATGCGTTTTATTTATTTATTTCTGTTTGTAATAACTGACAATCTTCAGCAAAATTATTTGCTAGGTATACCTTAGGCCATCTGCGAAAGCTAATCTCTTACAGTCCAGCTCAAGTAAAATATTGTTTATGAAAATAAGAAACAACAGCGGTCCTAGGTTGGACCCCTGCGGGACGCCTGAAGTAGCAATAAAATTAATTGAATTAAAACTGTTTTATGACACATACTGATCTCTGTGTGATAAATACGACATTAGTAGTGCCCATAGTTTGTTGCTAAAACCAAAAAATTTAAAATTCTAGTTACAGATGACAAAATACATATAGATGTTCTAAATGAAAACGATGAAAGTTATATTTCCCGGATACAAATTTTAAATCTAAATATTAACGTTCCTAATCTCTGACATACCATGTCAAGAAATGAACATTAGGGCTTATAAATCAGGACTGTAACCTTAGAAAAAACGTACTTTTAAAGTTATCCATGGCATTACACGCAAACTACTGAGGGCATCGTTGTATTTTTACTCAACAAAACAATGCCAGGAAATCCGAGGTTCTTGTTCAACTATAAAGCCTTCTATGATAAAAATAACAAAAACCCTACAAGGCAATGTAGTATTCCAATTTGTGTGAAACTGAATAATTATCCTCAGGCAACGACAAAGAAAATCCACTCTAGCGACACTGAGAACCAGAATGACACAATTGGAAAACAAGGAAAAATAATAACGATCCTTCCCATTCGTTCGTTCATTTTCAAATCCTTCTGTGCAAGAACAATATACAGAGATAAAGGTGTATTATGGTGGAGCATTTTCAGACTCTACATGAATATAATTACCAAACTAAACCCCGAATAACGGATTCGTAAAAAGGTGAACACGACATCTCTACCAGAGAACGGTTGAAAAGTGCGAAGATGATAGAGATTATGAGTTTGTACGTTTTGTTAATACACCGGATCTTCCGGATGAAGTGATGAGAATGTCAGCTCTCAATAATTGTTATGAAGTTGTTCCAGAGCTAGTTGAATATATCTCGCTCAAGGTATTTTATTTGTATCTCTCAAAATATGTTATAGGCTTTGTATCCCCACAACTCACCTGTACAATGTTTTAGTTCAAATTCCTTTACTTTACATAATTTTCAATTGTTTGTTCATTACTTACAAACACTATGGGGTATAAACTATGGTAAATAAAAACATTCAACTGTTATAAATTAGTAACACCAGAACTCAAGATACAGTGTGGAACAGCCAAATAGAATAAATTCGATAGCGAATAAAATAGGGCGTGTTGGGAAAAACGCTTGGAATATAAAAATACAAATAGACGTGCTATTTGTATTTTTAAATGTTCATATTTTCAACAAAAAAAATTATATAGGACGTGTCATGTGACAGTCGCCAATACCAACTTCCTTATTTTAAATGCAAGCCCCTGTATGTTATTTATTTTTTGGATTCTCTAGAAAATTCTAGACATAATTCATGTACAATGTCCTACACCTATCTTCAACTGTTTCGGAAATTTTAAGTGTTTTCAGATTTATTACAAAAATTTACATAAAAAAATTATTTAATTTCACAAATTCGTGATTCGACTTTTTACATCATCTAAGTTTAGTTTAGGTCTGTATACAGTACTTCTGACATATCCCCACAAAAAGTAGTCAAATGGCGTCAAATCAGGAGATCTTGCTGGCCATGCTATCGATCCGCGCTTTCCAGTCCACCGATTTGGAAAAATTTGGTTCAGGTACTGCCGGACATTGATTTCGTAATGGGGCGGTGTTGCATCTTGTTGAATTCATATTGTATTGGCAGGAACTTGTGGGTGTACTGGATCAGATTATAAGTTTGTCAAAGTTGGCACGAAATTTTAGAGCAATTCTAAATATTTATCTCCATTCAAGTTGCCATCAATGAAAAAGGGAACGATTTGATTTCCAACAATTCCTGCGCAAACACTAACTTTTTCAGGATATTGCGTACGTGTCTCTGTTTCATTAGACCAATAGCCGCAATTTTGACGATTAACATGACAGTAAAGTGTAAATGTGCTCTCATCAGAAAACAAAACATCTTCTACTTGGATCACATTGTTATCTAGCCTAACCTAACCATCATTTGTTCACAGAAATACTTTCTCCTATCGACATAATCTTCCATGAGGTCCTGGGTCTGCATCATTTTATAGGGATGCATTTTACTTTCCTTTAATACTTGAAAAATTGATGTGTGGCTAATGTTGAACAGTGGGGCTCCTTTTCGACCAGAAATAAGTGAGTTTTCTTGAAACTCAAGCATAATATCCGATTTCGTATAATCGCTTAGAGCATTGGCAGCCACTTTTTCTATTTTGCTAATTGTTCCTTGGGATACAGGCGGCAAATTTGGAAAAATTTCGTAAAATAAGCTCCCATTAGTGTCAGTGTGTTAACTCCATAAACAATCATTTGTAGAATGGTTATTTCTATTATATGAACCATGTTTCTGATATTATTACGTACAGTTAACGAAACTCAAACGACAATAGCACTGACACTAATCATAGTAGGGGAACCCAGAGGGCAAAATGCGTTGTTATTCCAGCGCATTATAGACCTATCAGATCGCGAAGATTATATGCTAAAGAAATGAAAAGTTTATGTGATGTATACCTGTTTAGTGGTGGGGGAAGCGTGTATAAATTTTTAAAAATGTAAAAAAAAAATCATTACAAAAAAATTGTCAAGCGCGTCAGAATTCAATAGCGTGAACAGTCTACGAACTTCTGATTACAGAGAAATATCAGTCTGACGAATTGCTAGTTGCAGGTAGCCGTATTACGAGGTAGAAGTTGGGGAAAAAATGTTTTTTCTCGGATTCGTCAGCTATTTAAAAGAGGGGTTAAGTTAACTATAAAAAGTATCCTATTACTAAGACTGACGATTTGGACGTGACCAAAAGTATATATCAATTTTTCAAAATGCAAAAAAAAATCATGGCCTTTAAATACTCGTGCGCGTCAGAATTTTTTATAGGTGGTTCAGCTCGACATTCTAGCAATGTAAACTCTTAATTTGATGATATGGTGGAGGAATTTTTTTAATCTGAGTACTGAGTGTAATATATTCATATCGTTTTATATTCAATCTTCGTCATCCGTGGAATTATCCTCGTATCCGAGGTTTAAATCAGATTGATCATTTTCATAGACATCTTGCATATCTGTAACAATAAATATTTATGACCTTAAAAATCTTTTATTTATTTTTCATGATATTATTACAGCGTTAAAAAATTACCAGAATCGGCAGAAGCCAGAATATTTCCTAAAATCTTAGATGTAACAACAATATCTTCATAAACCTTTGGTAGCTGATTCCCAGTAAATGAAACCATCTCTAATTTCCCTTCAACATTTTTGCACCCAAAGTCTGTTGGTGACTTGTCACTGATAACACGATAGTGAGCATTTCTCCACAGACATGCTATATATTTTGTTCGTAATAAATGCTGTCGAAGCTCTGATTGACAAAGTGGTAAGTTACAAGCATCGTAATTACGGACATGTAATGAGAAAGGTTGTGTAGTATCAGTAACTTTATATGTCCTGTTGAAAATTTCAATTCTAGCTCTATTAACATCAGATAATTTTCTTAGACCGTATAAATAAATAATAATAAAATAAATAAATAGTTTTTTATTTTCATTATCATCACTTATTTTCGCAAAAATTAGATCAAATTCACTACATTTGTTTCATAAAACACTTGTAAAAATAAAATAAACAAACTAGAGCGTTGTACGCAGATAAACACCGGACGAGTTGTTGTGATCAGCTGGGACATCAATATGGCGGCACAAAGTAGTGTGGGGTTCTTTGTATGATCTGTGGTGTGGGGTAGTGCGACAGAGTAAGACGTAGAGAAAGAGTGAGAAGGCAAGAGAGGCGTCTAGCGGGAAATACATAATTCTTAGCGGTTGTACATACGACGCTCTTTTAATAATTTTAGATGCTTAGGCTCATGAAAATCGGCAGATTATGCTATTTCTATAAATTTCACACTATTTCTTTTGAAATAAATAAAAAAAAATTACGCTCGAGTATTTCAAAGTAACGATTTTTTTTCCGGTTTAGTGATTCGCTCAAATGTTTAAGTCATGCTTAAACCGTCGGATTATTAAAGAGATTTTGTTTTCTGCATGTAATTAACTTATATTGTTTAAATCTGATGAGCTCGAGTTTTTTTCAGGATTGATTTTTTTTTACTAATCTGATCGACTGCCCTAGACACACGTCACTATATGGAGGGACCATACTTGGTAAAAGTACTTAACATAGTACAAAGATCCTCTCTTAATATTAAACTGCTCAGCTCGAGTCACTTACGAAATCCCCCCTTGGCCTCCCCTACTATCACCACTGTCATGCAAGCAGACAACAAGAGTTTTGACAAAAATAAATAAAAATGTGTTTTTTTTTCACATGAGTAAGAAGAAATGCAGTACTGATTTTTGCTAGGTATCTCAATATTAAGAGCTAAATGGGAATTAAGTACTGAGTTTAATGTAGCGAATTTGTGAAATAAAACAAGTTTCATATTTAATGTTAATTTTTGTAATAAATCTGAAAACACTTAATATTTCCAAAACAGTTGAAGATAGGTGTACGCGAATTATGTGTAGAATTTTCTGGAGAATCCAAAAAATAAATAATTTACAGGTGCTTGCATTTAAAATAAGAAAGTAGGTATTGGCCACAGTCACATGAGACACCCTATATTTTTTTTGTTGAAAAAATGAGCATTTAAAAATATAAATCGACGTGTCCAAGCGTTTTTCCCGACAAGCCCTCCTTTATTCGTTATAAAATGTATTCCATTTGGCTGTGCCACACTGCGTATATCACATTCAGCCTGATAATCTAAATTCATATGAATTAATTGTGTAAATATTTTCTCCTTTAGGATTTAGATCCACTTCTCTAGCCTCTTTAGGCCAAAACAATATTCTCATATACTCATGGTCAAACTATTATTTTTTTGATTTTCACGATTATTACTCATAAAAATTCATTGTTGATGTCTTAATTAACTCATTTTTAAACTACTTGTAATTTAAACAACTTTCATGTAAATTATTTTAAATACTTTTCTTTCCAATATTGTTGAGTGAAACAGTCCCCATTTAGTAGGTATTGAAACAAACTAATTATCCTTCACTATTAAAAAGTGAAGTACATACCTTTATTTTTGGCAATATCCAAACTATTATTACATCACTAATAAGTGCAAAAAAAATAAACTAAAAAGTCACTGACAAGTTAAACATAAAATAAATGAGTTATCAATAGTTATACAAATTGTACTTTTATTTCAAAATAAGAATTTGCAGGACAAAAATTATGTCTTTGTACTTATGTTAGGTTTCTGATTTTCTTTTAATTTATTTATTGAAGATAAAAACACGCGTATATTCTCTTACATTAATAGTGCAATATCTATAATCAATTATATATTACGTAAATACGTATTTCGTTATAAACCGATTAATTAATTCCTCGAACTTTCCTTGGACTTCCATCGTCTTGCAGTGGTTGATCTCACAACGTTTTAATAGCTGTGTATCTGCTATCGTCATCAGGTGAACGATAGGAAATTCAGATTATCCGGTCTTATCTGGTCCAATCAGCGTCATCGTTCCTGGAGGTTGGTTGCCGGCGATGCGTAGCGGCAGGGGCCGAAGAAGAGCTCTCCAAATATTTTTAATTTGGACGCTGGGCTCGCTAATTATATTTTCGTTCGAGATTATATATGCTGTCTCTATGAATTTTCCATAGCTCTGGATGGTCCCAGTTGATATTATGGTGTTCGGTTGCGTCCAAACTTCGTTACCTCCGCCCTTTGGGTAGCTGTTCCTTAATCCTGGTGTCCAGCGGTCTCTTTGTCTCTCCACCACATTCACACGATATGCTGTAGGTATTGCTGGTGCTGCATCATGCTCCTCAAGGTGTTGGCTTTTGAAGATCATTCTGATTCCATAGGTGGAACCTACCGTGGTGTCCTCTCCTGCCTAGGTAGGTAATTCAAACGCCTTAGTAATGATCGTTTCTATCCATTCGCCAAAAGGTGTTTCACTTGTTCTTCTTTGAGGGCTTCTGGTGAACCGCAGACATTTTTGGCTCCTTCTCCAGTTTTCGAAAGTAGCAGTTCTTGAGGCAACATTCAAGGAATGGTAGGCACCCACTCTCTTCCATCTCCATGGTGAATCCATGATTGACTCTATTGGCAGCTCCGTCCTCTCCATCAGGGTTTCGTCTTCAGTAAGTTTCTTTCTCACTACGTTGAGAGATTCGTCAAGGTTTTCAACGTCGAAACTTACTAAGCGATGTTCAGGCCCAAGTTCCATGGATTCAATGATTTCGACAAAGTGCTTTGAGTCCTTGACGTGCGATGATGTTTTGTCCTCCAAAGGTTGGATGATTGGTAGAAGGAATTTCGATAGTGCTGCTGTTGGTGATAAGACCCAATGACCATGACCGGCGACGCATTCACCTGATGACGATAGCCGATACACAGCTATTGAAACATTGTGAGTTCAACCACTTCAAGACGATGAAGTCCAAGGACACTTCGAGGAACGAGTTACATTCTCTACCAACTTCAGAATAACGATTAATTAATATTGATTAATATTAGTAAATTTAGCCTTTTATTTATAATATATAACAAAACGGTTTTCTTTTCTTACACTGTACTCTACGCAACACACAGTATAAGTCAATAAGACTAAGGAAAAAAATTAATTACATAATTTTTGAAGTAATTGAAATATAAATAAGCTATATTTTTCACTATCATGATTTATTTGTGCTCCATACAAATAATTCTTTATTCCCACGACACTGAATATATTTGTCCTCTTCTAAATCTTTAATAGCCCAAACAATTTATGAAAGAACGTCTGGGGGGCGTACCTATAGATCGGCCGTCATCAAATTTAAACCAATCAGTAATATTTTTCCCTCAAATCGCCAGTAAAGACTGAAGTTTTACTAATGACTTTTTGTAGAGTTTTGAATAAGATTTGCAGGTGTGTTTACTATTTTACTATAAAAATTGTAACATTTTATGACCGTCTGGGATATGCAGAAGACGAAATTTGGGGCAAGGACTATTATGATCATAGGCGTCACACTGATTTAATTTAAAAAATAAGAAAATGAGTTTTTTGGATTATTTCCTAATTTGATTGTGATTTAGTTTTTTATAAATTACTCTGGTATACAAGGCTTGTTGTTTTCTGAATGATACTTGTGGCATATTTTTCAATGTCTGAGTGCTTCTTGGGAAATAACACTACAGTTTAAAGAAAATTGCTGTATATTCCATACGTTTCGGGGTCTAGATCAGACCCCGTTGTCAATGGTTAAGAAACTACGGACAACGGGGTCTGATCTAGACCCCGAAACGTTTGGAATATACAGCAATTTTCTTTAAACTGTGGTGTTATTTCCCAAGAAGCACTTAGATACAAGGCTTGTATTCTTTGACGAAATGGTACAAATTTTAATTTAGGGATGTTGAGTATGGAATAAATATTGAAAAAATTATTTCACATAGAAATATTTATTAAATTAGAAGTATTTAAATGACTTACTTCCAACTAGGAGGAAATAATTTTAACTTACGTTACCTACTATCTTTTCGGGTTGTGAACCGATTTGAATAACTTAGTTCTTACTTAATAGTGTGTGATTATTTAAATTTCAAATTTGGGAAAAGAATGCTATTCGTAAAGGGATGAAATTTGGGATTGAATGGTTTTAGTAGATATTAGTAGATTTCTCCAAAACCCCACACCGATTTGTATGATTTTTTAAATTGCATACCATTAAGGCGAATCCTGAGGTGGTCTGATATATTTTTCTGTGCCTTGTAAGACGTAATTTTTCAGAAAATCACCGATTCAGCCAATATGTGAAATGTATTTTAACTGACACTTCGTCATAAATTTTTAACAAACAATAAAATGTGCTAATTCTGCATTGTGTTAATATCTAAGCAATGCCGATTTTAGTTTTGCTTTGTACCGACTTCAAAAATATATTAGATAGGTAGGTAATTAACTTGTACACTCGGATAATATTTCCGAAAAAAATATATTGTTTGTTGATTTATCTTTAGTAATTTCACACAAAATAATTTCTCGTCGCAATAATATTGTGCCAGTTGTTAGAAAATCAAAAAAATACGCCTTTATAGTCAATTTGCTATTGTTTGACTAGTACAAGAGTTTTATATATTTCAGATCCTTGCGCCGGGGTAGAATGCTCTGAACCCGAGGTGTGTCAGCTGGATGAACAACGCAATCCAGTTTGCCGATGTGATGATACATGCCCTTTGGAATTCAACCCCGTATGCGGTTCAGATGGGAAAACCTATTCTAATGAATGCTCTATGCGACAAGAATCTTGTAGAGCCCGCAAAAGTCTGAATATTATTTATAGAGGGAAATGTAGCTCAGGTAATGACAGTAATGGCTAACTTAAGATGTTTTAATTGCAGGTTTAAGGGACTCCAGTGTTGCCAAATCGGTTATTGAAAATTTGCTTAAACTAGGCCAAAACCACTAAGCATAATATCAGATAAAAATGTTACATTTTTTCGATAGTAGAATTTGTTAAAAATGTTTTTATGAAGTAACTAGAATAGAATTCAAATAATTTTCAGTTAAATTATTTTAAATTTCTTCATTTTAAATAATTTACTATATTTGAATATTAAATCTGTTAATTTAAAATGTATACTACAATTCTTGCAGATGATGAAACATGAATTTAAAATTGAACACTTGTCTATAGTGTCTAGTATGAAAAATATTTTTGGAAATTATTACCAGTAGAAAAATATTCATAATTGAGATTCGTGGCGATGAGGATAGTTGCTAGTGATTCTGAATGATATCTCTGGATTGTGATTCAGTGATATACAAAACTTCTTGATGAAACGGAATATCACGCATATACATAAAAAAATTAATTACTTATAATTAGTGATGTGGGAAATCGATTATAAATATTGTAATGTTTTTATTTTCACACTCGAGTTCTGTTCAGTTCTTGAATTTATTTAAAAACACAGTCCAACTCACTCTAATTTATTTCCACTACTTTAACTCAATTTATCTTTAAAGAAACTATTTACATTTTATCTTAACTATACAATACGACCGTCGAAAACTGAATGCCTCCTATCGCCAGCTATCCATATTTATATAAGTCCACGAGTCATCGGGAAACTCTTTCATGTTCTGGAAGCTTTAAGGGAATTCCCAGTAACGGCAGCGGTCGGCCTGTTGAGAGACGAAACATTTCGGTTTCCCAGAAGTATCAGAATAATGTCACTTCCACGAATTGCTTGATGACCAATTGCGCCAGCTGTCGGATGAATTCTCGTAACAATATACTTTTTTTGTTGATCGTTGTTTACCATGTCAACCCCGTCATTAGTTAGTTTCTTAAAAATATCTTGTCATTTTGCATCAAAATGAGAAAGAACTCCTATCATAAATCATAATATATTTTAATCGATTAATAATCGATTATAGATCGATTGCTCTTATATTGATATTCGATAAATAGATTACTAAAATAATCGAATTATATTGTATAAATTATACGGATTACTGGTAATTTCTGGTCGAGTCGAGGATAAGAAAACTGATTTTGTTTATTTTAAATAAATAAATAAATAAATCCTTTATTATTCAACAGTTGCCCATTTACAGAATAATATACAATTTAAATTATACTTGAAGTTATTGAATATTGATTGAAAAACTAAGGTAATTGCAGAAAGAAAATAAAGAAAACAAAGAATAAAAGTATACAATAAAGTAAAAATAAAATTTATAGAATAAAAACAGTAAAAATTAAAAAGTAAAATTAAGAATAAAAACTTGAAACTGCAGCCTTCCGAAGTTGCCTAAGAGTACAGTACAGTACAGTTACGAATAAAGAAACCATATGACTTCGTGGCTTCCGAAACCTTGATTGATATATGGTGTCTGAAACACAAAGTTGAGTCGAACACTACTCCAAGGTCCTTGACTCTATTGCACATTTCTAAGTTAAAATTGCATATTCGATAGTCGAATGTCGCTTTGTAAATCGTGCAACTTTGTATTTCTGTACATTGAGAGCAAGATAATTACTGCTGCACCATTTTTCAATAAAACAAAGTTGGATCTGCAGCTCCTCACAGCCAGCAATAACATAAACAATAAAGGTCCAAGAATGGAGCCTTGTGGTACACCAGATGTTACAGTAAATTCATCAGACTTATGGCCATTGAATGCTACGTACTGGATTCTATTGGAAATGTATGATCTTATAAGTTGAACAGTGTCTTTCCTGAAGCCAAAATTATATAATTTCTTAAGCAATCGTTCATGGTCTATTCTGTCGAAGGCTTTGGAGTAAAAGTAACAGTTGACCTTTTGTTAACAAACCCGTGCCGATAGGACGAAATAGTTGCTTGAATGCTAATATACAGTGATGGGCAAATGTGTGGAACCAAGCAAATATCTCTGGAAGTATTAGGGGTATCAAAATAAAATTTGGAAGGTGGATACTGCAGTATATTGCCTATTTGTTTCCAAATTTTTATACAATTTTGAACTTCCTGTTTTACCGGAAGTAATGTCGATTTTAAAATTATCAATGAAACACCCTGTATAGTAGTTTAGTTTCTGATGAAACATTTGATTGCGAATACAAAAATATCAGTTTGATATTGTTTACTACAATACCTACCTAGATATTAACAGAAAAGTAATTAAGGAAAGGAAGAATCTAATATCCATTAAAGAAATACATAATCATAATTATTAACTAAATCTAAGTATTAGATGTTCAAACTGAGCACCGTTTACTTCTTGACAATAAGCAAGTCGGTTTTTAAATTCTCTAGTGACATTAGGTATTACTTCTGGTGTAATTCTCTGGATGTCTTGAGTTATTCTTTCAGCTAATTCTTGCAAATTAGTTGGTCTATCAACATAAACCTTAGACTTTAAGTAACCCAACAGAAAATAGTCTAGTGGATTAAGGTCGGGACTTCGTGCAGGCCATTCATAAGTACCTCTTCTTCCAATCCATCTGTGATGAAATTTCCTATTTAAATGATCTCGAACAATGCGAGCCTAAAGGGGTGGTGCTCCATCCTGGTGAAACCAGATATTATTTGGTAATTGTCCATTTACCTCCAATGCCGGAATAACTTGGGTCTCCAAGAGCTATAAATACGATAGGTATTTGCAAACGTCTGTCGAAATCGTCTTCGGAGAGTTCTTGAACGAGGCGAATTTTGTATGGATGATATTTTTCTCGCCTTAATAGCCTTCCTACTGAACGACGGCTAATTCCATGCATATTGGCGAGGTCGGTAGTGGGTAAGTGAGGATTTTCTTCCAAAGATACAGTAACATTTTGAGCTACACCTTCATTACTTGCACTTTTTAGCCGTCCACTTTTTGGTAAATTGCTAACTGTTCCACCTTTGTCGTACCTTCGCAAAGTTTTCGTCACTTCATGGACTACTAAACTTGATTCAGATTTAATTTGCGCCTGATTTAAACAAACGCACTTGTATTCGACTATGGAACAAGCAGTGTTGTTGGCTGTGACGGTATAATGCCACCGATTCGTCAATAGAAATACAAATCCTTACCGAGCGGTTTGTTTATATCGGGCGTAAATGAAATCTGAACCGAGTTTAGCTACCATCGAATTTTTCCTTTCCTTAGATACTTTTCTGTTAATATCTCGGTAGGTATTGAAGTAAACAATATCAAACCCGATATTTTTAGATTCACAATAAAATGTTTCATCATAAACTAAAATACTATACAGGGTGTTTCATTGTAAATTTTAAAATCTTCATTACTTCCGGTAAAACAGGAAGTTCAAAATTGTAAAAAAAATTATAAACAATGGGCAATCTACTGCAGTATCCACCTTCCAAATTTCATTTTGATATCTCTAATAATTCCAGAGATATTTACTTGGTTCCACACATTTGCCCATCACTGTATATCTGAGTATAGATAATATTAGAGATCATGTAAAGTATAATAAAGCGTGATATTCCAATTAATACATTCTGTTTTCTCTTAAACTACTGAAAATAATTTAGATAATTCTGCAATAATATTCAAGCTGAAGCAACTTTAAACGTGAATTTCAAACCGTAGTGAGATTCCGCTGAAGCGAACATCAAAACATTTGAGTCTCTGTGAGTCGTTTCCTAACTCAACTCATTTATGGTACATTACTCAAAGCAATCGTTTCCATATATCGCAATAATGTAAAGCTATTTAGGTAGGAAATTATAATACTCGCAATATAGTTTAATATCACCATTAGATGAGTACGTTGCTTGTAGATTTACTTCCGTAATTGTGTCAGACGAATGGATATTACCTCGCAAGGCTGTTAGATGACTAACGACGTAGCTACACTGAGAGATATCCTTGGTGCTGTGAGAAATGTCGAAGCTGAACGCTCTGGTGTTAAAACTTCATATTTTCAGATCTTTCGTTTCGTTTGGGTTTGTATTTCGACATATGTTAGGCGCGGGTTAAGTTCACACACTCAGTGCTTCTATATGGAAACTGCTTTCGCTGTTAACGGTCCATATTATTTCACCCTTTGAACGGATTAAGTAGATTTACTTCTGTTTGCTTATCTAGCACGTCCATGTCCGAAGGATTTGTCTCGCAAGGATTCATAATGTTGAGAATTAAAGTCTACTGCCAGTGCCAACTTCAGAAAATTGTTTTGAGAACTAATCTAATATGTGCTGAATATAATTTCCATTATTTTGGAGACATTATTAAAGTCTTTTAACACTTGACCGCTTTTTAAAAATGTTATGCTGCAAATAGCAATTGCTGTATTGGCTCAGATTTTGTTTTAAAAATAATGGAATTCTAGTGATCCCAGAAGAAATCTCAAGTGGTGTTAGGTCAGGTGATCTAGGTGGCTATTTCATTAAGCCCTTTCTTTCAATCCACTGATTGTGGCTATATAATCATTGTTTAGTCGGGACTACATAATGCGGAGGCTTACGGTTTTGTTTGGATACTTCTAGATTGATTTTTAAAAATATTAAAATAAGTTCCAGGTGCTCAGTCAACCTATAACAAAATTAGTTTTGCCTTCTTCGAAATTAATTTGACTGTTGAGGGTTTTGGCCTATATAATAGGAGAGATAGAGCGGGATTTTGCTCGTCATCCTGAAAATGGCAGAATGTATCGTATTAAGTTCAATTCCTGAACTACATCACGTTTTTAGGCAGGCGCCAGTGGAAGTGATAACCGAGGATAGTTACAGGGGATTAAAGTGGTAATTCTTTTTGGTCATGCTCATCATCGAGTAAACGGTCCAAAATTGGCTGCATACAAGATTGTGATATATTTAAGCAAATTCCCGAGAGGCGTCTGCCTAGAGCGTTACCATCAAGGTGGCGGACAGGGGTAAACTTGTCAAAAATAACGGTGGTCTTCGTCATGAAGTAAAAAGAACGCCATTTGCACCATTTTTTTGCTTACACAAAAGAAATCATAATCCAAAAGGACGTACAGCTCAATGACATAAATAGATTTTTCATGACGTCATTAATGTGGTCTGTATGACGTCATTCACATTTTTTTTAAATGCGAAGCCACATTTTTTGTTAAGGATTCGGAAAGAACGGAAAATTTCATGTCCGAATATGACTTTGACCGTGACCTTGAACTTGATCTTCCGGGTGATTCCAAGATGAAATTTTTATTGAAAAATCAACCAATTATAGCTAAATTAAGTGTACGGGGGTGTTTGACATCGCTGATTTCGAATCTGAATTCAGTTTTTGAAAATTCACAATCCAAGAAGGTGGACCAATTTTTTGAGTCAACCAATCGATGCACAACTAATTAAAGGGACTGATTCAAAGAGGAAATTCCAAATTAAAAACAAATTTGACTTTGAACTTGGCCACCACCTGTCTTGAAAATTTTCAAAAACTGATTTCATATTCGTTTTTCAAATTGCCAATTTTTAAAAACTGATTACGAATCTGAAATCATATTTTCAAACAAAAACTGGTTTCAGATTCGAAATCAGCGACCTCGAAAACACCCCGTACACCTAATTTGGCTATAACTGGTTGATTTTTCAAACAAACTTTGATCTTGGAATGACCATGAAGGTCAAGTTCAAGGTCATGGTCAAAGTCATTTTCAGACCTGAAATTTTCCGCTCTTTCCAAATCAGTACCTAATTAAAAATGTGGCTCCGCATTTAAAAAAATTTTGTATGACGTCATACAGACCATATTAATGACGTCGTTAAAAATATATTTTGTCATTTAGCTGTACGCTCTTTTGGATAATGATTTCTTTGCTTAAAAATGGTGCAAATTGCATTCTTTTTACTTAATGACGAAGTTCACCCCTATTTTTGCCAAATTTACCTTTGTCCGCCAGCTTGATGGTAACGCTCTAGGCAGACGCCTCTTGGGAATTTGCTTAAATGCATCACAATCTTGTATGCAGTCAATTTTGGAAGATTTACTCTATACTGAGCATTACCAAAAAAAATTACCACTTTCGCCCACTGTAACTATCCTCGGTTATCACTTCCACTGACGCCTGCCTAGAAACGTGATGTAGTTCAGGACTTGAACTTAATACGATACATTCTGTCCATTTTCTGGATGACGAGCAAAAACCCGCTCTATCTCTTAGACTAATAGTGAACAGCCAAAGAATTTCTGAGGATTTCTCTCAATCCGTGCTGTATCTCTTCTTATTTCGCCAGCGGCTTTGCAGTACCTGAAACATCTGAAAAACAACTACAAGACCCTCCGAATTGTGTCTGATCGACTGACTAGGATGAAAACATAAATCGCTCCGTGCAACATGGTTTAATAATTAGCATGAATGAATTTCTACTCCAATAAACCAAATAAATACAGTTCAACTCTGAATTCAGCATATTCTGCCGTTTGGCAAGGAGATCGCGACGGTTACACGACGTCTCAACTTGATAATTAATTATCGGAATAATTAACCGTAACGAGGGTCGCATGCCGAACAAGAATTTGCATTCAAATAAGCATAAATATTATGGTTCATTGAATTTATCCAGTAGTCGGGATGGAAATCATGTCAAAGTCCATAGATCGAAACGAATCCCCATACATACTCCAACGTGGGTCACTATTATACTCCGAAGTCAATCCATTCGGACCGTTCGTTATGGAACAAGAACTATTTCAAAATGAACCTATCGTATACAGGGTCTGTCACCAGTACAGATGGCTTTAAACCCCTGTCGACCTAAGATGTTCTACATTGCGTAAGTCTCCCTGGAGAATTGGTGAAAAGATCTCAATTTGGAAAATTGAGGTTTCCTTATGTCGTACACAAATGACTATGCAGAATTACTTATTTTTTTTGTGGTGAAGGCAGAAGAAACACTTTAAGCACGTCAAAATTAATTTAGTCAATGACTATTTCCAACCGTTGATCTTACTCGTGTCGGATTTTTTCTTTTTTGGTTGAAAGCAACTGATCAAAAATATTTGCAATGTTCTCTAAATATTACATGAGAAGTATGACTTGTAAAATTTTTATTGCTGACCCTTGAGCTTTGCAGAAGACGTCAACATTTTCGAGTTTTTTGTGTTCGTCAATTAGGGTTTTCACTCATCAGTGTTTCCTTCTTTTACAAATTGCCTGTACAGAAATTCATCCTCGCAGATACTCTAAGAGAAAGAGATGTCTACACTATCATCAACCAGTATTCCTGTATATAAATATGTGTTTGGGCTCCAAATCTGGAGTAATTGTTCGCTTTAGTGCAATTTTTTGTGTCCAAAAATTTTGACAGCGAGAATTTAGCCGATTAGCGATTAATTGATACAGCGGGTACTGGATTTTTGCTCTTCTAGCTGTAGGTTTCTCCGTCCCATGTACAAATCAAATGAAGGTGTCTGGAACTGTTTACAATCATACTCCAGTCTCTCCTTTAGCTGCCAGTGCATGTTAAAACATATTTGTCCAAATTTAATTTATCCACATGACTTCTGAATAGTAAGTGGGCCGTTTAGGACACTGTGACCTCGATTGATCCCGAGCCCGAATCGCGGTCTTACGCGGTCATCAGCAATACGGTAATTAATGACGTACGTATAATGAGCGCTCGGAGTACTAAAAAGGGTACGATCTAATGGGATTAGGGCTGTATTAGTAGTATAGGCCGAGATGTCCCTACGTGATTCCTAGGCTACTAATATTACTGTAATATATTTACCTTCGAAGGTAACAGCAAGTGAAATATTAAAATAATGCTAGCATAGTCCTGCCGTATAACAAATATGAAGCCATTTTACTTAGAATACGTCACACACACAGTTTTGCCATCCAACGACAAAACCGTGTTTATACAGTTCTGTTGGAAATAACCTGTTCCTCACTCGTTTAAATCTCTCCCTATACCTAAATTTTATTGTCTAATACACCCTGTATTTACCGTTTCAGTTACTTATAGTGTAAGAGACGGTCGTAATAGTCTAAGACCCAGTGAAAGACTACCGGTATGTATTTGATCAGACCTAGGGTTTTGTACAGTGAGACCCCTATACTTATTGTACATGACATGGGACTCACTAAGCACAACGTGGCGGACACGGCGCACGCCCAGGTGAGACAGATATCGATTTTTGGTCAATTTTAAACCTATTTAACCACGTCTGCCGTTTTGCAATTTTACAATATATTATTATTATTATCGAAAAACAACAATGGCAGATCATTATTGCGCGTTTAACATTGTAGCAGAAAGTTTTGAAAGTGCTGAAAAAAAAAAAGAAATTTTTGAAAGAAATTAACCAGATCTGCCATTGATATATTTTATTTATTAGGGTCTTATAAATCCATTTTAATAAAGGCAGACGTATTTATTGAGTACACACTTCAGCTGACAGCAAAATCTCATCTACTATCCGGTCAGATGTATGCTTAGACTGTCTATAGCTATCCTTTATTTTTCCCCTAAAAGTTACTATTGTACTCATTCTAGGCTATAGTATTCTCTTGTAAACAATATACTAAAACATTTAAGGTATTGATCATTAAAAAACGTACTACTCTTCTGCAAATGTTACTTTTAAAGGTCTCTAAAATTCACCGGTACAGCTATGACAACAATAACCATGTAGTCTTAGAATTTTAAGCTTTATGACAGTAAACAATATGTTAATCGAGGTAACTTGAATAGAATTGTACAGAGGATGGAAAGTCCTATTACTAGAAGAGGAAAAATGATACAATCAATATCGAGGGACCGTAATTGAAGAAATAATATGAAAAGAGAAATAAGTACCCAAGGTTGTAACTAGTTCTAGACTTCATTTTTTAACACAGACTTAAGACTAGAATACCTACATAATCTAAATCAAAACTATTTTCAACATTATCATTTAGATGATACAGAAGCAGTACGTATGACGCGACTGCTTGTTTCAACAATCTTGCGTGTAATTGTGGGGGCGGGGCATGGATTGTAAGTCATCAACAAGCAAGATAGAAAGAAAAAGGCTTTGTTTAACAAATACAGGGTACAACATGAAAATGGCAAATATTTTACAATAATATCAAAAATAGCATGTCTATCAATAAAAAAAACAAATCAAATAATTCACTTATCAACTTTTACGAAAAGGCAGAAGGATTAACGGATTTTGGTAGCTTGCTTTCTCATACAGATGTATCATATTTTATTGCAAAGCTCGTTCGTAATTATTTCCTACAAATATGCAGCTTGATTACCGGTTGAACAGTCAGATTGAAGCTGTTTGTCTTCCATTTCATCTGATCGATTCGTATTTGCCTCTGGGAATTTGTACGACGTAAACATTAAACATTGCCATCGAATGGCGTTTACATCTAACATGTTATTGTATTAAAATGAGTGCTGCAAACGTGGCAGCAACAGATTGACTCTTCATATAATTTCACATATTATGATAGCCGGAATAATAAGGTTGATTTACTGTTTCCTCCATAAAAAAACCTGATGTTCACTTGGCATTGATAAATTGCAAATATTGGAGTTCAATACCAACCGACTCGATTCATTATGCCAAATTGAATTGTCATTTGGCTGAAATGAGGTGGTTGTATTTTGCTGGATTGCGTGAACAATGCCAGCCAACAAATGATCTTATAATGACAGCGACATGGAAATGCAACTGTTTAACTGCTTGTTTTTCGTATTTTTCAAAACTAAATTATATACTTTTGCGGATATTTTTTTGATGGTTCATTTTTGGAAAACCAACTCACACACAAATTCATTTCTCATAACGCCCCCCCTAGAACCACCATAAGTTAGCAGGTTATGGATTTATTCCCCGGTACTTAAACCCGTACTTACCCTTTCTCCTCTAGAAATGATTTCGGATGTAAGTTTTGATTTGCAATTAAGAAATCTGTAATTAATTTTTGGTCCTTTGTATTCCTTTTTAGGTGCTCTGCTTTTTTATGACCAAGATCCCAAGCATGTTGACAAATATAGAACTTTTTTCATGTAATTTTATGTCCAGTTATTCGTATATTTAAAGGCCTGGACGTTTCCCCGATATAAATTTATTAGATTCACAAGGAATCTTATAATTGCAATTTTTCTAGAGTTGCGTGTTTAGGTTTTAATTAAATCCAAATGTAATTATAATGTTCATAGGTGAACACAGCATTGATTTTTATTATTCTCTTGTCATATATGTGAGTATCGGAAACAAAATTATTAGAGATGTTCAAAAGCGCTAAATGTCACTGTTCATACTTCAAAGCAGTTGTGACGTCAATACCAGCTCAATTAATGCTGTTAATTGATATGTAGGTACGGATTTTTTGAACTCCCTTCACTTCGAGTTAACTTTGAAGCAAAGAGATCCCCAATTACAGCTATTGTTCATGTTGTTCAATATACGTCTTTTAATTAGAGTGTTACAAACACAACGCTTTACATCACCATTGAAATGTAGACGGGAAAGCAACCTTTTTTTGAAATGCAGGTATACACACGCGAGAAAGGGAACCGTTACAATTTCATTTTGCGTCAAAGCGTTAAAATTAGAGATGAGCGGCGAGAGCAAAGACCAACCCTTACGTGAACAACTGATTAAGCTCTTTTCTCCCATCAGACATTGGAGCCGACAGAACCGGTGTTCGGATCTCGGATGTCGTTAAGGAAGGATTAATTCCAGCGAGGTCATTTTGCATTTATTTTTCATTTGGGTAATTCAAAATAAACGCCATTGAATATTTATTGTATGATGAACTTTTATAATACCAGTAGGTACGTATACGTCTATAGACTATAAGTACTTTGGTACTATCAGCTTTAGATTTTATCTCAGTCTTTAGAAATAAGAACACTGACACTTGACAAAGTTTCACGTTAATTGATAATTTTTATGCATTAAAGTTTGAAATAATAAAACAAAATTGAATCTTTAAGGGAGCTTTATATCAAATTTAAAATCAAAAACTGTAGTCGCTAACAAACATTATTCTGCAAATGGTATTAACTTTTTAGATTTTGTACTTTTCACTTAACAATTTCTATAAAAATATTTAATTCATGTTAAACAAATTAATTACTTACTAATCAATTTTGACTCACTATAGGCCAAGTGATAAGATTGACAATATTAATTGAATCAGAATGCCAGGAATCTCTTAAAACCACGGCTGTATTCATAGATTTAACAGCTGCCTATGATACGGTATGGAGAGGTCTCCTTTATAAGTTTCGGCATGTGATTCCCTGTAAAAAACTTGGAAGGCTCTTGAATAACATGCTTTCTGATCAAAATTTCCAAGTGATCATGAACGGCACAGCCAGCAAACGGAGAATTTTAAATAATGGCCTTCCTCAGGACTCCGTAATTGCTCCTTTTCTGTTTAATATATACACCGCTGATCTTCCTGCAACGACTGCAGATAAATTTACGTCTCGAAACTTTGGATGTTTATTATAAAAAAATGGAGACTAGTTCCAAGTCCTAGCAAAATAGAGTGTTCCTTTTTTCACCTAAATAATAAACACGCTAATCAAGAGCCTGAAATATTCTGGAATGGTGAACGCCTTAGGTACAATCCGAACCCAAAATACCTGGGTATTACACTGGACAGAACGCTGTCTTTTAGAAAACATATATAGAACACTGCTGCAAAAATTCTGGAAAAGCTCGGTGGAACCTCATGGGGAGCAACTGCCAATACCTTACGATGTTCGGCAATGGGTCTCGTCTTCAGCGTCGCTGAGTATGGTGCTCCAGTATGGATGAACAACCACCATGTCTCAAAAGTTGATGTTCAGCTCCTCAGGAGCATGCGTATCATAACGGGATGCATAAAATCTACACCAACTTATTGGCTCCCAACTCTCAGCCATATTATGCCGCCAAATATCCGACAGAAACAAGCTCTCCTACAAGAATACGAGAAAATAATGGATATCCCGGAGTTGCCCATCCATGAGTATATACCAACTGCTTGCCTCACCAGACTGAAATCCAGACATCCACCAATCAGGACTACGAAATGCTCTGTTTCTGTTTTTACACTGTACTATTCTTATTCTTGTGTATTGTTAGTGTTTAAATGTAATTTCGTTTTTTTTTTTATTACAAGATCAGCTCATGTATACTATTGCCATACGCTAAATAAATAAATAGGCCAAGAAACCATAAATAAATATATGTACAATGCAGCAACCAATAACACACTTTCAAGTATTACGTGTCATCATATCTACTTCACAAGTTCATAGGGCGAGCGGTTTTGCCATGACATGCAATCTTCCTACGTAGTACAGGCGGAATATGTTTATTTGAGGCATTTTTTTACTTTATTATTAATGATACTTTAAGAAAATATCTACCTCCTCTCCAACCTATCCTATGTGAGAAACAATATGGCTTGGTCAAAAGTTTTGAAAAGATAAAGTAAATAAGGTACGAAAAAAAAAATACCGAGTGGGGTTCAAATGTACCCCAACGTTTTTTTTAAGTTTATATTATTTTTTAATTTTAAAATTGGAGATATCAAGAATAAAACACATTCTGCTTATGAAAAATTATATTTTTACATAAATAGTTATCAGCATTGATAAATCAGTTAACACATTTTGAAAAAATAATATGAAATGATCAGAAATAATAAATACAAAAATAAGAAAAAGCATTTTAGTGACCTTTTAAACATTGATTTAATTATCACAATTGTTACAAACTCTTATATTTTTTTAATGTTCTGCAAATACAAATTCATTGCACCGAATAGAAAACTTTCGAGATTTCCTGCCTTTACTTCTGTCGCAAAGAAACATCGCTTTTTTGTGCCGATAACAGGAATAGGTTGTTGGTTCCTTACCTTTAATTATGGCAAAATAATTAACATGGATTGTTTTATATTGCAATGTAACGACTATGGTATCTAGGAATTATGTTTTTCCTACTTTCCAAAGTTTATAGGCATTCATGCTCAGCAGATGAGAAACTATTGCCATCGGCCACCGATTACTGTTTCTTTGTGTCGTAAATTCCTTTGCTAATTTATCTGTTGTGTCCATGGCACTCTTTGTTATATTGTATTGTAAGATAATGTCTGGTTTGTAATCAGTTTTTTCTCCACTTATTTTGTCATCGTTCTGTTCTATCGTTACTTACCGAGCGGGGTGTAGCTGGACCCCAAGCAGCAAAACTCTCTATAAATAGTCACAATAAAAAACAATTTATTCAACATTTTGTGTACCAATTTAGATATATATTTAACAAACATAGCTCGAAGAAAATTAAGTAAATTTTTTTTTTAGAAAATATCCCCAAAAATTCATGTCTGGGGTACAGCTGTACCCCGCTCGGTATTATGAAGGTTAAAGTCCCAGAAAATACAGTTTCGGATATAAACTGAAGTACAGGTTGTTATCACCATGTTGTACAAACAGTAAGGAGTCCCATCGAAAATACCACCACACTATTTTGGGTGAGAACATTGGTTTCCTTCTTTTCCAGAGAATGAAGGACGTTTGAAAAATGAGGTTTTGCCAACATTACGTCAATAGTAATAAAATCACTGAGGAGATAGTTGAGTTGGCAAGCGTAGTCACCACCTACCTGGATCATGTTTCGTAAATTTTCTCAGTACCACATAACTTTTTCATATTAGTTCCCCCAATCTTCCAAAATTGTATAAATACTATAAAGTTTCTCAAACCTCTTTAGGGCTTTACCCGCCAAGTGTTAAAAAAAAACAAACGCTGTAGATTTGTGGATCAAAAGCAAAAAAGATCATATATATGTATATATATACATTGGTCCGGAAATACCTAGTTTTCTAGATGAAATGGACGTAGAGTTCCTGTAGGTTAGCCGGCTCGCTCGCCTGATATATACACTTTGACTTTTATGACTGTGAACAATTGAAGTATTTTTTTGCTGATCATACAGGTTCACTCATTATTAGGGGTTTAAGAAATAAACATTCATTAAATTACAATTTGACAATTTTGTCTGTAAGTGTTTGATTTATTAAAAATCTTAATCTAAGTATTTATAAGTTTAAGCTAGAATATATTTTATCAAGTTTGTATGAAATTTTATATTGTTGTTGATATATGTACCATTTTCACTCATGCCATTTTTGTTGCATTCTTGAATACTGTCCTGTTTTCTTCGAACGGTATTTCCTTTCACACCCATCCAGAAATATATGTTGTATGTTTTTATCGTCACAGACCGTTTTATATTGCAGGTATTAACCCTTGTATGAGCGTTCGATGTAGCTTAGGGGAAGAATGTGCTATAAATAAATTCGGCATTGCCCAATGCCAATGCCCAGTCAACTGCGAACCAGTTATGAGGCCAGTTTGTTCAAAAGACGGCAGGACGTTCGCCTCGGAATGTGAACTGAAAAGATCTGCATGCCAGGCTAAAACGACTATAGAAATTGCCTATACGGGACTTTGTGGAGAAAAAGGTACGTACTATTAAACTTCGGGGAAATAAATGGATGCGAATGTTTTTGCATCTTGTCACCTTTGCGTTTCTTGATATACCGGGCAAGTCATGGAATAACATAAGAGCCTATATAACGCGTAGAAACATCACAACTGTTTTAATTGGCAATGGAAAGATTAGTACTAGGGATACCAGTGTTTCTTCGATTCTTGCTCCTTCTTGGGGAGATATTGGTCTAATATTTCAGAGCTTATGTGAAAACAAATTACATAATTTAAATAAGATTAATTTATATATGTGAAAACTAAGAGGAGTTTTCCTATTTTCAGCTGTTATTTCCTTTCGTATTTGCGGGTACATTCAATAACAAGTTTCAACAATAACGAAGTTTATTCAATTTTAACAATCACAATTTTCTCGATACAACATTGTTGTTGAGTCTTACGTTACTCTTAAGTTTTGAATCAGTACTCGTTACACTAACGTTCAAAAACTACAATGGCCGACTGACGCTAGTTGCAATTTTGTATTCTAAGGAAATTATACTTACAAAGCTTTATGAATTTTCATCATATTTCTTCCAGTAATAGTCCTACATTCACGATGCTTTATGAACAATGTTGTGTGCACAAAACGAAATTTTATAGAATTAAACAAGCAACGTTTTACTAACGTTGCTTCTAAAATCTTTTACAACGCACTTAACTATTACTACTTCGAAGTACTAACTAAAACTGTTTCTTTCAACGATCTGCTGTAACAAAATGCTTTACGACGTTAGTTGAAAACCAAACTCTAAAAATCTACCATTCACACTACACTTGTATCGTTTTAGATACGCAATCTGCAAACTATGCCTCACGACGCAATAATTCCCACACTTCTCATTACTACTACACAGGTTTCTAGACTACTAGTGGTGGGTGTTTCAAACCGTAAACAGTTATTAAAACTATGTATTACACTAATAACCTAAAACTATGTATTGGTTTCGACTGAAACTAGTTATTCAAAGAAATACTTTATTGCCACACAACACATAATATTGCTCCGTGAGTCACTGTGGACAACGAAGAAACTACTACTTACATTTTACCGGTCTAGGTCAGGTACAGATTTGTATCGGCAGAACCGAGAGTAGATTTCAGTGGTATTGCCGCATCGATAACACAAAATTTTTATACTGATGTGATGCGGGATACGATCCAAATAGGTTAGGTTCATATACTTTAGTATTAAAGTATATGGTTAGATTGGCATAATTAAAGGCGAATTTTAAAATATTTTTGACGGCCATACTCAGGTATTAATTACAGTAAAACGCAATAAAATTTAAACCAAATTATTTTTCAAAATAATTTCAGATTCAGGCATAATATAGATATTTCATCTTTGTTTTATAGAAGTTTTTTATTTAGGAATAGGCACTTTTCAATAATCTTTCATGTATCCAAATTTGTCAAAACTTTTCAAAAATTACGGAAGGAAATATAATGGCTACCTACGTTTCATGTCAACAAATCTTTAGTAAAACAGGTCTCATAATATCTCAGATCGTTAAACACGGCTGACAACTTACAAAGTAAAACAACTTACCTTTCTGAATATAAATTTAGATGAAAATAGTTTTTAAAAATAAGTATCTAAATCAGCCATTAGCAATAAATATATACAACAGTCTTCCAAAGGAACTAAATGCGTTAACCAATATAAGTGCAAGAAAAAATAAGTTCAAAAAGTGGATAATTAATAAGGATAACAGAATTAGACAGGCAATTGTCAAACAAGTCACCGTTGTTATAGATACTTTGTTTCAGTTTTTTTTAGTTTTTATTTGTTTTATAGATATTTTTTATTTCTTTTATGTTTAGTTTATATTTTCCATTATGTTAAGTATTATGGCAAGCCCAAACAGGTATCTCCGATTACCTTTGTGGGGTTTACATAATAATATGTACCTAAATATTATATGTCTATTTGTTAAATAAATAAATAAATAAATCTTCAATAACTTTAACTACTTACTACTTCATATATAAAATCCGTATTTGTTATTTGTAATATGAATAATAAATTAATAATATAAATAGTGAAATATTTACATCCTTGAAAATGCATTTATATTTGAAATTTGAAGGATTAAAATAAAAAATGATATGCGTATGCATATCTGTGCCTAGTATCATTTTATTCATGTTTGTCTAAACACCTAAACAATATATAACTTCACACTTCTCGACATTACTCGACAATTGTGAACAGTTACATATCTATCTAAATAAAAAGAAACCGTAACTTACTACACCAAGCATACCAGTACCTTCAAAATTCACTCGATAACTAGTTATAAAAAATAAATAGTTTCAAAACTATTTATTCATTAGTCATACATAGTTTCGGTTTGGTTCCACCAAAAAGCGTTATTACCCACAGCTATAGACTACTTTCTTTCGGTTCGAGATTAAAATATAACATTGCTGCCAACTGAGCATTGCTACCAACTGAACTGTTGTCGGTTATTTGATTAATAGTTTTGATGTTAATGCCAGGTTCCGCTGTTGACTAAACCCACCGTTAGAGTGCACCACTACGCATCTCTCTTTAGTTACTCGAGGTTATTAAACCGTTTACCGTTTCAAACGAGAACTATGTTTTCGAACAATACGCAAAACAATATTACAAGATTACTTAAAAACAACAAACACTTGTTTAAATTTTCACTTTTTATTTCTTTAAATTTGACATATGTTTCGCCAAGTCTGGCTTCATCAGAAATTGGAAATAAAATGAATGCTAAATTTATATTTCATACAAAGGAACTACAGGTAAGGTAATAAAATGATTAAGAGGTTTTAATTCTGGGGAATTTCGGAAGAAGTGGGCTGGATATAGGTCAATTAAATTATAAATTTATGAAATTGTTTACAATAGATGTTAATAATATAAAGTAATATTATTTAAAGATGGATTTTAAGATTAAGTAATGGAGATGAATTGGTATCAGTTTGGTCGTTTAATAGATTAGGAGAATTTTTTTTAATTAATTTCTAGTGATTCAAGCAGATATAATTTTTTACTTTTGTTTTCTAAATGTAAAATTTCAAGTGTATTCTGAGGTTCATGGTTTTCTTTCAATAAGTGGTCCGCAAAAGTGGATTTGTTTTGTTGTTGATTTTCGAAAGCTTTAGTGTGTTCACGCCATCTTGAATTGAAAGATCTTCCAGTGTGACCAATATAGAAATTGGGGCAACTACCACAGTTCAACCTATATACACCCGAGTTAGAATTTTTGTCAGTATTGTCTTTGTTATGGGGTGGTAAACTACACAAAAATAACCACCCCATCAGGCCCATAGTTTCTTATTTTTCAGCGCCAGCCTCTAAAATTTCCAAGTCTCTTCTTGGTGTTTTAAAACAATACACCAAATTTACCCCCACATACAGTATCAAGAATTCCATGGATCTAGTTTCAAAGATCCAAAAAATCCCTCTTCCTAATAATGCCAAACTGCTTTCATTCGACGTGGTCAATCTATTTCCCAGCATACCACCTGATGAATGCATCAATCTAATCATAAACCTAATAAACAAGAACAATATCAATCCCATAATCAAAAATGAAATTCTTTCTCTTTTGCATCTCTGTATCAACCAAAACTACTTCAAATTCAACAACAACATTCACAACAGTACTCAAGGCCTAACTATGGGCAATCCTTTAAGCCCCCTTCTATCTGAAATATTCATGGACTATTTAGAAACGCTAATTTTCAAACACCATCTCAGTAACAAAATCCTGTATTGGTACCGATACGTCGATGATATTATTGCGTGTTTTACGGGTACACATCGACAATTACAGTTACTACACGACTACTTAAGCCAAATACACCCCAACATAAAATTCACACTTGAAACAGAAACAGATAACACACTAAATTTCCTAGACCTAACAATTAAAAGGCAAGACACCAAACACACATTCTCCATATCATAAACCATCACACTCTGACCTTACCATCCACAATAGTTCACACCACCCCATACAACATAAACTTGCTGCATATCACTGATGTTACACAGACTCGTGACAATACCACTTAACAAAACCGACTTTGATACCGAACTTGAAAGAATCAAACTCATAAACAGAAAATTAAAGAAAATTGCTATTAAAGAAGTCTATCCCACTGACCCCAATCCCATACCTAATTATACCGTACTCTCACATTCAATGGTACCCCCTCACAAAAAATCTCCCAATTTTTACAGAACAGGAACATATATACAGCCTTCACAACAAACAACAATTTATCTAGACATATAAGAAACAACAAAGACAATACTGACAAAAATTCTAACTCGGGTGTCTATAGGTTGAACTGTGGTAGTTGCCCCAATTTCTATATTGGTCACACTGGGAGATCTTTCAATTCAAGATGGCGTGAACAAACTAGAGCTTTCGAAAATCAACAACAAAACAAATCCACTTTTGCGGACCACTTATTGAAAGAAAACCATGTACCTCAGTAGAGTACTATAAATTAATAAAAACAAAAATTCTCCTAATTTATTAAACGACCAAACTGATACCAATTCATCTCCATTACTTAATCTTAAAATCCATCTTTAAATAATATTACTTTATATTATTAACATCTATTGTAAACAATTTCATAAATGTATAATTTAACTGACCTATATCCAGCCCACTTCTTCCGAAATTCCCCATAATTAAAACCTTTTAATCATTTTATTACCTTACCTGTTGTTCCTTTGTATGAAATATAAGTTTAGCATTCATTGTATTTCCAATTTCTGATGAAGCCAGACTTGGCGAAACATATGTCAAATTTAAAGAAATAAAAAGTGAAAATTTAAACAAGTGTTTGTTGTTTTTAAGTAATCTTAAAAATGAATTTTCATCAAGTGAAGACTGAAACAATCATCAATATTACAAGACATTACATTTATAAGAAAGAAATTAACTTCATAAATTACATGTTTAAAATGTTGATCTTAACTTTATGTAGTTATTATTTTTTCGTGCTACATTTTATGGTATATGCATAGTATTTATATTCCAACTGCATATGAAGATAGGAGACCTGTTCAAAAAGCTGTAAAAGCTCCTACGTGCAAAATTTTTCGATCATAAAATAATTACATATCCTAGTATGTTGTTCATAGCTTCATCAAGCGATTCTTGAACATCACAATTTTAATAAACCATTAAAAATGAAATAACTCAATAATAAAGTCTATAACTTAATCTGTGTGGTCTTTTCTCTATTTGAAATATGTGATGGAAACGAAATATAGTGGAAGAATTTTTTTTCTATTGAACTAGTTGAGTTTATAATTCAAAATATTTCATTTAAGTTAATACTCTTTTGTCAATATTAGTATTAAAACAAACAATATTTTTTACTATACTTTGCACCATAAAGAGATACATGTAATAAGAATCGATCTTTTCTGTTTTTCAATTTCACTGTATTATTCATGTTTTACGAACATATCCTGATAAATATACTTACTATATGCTACGGGCCAAAAACATGCCCAAAGAGAGAAAAATCTGCCAAATTTAATTAAAAAAATACATTAGTGGATTGGTTTGTCCAGGAAACAAACATTTTTGATGAGATTGCTAATTTACTTACCTGTGTTACAGAGAATGACTGGCTGCAAATTCTTTCGTTTAAAGTAGATAAAGAATTTTATTATCCTCTTTCTGCTAAGTTGTTATAGAAGGCTGAATTATTTAAAATTATTTGTTGAAACAGCCTTATTATTATATGTTGTTTATTCGTAATTTGACTACAAAATGACGCACTATGCGAGATCTGCAACTAGTGTTGTTTGTTAAGTTCATTAAATTCAGTAATCTTACGCTATTAAACGTATTGAATAAAGGATTATGACGTTTATTGAAAAAAAATTAAATGTGAATAATATAACTCCTCTCAATACCTACTAGAAGTTTTCAATAGTTTCTAAAAGATTTCTCAAATCTATAAAATTCTATTTCCATATTGTATTCGATCAGAAATCAGCAACTAATTGCATTTCTTTGACTTGGTAGAGACAATGAAAGATTAAGGATAATAGGTTAACGAAAATTGCCGTTTTGCTAGACGTAGAGTAGCAGAAACGGGATAAAATAGCAGAGAGATTGAACACCCTATAAAAAATAGTTTTGCCGGAAAAGTTCATCTTTCTAAATAATAATCATTCGAAATGTTACCATAATTATTGTAAGGTAAAGCAGAGACAACGAAAATGAACGTTATATTTGAAAATAATTAATTTTAGCCACATTAACTGAAAACTTTTGGCACACCCTGTACGTATAAATAACTAGCGATATTAGTTTTTTCGTGTAAGGAATAAAAGGTTAATATGTTAGTACTTGTTCTGCAAGCCGGAGCTGGAACTAAAAGAAATAGAGTACTTTATTCCAAAAAAAAGAATAGAATGTAGTCTTAGTACAGGCGACTGCATCATATATTAAAAAATTAGTACCTGGGTGACCGAGCTTCACTCGTAAACTCAAGGTTTTGTCATAAACGTACATATATCCAAATAATCGGACTTTTGTTATGTAAACTAATTAAAACTCCCTAACGAAATATCTTTTTCTTACATTTCTTATTTACATGGTGTTACAATAATTCAACTCCCCCCTATATTTCAACCACCCTATATATGCAACTTCATATGAAAAATCCATCCAAACATATTTTCCTGACATTTTTTAATCACGCTACAATTCCACTCGATTCCATATTCCAACAACCCTGTATATGCGACCGCTTTTGGCCATTCTACAAACACTTTTGTTTCCAAATTCTTTCATTTACATTCTAATATTTTTGTAAACACTTTGTATAACTATAATTCCACTCCGCCCTATATATGCCACTTTTTACAGGCTACCTAATATAACATATTTTAAATCACACTGTATAACTATAATTTCACACCACCATATGTTTTAACAACCCTGTATATGCATTTGTTTATGGCCACCTCTTGTAATTTTTTTGAACCACCATGTATAATTATAATTCCAGTACATCCTATATTGCAACCACCCTGTAAATGCAAATGCTAATATCCTACACTATAGGTAACACATTCTATTAACATTTTTTTAGCGATCTGCATAACAATACTTTTACTCCGCCCTGTATGTCAGCTATCATTAATTTCCAACTGCCTATAGGGTACCCTACACAATTATTTTTTCTCGTTTTTTCTAGCCATACTATAATTCCGTTTGACGCTATATTTTAACCATCCTGCATAGCAATTCATATGGACCATCTAACATATTTTGTTAGACCCTGTATAATTTTACACCACCAATTCATATTATATGCATCAAATTAACATGCGAAATCATAGGATCTTACTCATCCAAAAATTGCCTACCGTGCGAATTTTTCAACTTGAAAACTTCAAATATCTAGTTATAAAAATGTAATGTTAGGAAGACATGACGGAGGTATAAAATAGTTACATGTTCGGAACATACAAATACAATATTATAATTCCAGTACATCCTATATTGCAACCACCCTGTAACTGCAAATGGTAATAAGCTACCCTATAGGTATAACATTCTATTAACATTTTTTTGGCGACCCTGCATAACAATACTTTTTCTCCGCCCTGTATGTCAGCTATCATTAATTTCCAACTGCTTATGGTGTACCCTATAAAATTATTTTTTCTCGCTATTTTTCTAATTATATTATAATTCCATTTGACGCTATATTTTAACCATATCCTGCATAGCAACTCGTATGGACCATCTAACATATTTTAAAAGACTCTGTATAATTATAATTTTACACCACCAATTCATATTATATGCATCAAATTAACATGCGAAATTATGAGATCTTACGTATCCAAAAATTGCCTACCGTGCTAATTATTTCACCTTGAAAATTTAAAATGTCTACGTATAAAAATAGAATGCTAGGAAAATATGTATAGGTATAATATAGTTACATGTTCGCAACATACAAACACAATTTTTATTGAAAGAATGTTTAAAAAAATTTCACTCTCAAATAGGTTACCAAATCACCCTGTATTAAAAGAATTTTTACAACAAAAGTTTCACTCTTACGTAGGTTACCAAATCACCCTATATTGAACGCTTTGAAATTACAAAGCAGCCGCCTTGGTTGTCAAACTGTCAATAATTTTTTAAATAATGTAATTTCTCAGTAAAAGGATTTTTCCCAAAGATGAGACCCTCACTAATCGATTTCTATCCATCGAAACATTGATATGGGAAAATTTCCTCAAAATCGTTAGAGCCGTTTTCCAGTACTCAATTACATATATATATATATATATATATATATATATATATATATATATATATTAGATTATTATTATTATTAAGTTTGTCATAATTGTTAGGCTCTTGCAACGAGAATGATATAAATCCATAAAAATATCACACTGATATAATTTTAAGAACCTCTTCATCATACATTTCCAAATTATTATTTATGAATACTATCAAGTATGGAAAACTGAATACAGATTAATTTATGTACCATGACTCGTTCCCCTTCAATTGAAAAAATTTTCCCTGATTTTTTTCCAGGACCTTGCAGTGACCACGAATGCCAATATGGAGCTACCTGTGTGGAAACGTCCGGAACTGCTCATTGCGAGTGTCCTGTCTGCCCCGCAGAATTCGAACCTGTATGTGGGTCAGACGGAATCTCCTACGGAAATGAGTGCAAACTAAGACTAGAAGCCTGT
The DNA here is from genome assembly GCA_034190945.1 of Octodonta nipae. NCBI lineage: Eukaryota > Metazoa > Arthropoda > Insecta > Coleoptera > Chrysomelidae > Octodonta > Octodonta nipae. The sequence continues at coordinate 14,362,359 of CM067216.1, forward strand.
AAACACAGAAGGGACATTACTGTGCTTTACAACAGCGCTTGTAGTAAGTAGGAAAAACTATTACTAGGCGCAATCAAAACTACTTTAATTACTACATTAATAATATAGGCCGGAAGTTTAAAATGATGAAAAATAGATTTTATGAGACACAAGCGAGAGACTTTGAGTTATAATGAAAAAGTAAATAGCCCTATTTGTTTATAACTTTTGCAAATTTTTACATGATGACAAATCGGTTTATGTATATTTCCCAAGGCTTCATTCTAAATCTAAAGAGGCATCGCACATACTTTTAGAAGCTTTGTCTCTATTTTTCAGCATTTCCGACTTGTGATCTAGTTTAGAGGAAATACAACTGTAATTAATTAGGAATGAATACACGTATATGTTGAAACTTTTGTTGCAGATGGCTGCGAAAGCAAGAAATGTGAATTCTACTCAGCTTGTGAAAGCGATGGATCCAATGAAGCGCATTGTGTATGCCCCCAATCGTGTACAGATCCTAAGGTAGGTGCATTCAAATTTCACTACATTCTTTACAAATACAATATTTGGCATTTACTTTATTATTAGGTGCTGTTCATAAAACGGTTAAAAGTAAGGTGTGGGAGTTATTATGATACCTCTATTTTGTTTTTTTGAACTTTTTGGGAAAAGAGCGTCCAAATTGTCAAACGATTTAATTTAAAGTGGCACCATTTCAAATAATTAGCCAGTATTTTCGAAATAACCTGTTTAAAACTGCAATTCCGTTTTTTTGATGGACGATTTCTCTCTATTTGAGCTTGGGCCCTTCTAAATTGTTTAAGAGAGTTAAAAACCATTTTGCGTTTTTTTACATTTCAACAATTAATGGAAATGCTGTGGAACCTTTGGTGTGTCACAAATGAAAAAATACAGTTTTGCACCCTAACAGCGAATCTTTATTTTAAACACTCAACGACGTTTCAACAACTCTAAGTTATTATCATCAAGGAGTAAACAAAACTTAAACTGTTTTTTAGTTTGGTTTATTTCCTGGTTTATTCTTTGTTTAAAATAAATCAAACTAAAGCAGTTTTAGTTTAGTTTACTCCTTAATGATGACAACTTGGAGTTGTTGAAACAGCGTTGAATGTCTAAAATAAAGATTTGGTGTTAGGGTGCAGAACTGTGTTTTTTCAGTTCAACAATTTCCAAAATATTTTAATAACGGCATCAATTTTATTTATTTTTTACGATCTTTTTTTATCTGAAATTGAATACAGAAATGAATTCTTGTATATTCATGTTATGAATATCATGTTCAAAGTTCCTATTATTTTTTAACAAACTGAGCGAAATCTTCATTGAATGTGGCGAACGAATTTAGTTTTTAAGACAAAACTGTGGCGAAATTTCAATCCAATTGCCTCAAGAGTCGAATCCAATAATTTACCCAAACCGCGAAAGTCCCCAATCCATCAAGGTTTTCTTTGTATTTCGTATTTACTTTTCGCTAATTATATTGACTTCACTCTACCTTAAGTCAATTATTTTTCTTTGTTAGTAAGCTAACAAAGTGAGGCAGTGAAAGATTCGTTCTTTTTTTTCAGTAAGTCAAATTGAATTTGTACATTTTTCCTTTAAGCCCTTGTACTGGGAATTGGCCTAAATCTAATTTGCGGTAATCGGAAAAGAGTTTTGTTGGTTTTATTGTCTCACTTTCGGGTCTCAGAGTCTTTTGAAGTTTGTCGCTTGAAAATACGACAAACATGAGAGACGAAGAAATGCTTAAAGCCAACGAATTAGTGGTTGAGATCGTTATAGGATTGTTGTGGATGTATTTTTGTGATAACGAATAAAGGGTAGAAAAAAGTCACGGTGAACTGTGACAACGCATTGAGAGTGCCAAGTGAGACCTTGGCGAAACGTCTGCGAGTTTAAAACTCGATTCATACTAACAAACAAATTGTATTCCCGGATATATATATATATATATATATATATATATATATATATATATATATATCACAAATTTGTACACTCACTGTCAAACGTCTTTATTTACCAACGAATTCACAAAACACTGTGACTAATACTACAACAGCTGATAACTTATTTCGCTTCTCCATTCAGTACTGTCGAAAACTATAAACTGACCATCTCGAATGAAACTTGGCTTTGATAATGCACATCGAAGATACAAGATCTCTACGATTCATTCTGATTTGTCGCAGTATATCCAGAACCTTGTCGAAATTCGCTTTTTACATCGATCGAAATTTCAGAACGCCCATTGCGTTTCTTTCCATGGACGGCGTAAATAAATTAATTATATATATATATATATATATATATATATATATATATATATATATATATGTTCTGAGAGGCTTCCGCGGTCATTATTATGAACTAAGCTAGGTTCCGGGTGAGAACCGCGTCTGAATTTATTGAATACTCGACGTTTCGACTCCTGCTTCGGAGCCATTATCAAGAGACAAAAGTGAAAAAGAGTTTCAGAGTCTAGATCGAACTCGGGGCCTCAATCTGCCTACTCCCCAAGAGTCACTAGGTAACTGAACTGAATTTGAGTCTGCTCTGCTTCTTTTATTTATAGGTAGCGCTGGGTTAGAAGAAGATGTCACGTGATGAGGCTGTGTTGTGATTGGTTGGGTATTGGTGGGCGTGTCTGCTTTGTTTAATCTGGCAATTACGGAGGTCCAAGCTGTGGGAAGGCGAGTACTGTCATCGCGTCTATTTAGACAGAGAGGTCTTTTTTCTATTTCGATAGCTTCGCGAATAGTGGATGCCCTAAGAGAATTGAGAGATATGATAGTCCTACTGTCCTCGAAGTTGATAGAGTGCCCTGTTTGGATATGGTGATGCGCGAGAGCTGAAGTCGGATCTTTTTTACGAACTGACAGAGAGTGTTCATATACTCGATGAAATTTCGTAAACTCCTCGATTCTCGTTAGGTACTTTGTCTTTGGGGTTACCGGTTAAGTTGCCTATAGTTTGAGTGGTGTTGAAGATAGTCTTTATTTGATGTCTTTGTAAAATCCGTGCAATTTTGTCAGTGACTCCTCGAATGTATGGAAGTACGGCTTTTTGATGTTGTTGTTCTGTTTCTGACGGGGTTGGTGTGATTGGGGGTTGTTGAGATTGATGAATTATACGCGCAATGTGGTCCGGATGATAACCGTTTTGTCGAAGGATTTGTTGAAGATTATTAAGTTCGTTTTGTCTATTGTCAATATCTGTTAAACGAATAGATCTGAGAGTCAAAGATTTCATTACAGAACTCAATTGGGCAGGGTGGTGGTGTGATTGGGCATTTAAGTATCGATTGGTATGGGTTGGTTTTCTATAGACGGTATGTGAGAATCTGTCATTGTTGGTTTTTGTTATGAGGACATCAAGAAACGGGAGAGAAGAATCGGACTCGATTTCCATTGTAAATTGTATATTAGAATGTATACCATTGAGGTGTTGTAGGAAGAAGTCTAATGAATCTCTGCCATGAGGCCAAATGACAAAAGTATCATCTACATATCTAAGCCAACAGGAAGGTTTTAAATTAGACGAGTTTAGGGCCTGGGTTTCGATTTGTTCCATGAAAATGTTAGCAAGCACTGGAGAAAGAGGTGAACCCATGGGGGCCCCACGGACTTGTTTGAACAGAGTGTTTTGAAATGAAAAATAAGTGTTAGAGGAACAGTGTTGTACAAGTTTGATAATGTCAGAAGAGATATTGTATTTTGTTTTTAGAATATCTAACGTTTCTGAAATGGGGACATTGGTGAAAAGAGATACAACATCGAAGCTAACTAGGATGTCATTTTCTGAAATTCTGTAACCACTTAGGATATCTAGGAAGGAAGAAGAGTTCTTTACGTACGAGGATGCTTGCTCGGCTAGAGGTTGAAGGGTTTTGGCTAAGTACCGGGCTAATTCTTGGGTCGGGGATTGTACCGAACTGACAATGGGTCTAAGAGGAATGTCCGGCTTATGAATTTTGGGTAGTCCGTAAATTTTCGGAATTTTAGAAGACTTTTCACGAGGAATGATGATCTTTTTAATGTCAAGAGGAAGTTGTGTCCTGTTGATGATTTCCTTAGTCTTTTTCTCTAAGTAAGTAAGTAAGTAAGTAAGTAAGTAAGACTTAAGTAAGTAAGTAAGTAAGTAAGTAAGTAAGTAAGACTTACTTAGAGAAAAAGACTAAGGAAATCATCAACAGGACACAACTTCCTCTTGACATTAAAAAGATCATCATTCCTCGTGAAAAGTCTTCTAAAATTCCGAAAATTTACGGACTACCCAAAATTCATAAGCCGGACATTCCTCTTAGACCCATTGTCAGTTCGGTACAATCCCCGACCTAAGAATTAGCCCGGTACTTAGCCAAAACCCTTCAACCTCTAGCCGAGCAAGCATCCTCGTACGTAAAGAACTCTTCTTCCTTCCTAGATATCCTAAGTGGTTACAGAATTTCAGAAAATGACATCCTAGTTAGCTTCGATGTTGTATCTCTTTTCACCAATGTCCCCATTTCAGAAACGTTAGATATTCTAAAAACAAAATACAATATCTCTTCTGACATTATCAAACTTGTACAACACTGTTCCTCTAACACTTATTTTTCATTTCAAAACACTCTGTTCAAACAAGTCCGTGGGGCCCCCATGGGTTCACCTCTTTCTCCAGCGCTTGCTAACATTTTCATGGAACAAATCGAAACCCAGGCCCTAAACTCGTCTAATTTAAAACCTTCCTGTTGGCTTAGATATGTAGATGATACTTTTGTCATTTGGCCTCATGGCAGAGATTCATTAGACTTCTTCCTACAACACCTCAATGGTATACATTCTAATATACAATTTACAATGGAAATCGAGTCCGATTCTTCTCTCCCGTTTCTTGATGTCCTCATAACAAAAACCAACAATGACAGATTCTCACATACCGTCTATAGAAAACCAACCCATACCAATCGATACTTAAATGCCCAATCACACCACCACCCTGCCCAATTGAGTTCTGTAATGAAATCTTTGACTCTCAGATCTATTCGTTTAACAGATATTGACAATAGACAAAACGAACTTAATAATCTTCAACAAATCCTTCGACAAAACGGTTATCATCCGGACCACACACACAGAAGAGGGCAGTAGAACTATTATATCTCTTAATTCCCTTACGGCGTCCACTATTCGCGAAGCTATAGAAATAAAGAAAAGACCCCTCTGTCTAAACCGACGCGATGACAGCTCTCGCCTTCCTACACCATGGACCTCCGTAATTGCCAGATTAAACAAAGCAGACACTCCCACCAACACCGAATCAATCAAAACACAGCTCCTTTATCACGTGACATCCCCTTCCAACCCACCGATAACTATAAATAAAAGAAGCAGAGCAGATTCATATTCAGTTCCGTTACCTAGTGATACTTGGGGAGTAGGCAGATTGAGGCCCCGAGTTCGATCTAGACTATAAAACTCTTTTCCACTTTTGTCTCTTGATAATGGCTCCAAAGTAGGAATCGAAACGTCGGGCCTACCATATGTATACTTTTTAAATACTCGACGTTTCGACTCCTGCTTTGGAGCCATTATCAAAACACAAAAAATTGAAAAGTATTTCAGAGTCTAAATCGAACACGGGGCCTCAATTTACCCCGAGTTCGATCTACACTCTGAAATAATTTAAGAGTCATGTCATGGCCAACTTTCAAAACATCCAAAAAACGATGATCGAAATTTTAAAATTACAATGCCATTATTCGTGTGAAATGCGTAGTTTTTCATTTGTTCATACTATCCTCTCGCACGATTATTCTCCATTTTCAGCTATACAATTTACAATTTCCACACAACATCCCCTTGTAATTAGGCATGAAAGCCTTTATTCGTAACCTGCGCCAAATTCACTGTAAACAAAGAAAATGGATGCCTAATGGACAGATAATGCTTTTATAGTTGCCCACATAGTTCATAAAGTAATACGAAATACTAAATTGGGTTGAGAAACACGCAATACATTCCCACTAGTTCTGAATAATGTGCTTTAGAATTTGAGATAAACGCCGATCGCGATATTATTCCCCGTAAGACGTGAACATAGTTATCATTGGAAATTTGCATACTGAGCCGGCGAAACTTTTTTCTAAAAAGTTGCATGTAACATCGATGACGTGAATGCCTGATTATTGTTCTCTGTTCAATTTTTAATGTACATTAACACGACTCGAAGTGGCGATTGAGGGGTTTGTAAATATAAAGTAGAACAAAATAAATGCGACACCTCTTGTATGCATACGTAATTAAAGGCAAAACTTACTGTGTCCTTTTGGTGCTTCAAAAGAGAAGATTTGAAAGTAGTTTACTAGCGGTTTTCGATTGCTTTGAATTGCTTTCAATTTGTTTAGAAATTAAAAATGCTATGAAAGGAGCTGGTTCTAGTTTCGAAATCAAATTAATGATAATTAATCAACGGTGTTAAGAACCTGGTCCACTGATGAGCTTCCTTGGTTCGTTGTGCAGGGTCTGAATGTTCACACTTCTTGTTCTGGGAAATAGACGAGACAGTGTATCTAAAGCAATAGATGACATCATTATAGCTACAAGAAGAAGACTCTCATGGCTTGAAGTGTTGCTGAACTGGAATGACCAATGGAAACCATACCAAATGCAATCGTTCATCACAATAACGTCAGACCCCATAATCAATGTACTTCGTACAAAAAGCTGACACTGAAGCTGTAAATGTTATTAAGATCACCTGACTTCTCCCCCATTGAATAAGAATGGGATATGTGACGTCCTCCATTGAACTTCAAGCCAGTCTAGCATGATATAAAAACGGTTTTGATAAAAATTTCTGATTATAATATAATCATCTAATTATAATCATGAATAAAAGTTACAACACATATGGTTACTACAGAAATTATCAAAAAAGGCTGCAAATTAGAGGGGTACAAAATGAAGTGAGTCAGCATCAATTAACTGAAATTAGAATTGAACTTGAAATTTTATTATCCATTTCAGGTAAATTGCAGTATATTATGTGAAGATTTAAATGATCAGTTTTTTGTTAATAAATTAGGTGCATGACAATTCTCAAAGCAATGACTAATTTATGCTCAACAGCCTTTGTTCAATCGTGTAATGCTTTTGTGAGAAGCTATTCTATCTTTATGTTGCCTTGAAGTTTGTCCAATATAAGATGACAATACGTTATGTTTTTAATCTCAACAAACCTAAATTCTTATTACATTTATTTTAACATTTTACTACCAATTTTGTGTTAATTGTATTATTACTGTAGAAGTTTTTTTTTCGGAAGCTCTCAAAATACATAGTTAAAAGAGTATAATCTGATAGAGGATAAAATAGCGCATCGTAAAGCATGTGCTTTTAAGTGTTATTTGATATTTTAAAAGAATTAGGGATCCCCATGTTGGAGCACTAATGAAAAAGAATTTTCCATAAAATGACCGAATATATATTTGGATCACGTAGGAATTTATTGAAATCCTCTATTTATATTCAACGTCAGTACAGATATAACCAGTTAGTGCATAGTTGATAGTTAAACGCATTTGTTCCCTTTCCAGCTGAACAATGGCACGGTTTGCGGAACAGATGGAGTTACTTACGCCAGCGAATGTGAACTTAGGATGGTGTCCTGCAAAACGAAACAATATATTGTTTTGGCCTACAAAGGAAACTGCGGTAAGATCTTTTCACTTCTACAAATATACGTTTCTTTTACAGTTAAATGGGCTTTTCTACCGGGTGTTGACGCCATCAATTATTCAGCAATTTTCTTCACACGGAAAGCGCAAACACCGACTGGGAATGGGAAAACAGAACCCTGCGAATTGCGTTCGGCCTGTTTATTTGATACAAGACGTTTATGAATGTTTATTTTCTTTTAATCAAGAGTACCTAGAAATGATACACAACAAATTACTGATTTCAATGACATTTCAATAAACGCAATTTGTGAATATACATGGTGTAAATAGTTTGATTGCATATATTTTAGGTGGAGATAGTATAGACCAAATAAAACAAAAAACTCTTATAACACTATGGTCTACAGGCCTTAATAAGCAAGAAAATTCCAAATACATGTTAAGTAAATTATTGTGAATCAGGCAACGTCGCAGTCAAATCAGATTCACTTTTAGCTTGAATAATAAAAACAATGACCACCAGCACAAAAAAATGAACATCTGTGTTTTTATTTGTGTATTGAATAATTATATTATTTGGAGTGCCGTTAGAATTATTTAGGTAAATAAAAGTTTATGGAATAATATTTTCAAAAATCTACGCTTTTAATAACTATGTATTGAAATTAATATTTATATTTCTCGATTTATCTTATGCAGTAACTGTTACATTATTCAAAAAATAATTATAACTAATTAAATTAATATTATTTATGTTAGATAAATAAATACCCATGTACTTACAGGATATGTCATCATGATATAGCTCAAATGAACAAACGGATTCTTCATAGTAAATTTACAAAATTCTTGCTATTACACCTGCTTTCCCCTTAAATGAATAACATGTCAGGTCTTTCCTTAATTGTATCATCTACCACTATTATTCACAAAATAATACTGTCGCACTCAAACTGACAATTCACAACCGATTTTATTTGTTTTTCCAATATATTTTTGAAAATGAAAATCAAAGCAAATCACTTTCACTTACATATCAATTTTCCTACAAGAACTGATCGTAACAATCAGCTGTCTTTAAAATAAAAAGGTAGCAAGGCCATGTTGCCACATCTGTTTGGAGAAACGTAGGGCAAATTATAACAAAATATGTTGAGTTTAAATAATTAGTTTCTTTGTTAATGCAGTTATTAAACGTGCATAAGCTATTATGTATTTTCATATGTAGCTCTGCCAACATTTTAAAGGCGGAAATAGTCTATTATTAACTATACTAAAGGCTACGTAACTTGTAACATTTTTATTTCTGAAAATGTTATAAAGCTTTTTTATTTGTTTTTACGCCCTGTATATGCGCGTATAGGTTTTCGGAAAATAAGCATATTACTTTATTTGTTCTGATAAAAACCATTGTATTGACGTTTCGATGACCTCTCATCCATCTTCTTCTGAACTCTCTAGCTACGTTGCAATGACTAGTGGATATCGCTCCGCCCTTCTGCTTACATGTGTGTTTGGTGTCTAAGACGTCGGCACCATATAGGCAAAACTTTTGAGACCCTACTTGATCTGTTCTACATAGAACTCTGCTATGGGTTAGGCTGCCACTTCAAACTAGCGAGAAAAGTCGTTTTGTTGTTGATTAATTATCTAAAGGGCCTATTACATACTCGTTGGGTGAATTATGAGACTAAATAATACACAATTAAGTTATTTTATAACGCCTTTGTCCACAGATTTATGCCAAGGAGTAGAATGCAAATATGGAGCACACTGCAATGCGGGAAAATGTGTGTGCCCGTCAAACTGCGAAGGATCTGGAGATGAACCGGTTTGTGCTTCCAATATGATGACGTACCCAAACGAATGTGAACTACAGAAAGCCATCTGCCAACACCCTTCAAAGTCTTTACCGTTGAATGTTGTTTTCTATGGAGATTGTAGAGAACGTTTTCCTGTAGCTGGATCGTTAAGTAGTAAGTGACAAAATTTTCTTGCATAATTCTTACTAATCTCATTAACTGTCGTTGTGATGTTTTCTGATGGTCTGAGGGACAAAGAATCATCAAACTTTCTCAGACTATCTGTGAACAAACTGAGTCTAATCATACTCTGTGCAATATGAATTTGCTAAAGATTGTCAATCTAACTTGCAGTGATATTTTATATATTCTAAAAATTAATGTTGAATCACCACTTCACCAATATCCGCCAACTTGTTTACAAAATCTCTAGCCAATCAAATTTTCGCATCAATAACTCTCAAGTTGAACCTATGAGTTTATGAGGCATAAAACAATCGAGGTAGGTTTTGTAAGTAAACGTACTGGAGTTTCAACTTTATCGGATAAATATCCAGTATTTTCACAATATGATGATTCCAATTTATTTGTTTGTTTCTGGAAATCGATTAAGCATATATCTCGTTTCGTTAATGTTATCCATAATATGAATCTGCTATAAGTAAGGTTAATCATTAAGACGACCTTGCCAATGTTATATTAAAATGTATTGCCAACCTAAAGTGTTGGAACCAGTGTGAACTAATCCAATGAATCAATAATGGAAATGAAAACAGCTGCTTTAATAATAATTTATATTTAAAAAAGAATCGACTTCAGCTGACTTAAAATAAAAACCGTTTAGAAACCGTGTGCAATCAATCACTATTTTCAGACATTTTTCTTTATCTGATTTAAGGTACAATTCTATTGAAAATTTTGGCGTATTCTTATCTCTATCTCTCTCTCTCTCTCTTTCTCCCTCTCTAATTTAAATATTTTTTAACATTTTCTATATGTTTTATTATTTGGATCACTTTTTATAATTGTAACTCTAATTCACTCAATATTGCATCCACACTGTATAAGCTTCTTTGTATTGGTCACCCCTATATATTTTATTTGTCTATCATTTTCTAAACCAGCCTGTGCAACTATAATTCCACTCCACACAATATTGCATCGGTTCTGATATCTTTAAAAGCACCCTGTATAAGTATAAATCGTCTCCACACTATTGAATATTTCTATTTTTCTATTGTTCAAATTATTCCATTTATGCAACTGCTCATGGTCTACTCTATATAACAAAATTCACATTTTTGAACCGCATTTATTAATTACAATTTTACTCTCCTGTTATTTCAACCATCCGGTATATGCAACTGCTTCTAAAAATTTTTCAACCCATATCTACAGTGATATTATACCCCGCTAATGTTTATATAATAAATTACAGTTATATAGTGGGGTTAAACCACTATATAACTGTAATTCTACTCCACGTTATATTTCAACCATCCTGTGTATTCAGCTGCTTCTAACATTTTTTGAAGCCTTTTGTATAACTGTAATTATACTCCGTCCTATAACGCAAATATCCACTCTGTATAACTATAGTTTTGCTCACTCTTATTTCGACCACCTTGTATACGCAACTACTTATGTGCCAGCCAATATTTTTTTAACCACCCTGTATAACTAATTCAATTCCACCGTATATTTCAACCATCCTACGTATGCAAGTGCTTATGTACCACCTAACATCAAATGCACGCACGCTATAAGAAATTTTCGTATCGATAAACTAATGAAGTATTTTTTGCCATTTCACGCGACTATAAGCCCCGTAACTTAACTTCGTCTCTAAAAGAAACACACTTCAAATGAATCAAAATGGAAACCATTACAAACTGGATATTTATGATGAAAATTTGACATTTACATTGATGTTTACAGTTTTTTTGCACATATTTTTCCGATTTTCAGCAAAATGGTATGTTTTACGTTATAGAAAAACATATCTTTGTAGACAACAATATATATTATTTAAATTGGTTGAGCCGTTTTAGAGAAAACAGTGAGGGTTTATTGAAATTCACTGAAAATTACTCCCTAATTTATTTTTTTATTCTGATATTCTAAAAAAACTTAAATCTCATGTTATAGACATATATGGTCCCTTTCTGTAATGTTCCTTAATATAATGCAGTTTAAATCATCAAGATCGCCCAAGCCGTTTTTGAATAAACGCTGGTCATACATAAAAAAAAGTTGCCGACGAGGTCCTTTTTGGAAGTCGGTTAAAAATCCCATTTACCGGAATCTGGCCAAATGAGGTGTTGTTCTCGAAATAGCTGTGGAGCTGATTTTCAAGGTACATAGGAACCACTTGCAACATATCTAATGCAATGAGAGTATTTTTCAGATCATAATGAATAAATTTTCCACATAATATCCCTTAATCGTAATGCATTTGTTATAGCAATGAACCAGTGTTTCAATAGCCTCAATTTACGTTGGGAACACTCTGTAATCTTATGAATAAGCCAGGTTTGGTCATCTTTCTGGAAACATCTTACCCAAAGTTTTAGAGCATATATACAAGTTTTAATAGAGTAGAAATCCAAAAATTACGTTATGACATAACCTGACAATTTATAAGCCATTTGCTTTTACATTTGTGACTCTAATCAGCAATGAAAAGCTTAGTTTTTCGAAAATTGTTGACAGGATCAGGTCAACAAATTACCTGTCTTGAGGTTGTGGTACTTCAGTGAGTGAATCACACTTTTATCTGGGAACAGATTTGGAAGCATTATAACTTTAGACTCGGAACTTTTCAACCTCCATTCATAGGTTCAACAATATCAAAATTATTGACAATTCATATAAATAATGTATAATTAATTAATTTAAATTGCTAATAAGTTTATCCAATTATTGTACCTATTAGCAACGGACATATTTGGCATTTATCATACATATTTAACAATTTCCAGAGCAATTCATATTTCACAGCCGAACCATGTACTAGAGCTTTACTCGCAATCGCTTGAATAACAAAATTATTTCCCCTCAGCTACCCTTAACCCACTAACGATGCTAACTAATTCAGCTACGGGTATCGAATCTGTAACCTCTGCTCACGAGAACACATTCCACGATAACAGCAGCATCGACGAGGAAAAAGAGGCCTGCAGAGACATCATCTGCGATTTTGAGGCTACATGCGAATTGGGTCCGGATAAATACCCTCGGTGCACTTGTCAGTTCGATTGCGCGGGTGCTAGTGCTTCTCCGAAGCCCGTTTGTGCATCGGATTTCAGGACTTACCCTTCGATTTGTGCCATGAAGATGGAGGCCTGTCAAAGACAAGAAGAACTGCGGTTGAGGCCCCTCGATCTTTGTCAAGGTTCGGCGGCTATGCATGCCAACAGGGTTGGATTGAGCGATACTTAACGAATTTCGAAAAATTACACTTAATGTTAGTCTATTTCGATTAAACGTTTACAGGAATAAAAGTGGGAACTTCAGCGATTTGTTTTCTGAAAGCAGTTTGTAGTTTATTTTTACTTTTGGAGAACAAAACTGCATATTTAAAAATCTGAATGATCAAAATTTAGTGCTTTCTTTCAAATTGAATTAGAAAGAGTTATCTTCAGACTTTAATGCGGCGCTCCTGGGAGCCACTTTGTTATAAAATAAGATCTAAGAAGTCCCATTTTCTAGAGATCCCATTAGTCAGAAGGAAAAACCTAGAAAAAAACCTCACAACCTGTTCCGATAGATAGTTGTTCAAAGGATTTTCTTTATCATTAATTTCATCCTTAATTATTGGTAACCAGGAACATCTACGAAAATATACAATCGCTTTCACTAAATAAAATTAAAGCAGTCTTTGAATTACAATGTGGTCTTCTTTGTGTAACATTTTGAAATGTTCTGACCAAGGTTCCGGGCATATTTAGGGCTTCACATGAGAAGAGAGTGGGCAAGAGTATCAAAAGTCTCGTCTCGGTCTCATCAATTCCTAAAAAATTAAGTCTCGTTCAACTCTCGGTCTCGTCTCGTTACCAGTTGTCTCGTCTAGTCTCGCTTAATGTTATATACTGATAATAAATATAATATAAACTAAGTTATTGTTAATAATAATTAATTTTTTTAAAGCTATATTTATTACGCTATTATACAAAATTATTTTAACAAGTACATACATACTTTTATTTTATAAACTCTTAATTTTATCTTTTAAATTACTGGATGACCAAGAATTTAAACATAATAAAACATAACAAAATGTTCATGTTTTCGTCATGACCATACCTGCTGTATAAAATAAGCTTTGAACACGTACGGATTTATACAAAAATGTATACAATAATTGTTCACATCTTTACTACAAGAAATACAAAAAAACAAAAAAATTGTTCCAGATCTATAAATAAAGACAAAATTTTCAAAACATTTGTATTTAGAGGCAATAAAAGTTGTCCGTAAACTATTGAATTTATAAATGCATCAGACGTATATAAGAAAAGTTTACTGTATGTCTGCTGTCAATAAGAGGATCTTCCAGCTAGAAAGTTTCGAGCCAAAGAAACCCTTTTAATAGTATGTAGTTTAATAAAACTCTATAATCAACCGAGATAAAGGTAACTGATCGATCTTAAAAAAAATCATTCAAACTTAGAATATAAAAATCTGGGAGGATAAATATTTATCAGAGATATGTTACTATAAGAAGCCTTAACAAGTTAAAGTAAAAATGTGAAAAATCATATTGGGTTATTGAGTCTTTTTTAAATGTACAATAAAATATTTCACAGAGTGTCAGCAGATTTTATATATCGTAAAATATATTGTTTTCTATGTAGACATTTTCTAATTTTTCGAATAAAAACTTCATAAAAAATTTAAGAAGATCAAAAACGAGACTGTCGGATCCAAATGATCTCGTCTTTCCGAGACAAGAACGAGACGAGACGAGAAAAATCTCTGGCTCGTGTGAAGCCCCAGGCTTATTCACAAACATGTGACTTTTCGAATTATTGTTTCTTTATATAGTTGTTGTGTTCAGCTATTCGTACATTTAGAGGTCTACAGGTTTCTCCAATATAAAATCTATTACATTTTTTGATATAATTGCGTTTAATCCATCTCTTGCTTTGAATGTTGTTTTAATATTATATCTGTTGCCCATTGTTTTTATTATTTATGAAAGACCCTCTATTTATAGTATGGTTGTTGTAATGTTGTTTAATAAAACACAACTAGATATTAAACTAGAATTAAACACATCACTACTAATTGCATTGGACAAACGTCTATATACTTTGTTACAATAATTGCTACCCTCTTGGAGGTACAAAAAGTATTTAATGGCAACAGGTAACAGTCAGCATGAGCTAAGTCGGTAGTATATTATGGTTTATAAATTGGAGCAAATTTATCGTCAGTTAATAAAGCGAAATTGAGCGCACTTGGATGTACATTTTAACAAGCATATAGATTTTCTTTATTTTTTCTTATATTTTGAGCAGTATTGATAGGATCGTTAGGCCGGCAATAAAAAAGTTTAGGTTTGTCAGTACCTATTGGCGGAAAAACCATTAAATAGTATTTTTCCGAGAATCATGACTTTGTTGTAATAAAAACTGGAAAATAAATCTTTGTCCACATGGTGGCTTATGATGTTAAAATAAAATAGACGCAAGATTGATATTTTTGGTTAAGTACTTTTAGCAAAATTGCGATTTGAATAATTTAGAGTATTTTGTGAAACGCACCCTTGATTTTAATTCCATAATTTTTTTCCAAAATTATGATTATTTGAGAGTAGCTCAAAAATAGAGGGTTCCTTTCCAGATACAATATACTGTCGTACTTTCTTGGGACTGTAAGTTCTCCTATTATAACGGCAGATTTGGTTAAGGCATACGTTTTGGGTGTGTAATTTCTAGCTTAAGCATCATACGATAATATCACTAGCCTCCGTATTTGGAGTATTTGACTTAAAGGAGTTAACAATAGGTAAAAACAGTGATATCTGTTTATCTATGGCCCTAATATATTAATATTTTACCAAACCACTAACGACTTAATGATGAATTTCTCTTATTACATTGCAGGCAAACAAAATATGAAACTTTTAAAACTGTTACAAACTTTGCAAGAATAAACTTTGGTGAATATAGTTTCAATTAATAGCCCCAACACCAAAAACCACATAGCCACAAGCTCAATCCACCTCTGTTCTAGTAACAGCCCAACTAATATTATTAATTTCATCCTACAAGCGTTAAAAGGGATGTGTGAGAAATTGCAATATGACCCTATAAAGGCTTGCTGCCATACATAATCATTCAAAGGCACACGTTAATGTTTAATAGGGCGGTTTACCAACCCTTAAAACACCATAAGATCACATTATACGCGCTTGATTTAATCAAAAATATTTAGTCCAGGAGCCCTTCAGAGAATCTAAACGAAACTCTGTGAAAAGTATTTGGATTTTTTTAAGAACTGATAATTTTGCTTTACATTTTTTCTTTTCAACTTTCTTTCTATCTGTCACTATTTCTCGATCTGCTTCTTTTTGTTTTTGTTATATGTAATTGATCTTGTTACTTGCAATTTATTTTTTATAATGACAAGTGCTACCAATTTTAGATCTAGATGATTATTTAATTGCCTAACTAAATCTCTATCTCTCCAGAGTATTTTTTTTAAATATCTTTATAATTTTAACGTTTCATTTACGTCACAATATCATGGCCAACTGAATAAAAAGGGAAAAAGCGTCCTGTATGTGTAATTTCTCATATAGCTTTGATATGGCACACCTTGATAAGAATGACCACATTGACCACCATAATTACTTTTCGATTCTATGTTCGATTCATTTTAGGAATGGAAGTTAAGCCTTGCAAGGGTGAGAAACCTCTTACTGAAGCTACTACCGGTCGAGAATTAGATTGTGGTAACGGACCATTTAGGCAGGACTGTCCTGCGGGTAGCTACTGTCACCAAACGACTAGATTTGCTAGATGTTGCAAAAAAGGTAAACTTCCTTCTTTAGCAACAATCAGCACGGCCTTAAGTGATCCATTTCTAGATCAAAACTTCGTAGAGAAAAAAAGTTGTGAGGATACTTGGTATGGATGTTGTCCCGATGGAAAGAATCCTGCACAAGGACCGAATTTTGCAGGCTGCCCTTCGCTTTGTGGTTGTAACAAACTCGGTTCCTATTCCGACGTTTGCGATCCTGACACTCTGCAGTGCCGATGCCGTCCAGGAGTTGGCGGTTTGAAGTGTGACAGATGCGAATCAGGTTTCTGGGGATTGCCGAAGATCTCTTCTGGCTACAGGGGATGCATACGTAAGGATCAGAAGATAAGCGAGTCAAAAGCATGTTTTTAATGTGTGTCGCAGTGACCAATACTGAATAAACACTGATAAATGAGAACGGAGGTTTTGGCGGCCAGAGTCATAGCTGATTCTGCTTTTTCCGGATTTAGACCGCGTCATTTTTTCGAATTAGTTTACTTATATACCTAAACCGGGATATAAACAAAGTTTTCCGATGTTTCGACCTCACTTATAAGGAGCTTTTTCAATCATGAGACAAAAAACAAAACAAATCTTACGTACCTTGGGGCTACTTCATTCATTTCATCTTTCTCTCACGAACACTTGCCCTAACCCCCTCCCGACATTTGCAGGTAAAAGATGGATAGGAGACACTTAATGGGATTGTTTTATGATTGTGATGAAATTTCGTATACGTTCCTGGAATTTTATTAGTGGATAATCTAAGTGATTTATTTTGTGGAAATGTTGATGCAAGATTGCCAGATGTTCAAAACCTTTGTCTCGGTAGAAATTCTTGTAATTTTTTGGCGATTTCAACGGCTTCACGGAATTTTCTGGTGAAATAATACGGCGAGGAGCTGTCGAAGAGGATTTGGTGGCCCGTTTCGTGAAAAATGTTCAGGTACAGCAGAGTTTGAAAGCAGGCCCGTTTTCAAACAACGTTTATGCTCACCCAGACGAGTGTTTATAGATCGACCTGTTTCACCGATGTATACTGCCCCACATGAGCATGGAATGGAATAAACACCTTTAAA
The DNA here is from genome assembly GCA_034190945.1 of Octodonta nipae. Lineage (NCBI taxonomy): Eukaryota > Metazoa > Arthropoda > Insecta > Coleoptera > Chrysomelidae > Octodonta > Octodonta nipae. The sequence continues at coordinate 14,379,938 of CM067216.1, forward strand.
TGAAAGAGGATTTTGTTTATCCTTTGGAAAGGAACATTTGTGAGATTTTGGATAGTGGTTTGTAGACTGTTTTCACCTCGTGCTTATGGAGAAACTTCCCAATCCTATCCGTGACTTTGCTGATATATGGCAAATATGCTACTGATTTATTAGGTGACAATTCTTTCTTAGGAAGGGGATGTTGGTGACGAGAAATGGAATTGCGAATCTCTCGTTTGCTGTAGCAACAACGGCTATAGCAAACGAGATATTTCACGTCACCAACATCCCCTTCCTAAGAAAGAATTGTCACCTAATAAATCAGTAGCATATTTACCATATATCAGCAAGGTCACGGATAGGATTGGGAAGCTTCTCCATAAGTACGAGGTGATAACATTCTACAAACCACTATCAAAAATCTCACAAATGTTACCCTCTACAAAGGATAAACAAAATCCTCTTTCATCTAAAGGTGTTTACTCCATTCCATGCTCGTGTGGGGCATTATACATCGGTGAAACAGGTCGATCTATAAACACTCGTCTGGGTGAGCACAAACGTTGTTTGAAAACTGGCCTGCTTTCAAACTCTGCTGTAACTGAACATCATCACGAAACGGGCCACCAAATCCTCTTCGAAAGCTCCTCTGTCGTGGCTAAATCTCCGTATTATTTCACAAGAAATTTCGGGAGGTAGTTGAAATCACCAAGAATTTCAACCGAGACAAAGATTTTGAACTTTCGTCCATCTGGCAATCTTGCATCAACATTCCCACAAAATAAATCACTTAGATTATCCACTAATAAAATTCCAGGAACGAATACGAAATTTCGTCACAATCATAAAACAATCCCATTAAGTGCCTCCTACCCTTCTTTTACCTGAAAATGTCGGGGGGCCAATTATTATTTCTTCGTACCTATTACTCATTTAGAATTTGTCCATCATTGTGACAAGTTGAATAAAAAGTGAAGTTTTGAAGTGTTCGTGAGAAAAAGATGAAATGAATGGAGTAGCCGCAAGGTAAGTAACATTTGTTTTGTTTTTTGTCTCATCCTTGAAACAGCCCCTTATAAGTGTGGGCGAAACGTCGGAAAACTTTGGTTATATCCTGGTTTAGGTAAATAAATAAACTAATTCGAAAAAAACACTGATATTTTGCCAGGATATGCGGAACCTTCATTAAAAGCTAGTTTTAGGTAGACGATCATGTTCAGTAGAAGCCTGAGGTGTTGGTTTTTAGTATTTTTAGATATTTCACAACAAACACTCACTCATAGACACATATTAAACATATGTTTTTGATACATAGTACTATCATTAGGACAGTAGGAGCATGATAGAAGTTTTATTTATAAGTGAAACAATTAGAAGGATAACACTACAAATTTCAAACACAACAAATTTTTCAAACCTGGCCATATTGTCAACTTTACTATACTTTGTTACTGTTCATTGGTTGCAAGAATATAAAATCGTTTTTAGCGTGTGGCTGCTCAACCTTTGGATCCGTCAGAGATGACTGTGAACAAATGACAGGACGCTGCGTTTGCAAACCAGGAGTACAGGGTCAAAAATGTACGATCTGTACAAGCCACAACAAGGTTTTGGGTCCAAACGGCTGCGTATCAGGTAATGATAACTTTTATTTGAAATGTCGCTTTCTTTTTACAATTCTAGATGTGTCGTTTCGATATTCACTAGTATGAAATTTATAATTTAGTAGTTAAACCCTACCACGCATTATTATAGCTGATTCTTATATAAAATGAATGAGAAAGTCAATGAAAATGCACATGGTTTTTGGATTTTCTGGTTGGTGCTGACTCGGGTGACCTGATTTCATAGAGGTGGGGCAAAATATCGTCTGGACCCCACATTCCAGATATTGAGCCGAAATTTGAGCTCGATTAAATTACGTTAACCCGTGTCGCTCGTCGCCCAAAGCCATAATGCCAGAACGGTTAACAACAGAAATACGCTTAATATCTCAAAAGAAAGCTAATGTTGTTTTTCACAATTTATATTCCAGACATAATTGTTGTTATTTTAAGTCAAACCGAGTTACATCAGCTTTTAGCTGCAAAAACGTGGCCTGGTACCAATAGGAACCAGTTTGGGAGAATTCTAAGAATTTTACGGGTTTTTTTATGAGGTATTTGACCAATTATAGTCGGGTGTCACCTGATAAATATTCTTATTTATAATTGTCCAATATAACGTTTATTTGATTTTCCGCAAAAAAATATTATGATGTTCAACATAGAACCGCACTGAGTATCAAAATATAAAAAATATATAGGATGTTCCATAAAAACTTTCATATTCGTCATGACAACAAAAATTAACGTATAAAGTTTATTAAGTAACAAGAATTGTCTTTTTTATTAGTAAGACTAACGCGTTTATTAAAAAGCTTTGACATAATTACCTTAAGCACTACTAATATACATCAACTTTTCTCAATCATATCGTGACTGTCGGCACTATTTTCACGTTAAAAAATCAGGTGTGGCTTTCATTCTGTAATTGTTTTCAAGCGTAAGGAATTTATTAACATCATTGCATGAGTCTCGGGCGGATAATCGAAAAAGATTTTTCATTGTATTTGATTCAGGAGAAACAAAGATAAAGATTATTTGTGTAAAGTCAACAATTGATAGCTGAAATGGTTGCAATTTATTGCCGTACCGCAGAATGGCAATAAATCCAGCATTAAAATCCCAACATTTCATAAATGTAATCCTTTGTAGTCGTTGCGATTTTACGGGTAATCGGATAACAATCCAATAGTTATTGTGAATGCTCCTAATATAAATATTTGTATCGAAACTGGGTCTTCTACAGGGAGAGCTATGGAAAACTACCGTTTTTCTTGGCCTTTCCATTAAGATTGCTGGTAACAATCCAAAATGTCACCTTTATTAAATAGCAGTAGTCTACAGAAATAATTAACACATTATGTCAATTTTGTTTTAGTTTTTACATTAAAGTACTTCCAATAATTAAAGTTTGAATTTGGTCCATAAGTACTATTTCATCTGTTAGTCTGAATCTGGTGGACAATGTCCCTCGTCCTCGAAGTTGATCTCAGAGCGTTTCAATAGCTTTGTATCTGCTATCGTCATCAGGTGAATGGTGGGAAATTCAGTTTATCCGTGGTATTTATACCTTTAATTGGTCATGCGTCCCAGTTGATGTGGTGGTATTCGGTCCACGCGTGGTTAGCTAGCCCAGACTTCGTCAGCTCCGCCCTTTCAATAACTGAGCGGTGTTCCTTAACCCTGGTGTCCAGCTGTAGCTTTGTCTCTCCAATGTCAAGATTGCCACATTCACAAGGTATACTGTATATACAGTGATTTATTTATATTAGTGAGGTTAGAAATTCACCATCATCGTTGGAAGAAATCCCAACTTCTGAAGGACGCGGAAGAAAGGTTTCAAGAAATCAGAAGATGCACACACGAGGAGGACCACATGCCGATTTTTGCTTCGATCCAAAAACACTGTGACAACATCAGACGAATCGGCCAAAAGGTGCACACAGAGAAACTCAATAAACTTACCAGGAAGCAGTTGCCGAAGGATACATCCAACAAGAAAACAGTGGTGAACTTGTCATCCAGAGTTCTCACAGCAGTAGAAGAAACATTGCTTTCTAAGGGTCTAAACTACGCTGTAGCTCCAAAAAAGATGCCAGTACTAGATATCATCAGTTCAGTGGAGTCAAGAATACGCAGCAAAGATACACCGCAACTAGAAGAATTTCGTTGGAAAGTCAGGACCGCGATTGAGAAAACACAACACATCAAACAAAACATCAACGAATCCGAAAGATGAATCATAAAAACACTTAAGGACGACAAATCTATCATCATTCTACCAGCTGACAAAGGAAATGCCCCCATCCTGATGGACAGAACGGAGTACAACAAGAAACGTACTGTCGAAGGGAAAATACAAGACATTGCCTGCAGATCTAACTTCCAAGATAGAACGGAAAACTTACAACACTCTCAGAGACCATGCTGAATACATTCCACCCGAGACAAGGAGAAAATTGACGCCACATCGCAGCAAACCACCACATCTTTATCGACTACCCAAGATACACAAGGCTGGATTACCTCTCAGACCGATTACTAGTTCACGCAACTCGCCAACAGCAGCACTATCAAAATTCCTTCTACCAATCATCCAACCTTTGGAGGGCAAAACATCAAACGTCAAGGATTCAAAACATTTTGTTGAAGTCATCGGTGCCCTGGAGCTTGGACCAGAACATCGCTTAGTAAGTTTCGACGTTGAAAATCTCTTCACGAACGTACCACTAGACGAGTCTCTCAACATTGTGAGGAAGAAACTTACTGATGGAGAGGACGGAGCTACCAATAGATTCAATCATGGACTTACTTGAATGTTGCCTCAAGAACTGCTACTTTCAAGAGAAGGACAGGTTCTTCATGCAAGACGATGGATTGCCTATGGGCTCTCCGTTATCGCCAACCGTCGCCAACATCTACATGGAGTGGTTCGAAGAACATGCACTGAAGAGATACGAGAAGCAACCCAAGCTATGGTTGAGGTATGTCGATTGCACCTTCATCATTTGGCAACACGGAGAGACACGACTACAGGCATTCCTGGAGCACTTTAACCGATGCCAACCATCCATTAGATTCACCATGGAGATGGGAGAAGGTGGGTGCCTACCATTCCTAGATGTAAAGTGTCAAAGGACTAGGACCGGAATACAAACAACAGTCTACAGGAAGGCTACCCACACAGGACTGTATCTACATTACAATTCTAACCACCCATCAACAACGAAAATTGGCATCATCAAAACTCTAATCCATAGAGCCAAAAATATCTGTAGTATGCCAGAAGTCCTCAAAGAAGAACAAGTGAAACTTAGAAAAGACCTATTTTAGATTTTCTTGGGAATAATACCACATCAGAGTTCAAACTTGTGTATATTTTAAAACCAAACGTTTCAAAATCCTGTCGGATTTCGTTTTCAATGGATATAAATTTATAAAGTAAAATTGAAATATATGACAATTATTTTGACAAATATGTTTACGTTACTATGAATAAATTTCTTTGATTTTAAATATACAGGGTGCACAAGAAATTCCAAAGATCATTATAATCAAAAAAAATTTTTTCAAGTTGGAAGAACTTGAAAAATTGTCTTCAGAATTTATTTGTGGCGTTCCTAGGGACGACTTTCTTTTTAAGATAGTGCATTTGCCAAAAAAAAATGCGATCAAAGAATTCTGATAATTCAGTGATCCCATTAAAGTCATAAGGGAAAACCTAGGAAAAACCTCATGAACTATCCCGATATAGGGTTGTTCAAAAGGATATGCCCATTGTTAATTTCATCTTTAATTATCGGCAACCAGACATGACTGAAATAATAATATAATGATCTTTGGAATTTCTTGTGCACCCTGTATATTTAAAATCAAAGAAATTTATTCATAGTAACGTAAACATATTTGTCAAAATAATTGTCATATATTTCAATTTTACTTTATACATTTATATCCATTGAAAACGAAATCCGACAGGATTTTGAAACGTTTGGTTTTAAAATATACACAAGTTTGAACTCTGATGTGGTATTATTCCCAAGAAAATCTAAAATAAACTAGAAGATGCCACAAATAACATTCAGAAAACAATTAGAAAAGACCTTTTGGCGAATGGATACCCGGAAACCATCATTAACAAGGCGTTTGAAGAACTGGAGAAACCACCTAGGCAGGAAGAGGAAACTACGATAGCAAGACTATTATTACCGTATACTAAAGGCGTGTCGGAGAAACTTAGACGAATTGCACACAGATATGGAATCAGAATGATTTTCAAAAGCAGCAACACTCTAAGGAGCATGATTACAAGAAAGAGGCCGGACGCTCCAGCAATACCAAATAACTGCATATACAGTATACCTTGTGAATGTATCAATCTTTACATTGGAGAGACAAAGCGACCGCTGGACACCAGGGTTAAGGAACACCGCACAGCTACTCAAAGGACGGAGCTGACGAAGTCTGGGGTAGCTAACCACGCGTGGACCGAACACCACAACACCAGGCCAGGGTAATTCACAAGGAGGAGCATTGGTATAAAAGAAAATTTATAGAGATAGCATATATAATCTCGAACGAGAATATAATTAGCGAGCCCAGCGTCCAAATTAAAAACATTTGGAAACCACTTCTTCGGCGACTCTCGCTACGCATCACCGACAACCGCCAGATACGACGACGCTGATTGGACCGGATGAGACCCAATGACCATGACCGGCGACGAATGACCGATTAAAGGTATAAATATCACGGATAAACTGAATTTCCCATCATTCACCTGATCACGATAGCAGATACAAAGCTATTGAAACGTTGTGAGATCAACCTTTTCAAGACGATAGAAGTCCAAGGAAACTTCGAGGTACTATTTTATCCCTATTCAAGTTTTTCGCATATTCTGGCAAAAATGCGACAAATATGGAGTTTGGTTCGTTTTTCAATAAAAATAAATTGCCATTTTTTGTTTAATAAGTTGTTTTCCGCACCAATTGTCTTTCAGTGTCGGAAACACATTGTAACTTCGACGGGACAAATCTGGAGAATAACGTGGACGTTTAATCAACTGTGCACCCACTTGAATAATTGTAGCCACAAGAGGTACTCATAAAGAATATAATAAACTGTAAATAAGTCAGGCCTGTAGTACAATGTTTAATACACACGTAGGTAATAACAAGAGTTTTGGTATCTAAAAAATAGATGTGATTTGTTTCAAGTTTTGCTATTTTCTTGACGATAATATACTATTATAATATTATGGATTTTTCTAAATGACTTTGTGTTTATTTATATGACTGTATATTTCAAAAAACATTCAATTCTTCCTAATAAATTATTAACACCTTCATTTTCTAGACAGCTTTGCTTACGTATTTCATTTCACATGCTATGCAAATTGTCGAAACTGCAGTAATAATTCCCACTATATAACACTTGAAATTCATCCTAACAATAATTCTTGAAATTAAACTTGTCGTCACATACTCTGTACATTTATCATAATATTTCTATCCAATCTCATTAATGAAATTGGTTGTCGGAATGGCATTATCACAACTCTATTTGGAGCAGTAATAAGAGACGTAAAGCAGTTTATGACAAGATTTATGGTTCGAAAGGTCCATTAAAGTGACAATAGGAACAAAATGGCCAATATAACTATTTAATTGAGTTTCGACGCTATGTTGCATGTGGATTTCTTTATAATAAACATTTCAGTGTTTGTTTTTATTGAGGACTTATATATAAATATATATATATATATATATATATATATATATATATAGTCAATATGAAGATTTATTTGTACGGGAATACATCCGTTCATTAGTATGAATAGAGTTTGAAAGTCGCAGACGTTTCGCCAAAGTCTTACTTGGTCCCAATGCGTTGAAATACGATGTACGAAGTCCGCACAACTTTGCTGCGCAAAGTTTAGGACTGACAAGTACGCCAGACATCCATGCCATAGACTACGAAGCTGCAAAAATATGACAGAAAATTACGAAAGTAACATATACTCTAATCTAGAGCTCGCGAAAGAGTGTCCAAAGAATCCAAAGTTTTTATAGGCAACGTGAAGATAGCAGATAGGCTAGAGAACTGGAAGTGATAAAATAACAGCTGGAACTGCTGAGATACGAGATTGTAGAAACTTGGAAACACCTTCCCCGAAGTTTCCTTAGACTTCCATCGTCTTGAAATGGTTTCAATAGCTTTGTAGCTGCTATCGTCATCAGGTGAATGATGAGACTGGTCATTCCCTCTAGGAAGGTACCCCCAGTCCGACACCTCAAACGGCCGTCATCTACCATCCCACGCTACAAGGGCGAATGCGTTTGTACGACCGACCAACGAGGTCCGACCATCCACCCAGGGGTATAATCTAGCTTTTAGCCACTGCTCGTCCGAGGCCAACCCAGTATGCAGAGCCACCGGCAACCTCGACCAGTGGGGGCTCATCTCTCCAGCCGCACTCCCCCTTTTGGAATCTTACGAACACCCCAATTCGTTTAAAAGTTCCACGCCGATGGGTGACACGTTCGACTCCCTTGACGGGAATCCCCCTTTTACTTTTCTGGACGAGACGGAAATCCGCTACTTGCGGGACACTATGGCCCAGTCTTAGGAATAACAGGCAAGTGGTTGGCAAAGGGCTCTCGTTTCGAATAGTAGGTCGCGTTTCATACAGGGCGATGACCCGACATCTCAAGCGACGGTCCCACTGTTGTCCGCAAGGTCGTCTCATCGCTACAATTCAGAAGAAAAGCAGGTTCCTTTCGCTCAATCCCGAAGGAAAGTGTGTCCAGCGAACTACTTGTGTAAAGTTTTGACAAGTCACACTCGAGTGTGGGGGCCCTAGTTACTAATGGGCAGCGCATTATCGCCAGAAACGAGGTCTGGAATCGATTTCCGTGACCCAAAAGTTGTATGGGTAGCTACCGGGAAGCATCTTTGACTACCTGGCTGGAACAGCAGGAACTGATGACATACGAGACTACAGAAGCTTGGAAACATCTTCTCCGACGTTTTCTTGGACTTCCATCGTCTTGAAATGGTTGATCTCACAACATTTCAATAGCTTTGTACCTGCTATCGTCATCAGGTGAATGCTGGGAAATTCAGTTTATCACTGCTAGTTATACCTTTAACCGGTCGTGCGTCACCGGTCATGGTCATTGGGTTTTATCTGGTCCAATCAGCGGCAGTGAACCAAGAAGAGGTCTCCATATGTTTTTAATTTGTACGCTGGACTCGCTAATTATATTCTCGTTCGAGATTATACATGCTGTCTCTATAAATTTTCGATTACACCAATGCTCTTTCCTTGTAAATTACTGTTATTAATTAGTGAAAAAGAAAAAGTTTACGACTATTGCGATACTCCAAAAGATATAGTTTGACTAGGCATAATCCAAAGGGTGGTAGCTTCGCACTATGTTGCTGGAGCAAGTTTTTGTTCAACCCTTCAATTCCTTTCGTGCTGAGCATTGGCATTATTGAAAAGACCAGCCATAGGTAAGGTAAAACTAACATGTTTCACGACTCTTTTGGCCCTGTTTCCAAAATATCTATGCGTGCTGAAGATCTGTCCTTATCGGCTAGGTAAGGAACCGATTGAACAGAGCATAATCAAAGGATACAGCAAGTTTTCACAGTGGATCAATATCCTAGAATTTCAAAAAGATATCGATCAAACCATATCATTACAGTTACTGTTTTCTCAACTACGGTAAAGTGATAGATTACATTTAAAGAAAGGCTTAAATTTGCAAGCAACACCTGCCAACATAATTTCATAAATAAAAAATCCTGTCCTGGGAATCTTTTTCTTGGTAATGTAACTCATTTAATATTTTTCGTATCATCAAATTTTTCTTAAAAACGGAATGCTAATTGTACCAATTTACTGTATTACATTTCGTACGCCATCAATCAATAATACCGTTACGGTATTGGCATGTGCTGCAAATAATTTTAATTTATATGAAAGTCTCTGTGAACTAGGAACATCTCCACCTTAAAAGCATGCCCTACAGTTTATGGAGTACATAAGCTGAATTTGGACGAAATTAGGTCAAACGTCTATAAAATGTGAAATATATTTTGGTCGGGAATGCGGTATCTGAATTAATTGTACTTTTACGACTTTTCTTATTGCGGTAATTTTGAAAATCGAAATATGGCTGATATACATGGTCATATAAAAACTAAATTAATCTAAATAATTAACAAGTTTCCATTACTTTTTAGTACTTGATTTTAAAAAATAATAAAAGCAAGATTTTCTGGTTTACAAAAATACAACAATTTTAATATAACTCCCAGAAATTCTTGTCTAAAAATCTTGCAAAATGTTACTTTTCCTTTTAATGGAACAGAAGACCAGTCTGGTCTAGTACCTCTTAGGTCTTCAGTCATCATTTTTTGTGTATGGAAACCCAATTTGATGACATGAAAAATTCACAAAATGAATTTCAAGTGTTAATTGAACATCATACGAGGCTACAGTAAAGATTCATTTATTTCAAAATCTCTAAAATCATTACTTTTATGTTTTTTTTGGGCAATAACACCACAATAGAAATAAAACGACGTATATTGCAGGAATACCAAACGTTTCAAAGTCTATCCTGACTTCGTTGTCAATGGCTTTATATTTATTGATGTAGGTTGCAAAATCAAATTTTCATTTTGCAATCTACATCAATAAATATAAAGCCATTGACAACGAAGTCAGAATAGACTTTGAAACGTTTGGTATTTCTGCAATATACGTCGTTTTATTTCTATTGTGGTGTTATTGCCCAAAAAAACATAAAAGTAATCAAGAATATGCCACAAACAACGTTTAGAAGACAACTCTAAAATCATATTACACGTTTAAATGCTAGTCGCATGTGAAAACTACACATTATTGTAATATTTTTATTTTCACACTCGGGTTCTGTTAACTTCTTGGATTTATTTAAAAACACGGTCCAACTCACTCAATTACTTTAATACAATTTACATTCAGAGAACTATTTACAATTTATCTTTACTTAACTATACGACTGTCGAATACCGAATGAATGCTTCTGTCCGCTCTCCGTAATTATATATTATTCTCGGAATTGTCTAGTACGTCAACGAGCCATCGGGAAACTTCCTTTATGTGTTCCCGAAGCTTCAAGGGAATTCCACGAATTCCCATTAACATTATCTCTAATTTTGTATTTAAATCTACTCCAAATAGACGTGGCAGCATAGAGATCAACCCCCGTAAATAACAAATTGAATAAAACCCTGTCCATCTAACAAGCTTTAGCGCAAAGTTAATTTTGCTATCACCTTCTAAAGCTAGAAAATTAAATAGGAATAGATACTATTTTAAAACCTCCTAATTCTTACGGTGGCTTATTAAAATCTGCTACAATGGTGACAGCAAAGATTATAATGAATCATATTAGTTTGACAAGTTACATATCACATGTTCCCAACTTGGAAAATTAGGATAACTGTAGCGTATCATAAATGCATCTCACATTATATTTTAATCTTCTGTTACAGCCGATCTGACAACGTCACCTCCGACTTCATGCAAGGACCTGACGTGTTATTTCGGGGCCACCTGTCATGAACGTAGTGGATACGCTGTATGCGAGTGTCATACCAAATGTCCCGAAGACACCGAAGCCCAGGTATGTATATCAAATGTCTAACCGAAGCTTATTAGTACACAGCACTAGACAGATGAAAGATATTTCAGATATTTCAGCATCGGCTTCTTTAGAATGCACGGGAAGTATTTCAGTTATAATTATAAAGGGATTTCAGAAATTTATGAATTACGCATGTACTTGGTGCATGACAGTTATTTTGAAATAATATTACATAGTGTAATAAACTCAGGTACCCTAAGTGTTCATTTACAAAAGAATAACAGCAACGAAGCATATCATAGTTTTGTTTTTCTACGCTTTTGAAGAAATTATCCATGGAAAGAAAAACTGACCCCACTAAATTGCCAAAATAAATTATTTCGTTTGCAAATTTCCATTTCACTGCACTTTTATTGAACAAAGGTCAATTTAAAAATCTTGCATCATCAGTAAATTCTTGGAGAGGTTCTTAGCAGGATTTTCTTTTACAGTTGTACTGTCAGCTCCATTTCGAATACTGTCGTAGGTTCAGTATTATAATCCAGTATTTTGAGTTGTCAAGGTTTTTACTTCCGCTTCTGCCAAAAATATTAATTAAATCCATCTTTAATCGGGCATCCTTGCTGTGTGCCCAAGTCATCAGACTCTTTACGTTCTGACCTTTTGGAAAATACTCGGTTTTTCAATGCAGTTTCTTAACTTTCATATTTATTCTTTTTCTTCACTTGTGTCACATCAAACATCTAGCCTACTCTATACTTTCCTTGTAATTACTTGCGTCTCGCACATGTATGTAGAGCGTTATTTTTTCCCCGCCTTTCGATGTTTTTCCCGAAAGTTCTTTATTCCCGTCCAATGAAGAAATCGCCTGTAGGTGTGTTGCTATAACCTCCTGTATTCTACCAGTTAAATATCTACTGCGTCTATTGAAATCAAAATAAATGTATTCAATCATATGTTTTGGTTGATAATTCTACTATTTTTATTCATGATAGCTTCACAAAATACGTACAGAATTTGCGCTTAATTTTCCAAAACCTTAAAATTCGGAAACTAAATTGCTGATGCGATTTTTGTTTGACTTTGGACTTTTCTCAAGTACACATGCAGCTCTAAAACGTAGTAAATCCCTTTCCTGAAGTATCAAAGCTAATTACGAAGTAAAGCGAAAACACAGATACCTAAAATCATCGAGGTTGTTTAGTCGGTTAACACAAATCGCGGTTTCACAGCTTCAAACAGGATGCAGAGTAGTTTTCATTTTAATAACACGCTATCCTCATTTTCACAGGTTGTTTGCGGCAGTGATGGTCAAACTTACCACTCGCCCTGTGAGTTACGTCAGTTAGCTTGTAGGTTACAAAAGGACATTGTTGTTCAAGCGTTCGGCACTTGTAAAGGTAAGTGGTTTAAGCTCCATTGTTCATAGCTGTAGTCTAGCTCATATGCAATTTAACATAATCGAAATTATTAACAACAAGAGAATCCTTTTTTGGAGTATATTTTTTGAATATTTCACAGTTTTAATGAAACTATCTCGATATTAATAATTTCTCAAACAAACATTTTAACTCCAGTAGACTAATGGCAGTTGCTTCTGGTTTTCCATTCCAAAGGTAAAACTTTTTATGAATCTAAATCTTACACAGAGCTTTCATTTCAAAACTAGCCACCCAAAATAACTTTTAAAATATGTTTTAAATAAAGAGACAAAAAACACGTTAATTTATATACAGTGGTGGGCAAATGTGTGGAACCAAGTAAATATCTCTGGAATTATTAGAGATATCAAAATGAAATTTGGAAGGTGGATACTGCAGTAGATTGCCTATTTGTTTCCATTTTTTGCAATTTTGAACTTCCTGTTATACCAGAAATAATGCTGATTTTATAATTGCAATGAAACACCCTGTATAGTATTTTAGTTTCTGATGAAACATTTTATCTGCGAATACAAAAATATCGGGTTTGATATTGTTTACTTCAATACCTACCGAGATATTAACAGAAAAGTAATTAAGGAAAGGAAAACTCTAATATCCATTAAAGAAATACATAATTATAATTATTAACTAAATCTAAGTGATTTTCAAAACATTGAAACTTAATTAAACTTAATGTATTAGTCGGTTTTTAAATTCACTAGTAACATTAGCTAGTACTTCTGGTGTAATTCTCTGGATGTCTTGAGTTATTCTTGCAGCTAATTCTTGCAAATTATGTGGTCTATCAACATAAACCTTAGACCTTAAGTAACCCAACAGAAAATAGTCTAGTGGATTAAGGTCGGGACTTCGTGCAGGCCATTCATAAGTACCCCTCCTTCCAATCCATCTGTGATGAAATGTCCTATCTAAATGATCTCGAACAATGTGAGCGTAATGAGGTGGTGCTCCATCTTGCTGAAACCAGATATTATTTGGTAATTGTCCATTTACCTCCAATGCCGGAATAACTTGTGTCTCCAAGAGCTGTAAATACCTATCTCCGTTTCTTGTAGGAAGAAGGGTCTCACGATTCTGTTGTTATAAATGCCGGCCCAAACGTTCAATTTTTGGGGATGTTGTGTATAAGCCTCTTGTACCCAATTAGGATTACTTTGCGACCAGTAGCGGCAATTATGTCGATTAACCGTACCATTTAAACAAAATGTAGCCATCCATCATCGTTTCACAAAATTGTAAATGTCCGTCGAAATCGTCTTCGGAGAGTTCTTGAACGAGGCGAATTTTGTATGGATGATATTTTTCTCGCTTTAATATTCTTCCAACTTAACGACGGCTAATTCAATGCATATTGGCGAGGTCGGTAGTGCATAAGTGAGGATTTTCTTCCAAAGATATAGCAACAGTTTGAGCTACACCTTCATTACTTGCACTTTTTAACCGTCCACTTGTTGGTAAATTGCTAACTGTTCCACTTGTGTCTTACCTTCCCAAAGTTTTCGTCACTACTGAATGGGATAGTTGTGTATTCGGATGAACAATGTTAAAAAGGTCACAAATTTCTTGATGCGTTCTGTTCCTCTCCCCATACCCAATCATCATTAATATTTCTATTCTTTCTCTTTCACTTAATTCGGCCATTTTACGATCAAATTAAAACAATACAATCTTTTTAAGTTCAAATAAAAAAAACTAACAACTTATTTTCACTACTACTGTCACTTCTGCAATGAATTTCATGGACTACTAAACTTGATTCAGATTTAATTTGCGCCTGATTTAAACAAACGCACGTGTATTCGACTATGGAACATGCAGTGCTGTTGGCTGTTTTCGGTATAATGCCACCGATTGGCCAATAGAAATACAAATCCTTACCGAGGGGTTTGTTTATATCGGGCGTAAATGAAATCTGAACCGAGTTTAGCTACCCTCGAATTTTTCCTTTCCTTAGTTAGTTTTCTGTTAATATTTCGGTAGGTATTGAAGTAAACACTATCAAACCCGATATTTTTGGATTCGCAATAAAATGTTTCATCAGAAACTAAAATACTATACAGGGTGTTTCATTGCAAATTTTAAAATCAACATTTTTCCCGGTAAAACAGGAAGTTCAAAATTGTAAAAAAATGTGAAAACAAATAGGCAATCTACTGCAGTATCCACCTTCTAAATTTCATTTTGATAACTCTATTAATTCCAGAGATATTTACTTGGTTCCACACATTTGCCCATCACTGTATACGTGGGGACACATTTTAGACGTATCGGTGATGCTGCAGTTTTAACCCCTAAGCGAGGGTGAATATCTCTTCCAAAATTTTAAATACAAAGGGGTATCATATTATACTTTTTAAAGGTCACTTTTTTGCCAATCTTTTCAAACACATTTTTTTTAAATCAGATCATTTTTTACAAATTAAAATAAGTATTATTTACGTTGTATTTACATTATTAATATTCCTTTAGCGTTAGAATTACCTTGTACTTAAATTAGATGTTCAAAATGTCCGCCATTGTTGGTAAGACAATGGCAGAGTCGTAGCTCGAGTTCCTCCCACACTTTTCGAAGCGTCACTGGTGTAATCCGCTCACACTCTTCCATTTTCTACGTCTAAGATCAGGAATATCGTGTGGTTAAATTTTATACATCACAGTTTTGAGATGTTCGTATAAACAAAAGTCAAGGGGCGTTAAGTCGAGGGATCTTGCTGGCCATTCTATAGCGCCTCTTCTCTCAATCCATTTATCTGGAAATGTCTCATTAAGTCAATTTCGTAAAGGCAAGTCATAATATGGAGGTGCTCCGTCCTGTTGAAAAAAATGGATTTTCTTCGTCTCCCAACAAAGTTCCATATTGGTCTATTTAGTTTTCTAAACATTCTGTTATAAGGGGATTTGCCACATTTTCTAATAAGTCCAAATACAATTCCTCATTTAAATTTTTTTCCACGAATAAAGAACCATTAATTTTATTTCCGAGAATTCCGAATTTTCTGAGGATTTTGGTTGTGCTCTCCCCGAAAAACCTGTGTCCCAGTATCTACAATAATGTTTATTGGCAGAAAACAAATATTTAAAAAAAATTAGTGTCTGCATCTGCCCTTTGAGTCATTAGTTCCTAGAGTTATAACCTTCTGTCATAATCATCCTCAGCAAGCTGTATTTTGTAGGGAAAGAATTTATTTAGGCGTTTTATGCACAGAGCCGTCGGAAATATTTGTTAACCTGGAGACATTTGTTATTGATGTTTGACGATCCATGGCAAAATGACCTAAAATCTCAACCTATTCAGATTCATTTAAAACTTTACGATTTTTGGCAATTTTATTGAACATGTCCAGCTTCTTGAAATTTATGAACTAAATCCAACACCTGCTGATGCCCAATATTTTTATCTGGATGTCTCTGATGAACAACATGAGCAGTTCTGAATGCACAGCATTGTTCTTCATCCATAAATAAATATAATTTTTATTCTGTCTTGTAAAGAATAAACCATTGTCCAAATTTTATTGTTAGGATGCAAGGAAACCACTACTTATTTATTTATTTAAAAATTAACGGGGTAAAACCCCATTTACAATACATACACTCATATCTCAAAATATAAGAACACAAAAACAAACGGTACAGAAATAATTAACAACTTGGGGTTCCAAATTTTGGAATTTTTAGTTTCAAGATTTAATTCTTAGTAATTAATAATGTTTTTCATAAGAATAAATTTTATATTTATACAATTTTATATATCCTGGAAATAGATGAACGAAAATATACATTTTGCAGTCCTAATCAGCCCATCACCAATCAAAAAAATTATCCAACCCCCCTGAAAACCCTGAAAAAAATTCCTGGCTACGGCCTTGCCTCGAGATCCTTAATTACTTCTACTTTCAAGATCAATGCCTTTTAAATTATAAATAAACTTATTAAGGCTGTCTTTTCTAAAAGTGATAACAAAGCATTTTACTGGATTACATGGAAAACAGTTGAAAGAGCACCAATTTACAAGCGAGTCGAGATCATTTTGTAAAAGAATTCTGTCTTTAATTGAATTAATACTTTTATATAGTTTCGCATTATCAGCAAATAAATAAAATTCACAGTATTTGGTCTCTTGATTCAAATCGTTTATGAAAAGTATGAATAGAAGAGGATCAAGCCTTGAGCGATTCCTGATGTTACAAGAAAGGGTTCAGACATGAAATTTTTAATCTTAAAAATTTTAGTTCCATTTGTTAAAAAAGATTCAAGCCGATGTAGTAATGGTTCATGAAAACCATTATTGAATCAGTTATATATTATAAATAGGTACAAGGATTCTACTTTTACTAATAATAAATTGTTTACATTTACAGTTACAAATATCTTTGGCAAAAATATTTAATAATTTTTTCTCACTTGTTTGTCTCGGTATTTATACTCATACTTTTTTTAATTACAATTCAAAATTTTTAATTTTTTACGAATTCTAGGTCATTACTCTGTAAAAAATCTGATTAAAAAAAAGGATGTGTCAAAAGATTGGCAAAAAAAACTTTTAGAAGTGATATTTATTCCCACTTAGGGGTTGAAACTGCCGGGTAACCGATACGTGTAAAATATGTCCCCCCATAAATAGTAATTAATATGTTTTTTTATCTTTTTTCTTTTAAAGGTATTTTAAAAGTTATTTTGGGTGACTAGTTTTGAAATGAAAGCCCTATATATTACTGCGTAAAAATCAAAATACACTATCCTTTTTTTCCGTTAGATCAAAAGAAGAGTAATGAAACGTATACCTTTGGAAATGTACTGTGCCATACATGTGTAGAATAAACAAAGAATTACATTGCAAACATTGGATAAAATTGTGATTTTATACGGTAACCAATTTTTACGTAGTTATATGTCGCATGAAGTAAATAGGATCTTTTGGTTTTACTTCATAACTAAACATTTCGTCCAGAATATCAGTTGTCTTTATTTATGTTAACAAAATTATAGACAGTGATTACTACTTGCTTTCTCTTTACCCTACACCATTTTTTAGCCAAATCTTGAAGAAAATAATTGACAATTTACATACAAATAAATTAAGTACCAGTTGAATTTTGCTACTTTATAGACACAATTAGTCGAATTTCAACAACAGGCGATCCTTGTGTATTTTAAAAAAGTAACTATTTAAATTTTTGCATGTCTTCCCGACAGACTATTGGGAAGACTCATTATTTACGTTAACAAAAAAGTGTCAGTGAATTACCTCCTTCTTGTCCCTGCGACTTGTTCATAGAAGCCACTTTCGAAGTCAAAGCAGCTTAGAATCATACTATGATCGTAATTTTGTGAGCGAAGTTAATTTTTTAAATCTGTGCTCATAAATTACTTCGCTTTCGGTAATCATGAGCGGCACCTGGAGAGAAAGTCCCTCGATGGAATTTTATAAAGGAATTTCAAAATTAAGTAAGCATAAACAAGTCAACTCCAAAGTATTTTCATAATATTGGCTTGCCAAGCAAATTTTATAATCCGTCAAAAACATTTGGTTTTATTAGAAAATGCGTGAAAACAGACGGATTAGAATTTTGACTGAAAATAATTTGGAAATGATTGTTGAGAAGGTCCTTGATTAGTCTGTCCCTTTGAGATTTTAAGAACTAGAGGAACAGAGGAATTTTGTAAAATTGCCCGAGAACTATTTTTATACCGTATGAAAACTTTTGCTAAGGATTTATTTATTTATTTATTTATTTACAAAAAACAGGGACACCCACAGATTACACATCCAAAATAGTGTCCTCGAAATACAATTTTATAATGTAGATCAGTGAAACTAAGCACAACAATGATTAATTAAATACAGTTATTAATGATGGGCGAAACACAATTATTAATCTACGCCCAAAAATGAATTATTAAAATGTTTTTGACTGCAGGCTGTGATCTCTCAAAGATATTGAAATCATTGCAATATGTATTAACAGTTCTTATCATTCAGACAGCCGCAATCATACCTGAATTGGTAGGTTTCTTAATTGTAAATGTAAATTTATTTTTGGTATTATATCGGTACCAATTAGTGTTTTAGTGAGAATTGAAAATCTTCTCAAGATGCCAGAGTAATTTCTGTTCATGATAGTCACGTTTGCCTGAAATGCCAAACATTTTAAGAATTTATTTTGTATACTTTCAAGTCTGGTTTCATAAGTGACATATTGCGGGTTCCAAACCACAGAGGCAAAATTGATGCGACTATGTATAAAATCATTGCACAATATTAGAAAAATTGATGGTTTGTTAAATTTTCTGCAGTGTCTTAATACAAACCCCAGTAGCCAATTACACTGATTAACAATTTATTCAACATGTAAACGAAAATACATTTTAGAGTCCAGTATCACACTTAAGTCGCGAATTTCACAAACATTTTTTAATTTGTTGTTCTTAATGATATACTGATTCTCAAATACATTTTTATTACTCGTGAATGATATCCAGGTACATTTATCCAAATTTAAAAACAGATTGTCGTTGTTACAGTAACTTGCAAACCTATTAAAATCAGCCTGAACCCTCTGGCAATCACTTTCGTCACTAATAGTGCTGAATATTTTTATATCATCATCAGTTTTGAATTATGAATCAATATTATTTAGATACATAATGAAAAATAATGGACCCAAATGACTGCCCTGAGGAACTCCTGATGTTATATTGAAAGATTTTGAATAATAACCATTTATGAAACTGACTGAGTTCGATCATTTATGTACGACCAAACCTAGCGACAGAGATGACACCAATACCAAGCTCCGCACGGCGCTCTATCAGCAATATATGGCTGATTTTATCAAATGCCTTGCTGAAGTCGGTATATATGGCATCAACCTGTACTCGATTGTCCATAGATTCCAGAACAAAATCAGTAAAGTTACAAGATTTGTGTCTATTGACCTGCAAGGATAAAAACCATGTTGTTGTTTTATTATTTTGTCTGTTCATTCGGTTTTCTCTCCTCTAATTTTTTTTCCTGCAACAGATAAGTATTTAAAAATTGTATATGTAGAACAAAGTGTAGTAAGGCAACTTCGTAAAATTGTCCGGATTACTGGCTGTCTGTACAGAGATTCTTGCTCACAGTTATTCTGAGAGAAAGAGATGTCTACAAAACGGTCAACCAGTATTCCTGTATATAAGTAATGTATTGTATATTGTGTAATACTTATCTGTGTATGGAGATGTTTCAACTCCGAGTCTGGAGTCGTTGTCAATCGTTTAGTGTTGTTTTCGAGGTTTTTTCTAAAAAAAATTTCGCTTTGATCTTGAATTTGTTGTTTGTCAAAAAATTTGACACTGACAATTTGTCTTTTGGCGATCACTTGACGATGAGCTTACCGTTTTTTTGTTCTGTTAGCAACAAATTTGTGGACAAATCAAATTTGGCCAATCATGTATTAACGAGCATCGGCAACCATAGGATAGACTGGGATAAAACAAAGATTTTGTTGAAAGAAGAATACTTAAAAAAGAGAAAACTTAAAGAAGCCAGCTGTATGATGATAAACAACACTGAAATCGGAGCACCTTCAGCCGACCTTCATTTGGACTGGAGGAATTTATTGCTAACAGAACAAAAAAACGGTAACCTCAGCGTCAAGTGATCGCCAAAAGACAAATTGTCAGTGTCAAATTTTTTACAAACAACAAATTCAAGATCAAAGCGAAATTTTTTTTACAAAAAAACTCGAAAACAACACCAAACGATGACAACGACTCCAGACTCGGAGTTGAAACGTCTCCATACACAGATGAGTATTACACAATATACAATACATTACTTATATACAGGAATACTGATCATTTTGTAGACATCTCTTTCTCTCAGAATAACTGAGAGGAAGAATTTCTGTACAGACAGCCAGTAATCCGGGCAATTTTACGAAATTGCCTTACTACACTTTGTTCTACATATACAATTTTTAAATACTTATCTGTTGCAGGAAAAAAAAATTGGAGGAGAGAAAACCCAATGAACAAACAAAATAATTCAAGACCTCCTCAACAATCTTTTCGAAATTACTTGTTGTTTTATGATGTTTTTTTACTAGCGTGTAAAATATGCCTGTGAATATTTTTTTCAAACCATCTACCAACAACAGAAAGTTTACTAATCGGTTTTTTTTATTATGTTTATCTCCGCTTTTCAACAGTGGTTTAATATATGAGAATTTCCATTTAGTTGGGAAATATGCATTTCTGATAGACGTGATGAAGTTGTATTATCAAATTATCTTTGCACTCTTTAAATAAAAATGCAGGAATATTATCAGGACATGGAGATCTATTGCAATCAAGATTATTAATTACTTCTCGAATTTGGTATTCTTTGATCACTAAAGGTTCATTCAGATTATTTTTCATAAATGTAACTTTTCTATCCCTCAGGTCAGAGACATAAACAGTTTGAAAATAATCTGAAAAGAGCTCGCATATATCGACATCATTATTCGCAGATCTATCACCATAGTTCATTGTTCGGGGAATACTAATACCACATTTTTCTGGTTGGTTTTAATGAAGTTCTAGAAATTTTTAGAACTATTATTTATTTCTATCTCAAGTAATTATTATAATCCCTTTGCATTAATTGTTTTGACAGTTTGGGATTAGGAAATACATGATAGTGAAACTCTGTACCATAAACTTTATATTTGTTATGAGCTTTCCTTTTATTTAAAATGGACTTAATTGTGTCTACTTTAAAGTATGCAGGAAAACCGCCTCTCACCGAACAGTGAGGTGTGAATTTACCAATAATTTGAGATAGTGTGCCCTAAAATATATCTACTATATCATTTACATCTTTATTTACAAGTTTTTCAGACCAAGGAATGATGGATAACATCTTCTTAATATCGTCGTAGTTAGTTGTCTTGAAATTATATATTTTCAGTTGCTTTGAGTTTAGAATTTTAAGTTTAATTTTTTCAAAAGATTTGTCCCAAGCTGGATGATGAAGATCGTCTGGAACGATGGGGTCAATACTGCGCGTAATGCTATTTATACTATTATATATATATATATATATATATATATATATATATATAACAATTTTATAATAATGCTTCTGTGTTAGTTGACGAAATATTTGAATTACATCGTTATGTTGATGCAGATTGCATAAAATTTCGTAGCATCCAACAATAAAACCGAATTTCGTTACGTTTTACAGAAGACATGTTTCCAAGCACCGATTGGCCATTACGTCGTTATACTCCACTTCAATTTACCCAGCCTGATGAATCTAACTCTCCACTTTCGAAATCAACGAGGCACTTATTGGTTCAAGATCCAAGATATTATTATGAAAGAGGTAACAACATCCGACCCGTCTCATATCCTTCCGATCCCGATTATAAAGATCCAGACTTCAGTGATTCTGGACCAGGGTCAAACGTTGTTTATCATACCAGAGGTTAGTGCATTCCGTAAAATAGTAATTTGTTAACTATTTTTAATATTAAGAGCATACTGCAACAAACTGAATTGGTGTTTCACCCATTTTTTCTTTCATGAAGGCAAAAATAAGAATTAAAAAAGTATATTTTTTTATTAATAAATATTAATATCCTGGTTAAAAATTTTTGTTTCAGTACCTTAGGTGATAATAGTTTTATAGTTATTTGCCAAAAACTAGACCCCCCATTTTTTATTTATCGTAATTTGGTTTTACTAACTTTTTAACTATAATCCGATTTTGCAAACAATTGCAGAAATTAACACCATTTTTGTATTCTAAGAAAATTATTACTAAGCTATTGCCATCAAATATGAATTAATTTATGAATGTGAATTCAATTCAAAATTCGATATTTAATGTACTAGAAAGGTACTCACCAATACTTGCCTAAACATTAAAATAAATCGTGAGGAATGAGTCTGAAAATATATGAAATATACCTACGGATTTGAACAGCCCATACAAAAACTTTTTCGGTATTTGTATAAAACTTTTAGGACCTACTATATAATGCAATAATACAACATACATACACCCATTTCAGAAAATTACTGAGGACAATTCCAACTACCTTGCCATCCACCCCCAGAGAATTAACTCAGGTCCTCACGCTAAAGCAGTTTTCCTTCTGCATAATCGCTGCCTTCTTGTTGGGACACTTTGGCTTTGTTTTTTTTCCTTGCTTTGCCTTATTGGTAGTACAGCAAGTGTCTTATTTGTAGTTCATGGCTGATTATTTACAATGATTATATAGCGTATTCTACCTTTCTGTGGGCGTGCACGTTGTTTTTGTTTTTGAGTCTCTCCTGAAAAATAGAATATTATGTATTTCATTTTATACTCACCTCTCTTCCACCTCTAAGCTTCTTTTCGTCATCTTCTCCTTCGCTTAGGCAGACCTGTTTTTTTGGCCATTTGTATCTGTCAATAAATCTGGGGTCATAGTCGATTAGCTGCCATAAGTACAGGTTGGAATTATCATCCCGTTGATGAACAGAGCTGAAGACACCATTCCGGTAAATAGTCAGTGGCTTGCTGCACCAGCCTCAAGGCTAGCTCGAATCTAAAAGATTGGCATCCTATGGCGGTGTTGTCTGCAAACTGGGCAATTATAGCGTCGGCTGCTCTTTGGTTGTCTGCAGTGTAGATTGAAAATAACATCAGGGACAGGACTGCTCCTTGGGAACCCCTGCCTCAGTGGTTCGGTATCCTGAGTGATACTAGCCTACTCGCACTCTTACTCTTCGATGTCTTAAAAAGCAGCCCATTAGCTGGATGATGTTAATGGGAAATCCTAATTGGGCAATCTTGACCAATAGTCCGTCATGCCATACTCGGTCGAAGGCTTTTGCTACATCCAGGAAGATGAAGATTGAAGGCTGTTCTTCGATTCCAGTTGAGTCCGTCTGAAGCGTATTCTACAATGCGTAGAACTTGGTGTTAGGTGGCGTGTCAATGTCTG
This sequence comes from Octodonta nipae, assembly GCA_034190945.1. NCBI lineage: Eukaryota > Metazoa > Arthropoda > Insecta > Coleoptera > Chrysomelidae > Octodonta > Octodonta nipae. Next base: position 14,403,580 of record CM067216.1, read on the forward strand.
AATCCAAAGTGTTGGTCAGGAATCACGTTCAGTTCATCTATAGTCTCCTGGAGTTGATTCGCGAAGATCCTTTCTGCTACTTTACTCATGGCTGGTAGTAGAATAATAGGGCGATAGTTTTGTGGAAAAGTACCGTCCTTATTGGTAGTATCTGAGTCTTAGCATTGCATTGATGATGTTGGTCAAGGAAACGACAGTCCTACTGGTGAACCGTTTGACTGCCCTATTGGATATACGGTCATGTCCAGGTGCTTTTCGTGCTTGAGTCATCTTATCTGGTCCCGTACCTCTTCAAGGGTCGTGGTCCTGATCGGTGGGATGTCATCTTGGTTCCTGATTCTTCTGGCTTTTCTTTCGACTCGGAGTTCGTGGTCGTCATCATCATATTGGTTCATTCTACAACATAAATTAAATATAAAGAAGGTAATTACATAATGTCTAAACTATCAGCATATTTTTAATATAAGAATATTTTTTGTTTTAGTGTTACACAAAAATATTTTTTATCGTTCGACACAGAATAGACTCACAATCTTCCTTGCTGGGAAGAACATTTATGAATGAACTATAATAGTGGGGTAAAAAGCGGCCGTCCTGTATTTCCGTAATATTTACTACTATAGTAAAATAATTGTAACATTTTATGACTGTGAGATTTGTGTGGGAAGTGTGAAGGTCGTTTGCAACCATAGGCGTACCATCTAATTGATTTAAATAACAAAAAGTTTTCTGTATTAGTATAAAAGTTATCTCTCCTATTTAGTTTTATGTGGATTATTTATGCATTAGATATACTTACTGTTTTTTAACACATTTTTTTCGAAAATATTAAAATTTTGAATGCTTGATTTTATGTTGGCACGATTCCTTTTTTATTTTAAATTTCACATTATTGTGTTGTTTATAATTCACAATAATGAAAAAATGTCCTTGTATACAGGTGGAAATTTCGCACCAGTATACAGACCAACTCCAGCCACGGTCCGCGTAGTAACAGCAATATTGGGAGATATCTGTTCTGACAACTCAGACTGTTTGATTTTCTACAGCCATTGTATCAAAGGGGCGTGTAAATGCATGCCAAATTATTCTGAATCTTCAAATAGACAAGAATGTGTTGGTGAGTTGAAAATAAAGTTATATTTTTCAAAGTTTGGCTAGAGTAGAATATTTTAGACTTTTTTTAGACACTCCTCTAAGGCTACATTTAACAGTGCTTGTTTATTATTTCTATTCTTGTACAATTTCAATGGATATATTTTATATAAATTAAATTTATTGAGACAATTACGGTAGTTTTTTTGGGCATCGCCGAGATTGGAGACTTCTGTTTAATTAACTTTTCACATATCTTAAATATTAATATTTTTCGTAATACAGCAAAGTAAACTTTAATAATAATTTATTATAACGAAACAACAGGTGCATGATACCCTCAAAATAGTAGAAGGGTTTTCTAGTGACATCCATATGTAATTTGGCATAGACAAATGCCGAATTATTAATATAGTTAAAGGCAAAATACAGCAAGGGCACTTCGAAATGGGAGATGGCACCTCAATTGAATCTATGGGGAAAGTCGTACTTATAAATGCCTTGGAATAAAGCAGGCTCAACGTATTGATCACTTGACTATGAAAAAGGACCTAACAGCAGAGTTTTATACGAGGGTAAGACGACTGTTGAAAATCAAACTAAACAGTAAAAATCTGTTTCAAGCTATTAACACCTATGCGTGTTCAGTGCTCAGTTACTCTTTCGGTATAGTTAATTGGTGCACGACTGACATTGAACAATTACAACGAAAAGTTCGAGTTTTACTAACAAAAGCTCAAAATCACCATCCAAAGAACTCTGTCGAACTTACAACTTTGCCACGGTATGAAGGAGAAAGAGGACTGACAGATCTAAGCAAACTATTAGATCAACAAATTTCTATTTTGCGTAGTCATTTCCAGAAACTCGCAGAATTTTCTAATATACACAGAGTCATCTGCCAGCTTGATGACCAATTACACCACGAGACCACAGATCAGAAAAGCTGAAATGGAAAGAGAAGCCCATGGAAGACATATAAATGACGTCAACCAAGATTATGTCGACAGTGCAGCTTCGAACTACTGGTTGATCTCTGGTCATATGTTTCCTGAAACGGAAGGCGTTATATTGGCAATCCAAGATCAAGTAATTCCAACTAAGAATTACCTAAAGTACATCGTTAAAGAACTTTCTATTAACAACGACAGATGCAGGTACGGTTGCTAAAGATCTGAATCTATCCAGCATATCACAGGAGGTTGTCAAGCGTACGCTGCAACTGAACACAAAGAACGACGCTGTGGCAAAAATACTTCACCAGGAACTAGCACTGAAACTTGAATTATCACAGTCGGTAAGATTACCATATTATAAATACAAACCAGAAATTGTTTTATAAAATAACAACTACAAGTGTACTGGGACCGCACGATTTATTTGGTAGATAAAATCTCTCGGAAAACAACTTTAATTGACATAGCAATTCTTAACAACAATAATATAAATACCAAGCAGGCTGAGAAAATAATCACATATAAAGATTTGGAATTTCAACTGAAGACTCAGTGGGAGCTGAACAACACACGAATTGTACCAATTGTTATGTCAACAACAGGCGCAGTCCCAAAACATCTATTAAATAATTTAAAATACCTAGGTCTGGACGATCATCTTTACAAACAAATGCAAAAAGCCGTTCTGTTATGAACAGCCCGCACGGTCAGGAAATTTATGGGAAACTGCCGCCACAACTCCAGCCACAAGCCTGAAAACCTGGCAAGGGCTCCCACAGAGCTAAACCCTTTTGATATATAGGAAATCTGGGGTTTAGTGAATTTTCCCCTAAAGGCACTCATAGTATGCCTTAAGAGGGAGTGTGATGCCATACATTGTATGGTTAACTCGGATTTATTAATAACTTTTGTTATGGTCTATCTTAGGTGTAGAAAGCTTTGGACACTTTCCTAGGTATCCTTGTGGCTATAATGAGGCCTCATTCATATTTTTATCGAAAGTTTTGATCTGTAATTTACCAAAAAAGCACTAGTGAAAACATGGGAGGTTCTATTCGTTCATTTATATTCTTACCCATATTAATGTCAACACCGAAATGTTACGAAAGAAATTAATCATATTTCTTCCATTTGTCAGGAATTGCAGGCATTATATTTCCATCTACATACATTATCCAATTAGAAGTAACATCTTTTTTTATTGTTCATTACATCGCGCTTTTCGTTATTTAATGGTTTAATGTAAAATCGATGGAGCATACTGCCCATCAATTTTGATTAAAAACCCTCTTGTTCTTTGACCCACAACATGCAATGAGCGTCGAAAATGATAGGTCATGATAATTCAATTACTGCAGGATATGTGCATAAATGTGATGGGAAAATACTAAGTAATGAAAGTTTTTCATTTTCTTTGAGGAAATAAATTTTAATAACTTTGGGATCGTTCGTATTTATTGACATTGGAAAAATTTCAATACTTTTTAACCTCATCTACATTTACGACTTAAAAAAATGTGTTTTCCTAGGAGAAGTGAGCGTGTATTTTTCGTTTGTTTCTGGTGAATATTGCATACGCCAACTGTACTTTATAAAAGAGTATTTTGCTCATTAACAACTGTTTAAATATTATGACCCGAGGGGAATTTAATATAATCTCGATAATACACAGTTTGATATTTCTTGATTTCTGAAATTTCATATTCCAAATTTTAATATCATCGACTAAGTATTTATTTAGTTATACCAATAAATACTGCTTTTGTAGCCATCAGAGCAAAATTTTACATTTTAAGAAAATACCTTTAAGATATTTAAATTTAATTAAATCACTATTAGAAGAAAAAAGCAATTATTTCTTATTTCTTCTGTGTGTATGAACTTTTCAATACAAGCCTCCACGTGACTTTTTGGTTAAATACCATCAGATGTTGGTGAAATATTTTTCTTGTTTCTTCGAATAGGCACCCGATTTTTAATTCACCACATACAGTGTGGAACAGGCAAATGGAATAAATTCGATAAATAATAAAGGAAGGCGTGTTGGGAACAACGCTTGGATATGTCGAGTTGTATTTTTAAATGCGCATTTTTTCAACAAAACCTATATAAGGTGTGTCATGTGACAGGGGCCAATACCAACTTTCTTATTTTAAATCCCCCTGTATATTATTTATTTTTTAGATTCTCCAGAAAAGTCTAGATATAATTCATGTACAATGTCCTACACCTATTTTCAACTGTTTCGGAAATATTAAGGGTTTTCAGATTTTTTATAAAAATTAACATTAAAAAAAAGAAAATTATTTTATTTCACAAATTCCATATATTAAACTCAATGCTTATTTCCCATTTAGCTCTTAATATTGAGCTAGTCAGAAAAACCATTCATGCGTTCCTTTTTACTGATTTGAAAATAAAACAGTTTTGTATCAGTGCTATTGTCGTTTGAATTTCGTTAACTGTACGTAATAATATCAGAAAAATGGTTCATTTAACAGAAATGCACTAAATAACCATTCTACAAATGATTGGTTATGGAGATAACACACAGACACAAATGGAAGTTTCTCGCTTATTTCATGAAAATTTTCCAAATTTGCCTCCTGTATCCCAAGGAACCGTTAGCAAAATAGTAAAGCAGTTTCGCGAGCTTGATCGTGTAAGACAGATAAAAAAGTGGCTGCAATGCTGTTAGTGATAATACGAAATTGGATACCATGCTTTAGTTTCAAGAAAACCCACATAATTCTGATCGAAATGCAGCCCCACTGTTCAACGTTATCCACACATAAATTTTTCGAGTATTAAAGGAAAGTAAAGTGCATCCCTATAAAATGATACCGACTTAGGAGCTCATCGAAGACAATTTCAATAGGAGAACGTATTCCTGTGAACAAATGATGGTAAGGTGAGATAACAATATGATCCAATTAGAAGAAGCTTTGTTTTCTGATGAGAGCACATTTACACTTACATGTTAATCGTCAAAAGTGCTGCTATTGGTCTAATGAGAATCCTCACTGAATGACAGTGAAACATACCCAATACCCTGAAAAAGTTAATTTTTAGGCAGGAATTGTTGGGAATCATATCGTAGGTCCCTTTTTCATTGATGACAAATTGAATGTAGATAAATATTTAGAACTGCTCCAAAATAATGTCGTGCTAACTTTGACAAACTTATATCCTGATCCAGTAAACCCAAAAATCCCTGCCAATACAATATGGTTTAAGCAAGATGGAGCACCGCCCCATTACGAAATCAATGTCAGGCAGTACCTGAACCAAATTTATTCAAATCGGTGGATTGGGGGGAGCGGATCCATAGAATGGTCAGCTCCTAATTTGACGCCAATATACTACTTTTTGTGGGGATATGTCAAAAGTACTGTATACAAAATTAAACCCCTCAACTTAACTTAGTTGACATAATAAGACGAATCACGCTTGCGATTAGGTCAGTCACGCCTGAGATGTTGAGTAGCTTTCGAAGACAATTTTCTGGAGAATCCAAAAAATAAATAATATACAGTGCATTTAAAATAAGAAAGTTGGTATTGGCCACTGTCACATGACACTATATAAATTTTTTTTGTTGAAAAAATGCGCATTTAAAAATACAAATCGTCGTGTCCAAGCTTATAGGTGTGGCGATTAAATAGCTGAAGAATATCGAACAAACTACGAACAATTAGATGAGCCTAATTATATGAATAAATAAGAGCTTCTTGAAGTTTAGTTAGTAAAGTAAGCTTTGAAAACGACATTAAAAGTATTGTCAAAAGATAGACATCCTACAGCCCATAAGTTTATGCTTATCTTTCTATTGCTCTGATGTATGTGTCAGTCGTCAGTCTATATAAAAATTCATTTGTTTTTTAGATTTCACTGCTTATTTTAAATAAAACTTATTTTAAAACCAATAACTTCTTCTATAATTCTTATATTGATAGGATCGATTGAAACCAATTCTGTCACACATTGTTCTTTTATTTTCATTTAACAATATATATATGTTGCAAACAGCACTTTGCTTTTCATGTATTTTTGCTTCAATCACGCGATTATCATTAAAAAATACTATTATATGTCGATTTGCATGAAACAATTTATACAACGTACATTGTTAAGTTGTTTTTATTGCACCCGTTAACATTAATTTATAGTCATTAATGAATATTTCAAAAGACTGTAGTGAGAGATGGCAAAGTTTCTGTCTTTATCGTTGGTTAGTGTTATAGTAAGAGAGATAGAGCGGGATTTTGCTCGCCATCCTGAAAATGACACAATGTATCGTATTAAGTTCAATTCCTGAGCTTCATCACGTTTCTAGACAGGCGCCAGTGGAAGTGATAACCGAGGATAGTTACAGGGGGTGAAAGTGATGGTCATGCTCATCATCGAGTAAACGTTCCAAAATTGGCTGCATACAAGATTGTCATATACTTAAGTAAATTCTCGAGAGGCGTCTGCCTAGAGTGTTACCATCAAGGTGGCGGACAGGGGAAACATTTGCACAGTTTTATTGCTTACAGCTACATGACATAAATAGATTTTTCATGACTTCAATGTATGACGTCATACACAATTTTTTTAAATGCGAAGCCACATTTTTTATAAAGCATCGGAAAGAGCGGAAAATTTCATGTCCGAATATGACTTTGACCATGACCTTGAACTTGATCTTCCGGGTGATTCCAAAATCAAAGTTGGTTTGACAAATCAACCAATTATAGCTAAATTTGGTGTACGGGGGTCTTCGAGATCGCTAATTTCGAATCTGAAATAAGTTTTTCAAAATTCACTATCTAAGATGGCGGACCAATTTTTGAAAAATGTCAACGAATTGATGCACAACCAATAAACGGTAATCGATGTTTTTAATCCTGATCCGAAAGATGACTGATTCCAAGAGGGTATTCCAAATTAAAAACAAATTTGACGTTGAACTTGGCCTCTACTTGTTTTGAAAATTTTCAAAAACTGATTTCATGTTCGTAATGATCGCCGTCGAAAACCTCAGTATACCAAATTTGGAATAGGTGGGTTGATTTTTTTCAAATTCCGAATTTTCAAAATCTGATTACGAATCTGAAATCAGATTCTCGCAATCCAAGAGGACGGACCAGTTTTTCAAACAAAAACTGATTTCAGATTCGAGATCAGCGACGTCGAAAACCCCCCGTATACCTAATTTGGCTATAATAGGTTGATTTTTCAAACAAACTTTGATCTTGGAATGATCTTGAGGTCAAGTCATATTCCGACCTGAAATTTTTCGCTGTTTCCAAATCAGTATTGAAAAATGTGGCTTCGCATTTAAAGAATTGTGTATGACGTCATACAGACCACATTAATGACGTCATGAAAAATATATTTATGTCATTTAGCTGTACGTCCTTTTGGAATATGATTTATTTTGTGTATGAAAAAAAATGGTGCAAATGGCGTTCTTTTTACTTAATGACGAAGTTTTCCCGTATTTTTGACATTTGCAGCCAATTTTGGAACATTTACTGGATGATGAGCATGACCAAAAAAATTACCACTTTCACCCCCTGTAACTATCCTCGGTTATCACTTCCACTAGCGCCTGCGTAGAAACGTGATGTAGTTCAGGAATTGAACTTAATACGATACATTCTGTCCATTTTCTCGATGACGAGGAAAAACCGTCTCTATCTCTTAGACTATTAGGTAAAGACATAGCACCTATACAAAAACGGCATCTCATAAAGACATTATGCTGAGTGTGAGTAACCAACGTATAAAATTGTGTATCTGAATAGGTTAGAAAAAGACAAGATAGGATTGATTTTACTAGTTTATACCTTACATGTAGTTAATGTTAATCCTATATTTAGTTAGTTTCATGAAGCTTTAGACCAGGACTTCCCAACCAGAGGGGCGTAGAGAGATGTCAAGGAGGGCGTAAGACATTTGAATTTTTGGAAGAAAAATAAATTTAATGGGAAAATTAAACATCACAATATCACATTCATTAATTCTGTCGGTCAGTTTTTGAACCTAGAATCAACCAATTGGTACAGAGCATACAATCTCAAATTTCTCATTAGTGCTCTAATTATTTTGTTTGACATTAAATTCGTTTGAAGTTTTTTTATACCTAACAATCAAAATAAAGTAAAGTCTGATTTTTGTAATAAAGTGCGGGCTGTCTCCTGATTAGGCCCTCATCATTAGCAAAGCTTTTGACGCACTGTCATGACACCATATTGATTAAATCCTGTAATTAGAAAATGGACCAGAAGTAGTTACAAACAGAAATAATTCTTGCTGGCTTTTTAGAAACAGTTTCGAGAATTCCTTACTTTGCTTGCTCAAAAAAAGCCTACCGCTTGCGGCAGGCAATATTCTCACAGACCTGTGTTAGGAATACAGATAGACTTGGCTGTGTTCTGCGGACTCAGGGAGATTCCAACCACAGAGAAGAAAATGATAGGATGAGCTGGTGGTTGTTGGATCTCTTGCCAGTGTTAAGTCTATCTGGGAATTGATTCGCCCTCGGTGGCAGTAACTGCTGTTATACCAAAACGGCCAGCAGCCGCCAAGATCGCCGCGGGAAGGCCACTGGTTGACTTTATGATTTGATTGCAACTGCTTCTCTCAGAGATCGTTGCGAAATACATAGCTAGGGGGGCATGAAATTATTATGTATAATCTGGGGAAGCTCAATAAAAAAGAGTTTGGGAAGCCTGGCTTTAGACCTTGGGTGTAATTGTTTGACTTCGAAATCAGTACTTTTTGATACAGATATTACTATTGATTTTAGGTTCTAGACCTGTCTTTCTTAAGCAAATGTATATGCACTTGCAAATCACCAGAATATAAATATATTTGTTAAATATATTTTTTTCTATAATGCGGAAAATGATAGCTAACATTTCGCATATAAAATTAAAACAGTTTAGCTTCATTTTTACTGTACATCTAGGTTTTCTTTCCCCAGTTTTTCCTGCAACAGATGGACATCTCTTTTACTAAGAAGAGGAAGAGGAAGAAGTTCTTTAGAGACTATCAGTAATACAGGCAATTTTTCACATTATTCCCTATTTACAACTTTGAAATACTTATCTGTTGCAGGAAAAAACTGAGGAGAGAAAACCCTGTACAGACAAAATAGTCCAAGACCTCCTCAATAAACAATGCAAAATAATTTTAGCTTAAGGTACTTCAGAACTAATTAACTTTTAAAAGAATTTAACGATTCTACACTTTATCAAATTAATATATTTTATTTTTTATAGATATATAAAGAGTAGAACTCTTGTTTTACTTGGGTTCAATATTTGCTAATCCTGTTTTGTTTTTATATTTTTTTACTTCAAGTTACAAAAGTGAAATTAAATATAAAAAATGAAAGCATGTTTATTTAGTCACACAAATGGTATAATTAATTTGCCAGTATAATATTTTAAAGCAATACAAAGAAGTTTAGATGTGTAAGGAGATTTTATCAAAACACTTCCCTGCCATAAAGTAGGTGTTTTGTTGGCAATAGAAGTCTGAGGGGGCGACGACGCTTGTTAGTTTGTTGTGAACAAAAAACAGAGATTAATCAGAACAACACACAATATCTTGCTTTCCCCCATTCGAACCCAGCTCCCGTATTCTCCTTCACATTTATCCACGTAGTTATCCTTGAAGATTTGAATCCCCTGCTCGCTTTGAAGCGAGCCATGCAAACGACCCTTTAGTAAACGTAAAAAATTCATTCCAGTTAATTCCGAGCCCACGGCAGAATTCCGCGCTTGTAGCAGTGCCCCCTGCCACCACGCTAGTACATGTGTCGATCAACCCTCGGCGACATTCTCATGCGTTTGCAACTCGAACTTTACAGGCCCACTCTGTGAAACCGAGATCCAACGATCAAACTACGAAGTTCCAGCCTTCCACGGACGTTCTTACGTCAAATTGAAACCCCTTAAAGCATATCATAAACTCACGCTCGAAGTTGAATTCAAGCCCCACACAGAAAACGGCGTGTTGCTGTACAACCAACAGAAAGTTGACGGTTCTGGAGATTTTGTTTCCGTCGCTATTGTTAATGGCTTCGTCGAGTTCAAATATAATTTGGGAAATGGAGCAGTAGCTATTCGATCGCTGGATAAAATTCAGCTGGGGAAGTTTCATAGAGTTATCCTTAAACGATTCCATAGAGATGGAATTCTCAAATTAGATGATGGCGAAGATGTTGCCGGCCAGGCGGTCGGGTCGCTCAAAGCGCTCGATTTACTCGAGGATACGTTCATCGGATTCGTGCCAACCAATCACACAAGGTAGGTAGAGGTATATTTTTATTGAAATGGAACTATAGAAATATAATTTTCTTAATTTCTACTATTGTAAACGGCACTATATTGTGGTGCACTGATACGAAGCACTGTGATTACAAATATACAAAAAACAAAAACACTATATAAATTCCACTTTAGTCTTTTTATTGGATTAGGATACTAAAAATCTAATATCTTCCACCTTGTAGACTATTTTCGTATTTTTCTAGAGCCTGCTGATCATTCTTTCACAAGAAGCACGTCAACGACGACTGCGAGATCAACAACAATTCAAGAAAGTATAACCTAAGTAGGATTCTTCATCTATAAAAAATAGACATATCCAATAAACCGCACTTCAAGCATCTTAGACCTAGTCTCTAGTCTAATTTTAGTCGATACGGTCAGCCTGAATAGACCCCTATTTCAAACCCCTAATAACTGAATCCATACGAAGCTAGAAAACAGGTCAAAATTAACAAACGGAATAAGAAAATTCGGTGTTGGTGACCAAAATTAAAGAAGGGAAACAAGATTGTGCTTACAAGGAATGCAGTATCAGTTGGATCTAGCACAGTTCACAGTACTTAACTATATCCTGGTCTATAAAATCAACACAACCACATCGTTCACTGTGTAAATAAATCCAGAATAAGAAACGATCACACGCTTTTTGTAGAACGTTTACGAGAAACAGCCATGCTAGAATACAACTGTAAAATCTTAGAGAACACCTGAATCATTTAAACCTCAGAAAGAATCGTATAGCCAAATTATCTACATATTGACTCAAAATTACAGACACGCTAAAACAATGGTATAGTTACTTATACTCGTAAGTAAGCAAAGTAAATAATACTGGAAACTACATACCAATACGTTTTCTATTAACAGTAAAAGAAGGGTTTACCAAATTCGTACAAAATCGGGGATTCCACGGGGATAGGGTTGTTTCAACATACTGTAAGGAAAGTTTTCTGTCAACCAAAGGGATCTCAAGTACCCCATTGGATATCTGACTGAAGGCTCTCAAGTGCCCCAGTTGTGGTCAAAGTACAGATCCAGAATATATCAAAACAATCCAGAATTCCCTAACAGAGAAACGAGACAAGGTAAAAGCAAGTTTACTGTCATTGACCTAGAAAGTCAAGAAGTTAGATACAAGATACTAAAGATACACTGATACCACCTTAATGATTCAAGAATTGCTGATAACTAAAGGTCCAATATAAATCAGAAGCAAAAAGATGAATTGAAGAGAGAGATATCTAAAATATTTTCCAATCACCCATGATTGTTCCCTATTAACAGATAGCCAGTGTATGAACAAAAGTTCTTTACGACCAATTATGAGGGATGATTGCTTTGCACAATATGACACAAATATTGCCAAACACATATATGAAAGGTACATTTTAGCGAAACCCGCTATACATAACGTTCATAATAATAAATGCAGTCACATGAATGTACACGAAGACAATCTTCAAAAACAATCAACAACAGCGATAAATGAACACACGGAGATTATTAATTCATATTAATAGGTGAAGGAATAAAACCCACTACTGACACCGCTCCACGCAACCGCTATTCAACTTAGGACCCCGAAAAATCAATATAAAAGTCATGGACTCTTAAAATTTTCTTTTCCTTATTCACCGTTGAAACTTAAGTGTGCTTCTCTGAAGACAAACCAAGCTTTGGAAGTACACAGGAAAGAACATGTACATCCACATTGTTCCATCCTTGAACAACCACATTAAAACAGGCATATATACCGGATGGATCAGTTTAATTTCCTCAGTAGAATTTGTTGATGTGTGCTCATCTCAAGGTCAATTTAGTGTTTTTAAACAGAAACTCCGGTAAATTTTCCGTTCAGACAATGTGCTATATATAGATGGAGTTTTAATGACCCCTCACAGTCAAAATGCCAAGTTTATTATGTTTTTTCTTAATCAATCCACCCGAATAACCAAGCGCAAACGTTGCACAACTTCTCTTTGACCTTAGAAATCATGTTAAAGGTTATTTCAAGTTTGTCTGTAATTTAACAACCCAATATGAAAACTCCTATTTTTCACCCACATTCGAAAAAACCGAAAAATTATATCCAAATAAGCCAATAATCCAATAACTTAATTTTTCATTTTGGTATCATGTTTGTGATCGCTTGTACCCCTTCGGTATATTAAAGTCATAAATAAAGACTATACAGTATTGAAAATATTTCATATTCATTATTTATTTTTCCAATTACTCAATTGTTAATAACACAAAAGATAACAAAGTTGACGTCTTGATCTTGGGAGGTTGTTCGAACTCCATATGTGTTACATCATTCCCGCTCTTTCAGAATCTCTGGTCAAGACTACGGGTTCGTATTTAAAAAAACACAGTTGACCGCAAAATGACCTTGAAGACGACTTCAAGGTCCAAGGCAAGCTCACAAGGATATGTGCCCCTTGAAGTTGTGCAACTTTTGTCTAAAATGTTTTTCGCTAGATCCCACTATTTTTGACAAATTCTACTAGGTAACTTAAAGTGGTCCACCCGATATATATTTGGTTGTAAATTTGCTTTTTGGTGTAAGACAAAGTACCCATTACTTTAAAAAGATTGTTTTGCTTTTAAACTAAAATAAAAGCACAAATATAACAATTTGTAAGACCTTACAAAATATAAATTTCCTGACGTTCCATCTACCACATATCACTTTCTATAACCGCTTATTGATTTCGCAGGGTATACGAAAACATCGGCACCGACAGGGGCTTCCAGGGCTGCATAAAAAAACTGAAGATTGGCAGGCAGGAAATTGAACTGCACATGAACCAGCAGGATTGGGTTTTGAAAACTAAAGGCATTAGTGATTGTAGTGAGCACGCTTGTTCACAATCGCCGTGTCAAAATAATGGAAAATGTCTGGCGGTTGACGAATCGTTCCAATGCGAGTGTGCATCCCTTTACACAGGAGATTTCTGCGAAAAGCTGGAAAACCCCTGCGTCTCTAATCCGTGTCAGTATGGCTCTAAATGCAAAGCGCATTTGGAGTCTTTCGTCTGCGAGTGCCCACCTGGACGGTCCGGAAGCCGATGCGAAATAGGTAGGTTTTCAAACAATTAATGATTAACGTTGATTTAAAGTTAATGACCAGTATTTTTACTTTTAGCTTCGTCACTTTTTTCAGATTTTTTTTTAGAAAGGTGAAATACCTTAATTGACAAAGTCATTATTTATCATGTTAGATTTGACTTTTAATCGCTTTTGTTTTTGCTAATGCCTACATGTTAATTAAACAATTATATTTGGATATTCAGATATCATTAGATTCTGCTTTGGTACAGTTCTGGATGTATGACCCCTCACTCACTCTTTATCAGCAACCCTTTGTGGTGCCTTGCCGTCTTTGCTACTTGCTTGTCAACGGCCATCTTTTCCCTATTGAATTTACTGTTTGATTTTGCTAACAAAGTTTGAACTTAAGAAACGTCTGTTCTGCTGTAAGGAGCCTCGAAGTCCAACTCACAAATATTTTTGACTCTATTACATTTTATAATAAAAACCAAAACTGCCGACATTTTTCTAGGTCAAGTACGTTTACATAGAGCTCAGCAGTATTTTAAAAACTATTACCAACTAATTTTATTGTATGTACGATGAAAACTTAGCTTTTATAAATCCATTCATCATTCTTTTATTTAGGCCGCGATAAAACCGAACAATATCTTTGGAAAATCTACATAAAATACCAATAATATATAAAATTCTGTACTCATGTAATCCATAGATACTCAATCTGAAACTCAGAGAATTACTGTGGCAAAACTCCCAGAAACGCGGTCTGAAATCTATTACGAATCATTAGCTTTAAAGTAAAATATGACGGGCTTACAATTCCTTACGTCATTTCCATTCCCAAGTTAATTTCAGTGTCCAAAGACTGTATACATCTTTATTCAGTTCATCAAAATGGACTTAAAAAGTTCACAACTTCTCGAAAACTTCGAAACCGGGATACTAAATATTAAAATTGTGAAGTTAGGAATGGAAAGCTTACAAATTTATAAAGTATCTTTTACTCGAGCATGCGGATGGCTATGGACATTACACGGACGAAAGTGCTTCCTTAAACCACCACTAATTCTTCGACATTAAGGCTACAACCCAACGCAGGAAAAAACGACATTAATTAACTTACACCACACGTATGTAAAAATTTAATCGTCAATAACTTTCAAATTTTAAGAAATTATTTAAAAAGCTATAAACAGACGAATTAAATAACCTTAATTAACCCAAGTTACTCGTAATTGTTCCAAGTCGTCTAACCCGACCAGAAGTAAATAAAATAAAGTAGAAAATAAGAAATGACAAACAACACCGCCCAAGAAAATTCAGTAATTTTTTTTGTTACTTTTTAGCTGACTCGACAAGCTGTTACAAAATCTTACCTTAATAGCGTTAGAATGTACTTACGAGGCAACTATTTATATGAGTAATGTTGGTAAGATCTTCCTACATATAGTCAGGGTCGGATTTAACTTTATGCCGCCCTTGGTCACCGGAAAAAAATGCAGCTCCAGTCAATACTGAAACTTTATTCAAACTTATAGTTTATATATCATTTTTTTAAACTAAAGTAACTAATTTAATTTCAACGGAACCTATATGTGACAGCATGCATGCGCTGTTGCAAATTTTAAATTAAAATTAATATGTATAATTGATAATTTATTATTATTTTTTTAAATCATTGATTGATAAAGATGTATGTTTTGAAGACTGCAAATATAACTACAAAATATTTTCAATTTCGAGAAAAAAAAAATACTAATTTAATTTCTTTAATTCTAGAACATAAAACAAATGGAAAATTAATCCATATCTTCAAGGCAATAAATTAATTAAATCGCTTTGATTATTAGATAACTTTTACTTGGAATGCCAACATTATAATTAACAAAAAAAATTGAATTTCTTGAATATTAATTAAAGAATGAATTAGTTATATTGACCAGTATTGATAGGACTGCATTTTTTTTACTTTCCAAATTATGCCGCCCTAGAAAATTTTCCACTCTGGGCACTAGCCCTGCATATAATTATTTCATTGTTAAAAAGAACTAGCATAAACAGTCTAAATAGCTTTTATCTAATTATTGGGGAATATATGTTTAATGAACGCTGCTTGAAAAACTAGAACTGTATAAAACATGTCTATATAAACTACTTTGGGTTTTGCGCTAGATTCAGACCCCAAGTCTTGGATATTCAGTTTGGGAACATAAATTACGTAAGAGATCTTAGGGTGGGTGGGTGTCTGCTAATATCTTGCGAAAACTTATATGGGGGTAGGTGGGTGTTTGAAATCTATTTTAGGTAAGATTTTTAAATATTATTATTTCAGTGATTGTGACTTATGACTGAATTAGCTATTACCAATATCTATATAAAAAATTAAATTTTATTTGATTAGTTCAAATATCAATATATTAATAACATTATTTAAATAAGATTAAGTATATAATACACCTATTTATTATTTTAATTTACTTACAATCGTCCGGATTAATATCTTTAAAAAAATTAATGTATATTAAAATGTTTTAGTCGTAAACATGCAAAACTCTCGAAGTGAGTAATTATCCATATGTACATTTACTTAGTTATTCATAATAACAAAAACTATATAAAAAAGTACTATTAGTAATGAAGGTATGTTACTACAGTAATATTATGGGATAGAGACTATTTTATATATAGATAAATATACTACATTAGGAAAAGCTCCATTTTAAATCCTTTAACTTCTATGTTCTAACTTAAACTGTCAGAGCAAGATAAAAATTGCTGAAATACGAGGGCTGCCTTTTATATTTCGGGATTAGAGAACAAAAACAAATATTAATCATCGAAAATCGCTTTATTGTTTTTTAAAATATTCCCCATGAAGATCTATACACTTTTGCATGCGTTTGAACCCATTGTCGAAGCACTTTTTCCACTCTGATTGAGGTATCCCCAAAACATGCATTCGGAACGCAGCAACCGCTTCTTCAGGTATCGACAAACGTTGACCTCTCAGTTTGCTTTTTACGTACGGGAATAAAAAAAAGTCATGTGGTGAGAAGTCAGGACTATACGGCAGATGACTCATCAAGTCGATGTTTTGAATGATCAAAAATGCAGTTGTTTGAGCCGATGTGTGAGAGCTCGCATTGTCGTGGTGAAGAGTGATCCATCTTCGGCGGTTGGTTTTCCTCATTTCTTGGAAGACAACTGGCAAACAAATGGTTGTGTACCACTCAGAATTGACTGTTCTGCGTTGTTCTAGTGGTACAGTTGCGACATGTCTAGTTTTTCCGAAAAAAACAGGCGATCTTTTGCTTGGAAGTGATTCGTGCGCGAACAACTTTTGTTGGATTCTGCTCATTTTGAAACACCCATATAGTCGACTGATGTTTACTTTCGGGCTCATATGCGTAAATCCACGATTCATCACCTGTCACCATGTCATAAACGTGTTATGAAGCACCGCGATCGTATTTTTTGAGCTTTTCTTTCGACCAATCGACACGAGCCTTTTTTTGAACGATTGACAAATTGTGTGGGATCCAACGCGAACAACTTTTTTTGACAGTCAAATGTTTATGCAATATTGAATGTATGCTGGTCCCACTAATGTGTAAGGTTGACTCAATCTCACGATAGGTCACATGACTATCTTGCAATATCAGTTCGAGCACAGCATCAATGGTTTCCGGAAAAACAACTGTTTTTGGACGACATTCACGAAATTCGTCTTGGAGTGAACTACGACCTCCATTGAATTCACCATACCATCGATAAACAGTGGTCCTTGATGGAGTTTCATCACCAAAAATTAAATTAAGTTCATCCATGCATTCTTACTGACTTAATCCACGTCGAAAGTTGTAAATAATCGCACGAAAATGTTCACGATTTAATTCCAATTTTTGGCCGAGATGAATCCTTTAAGTTACTGTACACAACACATAGCGCTCGTATGTCAAAACGTTCTGAGTACGTATAACCTCAAAAATGTCAAACTTTGCGATAGATCTGTCAGTTGTCAGATTGCAACAATAGGGTTGTCCAATCCCGAAATGTATATGGCGGCAAACAAAAATATGTGACGACATAGATGATTTAAACAAAGACGCAATGCCAAGAATTTTGGAAGATGATCTAGATGGCTGGCTGACATATGTTGGAAAATTATAATAGCAAGTAAGTTAGAATCCTGCCTATTATAGGTCGAATCATACAAAAAAATCCTAATCCATTTCATAGAAGAAGACCAGAACCGCTATAAAAAAGGTAAAAATTTCTAAAAATCAGAGTGCCAAAGATCTTCAGCATACTGCAAAACTTTTAATGTAACAGAAATGCCGCTGTACCTTGTTAATTTTGGTAATGAAATTTTGAAAATATACTTCACTCTCAATTGTTAAACATTGATAATAGAACGGTTTGGAGATTTTGCTCTTAAATGTAGTGCTCACGTAAGATGCTACAACTATCGTTTAAAATATAATCGATTTCTTGTAGCACATTATAAGGGACTGGAAATTCAAAACTGAAAAAAAATATTCTACATCAAAATTATACTTATTGACTTTAAATTCGCGTTTCTTGTTTTGCGTGTATAAACCGTAAGCATTCAAATTTTTAATACGATTTGTTTTTTTGAACTTTTTGATATTAATGACTTGTCGCTTAGTTAACTTTCTTAAAATATTATCGGTTGCCTCTTGTAAATTCCAAGCTTGTTAAAAACTTGGACTTATTGGCGGTTGGTGATCAAGTGAACAACACGAAGTGGTTCATTGTTAAGTATTTAAAAACTTCCAAAGGAGTTGGTGATTACTCTTTAGATTGGAGGTAATTAAAATTTGATAATACCGCTGGAGGGAGATGTTTACTTGAAAAGTTTGAATTTGTAAAGTTCAGGGGAAGAGAAATATAATTATATCGCAGAAATTCATTAATCTCGAGGACTTTTTATTGTTTGAAAAAATATTTTTCGTCTTTACATTTTAAACAAGTTAGAGGTTTGGCAAATAGGTTTGAAAGTTGTTCTTGGTTCAGTAAATTTAGATTAAATCCCAAATAAAAGGTTTTACAGGATCAGTGACTACTTACGTAGGTTATATTGTCTCAATTATTATTAGTAAACTTATGAATTCAACAAATTAGCAATAAAGTTAATTACAAATATCAAATTCTGGTGACCGATTACAAATATTTTTCGTCATATGTATAAAAACCGTATTCTACGAATTATAGAAGAATTACTAAAACACATTCAGTGTAATCGCAGAATGTATTAATATCTGCACACCGTTCTAAAAGAGCTAAGTTTGTAAGCAAGTCTTGTTGAAACCGTAAGGTTTAATGTAAAATTCGGCAAAAAACGATTTAATTTCAGAATTCAAAGACGCCCAGATCCTTACTCCTGAGTTCAATGGAAGCAGCTACATCAAGTTTCCTCGTTTGGAAGGCATCAGAAAAAAATTCTCAATAGAAGTGTCATTCATGTCGAAAGCACCAAACGGCCTAATACTGTACAACGGGCAGATGAAAAATGGAAAAGGCGACTTCATTTCTGTCAACCTTGCCAGGGGTTACGTGCAATTCAGGTTCAACCTGGGTAGTGGAATTGCCAATATAACGTAAGTACAGATTTCAATATTTTGGTCCAGTAGTATTGTGCACCTTCATGATATTACATTTGTTCATACTGCTAAGTTGACGAACAAATTAATTTTGAGCCACAATTTATTTAAGCATCTGCCGGACGGTCAGGACTTTCCCTTCATTTTTCCAAATTGAAGGTTTTCTATTATTAGACCAGGTCATTTATGAAAATACGTGACAAAATTAATAGTAGAACAAAACCAATATTAACTTGTTCTAATAATAAAACATGACTAATTGAATACTCTCTTCGAGGTGTCATTCCTTTGTACGCAAGACAATATATATTATATATCAATATAATACATATTGTTTCTGGTTAGGGAACCTTCATCAGTTGCGCTTCCCACAATTGAATGTCCTCTCGAACACTTCTTCAAATGACTAATTGACATGAAATTTAACATTCAACATAGACTTGTCCAGAGAAACCAGACTGAATAGTATTTTCAATTATTATATGTATTTATACTTTCAATTTTGGGAAACTGAGATGGGGGTCTCTAGATCTACTCTTCCAAATCTGGAATTCATAACGATAGAGAAGTAATGAGGCCCTTTAAAAAAATTTCTTTCAAAGGTTTGCATTTTGCAAAAACTACCGGGGCTGCTATATTGATTTTTAGAACATAAATTGAGTCTGAGAAGATCTACCCTTTCAGTTAATAAAAACGTTTTAACTATAAAATAAAAAAATATAAACGGTTAAAATTGTTTTGTAATTATCTGATAAACCAATTAAGGATATGGAGCGTATAGTAGTTCATTTTGTAGGTTTTTCGTTTCTCTACAACATTGCCCATAGCAGCAAACACGGTTTCTATGGTAGACTTTGTGTAAAAGGTAGAAAACTAAATTGTTACCGATTTTTTGAGGTTTTTTTGTTAAAAAACAAAAACGCATCGATAAAAATTGTTGAATTGTATGCCAATTAGTTATGCTTTAGAATGTGTTGATGTTAGTTTCATTCTACTATTAATTTGGTCACCAAAAGGTATTTTTCTTTGTAAATGGCCCGTACAAACTGTACAAAGTATAGTAACTGATTCAACAGCAAAAGTAAGCAAAAGATGATCAGACGTGTATTTTTTTGGACTTCCGGTAAAATGACGGGACAGCCACATGTACATTCTTGTACCTTATAAATAAATTTTAAAATTAGGAACATAAATTAAATCTACAAAGTCAAAAAGGTGTAAATAGTGTTGATGTAGGTTTGGTGAAGATAGTGATGTAGTTACTTTAGTTTTTTACTTTAGAAAGCTGTTTTGCAAGTGGTAGAAAGTTTCCCTGATAAAGGCTTATAAAGTGCTCAACATAAATAGAATAGGATTCCGGAAGTCATAGGCTGTCCCGCCTTGTAAATGATTGTGGTGATGGAAAAGAAAAGTTATTTTATTACAAAATGAAAAGAAATATGAAGTTATTACAAGAGTAAATAAAAATTCAGTTTATACAATTTTGCATAGGATATAGATAAAGTGGAGTTTGATTAAAAGAAAATTTTCACATCAATACTCACTTGGCTCTGGCTGTTAAGGTCGAAAGGGCCAGAGCCATTTCGCCTAAGGCTTATGGTCTAAGGCACCATTGAAGAAGAATAAGAAGAAGAACAAGAAGATCAGAATGTTTATATGTGAATAGCAACTACATAATAAATGGCAACAATGCTGCATAATCAGTTTGTTTTTATAAATATGCAGAGAAACTAACTTACTTTCGGAATGATCCCCGTAGTTTCTTTCATCCATCAATACGTTCTCATCCCATTTTTTGTTTATAATTATAGCTTCTTCTAAATAGGCAATTTTGGACCATGTTAGCTTGGCCAGTTTTAATTTCTGACGCAGCCCCTCACACTGTCAGGTCCATGCCCTCCTTTATTTCCTGTTTAGGTTCCCCCCACTGGTTTCTCTAATGATCTATAATTAGTTTTAAGTTGAAGACAAATTTGCTTGATCCTTTCTGAGTCGCAAATGCAACCCATTAAATCGCAAGTGACAAATTGGAAGCAAAGCTTTTACAGCATTAATATTTACGGAGATATATTCTGTCTCGAGATAAACCGCCAAAATCGCTGCCATTCCAGATAAATAATTAATATACTCCATACATTTTCGCGTAAAAATTCAAATCATGTTTCCTCCGCGAAATGTCATGCATGAAAAGCATTAACGCACATAACAAGAGCGGGTAGTGTTCCCCAGATAACTTGTTGTCTTCTACGTTCTTGCTCTTCAGGCTGTCTCTATCTCATTTTTCCATCTTGTTGAGAAGTTTCGCAGGCATGGAGTCCTGGTGATTTATTTCACTTACGCATTAAATACTCTTACAACGGGTCCGGGTATTTTGTTAATGGCTGTGTATGTTTCCGGAAATATGTTTTAGTGCCTACTTTCTCAATTTGCGTTTATCTTGACTCTGCAATTTGAAATAGATACACATGATACACATATTAGAGGCATTTGTAAAGATGTCACTAATAGTTGTTACAGATTGTACATTAATAATATTGAAAATAGTTTAAATCACAATCCAAGAAGTTTTTGGGGGTATATTAATGACATGAAAAAATCTTCTAATCTTCCGAAATCCATGTTTTATAAGGATGAAATAAGCAACGGGGCTGAGGAAACGGCAGGTCTTTTTGCTACCTACTTTTCAACAGTTTATAAATTGGATCAGAACATTAATGTGCCTCATTTTCATTATGAAAACTCGGTTAACTTGTCTTCCTTTTGTGTAACTGTAGCAGACATCATTGGCAGAATTAATGAACTTCGGTTAAAGCTCTCGTGTGGCCCTGATGGCATTCCTTCGCATTTTTTAATAAACTGTGTCTACACTCTAGCGCTCCCTCTGAACACAATTTTTAACGTGTCACTTTCATCCGGAAAGTTTCCCAGTTTTTGGAAACATAGCTACCTGAGGCCAATCCACAAAGGTGGATCTAAAGAAAATATTGAGAATTACCGAGCTGTATGCTTGCAATCAGAGATCCCGAAATTATTGGACTACTTTTTCTCTCAATTATTATCATGGCAATTTAAACACATTTTTGTTAACGAACAGCATGGATTTCTTCCGGGTAGATCTACTTTAACTAATTTGGTCGTCTACGAGTCATTTTTAGTAAAAACTTTGGAGAATAGACTACAAGTTGACTCTGTTTATACGGATTTCGCTAAAGCGTTTGATAGAGTTAACCATAGAATACTTTTGGCCAAACTTCAAGCTCTAGGATTTTATGGGCCACTTTTAGAGTGGACAAAGAGTTATCTCTCAGACCGATACCATTATGTTAAGGTGGGGGGTATTATTTCCAGGATTATAAGTGTGTCTTCAGGAGTTCCACAGGGCTCTCACGCGGGGCCATTTCTTTTTAACTTATTTATTAATGACATTGGCAAAATTATTAATCATTGTAATATCTTAATGTATGCTGACGATTTCAAACTATTTAAAGAAATTGCAACTTGCAATGATGCTACGTTACTCCAATCCGATTTAAACTCTTTATTTGCCTGGTGTATTAGCCATGATCTTGACCTGAATATCAATAAATGTTTTATTATTACTTTTGCAAAAATTTCACAACCTATAATCATTTCATACGCTATTAATTCACAAACGATACAGCGAGTAAGTGAAATTCGTGACCTTGGTGTAGTTTTCGATAATTCTCTGACTTTTCGTAGACACATTGATCTAGTTGTTTCCAAGAGTTACAAGGTTTTGGGTTTTATCAATCGTTCATCTAAAACATTTTCTCATAACACGATTCGTTTATTATATTGTTCACTAGTACGATCTATTCTGGAGTACTGTTCTGTTATATGGAACCCCCACTATAACACACATATCGATTATATGGAGAAAGTTCAAAATAAATTTCTTCGTATAGTAGCATTTAAAATGGGTTTGAACAGGGACAATTACCAATATAATGATATTTTAGTACAATTGCATTTACAATCTTTGCAAAATCGGCGTAAAATAGCTGACATTTGTTTCCTATACAAGTTGTTGTCAGGTGAACTTGACTGCCCTTGCTTACTAGACAGAATATCCTTGAATACGACTATGAGATCTCGTTCTTCAGAACTCTTCAAGGTGTCATTTCATAGAACTAACTATGGATTTTCTTCAGCAATGACTAGGCTATTACGTACAGGCAATCAGTACTCCTCACATATCGATATGTTTTACAACTCCATCAGGGTAATCAAGCGATGGTTGTACTGTAATATTTAAGGCTGTCGTTTGTTTTGTTTTTTTTTTGAGTTTAAGTAATTATATTTTATTTTGTATTTTGTTTAAACTTAGATTTATACGCTTTTTGTGTGTTTTGTGTTTTTAGATTTAGTCTTAGTTTTAATGTTATTTTCTTTAAATTTTTTGTTTTGTACTTTATGTAAATGGGGCTACCCGTAGATGTGAATAAATAAATAAATAAATGATAAAAGAGACAACTGTCAAAAGTTTTCGTTCGATTTGCTCCTTTTGAACTATACAGTAGGGATGTAACGAATGTCCGATTTTCGATATTCGCGAATACGAATGCGAATGCGAATTTTCTCTTCCAATATTCGCGAATACGAATGCGAATGCGAATATTAGATTTTTTAATATGCTGCCAAAAGTAAGCAATCACAAACAAAAATTTGATCGCTCATTTACGACCGTTCATTTTAAAAGACAAGTAATATTTTGGTTTAATCAAAAATTATACCACAAATTGTATTGTATATAATTATTGTATAAAGCAGTTCTTCTATTTGTAATACATAAACTGAAATATATGCGGAACTTTTGTTGTGTCACAGATGTATAAACAGAACATTTTGTATCCTAACACCAAACTCTTACACTCAAAGCTGTTACAAGAGTTAGGCTGTCATCATATTGGAGTGAACCAAAAAAGTTTGATATGTATATAATATTTTCGTTTATGAGACAAGTTATAAGAAGTTTGTAGAGCTCGTGTACTTGGGACACATCCTTAGGAAAAATATTCTGCATATTTCCAATTTGGCAGTTTGCCCTGATAAACGGCCTGGAGTTAGTCTGAGCATTCCACAAACTGTCAAATTTAAACTTTACCCTAAAATTAAAGCTAGGAGTCTATTAATTGTCGAAACCTTAAAAAGTTTCGAAGTAGGAGATATATTTTAAAGAAACGGTTAGTTTGTTTAGAGAAAGGGATAAGTGCAGTAACTATGTAATGGTGATTGAGGAACTCTTAAGACATTATAAAGTTGACTGAGTAAGGAATCAGGCTAAACTCGAAAAATTGTTGCGCTATTTCTTTACATCACCTAGTATGAATTGTAGCAGGATTTGAGTCTCATAAATAAGGTTTTACTAAAAATTTTATCGTCATTAGGTTGCACCATTGTCGCACCAACGAAGCAAAATTTTTCATGAGGAGATTAAAACATACGTACCTATATAGTGTAAATAGGACAGTTATTTGTTGACAGGTTCGTAAGCTCAACCTCCCGTTGTATTTATAAATATTCAAGTTTTCAGAATCTTATTGTTTAAACTTTCAGAATCTTATTGTTAAAGCTAGAAGTTACCCAAGAAAGTACCAACATGTTTCAAAGTTTGCCAAAGTTTAAATACGTCTGCAATTTTGTTTTTAAAACTGATTTAGCAATCTGACACCATCAATTGTCTTTTAAACAAACCATAATTTAAAATCAGTACACAGATAAAAATGTTATAAAACCAAAATAAAATTTCGTGTTTTTTTTGGACAACCTTATATAATACTATCTTTTCGAGTTTAAAATCCATTGAACGCAAAACAATATGTTTTGAAATCACAAGGAGTCTCTGTAAGCTAGTTTTTATTGAAACTCCTAGATCTCGAATTTTACTTTGCCATAAAACCCTATATCATGTCATGAAACTGACATAACTTGCTTAATTTGATTTAGCAATTAAATAGATCCTTAATTACATGTACATGTGCGGATTCCAAAAGAAATGTAAATATGTAGTTGACACACAACTAGTGTATTTTGTATTGAAGTTATAAAGAAATTTATGTCATCATACAATTGTTATTTCACATTACAAATACAAGTAAATGCCTACCTGTACTTAACTTTTGAATTGACAAGTGCAAGGTTTAAAACTATTTTCGCTTTTCATTGTCAAACACATTCGCAAATAATTCGCATATATAACCGCGAATACGAATGTGAATACGAATATTAAAAAAGACGCGAATATTCGCTCATGCGAAAGCGAATATTCGTTACATCCCTACTATACAGTATGATGTAATTGTTTGGAATGAAGTAATTAATTCCAACACAAGATTGGATGAATGGCCATCTCCACATGCAAATTTGGAGAGGGGTACATAGGCATATGCCTCACGGTAATTTTACAAAGAGCAAGGGGCTTAAAATGATTGAACTTATTGTGTCGTTACCTGGAAATAACCTTGAGCCAATCATTCTTCTGTTTCTCATATTGGTATCTTGTATGGGCGTATGAATTTCCTCTCGTTTCAGTAG
Source organism: Octodonta nipae (assembly GCA_034190945.1). Lineage (NCBI taxonomy): Eukaryota > Metazoa > Arthropoda > Insecta > Coleoptera > Chrysomelidae > Octodonta > Octodonta nipae. Next base: position 14,429,191 of record CM067216.1, read on the forward strand.
CAGGATCAGTTTAGATAACTTAAATTAACTGTTTTCTATATAATTAGATAGTATATTTTCTTTCAGAACTAAGGAGGCAATTTCTCTAGGATACTGGCACGTAGCTCAAATCACCAGAGATGGTAGAGAAGGTACACTTCAAATAGATAACGGCACTATTGTCAGGGGTTATTCTGGAATACCGCTTACTGACCTAAATTTGGAAACACCATTCTATATAGGAGCATTACCGTAAGTCATGATAATTATTTATTACGTAAAATTTATGCTTTTACTATAATATTTTATATGTTTGATAAAATGTAAAAAAATGTTGGCATCTCGTAACTATAATGTGCAAAATTGTCTCTATTCTCCTAGATAAAATGTATTTTACTTGTTCATTTGGTTTTCTCACCTCAAGGTTTTTCCTGCAACAGATAAGTATCTGAAAATTGTATATGGAAAACACGGTGGTAACGCAATTTCGTAAAATTGCCCGGATTACTGGCTGTCTGTACAGAAATGCTTCCTCGCAGTTATTCTGAGAGAAAGAGATGTCTACAAAATGATAAATCAGTATTCCTGTATATAAGTAATGGTATATTGTATTATACTTATCTGTATTTGGAGACATTTCAACTCCGACTCTGGAGTATTTCGAGGTTTTTTTCTAAAAAATTTCGCTTTGATATTGTTTTTGTTGTTTGTTAAAAATTTGACAGTGACGATTTGTCATTTGGCGTTCACTTGATGCTGAGGGTACCTTTTGTTCTACTGTTATAGCAATAGATTTCTGTAGTCCAAATGAAGGTGGATTGAAGGTGTCCAGATTTCCGTGTTGTTCATCATCATACAACAGACTTCTTTAAGTTTTCTCTTTTTGAAATTTTCCTCTTTCAACAAAATCTTTGATTTATCCCAGTTTATCCTATGGCTGCCCGTGCTGGCTAATATATGATTAGCCAAATTTGATTTGTCCAAGTGTCTACTGGAAATGTTACATTGCTGTTCTTTTTTCCTTACTTCTAAAGGTCTTGGAGTTTCACCGATATAAGAATGGCCACAGTCACATAAAACACTGTACACACATTTTTTAGAATTCTAAGTTGCCTTAAATGGTTTGGTATGTGTGAGGATACAGTGCAATGTATTGTTTGTTTTAAAACCAGTTTTAACACTGTATTTATTTCCTATCTACTTATTTTTTCCGATATACATGTGACATATGGAATTATGTTCATAATTTGATTTTATGTTTGTGTTTGTTTAGTATTAGTGGTGTATTGGTTATGTGCTGGTTTGTTGTTGGGATTTTTCTTTCTGGCTGATTTATAGTTTTTTTTTATAAAGTCTTAGGGTGATTTTTGTTCTTTAGAACACCATTCGAAGGATGGTTGGAGTTAAAATTCAAATATTTATTAGTATTCGTAGGGCTTGTACTTATTGTTTTATCTATAAGTACATCAAGATAAACAATTTTATTGACTATTGATCTATGTAATCTAGGAATGAGTGCAGTTCTTCAGTACCATACTCCAAAACCACAAAAATGTCATCAACGTATCTCCACCAGACTTTTGGTTATCTAGGAATGAGTGCAGTTCTTCAGCACCATATTCCCAAACCACAAAAATGTCATCAATGTATCACCAACACACTTTTGGTTTATTCTTATAATTGCCTATGCATCTTTCTTCAAAATATGTCATAAATATATTACTGATTATAAGTGACAAACAACAAACCAGCACAAAAAACCACCACACCATTAATACCGACCAAACACAAGCAGAAAACCAAATTATGAACCTAATTCCATATATTCCACAGGTGCATCGGAAAAAATTAAGCGATTAGAAAATAAATACATTATTTATATTTAGGAATCCTGGTTGATCATTTTGTAGATATCTATTTCTCTCAGAACTTTGAAGAAGAATTTCTGTACAGACAGCCAGTAATCCGGGCAATTTTACGAAATTGCCTTACTACACTTTATTCTCCATATACAATTTTCAAATGCTTATCTGTTACAGGAAAAAAAATTGAGGGGAGAAAACCCAATGAACAGGGAAAATAATGCAAGACCTCTTCAACAATCTTTTTGAAATTACTAATGACAGTTTAGTTCAATTAAGAAATACCTTCCATTAGAAGTTTTTTTACAAATGATGAAAACTGAAATATTAAATTTCAGTAGACTAATCTTAAATGAGTGGATTATATCAAAGTATATGTTTATGTTATCTTAGGAATTTTAACAACTGGATTTCTCGATTTCTCAACTCATTTATACGTTCAGTCAGTGTATTGAACTTGGATGTTATACACATCATTAAGACAACAGTCAGTGTATTGAACCTAATAGATGTCGGTGACATCTACCGTCTATTGAGTAATTTAAGTATATGAAGGCATACTATGCTATAACATATACCATACTCTTGACAGATGGTTCGAGTGTTTTATATAAAAACACATAAGTAAGACAACAGTCAGTGTATACACTGACTGCTGTCTTACTGATGTGTAGAACATCCAAGTATTTCACTTTAGAACTTGTCATTCAAGGAAGCGTATCTGACGAGAACTCCTGGTTCGAAACGGCTGTCATACGTTGAATGATATAGTTCTAAATATGTGGATATATATCTGTATATATATATTCATTTATACGTGTCAGAATGGATCAATTTTAAAGAAGCATTCGCCTCAATTGGTGCCAGTCTTCCATTCTAATAACAGGTCATTATGCATTCATTCTCTTATAATTTCAAAGCACTGACTATGATATCGATGAGGAAAACTCTATAAATAAATATGAAACCCAATGGTCTTTATTACTTTTATGTTTTTTGGGCAATAACACCACAATTAAAATAAAACTATTTATATTGAAGGAAAACCAAACGTTTCAAAGTCTATTCTGACTTCGTTGTGAATGGCTTTGTATTTATTGATGTAAATTGCAAAATGAAAATTTGATTTATGACATTTAAATTGACATTTGTTAATATATTTAAATGTCAATTTAAATGTCATAAATCAAATTTTCTTTTGAAATTTACATCAATAAAAATAAAGCCATTGACAACGAAGTCAGAATACACTTTGAAACGTTTGGTTTTCCTTCAATATACGTCGTTTTATTTCGATTGTGGTGTCATTACCCAAAAAAACATAAAAGTAATCAAGGATGTGCCACAAACAACGTTTAGAAGCCAATGGTCACCTTCTTCATTATTGAATCAAATTTTCAGAAAAATCAAATGAGACATGAAAAAGGTAGAAATCTGAAATGAAATAGGTAACATATGAGTGATATACAGCGAGAATTTAGAAGGGACAAATATTTCGATATCTAACAATACTGCGTAAAATCACAACATTTTTGAATCACCCTTTTTAGAGACATTTGTTTATATATTTAAAATAGGATAAAACCAATGCTGTTCCAACCTAACGCTGTTTTTACAAAAAAAGCCCATTCGCGCCATTGTTGAAATCTTGTTCCAGGCGACAACAATCGTGTGTCACGATAAAGTGGATTTGTATAGCGGAACAGGAATAAATCGGTACAGGCAAATCATCACATCCACGTCGGAGTGTGTATTCTAAGAAACAATCGTAATACATCAATTCAAAATTTGTGAGAAACAAACTGCTCGAAAGACGTCTATTGTTGGTGGAATTGATTTTCTATTTCAACTTGTCGCTGAGTGGATGGGAAATTCAAATACAAAGGGAAATTATACCCTAGCTCGCAATTGTGCATCGTACGAGTCATAGCTTCGGGTTAAAAGAATCTCGTTCTGTACAGCGACAGAGTAAATTTGAAATATTGTCCTTTTGAAGTCCAAGAGAGCCTCGTTAATATTTACAAACTATTTGGAAGAGAAGAAAATACACTAAGAAAGAGAACAATCGGATTTTTTTTTTGTTTTGCACCGTTTTAATTTTTACACACTGTAGGACCAAAAATTGCTACACCTTGTGTATTAGTTTAAACAAGATATTTCTTCCTCCAGTTTAGCCTTCTTGTGAGTTGATGTTTAGGGGTCTTTCCATTTTTTGGATTGTTTGCTCAACATTCGTACCGTTGTTTTTCTTCGTTGTTTTCTCGACCATTTTCATTTATTGATAGTTGTGGATTCTGCATTACGTATATGAAAAAAAAAAACACTGACCTGGTATTTACAGAAATCATTAAACTTAAAATTCAACACAGAACCTACCTTGACCTGCAAACAATTGCTAGGCGGCTGCTTTTCATTGGGAACAATAATGAGTGTGGGTAAGATATTAAAACACAAAGTTTATTTTTATTAGGCCGCCATTTAGTTAAAAATCTGTAAATGAACATACCTTAAATACCAAAAAAAACCATAGGAAGTTGTGATGTTACTTAACACCGACTGTATTGATACTGTATATGTTTCTTCTGAATGAACTGTTTTGCTTTCTCAAAAAGAATAATATCTGTGTTCAAAATTTTCATTGTGCTCACTATCAAAAAACTCTTTAAAAAATCCATAGGCTGGTATAAAAAAAATATACAAAATGTAAACAATGGAGAGTTTAATAAAAAATATAGAAAAATATGGTGTACACAAAAAAGATCAAAACAAATGCAACGCTCTTTGTAATGATTAAATTTTGAAAATGTATTATATCTGTAATAGTGAAAAATTGATATATTTACTATTCTTACCAAAGTGATTTTGAAAACAAAATGTGCTCAACTATGATTCTATAAGCAAACTGTCAACCAATTTATCTTACCTTACATAATCTTGATCCGAAAATTCTTATTACCACAAATGCTTTACAACTACTATTTGGACTCTATTTCTTGAATATACTGTACTTTGGAAAACTCCTTAAATAGCAATTTGACGAACAGCTGAATTTTCCAAAAATCCAAACGGTAGACGGTGGCAAAAATGTAAATTTCACAGGTGCTATCGTGACATAATAATTCAAAAAACGGCTCCCCATAACATACCATAAAGCTACCAGTTAAACTCCAAATATATAACTTTTGGTCACATTAGCTGCACCGAAATACTTCTAAAAAAAATGGCACCAAATCCAGTAAAGGAACACAACAACATGCCACGTTCCTTCGTAAGGGAACCCCAAATTATAATATTGCACATGACGTCTTTATTTCCACACAAAATGACCGCGCTTACCTTTTCGTGAAAGGGGTTGACTTTGAATCTAAAATTTCCTGAACCATTGGCATATCTTCCAAATTACCTTAAACGCCATGGAATATAGAACTCAATAATTGTCTCTGGCAAAACGCCACTATTTCCAAAAAATTCGCACACCGCGTTAAAGTAACAACGTTTGCTTAACGACATCAAAACGAGAAGAATTAAAGGGCGACTCCATGACTTGAGTCAAAGAAACTAAGGCGGCGGACAGGTCTAGCTTCAATTTTTTTCTACACGTTACAGAATAAATTAAATAAGTTTCATTAAACGTATGTATGAAATTCGTTTTAAGGAACTGGAAACAGATACACAGACTTTCCGGTGCCACCAAAGGTTTTAAAGGAGCTATTCAGAAGTTGTTCATCAATGGTAATCCACTTCCGATTTCGACGTCCTTGCCAAACTGCGGAACAACTGCTTCATACAACAGTTCAGGCTGTAGCATCAACATAGCTTACTACGATGGTTTTCCGTGTTCCTTCTCACAAAACCCCTGTCTCAACGATGGAATCTGCGTACCAAATCTTGGAGACTTCACTTGCAAATGTATATCGAATTTCAAGGGAAGATTCTGTGAAATTGGTAAGTCTGAATTTAATAATATTTATTAATAAGGCAGTATCATACAGTTTTTTTCTATTCATACACAGGTAATTGAACGTGGAGTTCTTGGTACTTTCTTCTAATAGCTCAAGTATCTTATCCAGAGCTACTATAGGAATATCATGTCGCAAGAAAATCGCTCTATTCGGCAATTTTTTGTTTCTTATAGTTTTTTCCTTCAGCTGGTTCCATTTTATACGTTTTTCAGTAAGCCATTTCTAATATTATACAAAAAGAAAGAAGAGAAAAAAATGTATTAATGTGCATAATATTAACACCAAAAGTGGTTCTTTGTAGACCATTTATTTTTTTGAATAATACTCTCTAAAAATATTTTTATGTGATGCCTGCTGTGATTTGTTCCTATTAGGTAGTTAATGAAATATTTTTGAAAAAATATGTTAAGCTTGTACTTTTATTAGGGTTCCGTAGATACAATATTCAAACGCATCCTGTAATATATCAAATAATTACAAATATATCATATTTGTTTAAAATATAATAACAAAAATATTAAACATCAACTTAATTCCTACTTTAGAAACTACACTATCTAAAATTTTGAAAAATTTATTTTATTTGTATTTTTAAATAATTTGTGTAACGAATTTAATAAGTTATTATTTAAAACTTTACCTATTTTCCCCTTTAGCTTCCAACCTACATAGCCTAATATTCACACAGTAGATTATAAGAGGCTTCCCTGAAAGTTTATAAGTAAAATAAAACTTTAATGTTAATTTTGGGGGCCAAATTAGAAAATTAAATACATATTTTTTATAAAAATCAAGCGAATCATGAAGCAAATAAAATAAAAAGTCTATCCGTGGAAAATAAAAGTGTATATTTTTTTATAAATTTAAAACGCTTCCTTTATAAGATATTAGGGTAAATATAAGAAAATGGCTGAAACTAGAATATTAGATCTTGAAGGAGCCACGGAACCCTTAGTGTCCAAGTCCAACTCGGACTTGACCAAATGTAATTTAATGTAAGTGGCGATTTGAGAAAAAGGGCTAAAAATATCATCAACCGTGGGAAAAAGACCAACGACTCTACATTTGGACAACTTTCCTGAGGTTATGTGGGGTATATTTATATCATTTGTAACTAATTTATAGAAATGATTAAAACAATGCGTTTTCTCAAAAACAATACATTTTTGGGACTATCTACAAGTATATTTGTTTGCACAGAACGAAACAGTTTCAAGATGGGGAGATATTAAAACAGATCTATGCCTGTAAAATAAGTTTTGGGCACTACCCATTGAACTCCAATGATTCAATTGTTAGAATATGAAATATTTTCTTTCCAATTTCCAATGTACCCTGTTAATTAAACAGCTGCAATGATTGCATTTGTCAGAGGTAAGAAAAGAATTTTAACTAATAAATAATTAGAATTCTTTCCTTTATCGTAAATCTCTATGGAGATACTGGGAAATATATTAATAATTATCATTATATGAGATTCGGAAAAATTCCTGAACTATCTACTAACACTTTTTATCATTAAGTAATTTTCCAATCTCAAAAACTCACTTTATCGAAAGGGCGGACTTCCCACGATAGCGGCAAGACACTTAAATTAAAAATTTTAAGGGGATTTGAAAATCTAATAATAGTATGAGCGGAGCATTTACCGTCTCAACTTATATCAGAAAATATTAAAGTACATGGAACTTTTCGCCGAACTTTCTTGTTGATTTCGAAAGTTTTTAAAGATTAAAAATTTCTTTAGAAGTTTTATATGAGGATTTTGATTTTTACAGTGAACGAGGACAGCTTCTCTCTCAAACTCGACGGGAACACGATGCTCCAATATAAGAATCGCGGGTACAGAAGGTAAAGAATCTGACTTTTACCACAACTATAATTTTTGATGAGTAATAGATAAGCTCCTTATGATTATTAAAAAGTTTTCTTCATTTGAGTTATTCAAATTGCGGATCGCTTTAAGATTCTCACAGATTCACGGAAATTGGTGGGTAGCCCTAAGAGAATTGCCTGACTAATTGGTCCAAAATTCCTAATTTTTTAACACAAGACTTTAATTTTTTAATGTTTACAATTTGTTTAAATTTATTTATTTCCCTATAGCAGGAGGTGCTTAGGGAAAAGTTTTTAAAAATTTTGTGTTTAAAAAGGTTTGTGGAAAATATTGAGGGACTGCATTATTAAATTAAAAAATTATTGTGATTTTTTTACTTTGGTTTATGCTATAATTAGCCAAAATAAATAAAGACTGTAAATAATCTTTTAAATTTCCGGTTTATTTTTTTAAATTTCTTATTCAATTTAACTGATGTGATATATTTTATAAAATTATTTATCTTGGATAAAAATAAATTTATTACCAAAATTCTAATATGGCAGTTCATTCTAGCTGAGCCAGACCTTATGCAAAAATTGTTGTCCAATTTTTTTACCTACATTAAACACAAAAATAAGTAAGTTTTTAATTAATGAAAAAGCTTTACAGATAAAATTAAAAAAATTGTAAACCCTTAAAAATAATTTATTGTTTAAATTAACTTATATATTTGGGGAGTTGGACGTATTTTGTAGGCTTATCAAATCCCTATTTTTTTTTTTTTTTCTTTTTTTCGAAATAAGAGATACAGGAAGATTTCAAACAAAAGGTAAAAAACTAATTAATTAACGACTTAAGTCTTTCAAAAACATTTTGTTTAGTACAAATTAATTATGCTATTATTTCAGCTCAACAGTTTAGAATCAGACACTAAAGGAGTTTATCTATCAATTGTATGCTTGTTTCAAAAAAGGTCCTAATCGATATTAAATTATTTGCTTTTATTAACTCCACTAACATTTTTTTACGTCTTATTACTAATACAGTGAAAATCTAACGTTTGACGATATGGACGACTTAGAAGATGATTTCAACAAAACAGACGACAATGAAAATAACGACAATGGCGAAAGTGAAGTTTATGATGAAAATAATAATTTTGATTTTGATGTGGAGGATGTGGAAGCTTTGTAAGTGCATATTAACAAGTACTAATTCTTTTTCTTTGTAGTATCTTATTTTGACATGCATTTATTTTATGCTAATACATTTTAACCACTTTAACTCAAAGCTGGATTGGGGATCAATGCTTAAATTTTGAATCTTCGCCCTCTATCTTTAGACTCTTAACACTCGTGATCTAATGCTTTTTGGGTGTAGTATATATTTTCTTATGACGTATGTATGACAATTACTTAAGCTTTCGGTGTTTCAGATGATTATACCAAAGCAATCAGAGTTGCTTGGTGTGTTCTAGTAAATCAGTGAGCCCTCAATATTGGGTTAGTTTCCACTGCAACTTCGTAAAATTCTACTGCATAATTACAATACAGAGTAATCAATCTTCTCATTATCAATTGTTTCTATTGATGGCTGACCACCAATGTAAAGTGTGTGTTCAGTTTGAAAATCTTATATTTTTTTCTGTTATCTTCAACGTCGACAGCCCAACATTATGTTTTGTAAGTCTTCAATTTTTGTAATTAATAATTTAAGATTCGAATCTGGCCCTAGCTTTTGTTTTGATAATCTTCAGTGAATATCGCCTAATTTCAAGTATTAATTGGTTTGCTACCCTGTTGAAAATATCTTATAGAGCCTCATACATAACTACAGAAGCTGTAACAGTTTACATGTAGTCTATCTGGAAAGAAAATTTGCTAATAATTTTTGAACCAATGAATTCTATATGGATGCACCCAGTTATTATATTTGATAATCCATATATCGTTTTTGTTTTCGCTTATATTGGTAGGTATATGGATTGATAGCCCCAACAACACATAAGGTTTTCATACATTTTTTTATTGAAATCTATGGGATTATTTCAACGGGGTAAGTAGTAATCTCAAATTACGGTTTCTTATAGGAAAAAGCCTGAAAGGGGAAACAGATACGAGCTTAGAATACGTACTTTTTCATCTGATGGACTTCTGTTATGGAGAAGTAAATACAGAGATGTCCCAGAACACTACTTTGCTATTGCTATCAGAGATGGGTACCCGCAATTGAGTTACAACATGGGATCTGAAAGCACTGTATTTACAATCAGGTAAAGTTTGCTAAAACAGCTTTTCTCGCCTATCATATCCCCTTTGTTCCGTACTTTTTTAGGATAGGCTATTCCCAAATACAACATGAAATGTCTATTCGGATTGCAAACTTTTTGGTCATTTTTTAGTAGCTTTTGTAGGAATGATTTAGTACAATAAAAAAAAATATTATAACCACTACAAGGATATTACGTTACAACATTTTTTGAAAGTGCCCACATAGGATTTTATCAAAGAAAATAGCGTTATAGAGAATAAAAATATCTTTCAAATAAGACATCACAGGACCACCTCTTTCATTTGAAAAAGTTGATAGTGCCCAATTAGTTTTGGGTAAAGTGGGACATGACAATTTTATGTGAAAACTTGGAATGGCAATATTTTACGTGATTTTTGTCCGAGATTGATGTCTTGGTCCTGTCAAAAATCAAATGTGCAGGGACAACAAAAGTCCTTACCTTATATATACCTACAAATTAATTATTCATTAGTTTTTTAATGGTAGATTGGAAAGTTATTTATCATTTCCAGGTCCAATGCCCGAGTTGATGATGGTGAATGGCACACAATTTTGGTCCGCAGAAGGAAACGGGTTGGATTTATTTCTGTGGACGACAATCTACCCGTGAGAGGAGTTTTACGAAACGGTGGAATAGCTTTACGTACTAGTGCCAAACTATGGATAGGTAATCAAATTTAATATTTGTCATTATATAATGTAAAAGTCAATCAAAAGAAGTATTTTGATAAAATGTCATCTTTGGGATACATGCGAAACAAGTCGCCTTAAAATTTCAAATACAATTTATATCGTAATATATAAGAAATGTTTAATATTGAAGCGAAATTTTGACCTGCATCTAGGATTAGAAGACCTAAACGATTTACGGACAAACTTTTATCTCAACAAAAAAAAATTATCAACGTCTTCATTTATTTTTTTGACACGTAAATTGTGTATATTCTTTTTCATTTTACTGTATTGTAGCCATATTGCTAATTTTTCTGGCACTATTTTAGGTGGGGCTCCAGTCTTACCGTCTGGATTTCCAAGCTCATATTACAAGGGATTCGAAGGATGCATACAAAGAATAGCGGTAAACGCTAAACCCATAGATATGTTAGCTAAAAATGATATAAACAAAATCCAATTTTGTCATGATAATGAAATTTAAATATAGATGTAATAATATTATTAAATTTGTGTCCTTTTTTTGTTGCAAGTTCTTTGCAATATTTAAAAAAATAACTGTGAGACTGATATTGTACTCCTGACTTTTTCCAACTTGAAAATTAGCTAACCTATGATATAATGTTGTAAATAAATGTACTGTTACATAAACACTGTGGAAAATATGCTATATACATTACTCTAAGAATAGACCGAAAAATGTAACTGTTTTTAAATAATTTAATTCAAATAGGCAATAACTTGTATGTATTTGTAAACACAGGGTATCGAATTTTATGTTTTTCGGTAGATTATTACTGAGAAATTATTTCCATATTATCTGATCACCCTGTATTCGTCCTAAAGTTGCCAAGCATATACAAATTTGATTTAGATTGGATAAAATGTTTCAAGTTTTTCAAACTATTGGAACATACTTCATAAAAACAATAATTATTTTCAGTCTTGATAGAATTCTTTAACACGTAATGAGATTTTTTTTTACAACAGTATACAGGGTGATCCAACCAGTTTTGTTAAAATTCGAGTTATAATGTGATAAAAATTAGTTGTAGTTAAATTGTATCATATCATCTAAAGAATTATCTAGAGAATTAGTAATATCATTGCACCCAGCGATAAAAACTTTTCATTTTAAAAGTGTTGTATTATATGTGCAACAACATCGCATTTTTTGGTCTGTTCTTGTTAATAAAAAATACTAAGCGGAGGACTATTTAGTAATATCGATGTTTAAATCTAGTCTTTTCTTAAGTTTAATATCTGTCTTCTTTTTAATAGTATACAAATTTTGTGCCATATCTTTCAACAATACAAATGTTAAAATTTGGCCTAACTGTGTTTTATGTGGATAAAAATGAAGGCAACCTCTTCTAGTGCATTTTAAGAAGTGAATGTCCAAATATGCGATATAATGAAACCTAATCAAAACAAGTACTAAAATTAATTCTGCTTATATTTTTAATATTGTGTATAATTATTAAGTTTTCGTAGATTTCTACACGAATTTTGTATCAGTATTCATAGATTATTTTAACGAATAACTAAAATTGTTAATAATAAGATTTTTTTGGATTAGTATATGTTGTCATATGGGTTCTCGATAATTTTTGACCCATTAAAATAATTTTAAATGAGGATAGAACAGAGAATGCTTTCAATATCTTGCTATGTGATTTTCTACAAATATACCGAAAAATATCACGTGACCTTTGAATATTGACTTTTATATTGAATCCTATATTGTCTTTCAATATATTTGTTTCTATTTCTTCCTTTATCTTTATATTTTTTAAACACTTTTTCCTACCCAATAAACATGCTAAAAGCAATTTATTTTTAACTATTATATTAATACTGGCTCTTCCTAAGATATACTTCAGTAGGGTACACAACATCTTATACACTAATGTCGAATTTTAGAGTTAGAGTCAGCGGCTAAGAAATTAGGTCTCAACTTCATCATAATTACTTGAACCAAACCAGTCGACAAAATTTTTTTTTTGGCATTACTGGTCTAGCAATATTTTTGAAGGTGGTTTTGAAAAACCCCACCGCCGCTGCCTATAGACTTGAAAGGTATCTGCAATTTACAAAACTTCATTTTAATTTGAAAACAAAGAAATAATTTTAATTTAGTATTAGAGGAAATAATTTTATTTGAAGGGTTTAATTATTATTCCTAAAACATCAAGTCACTTTTGCTTATTTGTTTATCATAATAAGTCTGCCAAATCAATTTTTCATTCACAATAGATTGTCTAATATGTTATCAAATTCAAAGATGAATAATATTCGAAGTATTAATTTAGTGTCAGGCTGAATTTTTTTTGGTTCGAAAAACTATTTTATAATACGGTTCTAATTTGAGGTTAATTTTGAAATTTTTAATATAATACACAAATTATTTGAGAATGATCAAATCTTTTATGTCAAATGACAGTAGAATTGTTTCGGTTTAGTAATGTAAAACAATATCTTGTGTGACCACCTGCTGTACGACAAGCTTCTAATCTGTTGCCAAAATTTTCGATAACTTTCTGGCATAACTGTGGTTCAATTACTTGAAAACTGTCAATATTGTTCTCCTTTAGGTCATCAGTTGTTTGTGGATAGTTGGAATAGACCTTTTCTTTCAAATAGCTCCATAGGAGGTGTTAGATTGCAAGATTTAGGGGGCCAATTAATGTTTCCTCTTCGAGCAATTATTCGATTACCAACTTTCTGCTTCAATAGATTGATTGTTTCTTCTGCTGAATGACATGTTGCACCGTCCTGTTGGAACCACACAGTAACCGCATTTCCATTGTCATCTTCAAAAAAGTATGGACCAATCTCTCCACCAGCCCAAAAACCACACCAAACAGTTACTTTTTGTCGATGCATCGGTCTTTCCATTATTTCTAATGGATTTGCTTCACCCCAGATTAGACAATTTTGCTTGTTAACAAATCCACCCAATTCAAAATGTGCTTTATCGCTGAAGATGATTTTGTTGAAAAAATTCTCATTTACAAGTTTCTGTTAACGAATTGACGACGTAAACTAAAGTCTGTTGACTTTATTTCTTGCGTTATCTGAATCTTGTAAGTCTTTAAATCAAGATCTTTGTGCAAAATTATGAATAAAGTGGTTTTTGGAAGGTTCAATTGTTGTGCACGATGACGACTTCGTATTTTTGGTTGTTCAACAACACTAGCAGTAACAGCTACAATGTTTTCTTCCCAACGTGTCCACTACGAAGTATCCACAAATTTTTGAACAATTTTTCCAATGGTAACATTTAACGGACAATTTTCTCTTCCATATTTTGTACGAAATTTTCTTCCAACTTCTGCACAAATGTCACCAAAAGTAAAATAATTGTTAATAATTAACAAGAGTTGCTCAATCGTATATTTCTCCATTTTTAATAACCGGAATATTCCTACTTGCCACCTGTCAAATAAAATATGATATTCTAGTACAAAAAATATAAATGACGGCAAATTTAAAAATTAACCCTTTATAAAGTTAAACATATCAATGACAAATTTATTTTTTCTATGTTTCAACGTTTTGAGAAGACATTCTGGTAGAAACATGTTTCTGTTCTATCCACAATGACCAAACAACTGGACATATTCCATTCTTGTTTGAGGATTTTATCATATCTAAAAAACGTATCTTTTGTTCAACATATCTCTTATCGAAAGAAAAGTTGTTGAATGGTTTTAACAAGTCTAATATGTTAACGTTTTGAAAAGTAGTTTTTAATTGAAAGAGTATTTCTAAGAATGTTTTATGGTAAAGTTAATGTATATAATAAATAGCTTTAATAGCGCAATGGTTTTAGGTTAAATTTAGAAGTACTATAGTTGTATACGTAGTCGATTAACATTCTAATTTAGTTAATAAATTTATTTTTATTATAGATATGCTAAAAATATATTTTTTTCCTACTAAACTCGTTTTATTTCAATTTTGAAAATGTCATCAGTAAATCTAATACTATATATAGCCACTTCTTCTTCTATTGTTGATATTTCTTATCCAGGTGTATATCATGGGATCTTTAAGTGTTATACATATCCTTTGGCTCTTCACTGCTCCTTATATCACCTTTAGTTTCTTCCAAGTTTGTTGCGTTTGGGTTCAAGACTCAGCATCAGCCCACGATAGTGTTCTTCTTATGTCGTATATTGTGTTTTAAACGTAAAACAGTATTAACAACAAAAATCAGTTTATTCCATATGGCGGAAATACTGACAATATCGTTAAATTTCTTACTACAGATCCCACAGAGGATGTGTGTAATATAGTAGCAAAGGATACCGACAAGAGATTTTTACCAATTTTAACTAATAATTCAGCTCGAGATTTTATAATCCATTGAACGCAAAACTACATATTGTTTCTATCCCATTAGGCTCCGTTTGGTGTTCACTAACATAAATAAAATAACAACATTATTTATACTTATAATTGTTTCCCAACTTGACCATACAAAGTATGGCATCACACTCCCTCTAAGGCAGGCTATGAGTGCCTTTAGGGGGAAATTCACTAAACCCCAGATATCCTAGATATCAAAAGGGTTTAGCTCTGTGGGAGCCCTTGCCAGGTTTTCAGGCCCGTGGTTGGGGTCGTGGCGGCAGTTTCCCATGAATTTTCTGACCGTCCGGGCTGTCCCTAACAAGACGGCTTTTTGCATTTGTTTGTAAAGATGTTCGTCCAGACCGAGGTATTTTAGATTGTTTAATAGATGTTTTGGAACTAGTCCTCTCGTTGACATAACAATTGGTACAGTTCGTGTGTTGTTCCTGTTCCACTGAGTCTTTATTTGAAATTCCAAATCTCTATATTTGGTTATTTTCTCAGCCTGCTTGATATTTATATTATTGTTGTTAGGAATTGCTATGTAAATTAAAGTTGTTTTCCGAGAGACTTTATCTACCAAAACTATATCTGGTCTATTGTGAGCAACAGACCGATCGGTCAGTATCGTGCGGTCCCAGTACAGCTTGTAGTTGATATTTTCTAAAACAGATTCTGGTCTATATTTATAGTATGGTAATCTTACCGACTGTGATAATTCATGTTTCAGTGCTAGTTCCTGGTGAAGTATTTTTGCCACAGCATCGTGTCGTTCTTTGTATTCAGTTGCAGCGAATGCTTGACAACCTCCTGTGATATGCTGGATAGATTCAGATGTTTGACAACCGTACCTGCATCTATCGTTGTTAATAGAAGGGCCTTTAACGATGTACTCTAGGTAGTTCTTAGTTGGAATTACTTGATCTTGGATTGCCAATATAAAGCTTTCCGTTTCAGTTAACATATGACCAAAGATCAACCAGTAGTTCGACGCTGCACTGTCGACATAATCTTTGTTGTCGTCATTTATATGTCGTCCATGAAGGGGCTTCTCTTTCCCTTTCAGCATGTTCTGATCTGTGGTCTGGTGGTGTAATTGGACATGTTGTTGTGCCAGTTGCAGTGGTGTTGAGTCATCAACCTCGCACATGACTCTATATAGATCAGAAAATTCTGCGAGTTTCTGGAAATGACTACGCAAAATAGAAATTTGTTGATCTAATAATTTACTTAGATCTGTCATTCCTCTTCCTCCTTCATACAATGGCAAAGTTGTACGTTCGATAGAGCTCTTTGGATGGTGATTTTGAGCTTTTGTTTTATTATTTACTTATTATTGCCAAAATCTCTCACATTTTACGCTCATAACATTTATTATTAATTCTATTAAAAATTCCCACATCAAAAAAATTACAGACCACCAAAATAGACTCTTAATTTAAGAGTAACATTTACATGAAATGCTCTTTGTTTCTCATAATTCAAAAACCGTTTTAAGATTCCACATTTTTTCCCCAAAAAATCAAACAATGAAAAAACCTCTAAATTTAATAAAATTGCGAAGTGATTAGGAGGTATAGCAAAACGTGTTTTAAATTTTTGTCTCCAATTTCCTTAGTTTATAAATTTTAAGCTAAAATTACGGGTGGCACCATCTACTCTGGATTGTGCAAGCTATCATCCTTAAAATCAATATTCTTGTAATTTCCTTCTTACATTTGACTGGAACGTTCGGTAGCCTTAAAGCTTGATAATGTTCACTGAAAATTCCTCATAAATATCAAATTATTTACATAATTTATTTTTTGATTTAATAAAATAAATAAATTGTTTATTGCGTCATCATGAAAAAAATAGCTAAATTTAGCGTAAATATGGTGATGGCACCATCTTTCGAGCACCTTTTGAACTGCGTAGATAGGTTTGGATTTGATGCATTTCTGTAAATTTTGTTATGGTTTATATATGTTCTAGCCAGTCCCCATTCGAGGACGCTACGCATTTTATATTTATTAACAATAACATTTTGTTTGTTAATAAATTAATTCCTTATCTTAGGCATTTTATACCAAATAAAAACGATGTTTTTAAATCCGTCAGGAAGGCGTTCTCCACATTTATGTCAGAATCCTGCAGACAAGGTGTAGCACCGAAATTAATTTCTATACAAATCAAATTTACAAACCTCCCTTTTCCTTGAAAGTTTGGAATATCAGATTCATGATTCAAATTATTAAAAGGGCATTTTGATAAATCAATGACTTTTGAACAAAAGATATTATTTTAGCCATGGGCGGATTTAAAGGGGGGGGGGGGGGCGATGAAGGCGATCGCCACCACCGAGAGCTGCAAAGTTAGTAAATTAAATATTAAAACGAGGTAATCCTAACTCCAAGAGCCTAGAAGAAAGTAACTTCTATGGGTTGAAACCTCCGAATAACCATTTTTAATGTAATAACCCAAGAAATCTGGGTTTAAAATTATATTTAGGTAAACTTAGTATAGGATCTCCCCCTGAAGCTTGAAATTCCCCGGAAGCACGTGTCTGGATCCATCCCGGGTAATGGCAGTTGTTAAGAATCTTTCCAATAAATCTAAGGGACCACATAAGCATTATTTAAAGTTGGTTGTTTAAATATTTTGGCGACAAAGTGGAGAGACTAAAAAAGTATCACACAAAGTACTACAACAAAGTAGTCTAGGACGTCGCATTTCCTCGTGGCAGTTGTTTAGAATCTTTCCATTAAATCTAAGGAACCATATATAGGGTGGCCAACAAGCAGTTGCAGTTTGGGTGAGTGTTTAAATAAAGGTTTGAGGTTAGGGTGCAAAATTGTGTTTTTACATTTCTGACACACCAAGGGTTCCATAGGCATGTCCATTAGGTTGGATCAGAAAAAGTAAAAAAAATTGTTATCTAGGGTAGACCATGAAGAGTTGCAACATACTATATGAAATACCTGAAATATGGGGCGAAGCAAGATTATAGTTTTACAATGTGATTAACACAATTTTAGAAAAAGTTGCATATTAAAAGTGATTAAAATATAGGGTGGAGAGAAATTGTACATTACAAGGTGGCTCAAAAAATATCAAAAATTATTGATATAGCCTAGACGTAAGCAATTGCATTGCTGAAATATAGAGTGGAGTAGAGTTCTAGCAGGTGTTAGAAAAAGTTGTATGGGGTGACAAATAAACAGAAACATATACAGGATGGTTGCACTATAAGGTGAGGTAGAGTTACAGTTATACAAGGTTATTCTAAAAAATGTCTCATAAAATTGTTATATAGGGTGGCCCATAAGCACTTGCAGTTTGGGTGAAATTTATTCGGGATTGTTGGATTTATAGCTAAATAGGGTGGTTCAAAAAAGTTATAAAAATTGTTGTATAAGATAACCTATACGTTTCATAAGTTATTTCTTTTTGCAATGAACATTTAGTACGCGGGTGAAACCACGGGTAACGGATAGTAATTTCATAAAAATAGAGGAAAGCCGAGTGCTACAAAATGTTACATTTATTTAAATACAAAATTTATTATTTTGCGTTGAAATTATATTAAATGAAACGTCATGCATTAAGTAGTAAAACATCGGCGCCAATGAAAAATGAATATTCTAATTATTACAGTATTTCGATGTTCTTTTAGCAATAAAAACGATAAATACCTCGATAAACCATGGTAATACAATACTTCAGTTGCTCCAGCAAGGTCTGTGACGTCTTGTTTTCGAATACCTTGGTTATCACCAATAGACACAATTATGTTCATCATCAAATACCTCGGGCTAAATTCACCAATGAACGAATGCCATCCTTCGTTTACCAGTCAGGCGTTACCTCCCCCCTCATTTAGTGTTGAGACGTTCTGGAGACTGGTTGACATTTATTTGTGCCTTCTACTAAACAAGTGAAGAAAGACAACAAAGATTCTCCCTACCAGCTCAAGAAATTTCCTGATAAGTACTTGCAGAAGAAAATTGGAGACGCAGATAAGGTTTTGACAGACATGTAAGTAATTTAATCTTTTATCTATGAATTATTTCTAATTAATTTATTCTAATTATTTCATTTTGCAAATTTAAATAACTGAAATGATCCCTGTTGATCAAAATAATTTTATAACTATTAATATTCTTAAACTTCAAATTAGCAACGAGAAACTTACGAAAAAATAAAAAAATGCTCCTGGCGCGTTCACCAAAATGGAGTATAAAATATAGTTTGTTCGTGTGGAATATATCGAAATAATTAAAAACTGTACTTTTGGACCGTCCCACCCAAAAAGTTGCTGTATAATTGTATATTTTTTTTATTTGATTTAAGGTACAATTCTATTTTTTAGCTGTATTCTTCTCTCTCTCTCTCTCTCTCTCTCTCTCTCTCTGTGTGTGTGTCGTTTGTATTTTTTTCTTTATTATCCACATATTTTTTATATTTTTGTTTGTTTTATTATTAGAACCACTTTCTATAATTGTAACTCTAATTCACCCTATAATTGAACTCTACACGATGTTGCAACCGCCCTGTCTCTCCATCCTATTGACTGTTTCAACTTGCCTATGGTTTAAATCACTCTGTATGCCTATAATTTTACTTCACCTAATATGTCAGGTATAAGCAGCAACCTTTGTTGCACACTATATAACATTTTTTAACCAACCTGTATAACTATACTTCCACTTCTTATTTTTCAATCACCCTGTATATGCAACTGCTTCTGACATTTTTTGAACCCTCCGCCCTATAACTCGAATATCCTTACTACATTTGCTTATTTAACCATTTTTTAAGTTTTTTGATCCACTCTGTACAACTATAGTTTTACTTGACTCGTATTTCAACCACCTAATATACGCAACTACTTATGTGTCACCAATACAACATTTTTGAAACACTCTGTATAACTTTAATTCTATTCCACCTTATATTTCAGCCATCCTATATATGGAACTGCTTATGTATCCAATATTAAATTTATTTGTGAGACTTTTTGAACCCATTTGTCTAATTGCAATTTTACTTCGCTCTATATTTCAACTGCGCCAATTGCTTGCTGCTTGAATTTCGATGCAAGCACACACACGCACACCTACCACCGTATATCGTATAGAAAAATCGCTTACCTTACAAATATTTCTTTTCGATACACTAATGGAATATTTTATGACATTTCATTCGACTGCAAACCCTGTAAAATGAAAACCGTTACAAACACCCTGTACGATATACTTCGATGGCATATCTTGACCTTTAAGCAAGATATTTATGAAGAAAATTTGACGTTTACATTGATGTTTACAATTTTTTGGACATATTTTTATGATTTTCAGACAAACGGTATGCTTTACGTTGTAGAAAATTATACGTAATTAAGCTAAAACATCTCTTTGTAGAATACAATTTAAAATATTGAAATTGGTTGAGCCGTTTTGGAGATATCAGAGTAGATTCATTGAAATGCACTAAAGTTTATTCCCCTAATTACTGCTTTTTCTGATTTTCTGGAAAATCGTAAATCTCACGTAATAGAAAATTATATGGTACCTTTCTTTAACATTCCTTAATAAAATGCCGTTTAAATCATCAAAATTGCCCAAGGCGTTTTTAAATAATCACTGAGCAAACATAATAAAACGTAACCTCCTCCTTTTTGGAAGTCGGTTAAAAATGTCAATGTAACTGAGTTTTTTCGATAGAGTTTATAATAAATACGCTTGGTACATACCTCCAATAGCTAACTTTTACCATGTAGTATGAAGTGTTTACTTAAATTAAATATTCATTATTCAATTTCAGAAGAAAGGGCGAAGTTGAAAAGTACGCGGCGTATCGTGAAAAAATAAAGGCTGAAAACGAGATGAAACACCGAAAGATGTTGGAAGAAATGAAGGAGCGCAAGTCCAAGCCAGCGGACTCTTCCTCTAAAGCTTCGTCCTCCAAGAGCTCCAAGTAACCGAAGCCATTCAGCGAAGTAACTATTTTATAATCCAAACAGAGCTCGATGTATTATGAAGCTCTAATAAAAAATTAAAGTACCTTTTGAGTTTTATTGTACACCTTTAGGTTTTATGTCACCACATAATATCTTGGGGTAGTCAAGGCAAATCCACTTTCAATAACATTTTATTGTCAAAAAACGCAAGTTAATCTATTGTAGCAACTTTGAAGGCAACATAATACCTGCACTTGGTATTTTAATGGTGAACTTAAAAGTATTGATTTTTTGTCTAATATTTTCAATAATTTGAGTAACTGTTTTATGTTTCTTTAATTTAATAGTCAGTAGATGCCATATATTTTTTGGCATTTCCCAAGATGTCACATTTGTTTTTATCAGGTCGTCTCGTATCTTCAAGTAACCAGAAGCGTGAACAGACCGATATGAGAACTAAGCGAACCGCACTGATGAGGTCAGAAATGACTCTGCCGAAACTTCGTCAGTTCACAATCGATCCTGGGGGATCACTTACCAACTACACGTTAAATTTTATTAGTACTTGTTAAACCCACTGTCACTGGCGCATCCAGGGGGTAGGCTGAGGGGCTGAAGCCTGCTTTTTTAGTGTTTATTGTGATAAAATCAACCTCCAGTGATGTCAAGCCCCCTCCAAACGAGATCAAGCCCATACCCACTGTTATTAAAATATCTACAACAAACAAAACCCTAGCGATTCTTGACTACCCAACGGATTGCTTGATCAATGTTAAATAATGCCGAATAAAAGCAGACATATTGTAACGTTTCTCCGTGACTTCTCCCCGCTCACGATGTGCTGTAATGCTTTGAATGTTGAGTGTTGAAGAGTTTCTCTATTTTTATTTCATCCGATTAATGGGATATTTTTAAGAACTTCATTAGAAAAGGCTGCAGTGCAAATATTAGCAACTTCTTCCAACTCGGGCCTTGAGTCACTTCATAACGTTATTTCTGAAAATGTACATCAATCGTGAAATGGTAATCCTCTGTGTACTATGTTTGAAATCTTTAGCCATGAAGTATGGAATCAAAATTTATAAGTTTTGCGCCATCTCTTTGTAATTTTATTTGTAATGTATTCCAGTTTAAAGCAATAATACCTTCGGCTAGTAGAGGACTCTGTAGGAAAAATATATTTTTTAACATTCTTTTAAGTACAATTATAATTAATTAATCGTAAACGTAAGATTCGTTTCGTTAATATGAAACCGAAATATTCGTACAAATTCCTATTCAGAAACTTCTGTTATTTTTTTGACTCAAAGAAGGCCCAGTTACCATAATACCGTCAATCTTTATTTTTTAACGAAATTTTATCTGGCAATGCAACCAAATTTGCTATTTTGTTGTTGACTTATTTTAACTAACTTATAAATGTCTATCTTACTTGTAAATTCTCTTTCCTTAGAATGATTTCTCGAAAAGGGATAAGAGTGGGCTCAGGGACTGACGCCCCCCGCCCCCTCAAAAAATCATCTGGGTGGTATGCTTTTTTAGTGTTTATTGTGATAAAATCAACCTTCATTGACGCAAAGCCCCGAGATCAAGCCCACTCCCCCCAAATGACAATCCTGAATCCGCCCCTGACATATATTATACACGTAGACTAGTTGACAAAGACAAATTACTCCAAGAGCCTAGAAGAAGGTAACTTTTATCGGTTTAAACCCCGGCATAACTATTATTAATTTAATAACCCAAGAAATCTGGGTTTGAAATTTTATCTAGGTAAATTTAGTACACCATCCCTCCCCCTAAAGCATGAAATCCCCACCGGATCCGCCCCTGGGTCATGGCAGTTGTTAAGAATCTTTCCATTAAATCTACAAAACCCTAGCGATTCTTGACTACCCAACGGATTGCTTGATCAATGTTAAATAATGCCGAATAAAAGCAGACATATTGTAACGTTTCCCCGTGACTTCTCCCCGCTCACGATGTGTTGTAATGCTTTGAATGTTGAGTGTTGAAGAGTTTCTCCATATAAACAGTATTTGAAGTTGGTATGGAAATTTGTTTAAATATTTTGGCCCCCAATAAAGCAGAGAGAGTAAGAAAGTATGAAAAAAGTACTACAACAAAGTTGACTAGGACGTCGAATTTGGTCATGGCAGTTGTTTAGAAACTTTCCATTAAACCTAAGGAACCATATAAATATTATTTAATGTTGGTGCAGAAAATTGCTAAAATACTTTAGCCACAAATAAAGCAGAGAGAGAAAAAAAGCATCTAACAAAGTACTACAACAAAGTAGTCGAGAACGTCGAATTTGGTCATAGCAGTTGTTTAGAATCTTCCCATAATTTAAAGTTCGTGCGGAAATTTGTTAAAATACTTTAGCCACAAATAGAGCAGATAAAGTAAAAAAGTATCGAACAAAGTAGATTTGGACGTCGAATTTGGACGTGGCATGGGCGGATCCAACGGGGGGGGGGGCGATCATCCCCACAGAGAGCCTGTTAGTTAGTTAGTTAAATATTATAACGAGGTAATCCTAACTTCAAGAGCCTAGAAGAACGTAACTTCTATGGGTTTAAACCTCTCAATAATCATTTTTAATGTCCATGTGTAAAGAAATGAAATCTATGTGTAAAATTTTTTATTTGGGTAAATTTTGTACAGGATCGCCCACCCTGAAGCACCTGTCTGGATCCGCCCCTGGGATAACTTGTGTCACAATTTACTATAGTTTGATGCCCAATTATTTACCTTTTCAGAAATTGTTGAGAGGTCAGTTACATTTTTATCACAACCGAGCCATGTCTCCAACGGCTTGTAGACCCCTTGAAGCAACCAGATAAGGGGTGCTAAGAGTTCTTGAAGACCACCAGGCTGTAAACTGTACAATGCGACTTAAAACTTAAGACGCAAGGTTAGTTGAGAGTACAGAACGATTAGAAAATTCAAGTGCGATGTTGTTCGAAAAACGTAAACTATTCAGAGACGACTGTCGATCTACATGTTGGCCCCATACCCTTCTATAATAATAAAAAAGAATATTACCTTGGAGATTTGGAGATCACAACACTAGATACATTTATGCCAACCCTCTGCCGAGGAGCCAATGATCTCCAAATGAAGAGATTATAACACGCACAAGAATAACCAGAACCAGATACTCGAATACACGATAAAGGGTCGTTCATAAAATACGTTTGAACACAGGGGGGTGGAGAGGTCCCAGTTAGGGTGACGGGATGTATCAAGGGGAGAGGGGGGCAACAAGGAAACGTGACGTTCGCAGTACAAAGATTTATAATTTAATTTTTCACTAGTCTCTTTTTGTTTTATTTTTTTGTGACGATAGAAAGTCGTATGTTTAATATTTGTAAATGTATAAGTATTTTTACGTATATATTTCAGTTACAATAGCTTATATTTTGTATATTTACTTAAGTCAGTCACAATCGGTTCGCCTGGACATCCAATATCTTAGAAAAGGGCGCTTCCACGGATTCTGCGCTCTCTATTCAATAGCAAATGAAAGTAAGGCAGACAGATAATTTCTCGTGTATAGAACCTCGAATTTCAATTGAAATGCTAAAAATTTCGAATAAATGAATTGAGGTAGAGAGTTTTTCCAGTTATATAATTTTATCTTACAAAAGCAGATATTTTAAAGGTTCTACTATATTTATTTTTATATATTTCCCATTCGTTACTTAGTGGTTAACAAATACTGACTCTTTAAATTTCTTAATTTTGTGCTCGTTATTACATATACTACTCACTCTACATTAGCATTTCTCAGATTTAACAGTTAAGATTTCCAAAAAAAGCATCTGTGACCAGTGCTTTATATCAAAAATTAGTTAGCACTTACAAAAATGTTATCTAGAAAAAAGCAATTAATTTATACCCAAAAGGAAATAAAAAATTAGGTGGTTCCTTGTTCAACTGAAGATCTGCTATGCATATTGGGGGATGAAAGCAGAATTGATAGATGCAGATGAAATAAATGCTTCTGTGACGTAATATTTGTAGGAGGCTCGCAAAAATTGTGACGCAGAGTGAAAAATTTAGCGTGACGTATTTTATGACTAGCCCCCAAGAGGAGGAAACTTCGATGCTAAAGTTGAAACAATGGCTTTAGAAAGATTATAATTAGTAAAAACGTACGGAATGTCAATACAAAAGTGAGTCCATATAAGAAGAAATCAGTGATAGTTAAATCGGGTGATCCAGCCGGGCATTCAAAATCACTCCTTTGCACAATCCTTTCTGCTTTCAAACCAGAGAATTTTTCACTGAAATGTCCAGGACTTCTCCTTATATCTATAGTATTTTTATAAACTATTGCATAATATAACACTAGTTAAATTACGTTTTCGTAAAACTAGTTAAATTCCTTCTTCGTTTGCTAGTTTTTTTTTTATTTAGATTAAAGTGTCTCGACTACATTATGGTCATTGACACAGTTACAGTGTTTATTGATATTAATAATACAATATTTGTTACTAGGGCTATGCTAAATATTTACAGTTACTATTTACATTACAGGTATTTACAGTTTTTATTTATATTTTGTGGTATAGGTTGGTGCTGCGAAGAAATTGTATTGCTTTGTTCTGCTGCTCTGGTATACTAAGGATTTCCTTGAGAGTGTTTTTGAGGTTATGTTCTCTGCGTTCATCTCTGTACTGTGGGCATTCTACTAGAATGTGTTCAACAGTGAGTGGACTGCTTGGGTCACAGTGCTGACATGTTGGTGGATTGTCCCTGGTCATCACGAAGCTGTGTGTAAGGTGCTTGTGACCAATTCTTAGCCTTCGAATTTTTATTTTGTCGGACCTTTTCATGTTGTGGACTTTCGCGGCGTTTACATGTGGTTGGATGTTACTCAGTTTGGTGTTTGACCTGTTCCAGATTTCCTGCCATTTTTGTAGACTGTTCTCATTTATAATTTTTTTGAGGTCTCTGAGAATACATAGGTTAATCTTTGTAGTGCTCCTTTTCCTCCATTTCCTTTTATGCCTATATGTGATGGTATCCATATAATAACTATTTGAGTACCTCGAGATTTTAGTTGATGGATGGTTTTGTGAATTTCTTGTACCAGAGGAAGGTTGGTGTAGATATATTTTAAAGAGTATACTGCGGATAAGTCGGTGCATATTGCTACTTTCTGATTGTTTCGTTCATTTGTCTTCGATGCTTTTAATATGCTGTACAGCTCTGCTGTATGTATGCTATAGTGGTTTTCCAATCTACTCTGTTTAAGGCATGTGAGTGTTGACAACCGAGCATCCCACGCCCTGGTTGTTCTTGGCAGCATCTGTATAAAGGGTGTTATAGGGTTGAATTGTGTTGAGGATTTGGAGGAAGGCTTTTTTCAGGATAGGTTTAACATCGCTGTTGTAGAGGATATTGTTAACAAACTCCTATTTTAAATTATGTAAAGGTTACACCTTTTTATATTCAAACATTAATTCTACAGAATATATTTCTAATTGACTATCAGTTCGTCAAATCTGAATAACGTATAATTGCGATATTGATGAAAGAGTGAGTTGATTCATTTAGGGCGTAGACTTCAAAAGAACAGGTACTACCTTATAATGAAAGCAAATATGTCCTTGAGTGAAATTTTACGATACGGAGAAAGTCATTCGGTTATTGATATTTTGAACACGAGAATTAATGAACGTGTGAAGAGATCTTCGTATGATGTAGTCGTCAATGTTTTAAGAAATCGAATTATAATGCGTGTGTCGTAATATACAAGAATATCCAAGAATGAACCGTCAATATTTATTAATAGCTTAGTAAGTACCTACCTACAATGTGTGACTTTTGTTAAAGACTGAGTTAGGCCGTGATTTCCAAAGATTGGCTAATATCAGTTTCTATGATTGCTAAAATTTAAAACACTGACAAGACACCATGCTGTATGCTGCTTTCACAGGAACAATAAGAAATCTATAATCTACCTACGCTTATCTTAGTTATGCATTATATATAGGAACTGTAGAAATTTTGACAACCCCTGGTCACTATCTGCCTTATACATTAGCCTAGCAAGGTCAAAATGGAGTAGGGAGTCATCATTTGAAATCCAATATACACACAATATGCAGATGCTATCGAGAAGTTCAGAAAAAGTTTTTAAACTTCTGAAACTTTAAATTAACGGGACACCAAGAGGAAGCAACTATTTGAACTTGCTTCATAGATTTGGCTATGAGTCGTTTAGGCAATTGACTATGTCAAAAAAACGGGGGTAAAAGGAACTAACGCGTTCAAGGGTTATAAAAAGTTATAAAAAAGAAAGCTCTTGAAATTACCTTTAAAATGGCGGCTTATAGATCTTTAAACGATTGAAATTGATGGAGATATAAACGTTTGAATTTAGCCATTTTTTCTTTATTTTTTACTTTAAAAAGTCTATTATTTCTTATTTCAACGTTAGAAGAATGCTTTTATATAAACCGAGTAATGAAGAATTCGAAAATTATTTTAATTAGGAATTATCTCCGTCGTTATTTGATGGTTTGAATATGAGGAAAAATAAAAATTCGGATCCCTATGAATTTTTCACTCCAGTTGCTGATGAGGTTCTGAACAATGTTTATTATGTAATTGATGGTGGCTATTTATTATTCTATCTATGTTACCGGAGGCATTTTCACACATATATTTTTAAAAACAAGTATTGGAAATATTGTGTCAAAACTATATAACCGCAACTTTCCACAAATCCAAAAATTTATTGGTTTTATACACGCAGTCAGTGGATGCGATACTACGTCTACGTTCTATAACATTGAAAAGAACAAATTCCTAAAGTTTATTTGCAAAAATATACTGTTATTGCAAGAAAGCATAGAAAAATTTATAGAAAACTATACCAATTACAATGACATTGAATCAGCTGCAGAAAAAATCATCATTGCTTTGTATGATGTGAAAACTTCTAGTTTAAGCAACTCCCGTTATCAGCTTTTTCAAAGGCTCTCTAAAAATGCTAAATTTTCACTAGCTCAACTACCCCCTACAGCTAGTGCGACGAAAGAGCATGGATTAAGGAAACAAAATGGTTTAAATCCACTTTATTGGGGTTGGCAGAAATCGAAAAATGGCCTATTTCCAATCCGTTCCTCTGCTGCTCCTACTCCCACAACTTGAGCAAATTGCCTGTGGTGGCAAGAAAGGATGTCAGTCAAACTGTGAATGCCGAAAATTAGGGATAAACTGCTCAATGTTTTGAAAGGAATGCATGAGCATTAATTGCAAAAACGATGATGCTACAGATATTTCGGAGGAAGATATATAGCTCTGGATACAGAAATAGATATTCATTCGAAAATATTTCAATTACACAAGAATTGTAAATTTTATTGAATATATTTACCTTATATAACAAAAAAATTAAAAACATTTGTAATGTGTTATTTCAATTCTAAATCTCCGACCATTTGAATGAAATATTTCTAATAGAATAATATTATTCTATCATTAATATTATTAATAAATGTATGTTTATAAAATTATCAGTGCATCAAAATCTTTTTTTTTTTAACGTTCAAATATGAAATAAGACTTTTTAAAGAAAAAGTAAAAAATAAAGAAAAAATGGCTAAATTCAAACGTTTATATCTCCATCAATTTCAATCGTTTAAAGATCTATAAGCCGCCATTTTAAAGGTAATTTCAAAAGCTTTCTTTTTTATGAAGCAATGCCTATACCTAAATTTATTCAGAAAAAAGTTATAATCAAAAATAGAAAAAAAGAAAAATTTTTGAAAATTTTCGATTTTTTAAATTTATTTTATATATAAAAAATTTAAATGTATCATTTCGATAGGAAATTCAATTCTCTACAGAAAATCTTACGGCATATTTCGTCAAAAATAGCATCATTTTTGCGCTATAGTCAAAAAAACCGAAGTGGCCAAATTTACTTCGTTCTCAAAAACGCATGGCTAGATTTAGTAGCACTTTTGAATTTTATCTTACTAAAGGTCAATTGTCCATATGAAACCATAAAAACCCTTGAAGGCGTTAGTTCCTTATTATATGTCATAGTCAATAGCCTAGTTAGCGAATCGTAGAAGTCAAGCATCAGTTACATATCTACATAAATTGTTGAAAGGTAATGTGGATTGTCTGCAACTATCTCAAATTATCATTTTAGTTCCTCGATTGAGTTTGAAACAAAATGATACATTTTTATGTAAAATACCTAAAACCAATATATTGTTAAAATCACATTTGCATTTAATGTGTAGATATGCAAACAAGATGTCTAATATTTGTGACATATTTACAAGATTTGAAAGACGCTTGTCGTATTACATTCAATTAACATCATATATTTAGAAATAAATTCTTTCACTAATTTTACACCTCGAGTCAAGCAGATATTACTTAGTATTTTATTATCATCATTTTTTTACTGTTATTAAATTACTACGACCAGAGAAGTATTAATTCTGTTTTTTATACTGTCTATATTTTATTCTTATTGTTTATTATTACCACGCTACTGTTATTAGAATTATACATTATATTACATTGTTAATTTAGTTTAATATTTTTATATTGTTAATATTTTTAGATTCTTATTTTAATTTAAGATTTCTATATTTTTGTTCTTTAATTTATTATTGTATTGAGTTATAAATCATTGTAAAATTGTTCTGTAAATAAGAAATAAACGCTATTATTATAATGGCATAATGTAGAGATGTATAACACATAATTAATTGTTAAGGAAAAAGAAACGTGATTAGTTCTTTACCACACAAACTGAAATACAAAATACAATATCTAAGTTTGAAAGTATCAAACTACAACCTATACTATGCCGAATTACCTATGCCTATCTCCAATAATGCTGCGACCTTTTACCGATTGATTAAATATGATAAATAGAAATAAAGTGAAACTGTTTCTGTGTTTATTTATTTCACATATTTAAATTTTAATGAGGCTATAAATAATATCGAAATATATGCATATGGGTATTTTCTCTTAGTGAAAAATTAAGATATCAAATATGTGTGACATTTCTGTAACTCATTAAATAATTATTACAGCAAAATATAGGTGAAACTGTACAAAATTTCGACGTAAGGCAACTAAACTAATCGAAGTATTTTTTAAGTTGATTACTTTGTGTGAGATATTTCGATAATAAAAGATTGATTCTGAGAGAATTGGCACTAATAATCTTACCATACAGTAGGTTAATCAATATTAGTATATTCGATAAAATTTGAAAAAGTGTAAGCATTGCGTTTATTTTTTTATTATTGCTTTCATATCACCCAATAATTGTTTCTCGGTTGAACAGGGTTTTAGGCGTGCTTCATACTATGTGATAGAAGAATATATTGTACTGTTTTCTATGTAGGTACCACCAGTTTGTATGTCTGTATAAATGGTTTCTGTCATAACTTCCAAAAAATGACTTGTACCTCATATAGTTAAGACTTGAGGCTCATACTACATTCATATACATACAGTGTGAAACAGCCAAATGGAATAAATTCGATAACGAAAAAAAGAGAGCTTGTAAGGAAAAACGCTTGGACGCGTAGATTTGTATTTATAAATGCGCATTTTTCAAAAAAAAATTATATATAGGGTGCGTCATGTGACTGTTGCCAATACCAACTTTCTTATTTTAAATGCAAGGCCCTGTACCCATATTATTTATTTTTTGGATTCTTCAGAAAGTTCTAGGCACAATTCATGTACAATGTCCTACAACTATCTTCAACTGTTTCGGAAATATTAAGTGTTTTCAGATTTACTACAAAAATTAACTTTATAAGAAGAAAATCATTATACTTCTCAAATTCGCTACATTACACTCAATACTTAATTCCCATTTAGCTCTTGATATTGAGATATTAGGCAAAAACCGTTCCTGCGTTCCTTTTTACTGGTTTGACAAAAAACACTTTTGTTTATTTTCGTCAAAACTCGCACTGATTTTTTTTTGAAAAACCTCGAAACACTCAACAAAAGATTGACAACGACTCCAGAGTCGGAGATGAAACGTCTCCAAACAGGTAAGTATAACACTATACCATACCATACACTATTTATATATAGGAATACTGGTTGATCATTTTAAGACATCTCTTTCTCTCAGAAAAACTGTGAGGAAGAATTTCTGTAAGGACAGTCAGTAATCCGGGCAATTTTACGAAATTGCCTTACTACAATTTGTTCTCCAAATACGATTTTAAATACTTATCTGTTGCAGGAAAAAAATTTGAAGAGAAAATCCCAATGAACAGACAAAATAATGAGAAAAATTGTTCATTTAACAGAGATTCACAAAATTAGCATTCTACAAATGATTGGTTATGGAAACAACACACGGACACAAATGGTAGTTTCTCGATTATTTCACGAAAATTTTCCAAATTTTCCGCCTGTATCCCAAGGAACAAATAGCAAAATAGAAAAGCAGTTTCGCAAGCTTGGTCATGTAAGACAGATAATAACAGCAGCTGCTAATGCTCTAAGTGATAATATGCAATTACGTATTATTTTTGAGTTTCAAGAAAAACTACATAATTCTGAAAAGATTGTTGAGGAGGTCTTGAATTATTTTGTCTATTCATGGGTTTTCTCTCCTCCAAATTTTTTCCTGTAACAGATAAGTATTTAAAAAATTGTATATGTAGAACAAAGTGTAGTAAGGCAATTTCGTAAAATTGCCCGGATCACTGGTTGTCTGTACAGAGATTCTTCCTCACAGTTTTTCTGAGAGAAAGAGATGTCTATAAAATGATCAACCAGTATTCCTGTATATAAGTAATGTATTGTATATTGTGTAATACTTATTTGTATGGAGACGTTTCAACTCCGAGTCTGGAGTCGTTGTCAATCGTTTAAGGCTTTTTCTAAAAAATTTTCGCTTTGATTTTGAATTTATTGTTTGTCAAAAAATTTGAATACAATTTGTCGTTTGGCGATCACTTGACGCTGAGGTTACCGTTTTTTTGTTCTGTTAGCAGTAATTCTTCCAGTCCAAATGAAGGTGCGGCTGAAGGTGCTCCGATTTCAGTCATTGTTTATCATCATACAGCTGGCTTCTTTAAGTTTTCTCTTTTTTAAGTTTTCTTCTTTCAACAAGATCTTTGTTTTATCCCAGTCTATCCTATGGCTGCCGGTGCTCGTTAATACAAAAGACACAATACCAATGAGACCCATTTAAGTTCAATAAATTCACCATTACAAAACATATCAAAATTTTTACTAAATATAATTAAACCTTACGAAAATAATCCAAACAATTTAAAAAACACTAACGATTTTTTAGGAAATGATATACTAGTAAGTTTCGACATAGTTAGTCTTTTACAAATGTACCTGATAAATCATTACAAATTATAAAAATAAATTACAACAAGATATTACCTTACACAACAAAACAAAACTAAACATTGACACAATTATGGAACTAACCGAACTTTGCTTAAACACTACATATTTTCAATTTGAAGGAGATTTCTATAAACAAGAATTTGGTATGGCCATGGGTTCTTCTTTATCTCCTATAATCAGTAATTATTCATGACATATTTTGAAGAAAGATTCATAGGCAAATATAAAAATAAACCAAAAGTGTGGTGGAGATACGTTGATGACATTTTTGTGGTTTGGGAGTATGGTGCTGAAGAACTGCACTCATTCCTATTACATCAATAGTCAAGAACCCACAATAAAATTTACAATGGAGATGGAAAATTGCATAAACTTGCTTATCTTGATGTACTTATAGATGAACAAACAACACAATAAGACAAGTCTTATCGAAAACCTTACTTAGATATTTGAATTTTCACTCCAACCATCCTTTAAATGTAAAGAAAGGTGTTGTAAAGTGCTTATATGATAGAGCAAAAAACATATCTTCATCCACCCAAATCTTTAACAAAGAAGTCAATATTATCAAAGAACATCTACTTCAAAACGAATATCCCCAAGACTTTATAAATAAAACTATAAATCAGTTAGAAAGAAAATCGTCATCACACTAATACCAACCAAACACAAACAGGAACATAATTCCATATATCCCAGGTGTATCGGAAAAAATTAAGCGGTTAGGAAATAAATACAGCGTTAAAACTGTTTTTAAAACAAATAATACCTTGCGCTCTATCCTCACACATACCAAACCGCGCAACCCAGAGTTCTAAAAATTGTGTGTACAGTGTTTTGTGTGACTGTGGCCATTCTTATACCGGTGAAACTTCAAGACCTTTAATAAGGAAAAAAGAACATCTATAACATTTCCAGAAGACATGTGGACAAATCAAATTTGGCCAATCATGTATTAACGAGCACCGGCAGCCATAGGATAGACTGGGATAAAACAAAGATTTGTTGAAAGAAGAAAACTTAAAAAGAGAAAACTTAAAGAAGCCAGCTGTATGATGATAAACAACACTGAAATCGGAGCACCTTCAGCCGACCTTCATTTGGACTGGAAGAATATACTGCTAACAGAAAAAAAAACGGTAACCTCAGCGTCAAGTGATCGCCAAACGACAAATTGTCATTCAAATTTTTTGGCGAAAATTTTTTAAAAAAAGCCTTAAACGATTGACAACGACTCCAGACTCGGAGTTGAAACGTCTCCATACACAGATAAGTATTACACAATATACAATACATTACTTATATACAGGAATACTGGTTGATCATTTTATAGACATCTCTTTCTCTCAGAAAAACTGTGAGGAAGAATTTTTGATCCGGGCAATTTTACGAAATTGCCTTACTACACTTTGTTCTGACAGGAAAAAATTTGGAGGAGAGAAAACCCATGAATAGCAACCTGAAATAGCAGTTCCTAATAAAATCCTACATTGACTATAACGCATCTTTAAAGCTTGTTTAAAGGATTCATACAGCTTTGAATTTCAAATATGTAAAATGAAAACACAAAAAATCTGTACTTACACAATACATTTCACAATAAAAACTGTGATTAATTTATCAACTAAACACATTACACCAACAGGATAGTTGCGATTGAAGACACAGCCCAAAACTGCCAGAAGTGTCAAGTGAGAAGCAACACAAATGAAATACAATTTTAGAAAAACTTAAAAAAGACAAGCCGATAATTTTACAACACCAAAATGATGGACCTTATTAACACAGGATCATATTCTAAGCTACGCAAAATATAGAAAAAGCGCTAGAGACATTATAACAAAACACAAACAAGTATAAACCTCCAAATATGGCGTTCAAAAATACATAAAGACACAATTAAGTTCTAATCCAAACAATTTAAAAAACACTAACGAGGTTTTTAGTGTGATGTAGCGAATTTGTGAAATAAAATATAATAAATCTGAAAACACTTAATATTTTCGAAACAGTTGAAGATAGGTGAGGAGAAAATGTTTTAAAACAAAAATACTTGTACGCAACCCAGAGTATTCTTATACCGGTGAACTTCAAGACCTACATGTCTAGAATTTTCTGGAGAATCCAAAAAAATAAATAATACACAGGGGCCTCGAAAACAACACTAAACGATTGACAACGACTGCATTTATCATTTTATAGGAAATTGCCTTATAAGAGAGGGAAGTATGGATGCCGACTCAGGAGCATGGAAGACGATTCGGTAGGAGAATGTATTTCTGTGAACAAATAATGGTAATATTAGATAACAATGTGATCACATGTTAATCGTCACCGCCATTGGCCTAATGAGAATCCCTGGATGACAGAGAAAAATTTAATGTTTAAATGGCTGAAATGGTTTTTTGTTTTTTAAGAGGAGGTGATGTATAAAATATAATAAATCTGAAAACACTTAATATTTTCGAAACAGTTGAAGATAGGTGTAAGATATTGTACATGAATTATGTCTAGAATTTTCTGGAGAATCCAAAAAATAAATAATATACAGGGGCTTGCATTTATGATAAGAGAGTTGGTATTGGCCATTGTCACATGAAACACCCTATACAGGGTGAGTTTTTTTTGATGATCAGTATGGGGATCTCGGAAACTTGCCAAGATTTGCAGTCGGATTTTTGTAAAAAGTCATGGCTTACTAGATATTTTGAAAAAACAAAATTCTGTCGATTTAGTCAAATCCCTGTAGCTCCTATGTTTTTGATTTTATAAAAAAGTGTAAATATCAAAATTGCAGGTAATTGTATCCCCAATATGATTGTCATGTCCTCGTTTGCGTGACAGTTCTCGTTTTCGAGATATGAACTTATCTTTTTTTGAAGGGAAACCGTAGTTGGCTATCATCTCAAAAAATTGGACATTTTTAGAGCTTTTCAACGATATAATACTCGATAGTTATTCATAAAAATAACGGAGTTATGGATGCTTTTCTCTCTTATTATCACTTTTAACATAGGTAGCCATGCAAAGATTGTTTTTACTTTGACGTTTCCTCATTTGAGAGTAATTCCATTAGTAGTGCTGAACTGACAGTCGATATTGACAAGTTTTCGTGATAAAATGGATTATTCTAACGAAGAAAAACTGAATATGGTGAAATGTTATATCATATGCCATAAAAATTCAGTTCGTGGAGTTAAGGAATATTTTCATAGATATTTTAATCGTTGCAAACCTGCTCTATGTACATTTAAGTGGCTTTACGATAGTTTACGCAGATATGGATCTTTTACTAAACCACCAAAGGAACGTAATCAAATTAACGTAGCAACACAAATAAATGTTTTGGCAATGGTAAATCAAAATCCATGTACATCAACTCGTGAGATTGCAGCAGAAGCAGGTACATCTCAACGAACTGTAGTTAAGGTACTGAAACCGCACAAGTTCCACACGTACAAACTTTCAGTTTCTCAAACTTTGCATGCTGGTGACGAACATCGACGTATTTTGTTTTGTACATTGTTTAGAGACATGTGCCTTGACAATCCACAGTTTCCATTAAAGGTGTTATGATCAGATGAAACTAGATTTACTAACTGCGGTATGTGCAATAGACACAATGAGCATATCTGGGCTAAAGAAAACCATTTCCATGTAGAACAAAGACGACCCCAGATAAAATTTGGTTTTAATGTTTGGTGTGGTATTATAGGGTCTACTATTCTGGGGCCTTTTATCTATGACGAATCAATTACTGGGGAGCGCTATTTGCTTTCTTGCAATACAATTTTCAAGACATGTTGCATAATTTGAATTTGAGAACTCGTTTAGAAATTGAGTGGTTCCAATATGATGGAGCACCTGCTCATAACTCGTTATTAGTAAGACAACACTTAGATAATATCAATCCAAACTCTTGTATAGGAAGAAATGGTCCACGCGAATGGACACCCCGGTCTCCCGATTTGGCAGTTAAAGACTTCTATTTATGAGGTGCGATATAAAACAAAGTATACAAAAAAAGTATAAGACAGTTACTACAAGCAATTGAAAAAATTGATAAGCGGTCTGTGAGGAAAGCGGTAATGTCAATCTTAAAAAGATGCAATTTGTGTCTAAATAACAATGGGGACTTTTCGAACATCAATTGTAACCATTATTATGTACTTTAATTCTCAAGTTTTTAGTAAGTACCTACTTATTTAGTTTTTTCGTTATATCTGATATACCTAATAAAAAAATTGTTCCGTGTTTTTTGGAATAGTTATTAATAAATCAATCTATTTTATGGCTACGTTAAAAGAGAGAGAAAAGCATTCATAACTCCGTTATTTTTATGAATAACTATATCGAGTATTATATCTTTGAAAAGCTCTAAAAATGTCCGATTTTTTGAGGTCATAGCCAACTATGGTTTCCATATGGTTTGTGTCATATCTCGAAAACGAGAGCTGTCACGCAAACGAGGACATGACAATCATATTCAGGATACAAATCCCTTCAATTTTGATATCTACACTTTTTTATAAAATCAAAAACAAAGGGGCTAGAGCGATTTGAATAAATCGACAGAATTTCGTTTTTTCAAAATATCTAGGAAGCCATGACTTTTTACAAAAATCCGAAAGTGTCATTAAATTGGGCCAGTAAAAGTGCAAATCTTTCCCAATTTAACCATTGCTCTATCTCCGCTAGTTTCCGAGATCCCCATACTGATTATCAAAAAAAAACTCACCCTCAATATATTTTTTTGTTGAAAAAATGAACATCTAAAAATACAAATCGACGTGTACAAGCGTTTTTCTCAACAGGCCCTCCTTTATTCGTTATCGAATTTCTTGTATTTGGCTGTTCCACACTGTATAGTTAAGACTTGAGGCTCATACTACATTCATATACATATAGATACATATGAGGGGGTCTAGACCATAAAATATTGATAGAATTTTTCATCAAGACCTAATAATATTTCACCCATAAAATTTGTATTAGCCCACAGTTTCACATAGTTGATTTATTTACCTCCTTTCAAAATTACAGTTTTGTCAAGCCTGAGACAGGTCATTAATGCAGCCAGTTTTCAAAGCATAATAACGAGTGAAAAGTACAAACAATTACTCGATTATTCTTAACCGTGTTCTATTCATTTGTTTGTAGATTTGCAATCTAAACAATCAACTTGAACTTTCAATAAAATTAACTGGAATGGTTTTATACTCTTACTGTCAGCCTAATTTAAAGAATTAACCAATTAAGAAGGCTTACGCATTTTT
This sequence comes from Octodonta nipae, assembly GCA_034190945.1. Taxonomy (NCBI): domain Eukaryota; kingdom Metazoa; phylum Arthropoda; class Insecta; order Coleoptera; family Chrysomelidae; genus Octodonta; species Octodonta nipae. The sequence continues at coordinate 14,466,741 of CM067216.1, forward strand.
CTTGTCGTTCGGAATTCAGAAGAAATACTCCACTTTTACTAATCAACGTGGTAGTGCCATAAAAGTGAAATGCTCGAGCATTAGCCGTACGAAATGTTATTTTCGATTCATAGAAACTTCGTTCGGGTGTATGCATTCCACTCAGAATAGCTTCTTGTTGTTAAACAAATTAATTACCATATTGGAAAATTGAATTAACATGTAACAGCCGAACGGTTCTTCGTCCTAAGACGTCTTCGGTCCCGGTACCGTTTATACATCCGCCAATGCATGCGTAATTTCTTCGTGACGTGTGAAGCAACCCGGAGAAATTGCTGTATGAGGCAAGAGCATAATCTTCGGAATTTTTATTCATAACTGGATTGTGTAATACACATATGAATCACTGATAACTTCTGCACTGACATTGAAACTGTACTATAGTAAATAAAACCTTGTTTCAGCGGAGCTAATTTTTTTTTTTTTTTTTTTGAAAAATACGAAAACAGCAAAAGTTAGAGTCCGGGAGCCAGTGACTTTTGGAACTCAATCATTTCCTCTCAGCCAATACTTTGTGAAAAGCTTTATTTAGTTATCCCATTAAGCGCCGTGAACGTCAGCTGGCCCATGGTGGGTGGGTTGGGGCTCCCCAATCCCTTAAAAAATTGTTTTAATTGGTTTCCGTCTTGTTCACAATTTGTTAAGTAACAGTTGGAACAATACGAAAAAAAAAGTCAGCTGGTTGCAACATGGTTCCACGTCAGCTGCTGAAAATTTTTTTTGTGATTGTTTATATTATTATTTAAACAAAAACTGCGTCAGCTGGCTGTATGCGCTATCTCGGATAGAAAGTAAAAACTTGAAAAAGTAACCCAATTTTTGAGGCTTGATTACAAAGAAAGGGCTCGTCCTACGAAAATTTACTAAGAGAGCTTTTTTGTGGGGAATTTAATTTCCTATATGGGTATGGGATTGAACTGATTGACTAAGTGTGAATTTTTTGCAAAAAACTGTTAAAAAATGGACAATGGCGATGATGCACCACTTAATATTGTTATTAAGGGCTTAAAATTTCAAGACAACTTTATTTTGTCATGATTAACAATAATTTTACAGAACCGTCAAAAAGGTTATTTTCTTTTTTTTTTGGCTCCGCCTAAATTTACCCTAATATCTTTTAAAGGAACTGTTTTATTAAATTTATAAAAAATATGTACATTTATTTTCCACACATAGACTTTTTATTTTACATCATTCGCTTGTTTTTTATAAAAATATGTATTTAATTTTCTAATTTGGTCTCCAATATTAACATTAGTTTGATTTTACTAATAAACGTTCAGAAAAGCCTTTTAATATCCTTTAAACAATTTATTTAAAAAATATAAAAAAATACATTTGTAGTCCTCATAATAACGTCTTTCATTTGATATATATCATGCATTATGCGTTTTTATTTTCCGTTTAATTCTATAATTTGATCCCCCAGAATTAATATTAGGAGTTTCCTCGCATTTTTCCAGTAAACAAAAAATATTAGCTCTTATAGTTAGGGGAATAAAAGGGGAATGCTTAACTTTTTTAATATTTTTCTTAATATATTTTATAACATTGATATTTAAAAAATGAAAAAAATATACTTGTATTCGTCATAATGAGCCCTTTGATTTGATATATTACATAATGCTTTAGAAATAGTTTTAATTTTATATTTTCCATTTAATGCTGTAATTTGCCCGCCAAAAATTAATATTAGATGTTTCTCCTTATTTTTCAGTAAAGTTCAGGTGCGGTCCTATATCCTTATTTTTTTTTTTTTAATTTTTGCGTCTTATAGTTTTGGAGATAAAGGGGGAAATGGGTGATTTTTTATATTTTTGTAATATTTTTTAAATAATTTTTTTTAATCTGAAAAAAATATATTTGGCCCTAATGAGCCCTTTCATTTGATATATTACGTGATGCGTTAGAAGCAATTTTATATTTTCCATTTAATTCTTTAATTGTGTAATTTGCCCCCCCAAACTAATAACAATTTTTCAAAATTTTGCGTATAGTTTTGGGGATAAGGGGGGGACGGTCGGTTTTTTTAGTTTTTCACCCCAGAATTACCACTTAAATCAAAATTTCTTCATTTACGATATGTAGTCCTGATTGGGCACCAAACTATACACTGATACCAAATTTCAACCTATATTTAGGAATATAGTATATATGGAACCCTAAAACTTGATGCAATAAGGATCATCTGTTCTATATATTTTTTGGGCCGCTAAAAACGATTCCGTTTTTTACTTTTTCCCCACCTCGCCAGGATTTTCCATGCAAAGAAACAGTTAAAAATCGCATTAGTTATGTGAATTGCATACTGCTGAACTGCTTTACTATAAGGTGTTGGGATAACTGGCTTCGCAATTTTGTGGTTTGTGGTTTTGAAGTCACTACTACGACTAGGACTTTCTGGAATTAAAACGTGATCGTGTTGGCTTGAATTGCGAGGTTTATGAATATAAGGACTTAACATTTAGTGTTAGACTTTATGGACTTGGCATCTTGGAGACTAACTCATTCTTTTACCTAATTCCCGTAAAAAGTGGGATTTGAACTGTTATTTCCAAATGACGAATCATCTTTTCATGGAGCAAAAATCCCAGTGCTTCTCCATATTCACCAGATCTGACTTGCATGACTTCTACATGTTTACTATGGAAAGTGTTGAGAAATGGTATTGTAATGTTTTTATTCACACTTCGGGGTCAGTTTAGTCCTGGGATTTATTTAAAAACACAGTCCACCTCACTTTAATTTATTTCCACTACTTTAATTTATATTCACCGTATTTAAATACTTCTTCTCGAAATTCTCGAGAAGGTCAAAGGGTCGCCTAGAGATTTTCTTCATGGACTCTAAAATTCTTCGAGCACTTCATCAAAGCAAGCCGCCGACGTCGATGCGCCAGACGAACAACATTTCCGGTCCCCGAAATATCCCATCACAGTATTGAATCAAAAATGTGTTTTATTGGTTAGATTCAGTTTCACAAATCACAACGTTTTACAAAATACACACCAAAATCCTAAGGGCTTAACCGCCTCTCAATTTTTTGAAACTTGTTCAAACTGGGGAACGGCTCATCGTTGTCATTTAATATGAATGACTTAAAATTCATATGAAATAAAAAATTGTTACGGATGCTATTGCAAAAAAAACTTATGACTCAAATACCCGCCCGTGAAACCGGAATATTTCTGAAGATACATAATCGATGTAAACTTTCACTGTTTTACGTATTGAATTCAAAATCCGTCGGTGTCTTTTTTTATTTATCGCTTCTGTTACAGCCGGATACTGATACATACAGGTAATTCATATTCACTTGTTATAAATAAGTAAGGAGTTAAAGCAAATCATAGTAGTGAAACATTGTTCAAAATCGTTTTATTTTGACATATGGAATCGGATTTGTAAATGAGAATTAATATATCTAATGAGTTAGCTAAAATAGTAGCAATTCTAGAATTCATTTATTCAAAGCAAGATTGTATCTTTAGCCCCTGTTGCTTTATTGAAATAAAAATATTAAAGGATGTTCATGTGTTTTGTTGTTGTTTTTTCAAATTTCAAATTTTTGCGCTAGCATTTTGATTTTTAACCAACATTTTATTATATTCTATATATAAATATGCTTTTCTAAGCTGATGAATTTTCAGTACAAATTATGAGACTAGCAAATACGTTTTTAAAAGTACCCATTAGTTTCACTTGTCTAGAAAGTCTGGGAGAAATTATTTTATATTTTCTTTGATACAAATAATTTTTCGTCTACTTTCTGTCTTAGGAACCACAGGATATTCAATTCAGTTGCGTGTATGAAATATATAAATAATTATTAGACATTTCTATCACTTTAGGGTAAGCGCAATTGATGAAGGTTCTCGGATAGAACCAATATTTTGTCTAGCGTTCAATGAGTTGTGAAATCTCTAGAATGTAGTGGTATAAACAGACATATAAGTAGATTTATTTCAAAATTTGTAAGCATCTTTCTTGTTACAACATTGTTTAAAATGCATTCTATTGTACAGAATGCATTTTAAATGGATGAATATGCCTACAAACATTAGTGTTTAAAAAGAGAAATGAGCATCGACAAAATTAGTTTCAGAGAAATTTCTTAAGTATTCTTTGAACATTTGAATACATTCCACTTGTCCTATAACAATACATTGTAATGACTTCATAGTTACATTTGGATATTATATTTCGAGTTTGACGTGTCTTTTGTGAAGACAACTTCTCTGTTGATGCATCACGACAGGCTAAAATTAGACAAAAGCATTTTTATGGTACTAACGGAAAGTATCAGTTGTAATTCTCGAATAATGTTCTTTTGTGGTTTGTGATCTGCTAATTTATGTATGCCTTTATTTCTCACATACCATTCATTCTCTCATTTTCTGTAGAAACAACGCTTAGAATTAATTTTGTAGAAAGTAAAAGTATAATGTAAGAAATCCTGTTTTGTTCAAGATGAATGGAATGTGACCTTTTAAAGTAATAAAGTTGGCTTAGATCATATATCACGGGCAGAATTAATTTTTGTTTGTTCCAGCATTTATGAAAGCATTGTTCAAACACTAATTGCACTTTCATGATTCACACTTAAAAAGGCATTTTGTAAATCAATGAACAAAGTAGAAATATAGCAAAATCGAAAGTTCTCGTATAATTCAAAGCATTGTTGAAGTAAAATTAGTACCACACTATGAATAAATTGTTTTTGTGTTACATAACAGCTGTGTGATAAAAATTGGTCTGGATCTTTTACCGATCTAGTCTTTGTAATAACAGAATAATAATTGGGTAAAGATAAAAAATAATGCTGATATATATTTTAGAAAGTCTCAAAATGAAATTTTAAACTGTTTTTGCATATTTTTCTAAGAAAGCTGGATTTTACATGTATTGTACAAAAGCGAAAATTATTTGAGCTACAATTCAAAAATTACTAAACAGATTCGGAGAACAGATTCGGCTTGGATTTAATTTTTGTGAATCTATGTATGATAAATATGAATCAGTTTTTTTTCTTATTTGGCACAATTTTTCTTCTTTGTCAATTAAATTTGAAACTAACAATTTAACTGGCCTTGCAACCATTTAACATTGGGGGTTCATTATACAGCTCTATGCATATGTATGACCACAAACACTAGTTACACCGTACATACAATCTTTAGAGGTGTGGGTTGAATTAAATGGTTTAGTATTCCTGATTATCTTTGTAATTTTTGTGTTCTCTGTCATCTTTCATAACTATTTGCCCAATACAGATTTCTAATTATTTATAGATTATTCTGAGAATTGTTGGTAGTGAATTTTTATTATCTATGTAAGTAATTCTTATATTTAAAATGAAAAAATCCATACACTCCCACCGTAGTGTAATATTAAATGTTTAATGAATTAGGTAAGCTATTCTTGCATTAGTTAAGAGAGCTGCCTTTTATATTTCGGGATTGGACAACCTTAGTGTTGCAATCTGACAACTGACAGCTCTATCGTAAAGTTTTACAATTTTGAGGTTATACGTACTCATAACGTTTTGACATACGACCGCTATGTGTTGTTTACAGTAACTTCAAGGATTCATCTCGGCCAAAAAATGGAATTAAATCCTGAACATTTTAGTGCTATTATTTTTTACAACTTTCGACGAATTTCGTGAAGGTCGTCCAAAAACAGTTGTTGTTCCGGAAACCATTGATGCTGTGCGTGAACTGATATTGCAAGATTGTCAAGTGACCTATCGTGAAATTGAGTCAACCTTACACATTAGTGGGACCACCATACATTCAATATTGCATAAACATTTGAATGTCAAAAAAATTTGTTCGCGTTGGATCCCACACAATTTGTCAATCGTTCAAACAAGGCTCGTGTCGATTGGTAGAAAGAAAACCTCAAAAAATACGATCGCGGTGCTTCAAAACTCGTTTATGACATAGTGACAGGTGATGAATCGTGGATTTACGCGTATGAGCCCAAAAGTAAACAGCAGTCGACTGTATGGGTCTTTCAAAATGAGCCGAATGCAACAAAAGTTGTTCGCGCACGAAGCACTTCCAAGCAAATGATCGCCTGTTTTTTCGGAAAAACTGGACATGTCGCAACCGTACCACTAGAACAACGTAGAACAGTCAGTTCTGAGTTTGTTTTTTTGCGCCAGTTGTCTTCCAAGAAATGAGGAAAACCAACCCCGAAGACGGGGAAAATCACTCTTCAAGAAATAATATTAGATATTAGTGATTAAGCCACGACAATGCGAGCTCTCACACATCGGCTCAAACAACTTATTGCATTTTCGCCACGACAATGCGAGCTCTCACACATCGGCTCAAACAACTGCATTTTTGACCACTTAAAACATCGATTTGATGAGTCATCCGCCGTATAGTCCTGACTTGTCACCAAATAACTTCTTTTTATTCCCGTACGTAAAAACAAAGTGAGAAGTCAACGTTTTTCGACACCTGAAGAAGCGGTTGCTGCGTTCAGAATGCATGTTTTGAACATACCTCAATCAGAGTGGAAAAATTGCTTCGACAATTGGTTCAAACGCATGCAAGTGTATAGATCTTCATGGGGAATATTTTGAAACACTATAAAGCGATTTTGGATGATTAACATTTGTTTTTGTTCTGTAATCCCGAAATATAAAAGGCAGCCCTCGTATCTACCCTATACACTCCAGGTGTTTCATTTTAAAGTTTACAGGTATTATGGGGTTTACACTGTTTTAAAAAGCCGGTTTATTATTTTTTACTGAAAAGACTATTTCATCATTTACCTGTAACCACTAATTTTATTAATTTGCCACGTAAAATTATTGTAACTTCAAGTAAGTGTTCATCAAGTGTTTTTTGATAAATAACACTGCGTTTATATTTATCTAAATAACACTGCGTTTATATTTATCAAATTGTCGGGTAAAAGCTCCTGCTGTCGTCTCGTTCTGTGGAATGTTATCGGATCATCAAAACATTCATATTTTTCCTGAACAAACATTTGGACGATATTTAAAATTGAAATTAATGAAATGCGAAATATGTAAATACTGATAACATTTTAAGCACCCATTGGATATTTAAAAAATGAAACTTTCTTCTCTTCGAACCACATTAGAAAGTGAATATAAGGAATAAACTCTGATAGATTTTGTTAGTTTCAGTTTAATGGCTTATTAACTTTATAAGGATTATTAAATTCCAAATTTTCATGATTTGATGAGAGATTGTAAAAGCACATTCACGCACCAAGGAACATTTGGAGGTGAATTTAATTTTTATTTTTAAATCATCATAATTAGGAAATCTTCTCTTTGATGGATAACATAAAAGATGTTGATGTATAACATTGAATTAGTAAAAACGATGGTTAGAAAGTTGGTATGCCTTGTCGGATGAAATACGATGAAATTATATTCACATCAACAGGAATATTCACTTCAAGAAATATAGTTATTTGGTTTCTGTAAAGACATGTTCTAGTAAATATTCGTTTTTTAACCGTCTTCCAAAAAGGAGGAGGTTAGGTTTTTTCGTTTTTTTTTTATTGTATGTATGTTACCTGATTTCTTCTCCTGTGGTGCACCGTTTTGAATGAATATGGTCTTGTTTAATAGAGTATATACCCGGATTGGTGAAACTTCAAATTTTGGAAAAGAATTCTATTGGTAAAGTGATAAAATTTGTGAATGAACACATGCGTGCATGGAAATCGACCAATATCCCTAATATTTTAGTCGATTTTTCGATAACTCCTTAAGGTTGTGTATAGTTTTTTAACGTTTAATCTATTAAGGAAGATCCTTAGGTGATCTCATATACTTTTCTGCGACGTGCAACTTGCAGTTTTGCACAAAATGGCCAAAAATTACAAAATTCTTATCAAAAATTTCATCAAAATGACATAACGGACATTTCCTCATAAATATTTTAATTCCAACGTAATAATGCGGTAATTTTAGGCACTGGAAGTTTTAATTGCAAATTTGAAAATTTTCTATGTACATCTCAAGCATATAGGTAGTAAAGCATAGTATTTTCGTCTTCTTAAATCAATGAGTACCAAGCTCGTTTTGTGTGTATACTAGGCAAATACCTATTTAAATGCAAATTTTGTGAAGACGGTGCTTTCGGTTGTCAGATTCTCCCGGCCTAATAGAAAATTCAGTGACAACACATGTCAAACTTTAAACTGCTATTTGGTGCGTTTATAGACAGGGTGAGCAAACAAAATCACAAAGTAAAGTGATAGAAGGAGTTGCATTTATATGAAGATTGAAATATAGGACGGACTAGAATGATAGTGGTCCGTAGGCAGCCGTATATACAGGATGGTTAGACTGGACGTTTGGTGGTATGAAAACTTTGGAAAAAATGTGAAATTAAAATTATATAGGGTCATTAAAAATCTGTTATATGATGTGGACATAAGCAAATCATATACAGGATGGTTGAAATATATGCTAGAGTTGAATTATATTTATACAGTGTGATTAAAAAATTATTTCTTTTATAGCCCATAAGAAGTTGCATAAAGTGTGGAGATAAATTAATGTTACACAGGGCGATAACATAAAATGTTAAAAATGAAATAATTTATGGGGTTGCCCACAAGGAATTATATACTATGGTTGAAATATAAGACGGATTTGACTCCGTAAATATGGGATGGATTCTACTCCGTCCTATAGTTTACAGAAGGCAGCTAACAAATTTATGCTTGTCCATGGGCAGTCAGTCGTAAGTACAGGAAGGTTGGTACATAAGTTGGAGTGGAATTATCTATAGTTATAAAGGGTTGTCAAAAAAAGTTGAAAAAAGGTTACATGGCGTAGTCCATAAGGCATAAATATATTTTGGGCTTATTAAGTCAACGCGTACTAGTACATTTTGTTCGTAAAGATTTACCTGTCATTTTAAATGAGAAAGTATCATTGTGTAATGTTGAGGCTTTCGATGTTACCTGGATCTGTCTATTGAGGTTATACATACAAAATAAAAAATAAAGAATGAAAACTACCTGAGTTCATAATAACTAAAAAGTTGAAAACAAAACATTTTAAAAAAATATATAACCGACTTATACCTATAACTAAAAAGCTAAAAATAATTATAACAAAATACAGCTCTAGCAAATAAATAACACATTCAATGTTGTTAGGTACCTACCCAGGAAGTAAAAAATGTAAACATTAAAAGGTGCTCAATCTGTGCAAATTAATTACCTACCAATCTAGTATATTGTTGAAATTGGTACAAAGCAACAACCAAATTTGATGAATTAGTAGATAAGTACGCAATGAAGGAGTTTAGATTTGCTTGGCACCGGCTTCAAAATATACTAGATTGGTAGGTAATTAATTTGTACAGAATTTTTTAATTCTGGGTGGGTACCTAACAACACTGAATGTGTTATTTATTTGCTAGAGTTGTATTTTGTTATAATTATTTTTAGCTTTTTAGTTATAGGTAGAAGTCGGTTATATATATTTTTAAATGTTTTATTAAATTATATATTAAATTCACTTGCATGCGTGAAGTACTTAAAATATTATTGAAGATTTCAGTCATTTTGAGGAAAGCTCAAGTTATGAGGTTTCTCGAAACTATAAATTGTCTTGCGTTCAAAGCATTGTATAATCTCAAAAAGATTGTGTTTTGCCTAATATTGGTTGCGCTTTTTATAACTTGTTTTGGTCATTTTTATTTACAAATTAAAATTACTAGTCCATGTATCTCTATCATGAATTTTTCTGGTATTTAATATTTTTTCTAGGCATCAAGGGTTTTTTAACTTTAGTTTTGTTTTAGATAATTAGTTTTTCTGAGTAACATGGAAACTACCGAATCAAACCGAAAGTTTAGGTTCACATAAAATATTTATAACTTCGTGATAATATCTGAAAAACAAATGAAAATTTTTTATTGACGTCAAAGATTATTGATAACGTTTCACACATTTACATACAGATCAAAAATTATTTGCTTTTAATTGATTTGTGTCTGCTAAATTATTATTCTACACCTTACGAGGCATAAGACAGAGGACATATGTTGGCCATGTTTCTAAGTTAAAGCCGTGAAACTGAAACAAATGAACACATCTACACTTGAACGTTTGCAAATTGTCAGGTCTTAATAACACTTCATGGAAAAGATCAGAGACAGACATGTAATTTCCAACTGAATGATAATCGTCATTTAAAGGGGATGGTCAAGATTATTATCTAGGATTTATGACAGCTTAGAGTGGTATAACAAAATAAAGAATACTAAACAAACACAGCCAAAACATATATACATAGACAGCGATTTTTGTCAGTAAAACAGCCGTTGATGCCTTTTGGAGGTGTTATAAGCAAAATGTTATGACAATTGGTTCGAACACATGTCAAAGTATATAGATCATAAATATTTTGAAAAACAGTTAGGCAATTTTCAATGACAAATTACTATTTTTTACTATAAGGCTCACAATATAAATAGTGACCTTATTATACCGTATGTAGAAAAGTGTATGATGACTTTTCTAACACAGACTTAGATAAGATAAAATTTTCACAAATTAAACAGGAATCAAAAAGAAATAAATCTATATTAAAAAATTATCTATATTTCCATTACGTTACAATTTTTTTGTACGCCACTGAAATTATAGTTCAAACTAGGAATATTTATCCCTTAAATTATGAATGAATTATTTTCCAAGAAAAATTTACTATGCACCCACGCTTTTTACTATATGGGTCAAAACTATTAAAAACACATAAATACTGTCTGGGTTAAAGGCGCAAGTGTCTCGTCCATCCCGACCATGGGCGTAACATACGTAATAAACTATTTTTCTGTTAAGACATAACGTATTTAATTTTGTTAGGCATAAATAAATAGATTTCTAATATATTCAGGTAATATTCTCTTGCAATTATACTAATCTTTTTTTATTCCTGAACGTCCAAATTTGTTAATTTTAATTCTGTTATACTTCTTATCCAAATATTTTTGTGAATTTTCTTAGGTGTGATACATTGGGCGTTCTTTGTTTTTATTTGGTGTTTAAGAAAGTGTTCCTTTCTGTGTTTGTTGATGAACATAATCTGCAACATTTATTTATCTTTATTCATTTTAAAAAGAATTTTAATTTAATTGTTTTTTCAGAATTTCGTCTCAATTTCCTTATGTCTATTCTATACCCACTTACTCTCCCTATTTGTAAGTTTTGAAACTCAAAAATAGTAATATATATATATATATATATATATATATATATATATATATATTAGGGTGCTTTTTTTTTAGAGCTATTTTTTTTTTCGGTCCCATGGTGAAATTTTGTCGGAAGTACCATAAAAAAAAGTCCCTGAGAGTTTGAGCCCTTAATATTAATATTAAGTACTAGACCAAGGCGTGTAAAGATTTCCCATTTAAAATACACGTAAAACTTGGTTTTTTTTCTTTTAAATTTTGTAACTCAGAGGCATTTGATTGGATTATCTCGCCCAAAGATAGGTCTTTCTCAGAATTGAACGCTCTACAAAAGTCTCCATTACAGTAAAGTCATAACTTCCACCTACGGGGTAGTACGGGCTCCTAAACCTAATTTTTTCATAAAATTTGCGTTTTTTTGGATTTATCTCGTACACAACACTAGCTACGAAAAAATTGTAAATAACAAACTTGTAGGAAATTTAATTTCCTACAAAAAAGTCTTTGGCACCAAATCGTGAATATTAATACTTTTTGAGATACAGAGATTTTAAGTTGAAGTAGTATAGAATTTTAATGGATTTCTGAGTTTAATTGTTAAATTATCAACTTTTTATCATAAATTCTACATTTTTCATCAAAATTTATAGTTGCTAATAAAAATGACTATATTTAAGTACAATTTTCATTGAAAAAAAAACAATTTATTTAATGATGTTTTCAATGAATTACAAAAAAAATAAAATAAAAATCAGAAGAGAAATTGACATGGATTTTTTAGTAGGAGGAAAAAAATTGGAAAAAATCCGTTCCAAAATTTTTTTCTCTTTAATTTCACCTTCAAAATGTTCAATTATACAATTTTTCAATGGTTTGTAATGTGAAATAATAATAATCAGTGATTTAAATGACAATTTATAGTAAAACTAATTTATTTAACAATTTAACTTACAGATTCCATACTACTTCAACTTAAAATCTCTGTATCTCAAAAAGTATTAGTATTCACGATTTGATGCCAAGGACTTTTTTGTAGGAAATTAAATTTCCTACAAGTTTGTCATTTACAATTTTTCCGTAGCTAGTGTTGTGTACGAGATAAATCCAAAAAAACGCAAATTTTATGGAAAAATTCGGTTTAGGGGCCCGTACTACCCCGTAGGTGAAAGTTATGACTTTACTGTAATAGAGACTTTTGTAGAGCGTTCAATTCTGAGAAAGATTTATCTTTGGGCGAGATAATCCAATCAAATGCCTCTGAGTTACAAAATTTAAAAGAAAAAAAACCAAGTTTTACGTGTATTTTAAATGGGAAATCTTTACACGCCTTGGTCTAGTACTTAATATTAATATTAAGGGCTCAAACTCTCAGGGACTTTTTTTTATGGTACTTCCGACAAAATTTCACCATGGGACCGAAAAAAAAATAGCTCTAAAAAAAAAGCACCCTAATATATATATATATATATATATATATATATATATAGAAACTTCAGTTAATGGGAAAGCAGCCTGGTAAAAATACAGGTTTTAGGAAACTTTTTTATTATGAAAGCTTTCGGATATACTTTTATCCTTCCTCAGTCACTAAAAATAACGAAATTATACAATGTACATTATTATAAGAGAGTTACTTACAATAATCGAAGTTATAATATAAAAAGATGGTACATCAACGAACGTAATACTTTCAAACGCTGTTTCCTTGATATGGTCTATATACACAACAACCCCAATAGTATCAACAAAAAGACAAATCTGCAGAACCTCAACATCATTTACAGTTATCTACTAGAAATTGATAACAATAACTCCTATAAACCTAACAAACGATTAGCTCTGTTGATACTATTGATTGATATTTACACACTTCTCCTTCATTTTCTTCCTTTCACTCAACTTTTTAAGAAATTGTATCAATTATATTTCTATTTATTTTGATGTTAGTTAACAAGATTAGGAGAAGATAAAAAAAATCATTCAAATCTTAATTTCAAATATTCATACATTCTAAATCATTTCTGTCTATCACAGTATCATTTTCATAGCTTGGTCCGTATAAAAAACATTTGTTGGTGTTTCTAATTGACAGACAATTCTTGTCACTTCACATACTCACAAAGTATGAAAGTATTACTATATTAACATTATTACCTCTAATTTTTTAAGTGATGTACCATCTTTTTATATTATAACCTCGATTATTGTATAATAAAAAGCGTTTCCTAAAACCTGTATTTTTACCAGGCTGCTTTCCCATTAACTGAAGTTTCTGTTTTGACTATTCAGCCATTACAACACATTTTGTTTATATATATATATATATATATATATATATATATATATATTAGATGGTTTCCGGGAATTCATTCGCGTAGTTGATAACTGATCCCTGCCGGGATCGATGGTAAAATGACGACGTTTCGGCAGAGTCACATCTGCCCTCTTCAGGTCGGGACGCATAATTCTCGTAGCCTTCTGCTTTCGCTTCTAGTTACTCGAATATTGATATTTTCAGGAGCGCGCACGGGGTTATATAGTCGCGGCTCGGCGCCGATTAGTTGGCACCGTGAACGGCTGGGTGTGATTGGCCCTGGGTGCTCAGTGGGAACGCCTCCCGCCTGCTGATTTGTTATTTCCGGTTTAGTTGTTATTGGACGGGTCCTGGCCGGTACGGTGTTTAATAGAATTTTCCTTCAACCGTTTGCAGAGGGGGCAGACTCATATGTCAAAAATTCGACACATTTCATATAAAAACCTTAGAAAAACGGTTTTACAATCTGAGTGTCTTATTGTCAGTTTTGACGTAGTGTCCCTTTTCACCAACATACCTATGGACGAAGCCTTGGATATCATAATAGAAAAATACAAACCACCTCAACACCTTGTAGACTTAACAATGCACTGCCTGATGAACACCTATTTTGTTTACGAGAACCAACGATACAAACAAGTGGAAGGAGCTCCAATGGGATCGCCACTCTCACCAGTTATAGCGAACCTTTTTATGGAGAACTTTGAGTAGTTGGCACTAAGAACAGCAACTCTTAAATCCAGTTTATGGTTGCGATATATGAATGATACTTTTGTGATTTGGCCTCATGGGAGGGAACACCTCAACACATTTTTAGACCACCTTAATAGCATCCATCACAAATTAAAATTCACCATGGAGGTTGAAGTCAATAATCAACTGCCATTCCTTGATGTTCTCATAAATAGGAAGGAAGATGGAACCCTTAACCATCCAGTATATAGGAAAGCAACTCACACCAACAGATACCTTCATGCTAATTCTCATCACCACCCAGCCCAACTACAAGCCGTCGTCAAAACTTTAGTAACCAGATCACAAAGACTAGCTGACCAGGACAACATCAAATAGGAAATGGACAGTTTAAAAACAGCACTGAGACAAAATGGATTTACAGACCGAAATATTCAAAGAGCCCTAAAGTCAAAACCGAGACGAACAGACGAGGAACATGAGACACCAATAACCAAGGCCTGTTTACCGTATGTCAAGGGTACCATGGACAGTATTGCAAGAATTCTACGGAGACGCAATATCGATACTATTTTCAATACAGACAGAAAAATAAGCACGGTGTTGAGGACTCCGAAGACGAGGATCCCTTTAAAACAACAGGGAGTGTACGAGATTCCATGTGCAGACTGTCATAAAAACTATGTGGGGCAAACTAACAGAAGAATTCAAGCTAGACGGGATGAACACCATTTATATTCCTGCTATAAGAAAGCAGGAAAAAACAACATCCATTGCGGAACACGCCACCACGACGTCACACCGAATTGACTTTGAGAGAACACCAGAGTACTGGCAAATATAGAACATCCGAAATCAAGACTCGTAAGAGAGTCAATTGAAATAGCGAAGAGGCGTCACAGTCTAAACGCACGCAATGAAATCCAGAACTTATCGAATTGTTGGAAAACTCTATTAAACACCGTACCGGCCCGGACCCGTCCAACAACAACTAAACCGGAAATAACAAATCAGCAGGCGGGAGGCGTGCCCACTGAGCGCCCAGGGCCAATCACACGCAGCCCTTCACGGTTCCAACCAATAGGCGCCGAGCCGCGACTATATAACACCGTGCGCGCTCCTGAAAATATCAGTATTCGAGTAACTAGAAGCGAAAGCAGAAGGCTACGAGAATTATGCGAACCGACCTGAAGATGGCAGATGTGACTCTACCGAAACGTCGTCATTTTACCATCGATCCCGGCAGGGATCAGTTATCAACTACGCGGATGAATTCCCGGAAACCATCTAATAAATTTAGTGCCCGCGAAAACTTAAAAACAAATATATATATATATATATATATATATATATATATATATATATATATATATATATATCACCTACTATTGAATTATTATCATTTAATAGCATTATTAACCGCACGTCACTGTTAAAGATGTGCACACCTTTTGATATTTCTATTTTTCCAAATTTACGAATGAAAATGTTTGGTAGATATTTGATTCCTTCAATTTATTTGTTACTAATACAAAGCTCATCATAGGCGTAGCTTTGGATTTTTTTTCTTAATTTTAAAGATTAAATATTGTTTACAATAAAGTAAATCCAAATATGTTTAGTGTTTTTTTTATAATTACTATATTATTTTATATATGACGAAGGGGAAAAGTCATTATGTGGTGGCGAAGTGATAGTAGCGAGGTTTAACTTTGTTACATACAAGAAGAAGGGCAACAACATTACTCTCATCCTCAATCTCTAAAATCAGCAGGAATAATAAATTAAGAAATCAAAAGAAGTATAGAGATTAATAATGTTTTTAAAGAAGAAAAATCTCATACGGTACTGGTATGCCAGAAACTGTCACAAAAAACCGAAAGACAGCGGGTGTTATAAATTATTAGTTTATTTATTGAACCATAATGGTATAAGCTTATGCTGAATGTTTATTATTTATTTTTTACCTAGAAGAAGCTACTAAATCAACCTAATAGTAAACATATTGTGAATAAAAATACTATAATTACTTTGGACATATTTGTTTTTTAAATACACCATCGCCAAACGCCTTTATTTTTTTAGATAGAAAAATAAAATAACAAAACAATTGTATCGGTAAAAATGTAAGAAGAAATTATATTTTGTATAGTGTAAAGTAAAACCTTGGTCACTACAAGAACACGAATAGTCAGTTAATTTTTCCTTTGCATGTGCAATTATAATTACATTAATTACATCACTATTAATTATTATTTAGTACAATTATGAATGTTAGTAGAGACAATAACGTTCTAACATCACGTAACGAACCTTTTGTAATTATGATCACGTACAAAACTTGCGTTTAAACAATTGAGTACAGTTGTTCCTAACATTGTTAACTTACATATAAGATTCCATAAGTAATAATGGACACGGAACCACAAAACTGTTTGTTGTAAATTGATGTGTAGTACATCAACATATGCTGATCAATAAAATCTGAAATTTAAGAAAATAATGTACACTTTAAAACTAATGTGGATATTGTAGAAAAAACGTTAGATATAGTTCGAATTTTATATAGACCAGGTGAGTGTTTTAGATTGGATGCAGCATCATTTTGAAACATTTTGACTAAAAAAGAAAAGTAAATAATCAATAGGTTTTTATTACTTATCCCTTTATGTAAATTTGGGAACACCCATAAATTACGTAAGACATGTTAGGGTGGGTGGGTGTCTGCTAATATCTTACGAAATCTTACGTGGGTGTAGGTGGGTGTTTGAAATGGTTTTTACGTAAGATTATTTGAAATATCATTTTTTTAGGGATTATGACTTTTATTTAACGAATTTAACTATAGAGAAATTTAAATTCTATTTAATAATCGGAATAAACTAAATCGTTAATAAGAAAAACAAAAAATGATTATTATCAACCAAAACGAAATCGATCAAGCTAGGCTGAACTATAAAAAAAACTATGGACTGTAATAAATAACATTACAAGTCGCAGCAAAAGTGTTAAACAAATTCATAACATTACTTTTACTGATGAAAATAATGAACTAATATCAGATAATGTTGAAATAGCCAATTTATTTAATAGATTTTTTACTAACATGGGTACTAATATGGCAAACAAAATCAATAAAACGAGATTATCACACGACTTCTTTAAAGATGATAAAGTAAATAACAATATATTTTTAAAACCTGTCACACACAATGTGATAACCACTACAATATCTAAACTAAAAAACAATTGTGCACCAGGACCTGATCGAATACCAACCACCACAATTAAAAACATTCATGAATATATTACTCCACCCCTAGCTCATATAATTAACCTCAGCTTTCTATGTGCAGAAATTCCTCACCAATTCAAAGAATCAATTGTTACACCAATTTTTAAAGCAGAAGACCCTAATAAGTTAACAATTTACAGGCCTAAATCCATAATAAATAATTTCGCAAAAATTTTTGAACACTTTGAAAAGAAAGGCTGTTATTTAAAAAAAAAACACAAAGTCCTTAGTCACAGGCAATATGGCTTTATACAAAACTCAAACACCGAAAATGCTGTGGTAGACTATATAGAAAAGACAGTTGAGACCTTGGACAGATCGGAGAAGTGCTTGGCAGTATTCCTTGATCTTGCTTGCCTTTGACAGTCTCCCATAACATTCTTTTTGATAAATTAAACAACTACGGGATTCGAGGACAGACAAATAACTTACTAAGAAACTATCTATCTAATAGAACACAAAGGGTGAAAATTGGAAACAATACAAGTTCTGCATCGACTGTAAAAATAGGAATTCCCCAGGGAACAGTTTTAGGACCAATATTATTTCTTGTGTACATGAATAACATTTCAAATATTTACAAATTTTCTGGGCGCCTTGTGTGTTATGCAGATGACACAGCCATAATTTTCACAGGTAAAACATGGGATGAGCTCAAAAAACAAGCAGAGGCTAATTTAAAACTGATAAAATTCATTTTTGGATAACAATTTATTAACCCTGAATATCAAAAAAACTAAATTTATAACTTGCATCAACCTAACGAATTTTCTTTCCACCTACATCAAAACCCAGAATGTCAGGAGCTATGTGAATGCCCAAGACTAGAAAAAGTACATTCTTTAAAATATCTAGGTGTTATTATAGACCAACATGTTCGCTGGTCAGAACATGTAGTTCACGTCAGCAACCGTCTGAGAGCCCTTATGCATACTTTTTATATGCTAAGAGAAATTCTGTCGAAAAAAAAAATTAACAATACTTCGTTGGTAGAATCCATTTTAAGATATTGTGTAGTGGCGTGGAGCGCTGCTTTTAATACAACTTTTAGAATTTTACAAACAACACAAAACACACTTCTAAAAATCATTTTCAAAAAAAGTAAACTCTATCCCACCCGCAAACTTTATGAAGAAAATCAAACATTAAACCTTAGACTTACTTTTATTTACCAAAGCATTCTAAGATTATATTCAAACCCAACCCAATGTCAGTACAAAAATAATATGGACTTAAATGTCCAATTCTTCAATAAAACCCTAAGTCAAAGGTCCTTGTTTTACTTTGGACCTAAATTATATAACCTAATCCCTATAGAATTTAAAAAAATACCCAACTTCAGAAAATTTATATTAAAATTAAAAAATTACCTGTTATTACATCAACACAAATTTTGTGAGCTACTGTCATCTAAAGTTTCATAAACAAGATTAAAAAAACACTAAAACTGTTGTAAGTGACCATTTCCCAACCATCTACACCCTAAACTCATTTTTGTATTGTATAATTGATGTCTCCCTTAATTTTAATTTTTTTTTCTGTTAAATCTTACTTTGTCAAATTATGTTTTCTTACAATCTATCATTTATATGTACATTTTACAACAGAGGCATAATGAACGGACACATAGCAAAACAGACAGTCATGCCTAGGCAAAGTGTCCTTCCATCGTGTCTTTGTTAATTATTTAGAAGGATCAGCCTTATATTTTGACTTATGATGGTACATTTACTGTGATGATGAATAAATTTGATTTGATATTTGATTTGATAATTATTTTCAAATATAAATATTAGTTATAACAATAATCATATTTTATTAATTAAATAATAATTAAATCCTTATTTATTTAAAAAAAAAAATTAATATATTGTAAAAATGTTTAACGGTCTAATGCTATGAAAACTCTCGAACTCAGTTTTCCTGGAAAATTAAATATATCGATATGTATATTAGACTGGGACAAAATAATCGTTGACAAAAAAAAGAGGTATTTTATGGCATATTTCGATTTTTTAGAAACAGACTGGTTTATCAACTACAAATTCTAAAGTTAAACAATCGCAAAAACAGATCGATCAACTTTTGTAGGGAAGTTAATTTCCTTTAGAATATATTATATTTTTTAGGTATATTGTTTAGAAGATTTGAGTGAACGATAGTGTGAAGTAAAAAATTGAAATTTGCGGTCCCTTAATATTAAAATTAAGGGCTCAAAATTTGACGTTAACTTTTATATTAATAATAATTATACATTATATTTTTGGTTCCCAATCAAAAAATAATACTCGATTTTTTTGGCACCTGTAATGTATACATACTTAGTTCTTTTATAATTTTAAAATGCATACTGCATTAATATTATGACATATAGACTTTATTTTATAAATAGATTATATTAGACATACTGCATTCTATAATATATCTATCCTCAAAATGAACAATTTTCAAAAAACGAGTATCTTACGTTATAAATAGGGGGTGGGTGTGTGATGAAATGTATCTTTGAATTTCTTACATGGGGGTGGGTGAGGAACAAAAAAATGTCACAATTCATCTTACTTAATTAATGGATGCTCCCTTTCAAGTTAAGTTTACAGTTATGATAGTTTACCTGATGTTTTTTGATGTCATAATACTATCTAAGCGTCTGGTTCACCCTGTATTCTCGTAAAGAAAATACTAAACTATATTTATGGTAATTATCCCTGCAATTTCATGACTAAGAAATAAGATTTGAAGACGCAAGATGTAAGACCGACATCTAGGATTTTCAAGAGAAACAGTACACAGAGGTTCCGAATCTGGAGCCGTTCCGTGTAATTGCTGTTCTCCCTTAACTCCTAGGACAGAATGTCACGAAAAAATTTTTCAGGTTACTTCACCTGTCAGAGATATTGAATACTCTCTTCGAGGTATCATTCCTTTGTACGCAAGACAATATATATTATATATAAATATAATATATATTGTTTCTGGTCGAGAACCTTCATCAGTTGCACTTCCCACAATTGAATGTCCTCTCGAACACTTCTTTATGCATTTGATGCATTTCGTTAAATTTGAAGACGCGAGATGTAAGATCGACATCTAGGATTTTCAAGAGAATCAGTACACAGCGGTTCCGAATCTGGAGACGTTCCGTGTAATTGCTGTTCTCCCTTAACTCCTAGGACAGAATGTCATGATAAAATTTTTCAGGTTACTTCACCGGTCAGAGATATTGAATACTCTCTTCGAGGTATCATTCCTTTGTAAGCAAGACAATATATATTATATATAAATATAATATATATTGTTTCTGGTCGCGAACCTTCATCAGTTGCGCTTTCCACAATTGAATGTCCTCTCGAATACTTCTTTATGCATTTGATGCATTTCGTTAAATTTGAAGACGCGAGGCGTAAGACCGACATCTAGGATTTTCAAGAGAATCAGTACACAGAGGTTCCGAATCTTGCGTACAAAGGAATGACACTTCGAAGAGAGTATTCAATATCTCTGGCAGGTGAAGTAACCTGAAAAATTTTATCGTGACATTCTGTGCTAGGAGTTAAGGGAGAACAGCAATTACACGGAACGGCTCCAGATTCGGAACCTCTGTGTACTGATTCTCTTGAAAATCCTAGATGTCGGTCTTACATCTCGCGTCTTCAAATTTAACGAAATGCATCAAATGCATAAAGAAGTGTTCGAGGGGACATTCAATTGTGGGAAGCGCAACTGATGAAGGTTCCTGACCAGAAACAATATATATTATATTTATATAATATATATTTTCTTGCGTACAAACAAGGGAATGACACCTCGAAGAGAGTATTCAATATCTCTGACAGGTGAAGTAACCTGAAAAATTTTATCGTGACATTTTGTGCCAGGAGTTAAGGGAGAACAGCAATTACACGGAACGGCTCCAGATTCGGAACCTCTGTGTACTGATTCTCTTGAAAATCCTAGATGTCGGTCTTACATCTCGCGTTTTCAAATTTAACGAAATGCATCAAATGCATAAAGAAGTGTTCGAGAGGACATTCAATTGTGGGAAGCGCAACTGATGAAGGTTCCCGACCAGAAACAATATATATTATATTTATATATAATATATATTGTCTTGCGTACAAAGGAATGACACCTCGAAGAGAGTAATAATTACGAATTCAACAATGTTAAAGAAACTAATTTTTTTTAAAACCGTATTTGAACAATATAATATAATAAATCCAGATATGTTTTTGCTGTGACATATTCTTGGTAGAATAATAAAATTCCTCAAATATTGCCAGAATATTTTAAATTGTTTTTCACGTATTACACAATTGTCTACTTCATTTGGCGCTTGTGTAAAAAATCACAATATCATCAAGTAACAAATAAAGCAAAATCTAGCACGAGATCTCGAGTATAGCAGGAGAAAGCTGAACCTTGAACGTTTACATGAACTTGACTGTGAAGAGAAGACAGCATTCTTTAACAGGTAGGTCATCTTTTAACACCTGGACAAATGGTCTAATAATAACAACGGACCGATTGTACATTTATAAACAATTAGACTAAAAATACAAAATAATGAATTTACTGATTTTCCTTTCACTTGCGCCCAATTATTTCACGATTTGCAAAATTTGTAAAACCTTTCACCTGCAATCAAAATGGAAATATATATATGTCTTTTTTAAAGAATAATTTAAACACAAGGTTTTTGAAATTGAGGATATATATTAAGTTACAAAACGTATGATTAACTATGATTTTTGAAGTGAAACATTCAATAAAGAACTTCTATAATTTTCTTGTTAAAAACTCTGATGAAAGGTGTTCTGAGAAACTAACAAAAAAATAATATGTAAATGGCTGAATTTGTGATGAATATTTGATAGACTTTCCAGATAGGGTAGGACTTTTCAGATAGGATAAGATTATGGTAACATTCTTTATATGTTTGCTAAAAAAATGGTTGCGATTGTTTTTCGAGATTGCAATCTCGTGAACAGCCACTCATGACCCTGTCGAGAAAGAAGATACTGACTTGAGTGCAAAGGATCGCAACATAATTAAGCTAGGAGCTCTCTTTTTCCCTTTTTATCTAGTGTAAAATGCAACTCGTTTCTGTACACATATGCTGGATTAAATGTTATTATTTTATCAAATTTCATAATCAAATCAGTTGTGCAATGTGTATGACCCAGAAAGGATTTTGTTGTCCGTCAAAAGGGTATAAAGATGAAAATAGTATGTTACGAGGGTGAATCAAATATGAACCGGACTTTTTTGTTTCTCGCCCTGTAGGTAATTCGAGTGGCGTGACGTCTCGATATATGTTAGGTAGGGATGTTAAGAAGAGGGGAGTTCGTCGGTTTGGCGAGGCGTAGTCGATGCGCTGTTAGTAGCATCATGTCAGAGCAAGAGGTGGATACGTCTGTTGCGCAACGTGTTGTTATCAAATTTTTGGCGCGGGAGGGCGTTAGACGGTCTGAAATTTTGCGTCGACCATCTGCAGAGTTCGGCAATGAAACACTTTCAAGGACCCAAGTGTACGACTGGCACAAAAAGTTTTCAGATTGCCGAGAGACAGTGGAAAATGAGCCTCATGCACGCCTTCCCACGACAAGCATCAATGAGGCGAATATCTACGCAATTCGTGAGCTGATTGAAGGTGACCGCTATCTTACAGTATTGGCAATTGCTGAACACATTGGAATATCATACGGGAGTGCTCAATCAACCATTTCAGATGAGTTAGGTTACCAAAAAGTGTGTGCCAGATGGGTTCCTTGCCTTCTAAGGGAAGATCAGAAAGCAAACCCTCTTGCCGTATGTCAAAGGCTGTTAGCAAGATATCGAGCAGAGGGGGATGAGTTTTTGAGACATATTGTCACCTGTGATGAGACATGAGTGCATCATTATACCCCGGAGTCCAAACGTGCAAGCATGGAGTGGCGAAAACCTGGAGAGGCAGCACCGCGGAAAGCCAAGACCCGTCTTTCTGCAGGGAAAATTCTTGCAACAGTTTTTTGGGATTCGAAAGGCGTACTGCTGATCGATTTTTTGCACGAACGCCGTACAAGTAATTCTGAGTATTACTGCGAACTACTCCAACAAGTGAAACTTGCCTATCGGCAGAAGAGGCGGGATATGTCTATCCGAAGTGTGATTCTGTTGCATGACAACGCTCGGCCACATACAGCTGCATTGACTCAAGGAAAATTGAACAAAATGCATTGGGAAACCCTTGAACACCCGCCTTACAGTCCTGATTTGTCGCCATGTGACTACCACATGTTTGGGCCACTTAAAGAAGAACTGGGTGGCCACCACTTTGAGGACAACGAAGGTGTAGAAACGTTTGTGCGCAATTGGTTATCAACACGACCAGTTTCATTCTTTGAGAAAGGTATTAAAAAACTTCCGATTCGGTGGGAAAAATGTATACATAAGAGAGGAGACTATGTAGAAAAATAATATGTATTAAAATTTGTATTGATCGTACCAATAAAATTTTTAAAACAAAAGTCCGATGCATATTTGATTCACCCTCGGACTTATTAGGATAAACTTCTTTTAAGTAATAACAATTTTTTTATTGACTTAATGTTGGCATTTTCCGGTTCTATCGTAAACACTTTTAAGACGAGGAATGAACTACTGCACTACTGATTTTTTGTGCAGTAATACCTTTGAAGCAACCTTGTTTGGAATATATTTCTAGCTATATCCCATAACCCCCCAATAAACAACATTAATACTAACTGTCCTGGTTGTGATCACTATCCAATGCTTTCTGCAAATTAAATGATACGTTATAATTTATATTCCATTAATATATTGACAGTTCATATCGATAGTCCGAAATTTCTAAAAAAGGACGTCTTAATTGGAAGCGCAACTTGTGAAGGTTCCCGACCAGAAACACTATATACGAGGGTGAATCAAATATAAACCGGATTTTTGTTTTAAAAATGTTATTGGTACGATCAATACAAATTTTAATACATATTATTTTTCTACATAGTCTCCTCTCTTATGTATACATTTTTCCCACCGAATCGGAAGTTTTTTAATACCTTTCTCAAAGAATGAAACTGGTCGTGTCGATAACCAATTGCGCACAAACGTTTCTACACCTTCATTGTCCTCAAAGTGGTGGCCTCCCAGTGCTTCTTTAAGTGGCCCAAACATGTGGTAGTCACATGGCGACAAATCAGGACTGTAAGGTGGGTGTTCAAGGGTTTCCCAATGCATTTTGTTCAATTTTCCTTGAGTCAATGCAGCTGTATGTGGCCGAGCGTTGTCATGCAACAGAATCACACTTCGGATAGACATATCCCGCCTCTTTTGCCGATAGGCAAGTTTCACTTGTTGGAGTAGTGCGCAGTAATACTCAGCATTAATTGTACGGCGTTCGTGCGGAAAATCGATCAGCAGTACGCCTTCAATCAGCTCACGAATTGCGTAGATATTCGCCTCATTCGCTTGTCGTGGGACGGCGTGCATGAGGCTCATTTTCTACTGTCTCTCGGCCATCTGAAAACTTTTTGTGCCAGTCGTACACTTGGGTGTTTCATTGCCGAACTGTGCAGATAGTCGACGCAAAATTTCAGACGGTCTAAGGCCCTCCCGAGCCAAAAATTTGATAACAACACGTTGCGCAACAGACGTATGCACCTCTTGCTCTGACATGATGCTATTAACAGCGCATCGACTACGCCTCGCCAAACCGACCAACTCCCCTCTTCTTAACATCCCTACCTAACATATATCGAGACGTCACGGCACTCGAATTACCTACAGGGCGAGAAACAGAAAAGTCCCGTTCATATTTGATTCGCCCTCGTATATTATATACAGTGAAGACGGGTGGCTTGGAACAAATTCATTTAAAATTCATTTGTTGGTTTTTTGGAAAAACGCTCGGACACGTTGTTTTTTTTTATATAGGGTGGGCCAGAAATAAATTGCGACCATCAACTTCGTTTCTCAAATGGAAAAATTTGTTTTTTACTTTATTATTGAATTCTACACTGAATTCTAAGTATTTTTCATGTTCAATGTCCTATATCGAAAATCAACAGTAAAAAAATATATTTCTTTCTAAAGTTAAGAAAACAACGGTAAAAATAAGGTGTTTTTTGGTTTGAACCTATTTATTTGCGTCTGGTTTTTATGATTGTTGACGGTATTTTAGTCGCTTAAATGGCAACCTTTTTTTTAATGCTGCAGTTTTTAACACTCGTTTATTTCCGGAGAAACTGTACTATAATTTTACTTTAAATAAGTAGTTGTCAAGTGCAGTTGCAAAGTATGGCGCGTTTAACTGAAAGGCAGGGCATTTTGACAATAGTAAGATATGGCGACAGAACTCGAACACAAGCTGAAGTTTGCGAATTGTTACGGCTTATTACACGATCGGTAGTTAGTAAAATAGAATAACAGTTTCTAGATTTTGGCCACGTAAGAGACTATTACAAAACCAAACATCTTCCAGAGGATGCACAATTAAATGTTTTGCTCGATTTCCAAGAAAATCCTCACAAATCCACTAGACAAATAGCCGCAGAACAATCAATAAGTAAATTTTCTGTTCTAAAATGCTTGCATAGAAATAAATGGCACCAATGCAAAGTTCATTTAGTTCAGGAAGTTACTTAAGATGATTTGGACCGGAGAGTAGAATTTTGCGAAATAATGATGGATAGATGCAATGCCAACCCGCAGTTTTAAAGTAAGATATTTTTTTCCGACGAGGCAACATTTTGTTTAAATGGTTCAGTAAACAAGCAAAATTGGAAAGTCATACACAGTTTTCCAAGAAAGTTAACGTATATGTCGGAATTGTGGGTACTTCAATTGTGGGTCCTTTTATTATTGAGGGAGCACTTAACTCAGTAAAGTATTTAGACCTACTACAAAAATGAAATAATACCCTGTTTAACCGCCAGAACTTTACCCGAATGGTGAAAACCCCAATATACTGGCAGATTCAGTATGGTTTCAACGGGATGGAGCGACCCCGCACTATTAGCGAACAGTGCCAGATTATCTTGAGAATATTTTCCCAAATAGATGGCTCGGAAGGAGAGGTAATATCGAATGGACAGCTAGGTCTCCATATCTAAGGACGTTAGATTTTTATCTTAGAGGTTATGTGAAATCCCAGTCTACTTCAATAAGCCGGAAAATATCGAGGAATTAAAGAATAGAATTAGGGCAGAAATACAACGAATCGTTCCACAAACGCTAAATGAAGTGTTAGGAGAATTTGAAAACCGTCTTAGGTTTTGTCAGGAAGTTAATGGTCAACAATTTGAACATTTAATTTGATATGTTGATGTTTTTTCCTTCAACTGTTAATTTTCGGTATAGGACATTGTACAAGTATAAATGCTTAGTCAATGCAGATTTCAAAAATAAGCTAGAAAACAAATGTTTCCATTTGAAAAAATGAAGTTGATGGCCGCAATTCATTTCTGGCCCACCCTGTATAAATGAGTTTTTTATCACAAAAATCAAGGTCCAAAAAAAACCGACAAGTCCGAGCGTTTTTCCAAAAAACCAATACCTTTATTTTAAACGAATTTGTTCCAACCCAGGCGTCCACACTGTATATTGTCTTGCGTACAAAAGGATGACACCTCGAATAGAATTTTCACGGTACTCCCTTGGTTAGGTTTGACAACTTCTAATGTATTGGTATCCTCCAAATATATTTCAGCATCAAACTACTATAAGTAGTAATTTAAAAAATATGTAGATATTTTTCTTAGTTGGTGTATTGTATAAAATCTGCCTACATTTGACCTTTCTCCGTTGATCTCACTTTGTGCGTCTCCAAATGCATTAACAAGTTCAAGACTTTCTTCTGTGACGTGCAGTCTTCCGATAATAATACAGCAATCTCAGGGAACCTGTAAAATCAATAAATTGAATCTCATGCAACAATTATTGCTCACTGGACTGAGACGAATGATTAAACAGACTATTTATCTTTTTTGCGTGTTGAGTTTGAGATGCGAGTAGTAAAATACTATACATTTTGCTGTTGATTTTATTTACAATTAAAATTACTTAATCCAGCCAATGAGTCGAAATTATGACATCGATACTCGTTTTTTACCTATAATAATTATCACTTTTTTGTGCACAAGAAGTTCATAATTATTCATTAATTTTCATGCAACGTATAACGTATTATTATGCATAATCTGTGCAGTAATAAATTATTGGTTGTAGTTAATAGAATTTAGTAATGTAGATACGTGTTATCTTAATCATAATCATTTAATAAATTCTTATTACTTTTATAAATAATTCTGCAGATGCCCAGATTATCAGTGAAAAATAATGTGAGTAAAAGATTTTTGGCACGTTTTAGTTATTTTGTCGAGATATCAAACTAAGTAAGAGTAGAAGTTAGCTTGGTCTAATCATTATCGATGAAATAATTGAAAAAATACAATTTTGCAGATTTAGAGGGTAGATTTTATTATTTTTTTTTGTGGAATGCATAGATTGTAAATATATTATTGATAAAAGCAAGACTCCTAAAACAAAATTTTGAAGTGCTATGAGGACAATTCCGAGTCCAATCCTGAAACCGAGAGAGTTCCTTATGTTAGCATAGTGCCTGCCCCTAAAGAATCTGATGTCAGAGAATCAAAAGTTTGTACAAATAATTCAGCCCAGGGAGTATTAACACTGTCTCCAAATCTTCTGGAACCCTTAGACAACCTCTGGAAAGCCTTCTGAACGTACAGGAACAACAAAATACTAAAAAAATCGAGAACTCATCTTTATATCTCGAAATCACCTGCTAATCTACACCAACTTTCTGGATGGGTCAATCTCCTACTTGATATCCATATTTAAAGGATAACATAGTTCACTAAAAAATCCAAAAATCTCCAAAAGAAACGTCGAGGTCAAGTGTCTGTAGATTGGACTTCTCATGTGTTGGAATGAGTATAGATTCGAGTTTCGTAGCGCCAGGTTTGGAGAATTAGTCGGCTAGCCAAAGTGCGTTTTAAGCAACAGTTCATGTTCCCAGAAGGTTGGCAATGGCAGTGCAAAACATAATCTAGGAAGTGCCTGGGATTCACTGTCTTTAGAGCAGGAATTCCCTTTGTTTTCTGTTGCCTGTCCAACGGGCTGCTTTGTCTGCTCATCTCCATTTCAATTTTGTGATCCGTATTATGTCGTGTTTAATTAAGGGACAATCGGACTATGGACCTCTTGGAGGGAACAGCAACATGTTAAAATCAATACTAGACCGGGACTGACAAGGACATAAATCAAATAACTCCACCTGGTTTTGTCAAAAACACATATAACAAAATTACAAACAAAGACTATTGTGCATAACAGACATAATGGCCAAAAACCAAAAACTTGGTAAAATACAAGAAGAGGAAAGCGTTTTCTAATGTTTTTACATTCTATTCGAGCAGACGAAATCAGGTACAAAACCAAAATTACCACTTGGAGCTAATCAGAACGAACGCAAAAATAATGAATACTACAAGGAGGAACAAGGTAAAATACAAAGATCTGATGAAGAGACGGAATACTACATCACAGCCACAAAGTGAGAAAACTAGAAAATCAGTCGTTCGTGTAAAGCATATACATAAATCATGATTTATTGTTATGGGTTGAAATTGAAAGTCGAACTTAAAAACGGAATATCTCAGGTCTATCATGCAAAACTAATAAAAAAATACTCACATTATCTACATTTTGCATATCCTCAATATACACATAAAAATTCAAAGCAACAAGTATTCAAGATAACCGATGTGACAAAAATCATTAGAATCTTTTTATATGGTAAAACAGAGACCTATACGTTCAATAAAACCAGTTATTAAAGAAATTATATATTGAACAATCCTTAACGTAGAAATAATCACATCTATGATTATTAGAAATAAGAAATAACACGAAGTAATAAAAATCAATTTAAAACCATCTCTTTAATGAAATAAACAATTGTATTGTAGTTATTACCGCGTTTTAATTATACCGTTTAGCTGATTGCATTTAAAGAAAGGTATTATAAAACTACGTTGATGGTGATTGTTTTTTCGTGAGAAAATGTAATTTTGAGAGGTCCATCTTCTAAAATCAATGATTTTTAGACTCGTTATTTATGGTCGTAGTAGTTCTTCGTGATACTTATTTTTCATTTCAACTGGGTATGGCTACTTTCATTATCCTACTTTCTCTGTCGTGTCCGCTTGTTTCAATACGACCTTCCTTGTATATTTCTTGGTGCTCGTCGTATCTTTACTCAACTTCCGAAAGAGGAGGGGTTCATCTCAACAAAATATACATCATACTGAATCTATATAACGAACTTGTTATCTGGCAGGCCGTTTATTTTCTTAAATCTACCCATTATATTCACACTGATAAATGTAGTGTTCAAAATTTTCAGTGGGTGTATCTGAATTTTTTTTGTGATATTTCTCTATTGGATTACTAACATGAAGTCACAACAGGTTTGTGTTTTTTTTTAGTTTTTTGGTTTTCGGATTTTTGGAAAATTCGTGCCGGAGAGTGTAGTGGAAAAGTGCATATAAAAGTGATGTTAAGTGGATATATTTATTTAAATTTTATAGGTCTATTCAATTGATTATTTTTGACTTCCAAATTATCCTAGTTCGGTACTGATTTTCCAAAATGCTGGGTTTTAATTTTAAGTAACAAATTAGTAATATTGCGTTTTTTTAGTTTTTTAATCATCAAATGTAGAATGCTGATCGTTTTGTTAGATAAAAATTTTGTTTCCCCAAGGATCAGGAAAGTTGTTAAAATTGTTTATAATTTCCAAATGTGTTGCTTGTTATAAATTGTTTTTGGCTTTTACAAAACATTAGTAAATAAATTATGAGGTTTTCAGAAAAAAACTATTTGTCACCAGAATTAAATTGTAAATAATTAACAAAAATAATAATTAATAATATATATTTTAAAATATAATAAATGAGTATCTATCAAAATTTTAGATTATGAGTAGTTATAGTTACTTATACCAAACCATAGCTGAGATTAAATAATTTTTCAGTAAATTAAATATTCTTGTGAATGGGTCAAATATGAATTAAAATGCATCCCAAACATATAGGATGTATATTGCAACTATAAAATGGAAAGTGCGATTTGCTCTAGTAAACCTGATGCAGCCTGTCTTCAAACTCTTGAAAATTGTTGACCAAACTTTTAAAGTTAATTATTTGGGAAACCAAAAGTGTAAATAAGGTATAAGTTATTGTTACAGAACATCTATAAAAGATGTCAGAGAAAAAAAAAACGCTTGTTTTGAGATCCTCCCTCCATTTGTCAAAACTTCTCACAATTTGAAACACCTCTCCACTTCCAATTTTGGAACTCTCCTTTCCTCAAGATCAGGTTTATGGATGTGCCCTTATATCATCATCATTATCATATTCTACCATGATTTCAAGATTAGGTTATATTTGCGCTGCTCATCTTTTGTTTTGTCATTTTGTCAAATAATATAATGGTTAGTCTGAAGTTGGTAGACAATGTAACTGGTTCCTCGAAGTTTCCTTGGACTTCCATCGTCTTGAAGTGGTTGATCTCACAACGTTTCAATAGCTGTGTATCAGGTATCGTCATCAGGTGAATGATATGAAATGCAGAGTATCGGTCATATTTATATTATACCCTTAACCGGTCATGCGTCGCCGGTCATGGTCATTGGGTCTTATCTGGTCCAATCAGCGTCTTCGTACCTGGAGGTTGGTTGCCGGTGATGCGTAGCGGCAGAGGCCGAAGAAGAGCCCTCCAAATATTTTTAATTTGGACGCTGGGCTCCCTAATTATATTTTCGTTCGAGATTATATATGCTGTCTCTATGAATTTTCTTTTGTACCAGTGCTCTTCCTTGTGAATTGCTCTAGCCTGGTCCCATTTGATATTATAGTGTTCGGTCCATGCGTGATTAGCTAGCCCAGACTTCGTTACCTCTGCCCTTTGAGTAGCTGTGCGGTGTTCCTTATTCCTGGTGTCCAGCGGTCGCTTTCTCTCTCCAATCTAAAGATTGCCACATTAACACGGTACGCTGTATATACAGTTATTTGGTATTGCTGGTGTGTCGGGCCTCGTTTTTGTTATCATGCTCCTCAAGGTGTCGTTGCTTTTGAAGATCATTCTGATTCCATAGCTGTGTGCAATTCTTCTAAGTTTCTCCGACAAGCCTTTAGTATACGGTAATAGTAGAGTTGCTACCTTGGTGTCCTCTCCTGCCTAGGTGGTTTGTCCAGGTCTTCAAACGCCTTGGTAATGATCGTGTCCGGATATTCATTTGCCAAAAGGTGTTTTGTCAAAACACTAATCCATAGAGCCAAAAATATCTGCAGCACACCAGAAGTCCTCAAAGAAGAACAAGTGAAACTTAGAGAAGACCTTTTGGCAAATGGATATCCGGAAACGATCATTACCAAGGCGTTTGAAGAGCTGGACAAACCACCTAGGCAGGAAGAGGACACCACGGTAGCAACTCTACTATTTCCGTATACTAGTGGCTTGTGGGAGAAACTTAGAAGAATTGCACACAGCTACCGTGTGAATGTAGCAATCTTTACATTGGGGAGACAAAGCGACCGCTGGATACCAGGATTAAGGAACACCGCACAGCTACTCAAAGGGTATAATATAAATAGGACCGATAGCAGATACACAGCTATTGAAACGTCGTGAGATCAACTACTTCAAGATGATGGAAGTCCAAGGAAACTTCGAGGAATGTAATGGTTGTTTTCAAAATCAAAATCCAGGTTCCATCACTGTTTATCAGTACTGGTAGATCAAAAATTTTACATTACTGATCTTTCAAGTCTTCACAGGTTTTTAAATGCAAGATGATAGATTGATTTTGGCATTTGACGTACATTTCTGCTGTACAATATTTTCACTTAGGGCCCCAGTGCCGTAATTAGTTGTTTATCCACCTGGTGCGAATTTCTATAACATGAAAATTCCTTGCATAACCCAAAACTTTGTCATAATACTTTTTGCGCCCCTCCAAAGTCTTTTCCCTGTGTCTAGTCACCTTTGGCACCAATCCAATTACGGCATTGCGAATATCCACACATTTAGTAAGCACCCGCTTATAATAAAAAAGTCAATCGCTTATTTTCTTTATATACAAGTATTGCGTTTTCGAGCTAAAAACTTATTTTAATCAAGATGAGATTTATTTAGTGAAAGAATCAGTTCAGTAGTGCCAGAGATTATTGCCTCGATAAATTCCGCAAATCACCTTTCCATTAGTATAAACTAAAGTAACGAATTTATTTTTTCAAGTATTCTTTGGAATAGCCTCATTTTGTTAACTTTACGTTTTAGGAAATACTTAATATTTGATGGCCTGTTTGGATTTCTTCCAAACAATTTTAAGGCCATTAATTCATTAACCTGGCATTTCATACACACCTTTCTTCAAGCATCAAAAATTAGTATTCTTATTACAAATATTTACAATAAAATGAATAAATAAGTTGGCCGAAAAAATTTCTCCGACTAAATGTATACATTGACCTCAAAGAGTGAGTATTGTTTAAATAATTTATAATCCATTTGTGCGGGAAGGCTATTTTGAAATGTGGGCCCGACAAAGTTGTCCACTGATTAAATTATGATAATTGAAATTTTCGCTTTTTATTCTGGTATTAACTATGTGATATATAATATAACGGTGTAACGTGTATACATTTTTTTCATAATGTTAATCATAATAGAATAGGATTATTTTGAAATGTGAACCAATTTCTCCGTCAATGTATAGATTAAAAATCTGCTTTAGGACAAAAAAAAAAGCGATTAGCAAATAAAATATCGACAGGAAATTTCTATTAATGAAAAGTTTTTGAACAAACTTTCTGAAAAATCAAAGAAATAAGTCAGATATTAAAAAATAGCCTGTTTTTAGTTTGACATTGTCTGTTTGAAAATAACTATTACGTAATTTCTTGAAAACTAATTATTAATAAAGAAGCGCAGATTTTCATCTTACACTGTCTCTTTTGTCAGCTTTAGCAGGAGGGAAAATTATTTTATTCCATGTCTTGTTAATGTTGATTGGATTTTTTATTAACAACGTATTAACTGATAACAAATACCGTTTATCTGATTTGATTTATATGTTATTCGGTCACTAAATTTCACAAATACGGCGACGTTTAAAAATAATTGGGCTTACTAATATCGAAAACTCGCCACATCATTTTTATATTTCATGGTTTACGTAAAACGTTTAATTCCGGTTGTTAGAATAAAGTGGCTATATTTTATAAACAATACATGCAACTGATACATTGACAAATCAAATGATTAAGTATTCATAAACTAAAAATAAAATTGGGATCGCTATAAAAACCTCAAAATCAAAATTAACGAGTATTTTCCAACGAGCTATTGTATTTCGTGATTTAACAATGAATTATTACACCGGCTTTTAAGCCTTTGATAATCCCATTGCAGCAGTTATCACGTTATTTAGTAATGAAAATAAAAATTAAAAATATGGCTAACCTGAGGAAATGTTTTATTTGAGTCTTCGGTTAGCATTTGTGATATTTACGATTGATACGTAGGACCAGACATATGATTTTAAAATAGATTTTTAACTGTACAGTCTGCTTACAGATCTATTTTAAGAAAAGGTGAAACAGTATTTGTACATAATTAAGTTACCTCAAGATATATCTTAAATCCTGGTGTCAGTGGAAACTGTAATAAATTACAAATCTGAAAATTTGGAGTTTTGTTCAAATATGTTAGATATTCTCAAGCAGTCTTAAAATACAATTTACAACCTTCTAGACGAAATGTGCTAGATTAAGTTTTGTTTGATAAAAATCGTCACGTAAGGAAAGAACGTTGTGCCCCCTCCACCCGACTTTCTCTCTGCGAGTATCGAAATACAAGCAGACGAATATCGTGCGCAACAGGTTGTATAACAGAAATACGTGCAAATTCCGATCAAACTTATTTGTTATTTCTTTTTGTCTTAAATTATACCTGCATGATTTTGTCTCATTACAATGTAATGAAGATTCGACAATTGGAAACTGCCTTAAGTGTGCCTAATACAAATTTAGAAAGGTAGTTTGGGACAGCTCGTCAGTGTGGTTTTAGTATTTCTGCACACCCTCTCAAGTATATTCTGTAAGAATATATAAACAGACGATTTTCTGTCCGCTGGAATAAATAAACAGCTATTAAATTTTTACGTTGATTTGATTGTTAAGAGTATGGATTTTATTAGTGAGCATGATGCCAAAATGGGTACCAAAATGGTTGGTAACGGTACAGTGAAGTAGAAGGACATTATTTACCATGATATTGGGTTTAGCAACATTATTAGGCCGATTCTGGAATTTTAGCGTATCGCTAGAATGACACTGTCAACAGAAAATATTCCAGATTTTGTATAAATTATTTGACATTTTGTATACGAGGGCTGCCTTTTATATTTCGCGATTAGAGAACAAAAACAACTATTAATCATCGAAAATCGCTTTATTGTTTTACAAAATATACCCCATGAAGATGTATACACTTTTGCATGAGTTTGAACCAATTGTCGAAGCACTTTTTCCACTCTGATTGAGTTGTTTGAGCCGAGGTGAAGAGTGATCCGTCTTCGGCTGTTGGTTTTCCTCATTTCTTGGAAGACAACCGGCAAACAAATGGTTGAGTACCACTCAGAATTGACTGTCCTGCGTTGTTCTAGTGGTACGGTTGCGACATGTCCAGTTTTTCAGAAAAAACAGGCGATCATTTGCTTGGAAGTGCTTCGAGCGCGAACAACTTTTGTTGGATTCGGCTCATCTTGAAATACCCATACAGTCGACTACTGTTTACTTTCGGGCTCATACGCGTAAATCCACGATTCATCACCTGGTTCTTTCGACCAATCGACATGAGCCTTTTTTTGAACGATTGACAAATTGTGTGGGATCCAATGCGAACAAATTTTTTTGACATTCAAATGTTTATGCAATATTGAATGTATGATGGTCCCACTAATGTGTAAGGTTGACTCAATCTCACGATAGGTCACATGACGATCTTGCAATATAAGTTCGTGCACAGCATCAATGGTTTCCAGAACAACAACTGTTTTTGGACGACCTTAACGAAATTCGTCTTGGACTGAACTACCACCTCGATTGAATTCACCATACCATCGATAAACAGTGGCCCTTGATGGAGTTTCATCGCCAAAAATTAAATTAAGTTCATCCATGCACTGTTGCTGACTTAATCCACGTTGAAAGTTGAAAAAAATAATCGAACGAAAATGTTCACGTTTTAATTCCATTTTTGGCCGAGGTGAATACTTTAAGTTACTGTAAACAACACATAGCGCTCGTATGTTAAAACGTTCTGAGTACGTATAACCTCAAAAATGTCATACTTTACGATAGAGCTGTCAGTTGTCAGATTGCAACACTAGGGTTGTCCAATCCCGAAATATAAAAGGCAGCCCTCGTATATAGGGAATGACTTGATACTTTTGACCACAGTAGCTAGTACAGGAAATATTTTCTGTCTTAAAATTTGGTTTCAGAGTAGAACTTATTATAATTTTTAATAGATTAAGCGGTCGCAAAGTTTAGATTGTTGATTTTGTATACAATTATTATTGAGATATGTCACATATTTATAATTTTGTTTCTTACTACTTATTTTAGTGATCTTAAATGTCTTCTTTTTATCAAAAATCAGCATTTTTAATGGTAATTAAATTTGCTGACATTTCTTGAAATATGTCAAGGAATATTACATTGTTAACCACCAACTAAATTCATGTCACGTTTGTGATAAGCAGTTTGCAATTAAAAGATGACAATGTAAACGGAAGTGCGGATTCCAAACACCAATACTTAAATATACAATTAAGAAGAAGTGATTGTATACAAATCTCTTCATTTTATCTTATATTATAGTAATGCAACTCATTAAAATGTTAACAAATCCTGAAATAGATGTATTTATTTGCTTGCTGGATATCATATTTAAGGGCTTTTTCTATTAGTTATTTTACATTTTTCTATTGAAGCTGTTGGTTCAAACTAAATTCAATTGTCTCTATGATTATGAAACCCATTAAATAGTCAATTAAAGGCTGATCAATTTAAGTAAATTCCTAATATGAAATAAATACTTATATAAATTTAATAAACTGATGATTTTAATACACTATAGAATTTCAACTAGGAACTCCCTAGGGATTTGAAATTCAGAGCTTTAAGCCCCCAAGTTTGCTCCGGATAAAGTGTGCATCAAACTCAATATACGCGATTCAATAAACACAGGAAAGTGTTTTATATTCAAAAGCTTTTTTTTTCATCTCGTTATTTTGTGTGTCAATCTTTGCGTTACTTTAGATAAAATGATATTAAAATTTTCACAAAAAACTTATGGAAATTATCTCTAATAATACGAAAACCCAAGACCAATGCTAAAAGATTATTTTCATTGAAAACATAGCTGTTTCTGTATCTTCCAAAATTGTCTGTTAATTTATTATTTTTTTAAGGTGAAATTGATGAAAATCAGATTGTTCTGGTTTCACCTACTATTACGGTGGGAGCTTTTAGTCTTAAAGTGAAATAAGAATCTGTCTTTTTCGTAGAAAGAGAAATCGGAAACATTTAATACAATACAACAGCAAATGATGGCGCAACCTGATAACAAAGGATGAATCATGCTTCAAAAGCAGACAATTTATACTAAATCAAGTTAGAATTTAAGTTTTCTTTCGTTCCAAGCAAACTTAATTTCCCTCAATGCAAGAATTAAAGACCTTCGTGCACCAGCAGCCCTTGCATGCTGGAAAATGTAGTTTATGAGAATTCAGAAGTTTTAAGATTTAAAGACATTACAGTAGTGAAAAGTTTGTTTTCCTTTTAGAGCATTTGCTAGTTGTTGTCGGAGCTTAATTAATCATTTTCATCGAGGTTCTGGTTTATGTGGATATGCAGGGTTTTCCTGCAATAAGGACGTGACACAGAAAATGAAGTTGTATATCATAATAACGGAAATTTCGTTGGAATGTGTAGTCCAAAGTAATTATGAAAGGATGAATTTGAAGTTGATTATGTAATCCAAAATGTGTGATATATATGTTATCACCCTTTAATTTGAAAAGGCGAAAGTTGGCTTTCACGATATTTCAGGTTTAATATACTTATTTGTTTATCGGAAGGAAGAGAATAGAAAACGATTCTTTACCACCCTCCAGGTTTCTATAAATCAAGTTAAATGATAACACAACTCCATAACACAAGTTCAAAACTAACACCTTCGATCAATTGACCTGAGATAATTTTGAGGAGTTATATCCTTACTCACAAATTGACGAAACCCATTATTTTACTAAATAACATCATATTTGAGTGTGGTATATTTTCAAAAGTTTAGATTAAGTAGCAAAACAACACAAAATAAAGTTTTAAAGCTCATCGTTTTATGTTAAACATGGAGAAATGTCAACTGAAACAAAACGACAGTGACGAAATATGTAACAATCGTGATAAAATGTGTGACCTGTTTCCACTCGGATTTATTTAAATTTGCACGTAAAACTAAACTCCACAAAAGACCTCACTTATTTACGTCAACCATCTAATCTGTACAAATAATATATTTCAACAAGTGTTTTCGTTTTAATAAAGGTAAATTTAAAAGTGACACATCAAAAACCAAAATTTCTCATTCCCATACAAAAGATCTCGTCAATATTTTAATAGTTCACTCTAAATATATACCAGAAAACGTCAATATCAGGCAATAAAGAACATCTTCAGTATAAATCAAATACATTTGGTGCTTAATAACAAATTAAGAACATATTCAAACAAACCAATAAGAGGATTAAAACAAAACGACACAAGCAAACAAGTAATCTCTGGTCTAGGATAGAGAATAATTAGAGCATATAATATATGCCTAGAAAAATATAGACACGCATACAATCTCTGCCCTAGCCTAGGGCCTGAAGTAGCTTACATCCAGAGAAACTACCTGCTAGCTATCCGCTAATCGGTTACTATCTTATCAAGTGTCGTCCTCTCCTGTGATATGGGATTATACCCTGGGGTTTGCAAGTCCTGGTGATCAACCTGGACAGAAGATTTCAAAAAGTACCAAAAGGCGGAGTCTAATCTCCTTCGTCCTGTTCCTGGGGAGCCTCGTCGGTGTGAAGCTAGTTCCTAGGACTCTTATATATTCTATTGTGGGTAACTGTATGCTATGCTAGCCCGGCATTTTGGTCTGTTGTCTATGCATCCGTAGTGAAGTTATAGTCTTTAATTACCCTCTAGTATTATTTCTTCATTTGCTCATGGTAAACTATTATTGTACATCCAAATGTTGTTTGAGACTTGAGCCTTCTCTTTCGCTTCTGATATCGTGTTGTCGCGTTAGATGAATCGTCCATTTTAACTAGCAATCTTTCATGCCAGACTCTGTCGAAGGCCCTAACGATGTCTTGGAAGACAAAGAGAGAAATCAGACTCTTGCTTAAATTAGACTGAAAAATTAAATCCAGGGAGGAATATTTTCTTCAAAAAACTAATAGCATGTTTTATAATGAACTTTTCTTGTAGATTCACTAGTTTCTCAGCTATTTCCAACTATCTCCTTTCAAGTGAGGTATACACATTTTTAATCAAGCCATTAGAACAATTTAAATCTACGTCTCAAAAATGCAGAATCATTAATGAACCAATAAAAACAACTATGATATATTTTGATAAAATAATCAGGTAGACAATTCTATGTTGGTGATAATAATTCATCATTTATGATTTTTATGCAATATAGTTGAATGTTTTTTTTACAAATTACTTTACATAATTCAGTTTACGTTATCTAAAAGCCGGGATTTGTCTTAGTCATTCCATATTGCGATAGTATGAGTTATAAACAAATACGTGGAACGCATATTCAGACCTATTGATATATGTAACAAACCGATTTTTTATAGTTCCTTATAGACGGCGAGTGATATATCAGTTCCACGTGCACCAAATCCAAATCCACTTTCTAATTAAATATTTTTTCGCATTTGTCTAATATAAATTCCATTATAGTTTATATTCAGTTCGGTTGATTTGAATTTTATTCTAATTACACGAAAAAATGGCTGCAATAAATTATTTACTGTGGAAAACTTGTATCGTATATTGGATATAAAAATATATCAAATTTAATTTGCATTTGAGAATTAAAGCTTAACTCTAACATTTGAATGTTAAAATACCTGAAGAGTGAAAGTATAGTCGGGCCTGTCAAATATTTGCATTAATTAACAAGACCGATGTAGGAGAATATTTAAAGAAATCTTTTTACCGGAACTGAAACATTTTTACAACAAATTTCTTGGTAATGATTTTCATAAACTGATTCGTCACGTAGTTGATGGCAGTTTATTATCAAAACTGATTGTACAATTTGTTTTATACTTAAACTGAAAGAACTTCTGAAAATAATAATAAAAATAAACATAATTGTAAAATAAAACACTTATGAAGATACGTATTATATAGGGTGTTCCTAAATTGGAGGTACAAAGGTAAAGGGGAGATTCCTTGAATAGTTTTAGGAAGAAAATGTCCCATAAACCTGGGTCCGCAAACTTTTCGTTTTCAAGATACAGAGAGTTAAAGTTTGAATTTTTTTCAAGTTTTTTTCTCATAGTATCTGCACTTCACAAGATATTATTTTTTTTGGTGAGCCACTGGTACTTTCAAAAATTGTAAAGAAAAGCTTTGTTGTTATACCAAACTTTATCTTCTCTTGTAGTTTTGTCGTATCTACTACCGGTTTCGAGAAAAAAAAATTGAATTATTAAACTAGCAGTGATTCTTAAAGATTCGATAAACTGGTATAATCATCAAAAAAAATGTATTACTATAACAACAAAGGAACTAAACTACAGCAATTGTTGAAAATGTCCTCCCTCAACCCTTATACAAGCTTCTGTTCTTCTTCTCATAGACGATCGAACTCTTTCAAATACTGCTGGAGTATTCCTAATTATATCAAACGCGCCTATTATACGATTTCTCAGTTCGTCTAGGGTATTCACTGGCGTTATGTACACTACAGATTTCAGATGGCCCCATAGAAAGAAATCTAAACTATTTATGCCTGGTCATCGGATGTTCTCTAAAATTCACAGGCGTCTTTCAGAAACTGGAACTTTTTCTGCGAAAAATATTAATGCAGGTAGACCATGAAGTGTGAGAACACCACGACTCGAAGAGACAGTGCTGAACGAAATAGAAGAACATCCAGGAACCAGTACAAGAAAAATTAGTGTTACCTTAAATACAAGTCATGAAGTTGTTTGGCGGATCTTGCGGGATTCTTTGCTCTATCCTTATCACATTCAGAGGGTGCAGCCGCTCTTGCCTGGAGATTGTCATCCAAGAATTATTTTTTGTCAGTGGTACGTCAACAGACTATTGAACAATCCTCATTTTGATTGCCAAATCCTAATCACTGATGAAGCCTGTTTCTCAAGGACTTCAATCATAAATTTTCATAATGAACACATATGGGCTGAGGAGAATCCACATGAAATTGCAGAAGCTTATTTTCAAGAGGAATTCTCATTCAATGTGTGGGGTGGTAATATTGGCGATTATTTGATTGGTCCTTTCTTCTTGCCAGGGCGACTTACTGGTCAATCATACAGACATTTTTTAGAGAACGATTTGTCCTTGTTTTTGGATGATATACCTCTTATAATGCGACGTGAAATGTGGTTCATGCACGACGGTGCTCCTGCTCATTTTTCACTTTTGGCTAGGGAGTATTAGATTTCTTTCTATGGGGCCATCTGAAATCTCTAGTGTACATAACGCCAGTGAATACCGTAGACGAACTGAGAAATCGTATAATAGGCGCGTTTGATACAATTAGGAATACTCCGGGAGTGTTTGAAAGAGTTCGATCGTCTATGAGAAGAAGAACAGAAGCTTGTATAAGGGTTGGGGGAGGAAATTTTCAACAATTGCTGTAGTTTAGTTCCTTTGTTGTTATAGTAATACATTTTTTTGATGATTGTACCAGTGTATCGAATTTTTAAGAATCATTGCTAGTTTAATAATTCATTTTTTTTCTCGAAATCGGTAGTAGATACGACAAAACTACAAAAGAACATAAAGTTTGCTATAACAACAAAGCTTTTCTTTGCAAATTTTGAAAGTACCAGTGGCTCACCAAAAAAAAGTTCTGAAGGACAACAGTGGACAGTGTTTCCGAAAAATATCACCCTGTAGATTTGCAATCAAAATTGGCATGTCACAAGGTGTAAACTCTTAATTGTAATATCTATGCCAAATTTCATTTGAATATCTTGTGAAGTGCAGATACTATGAGAAAAAAACTTGAAAAAAATTGAAACTTTAACACTCTGTATCTTGAAAACGAAACGTTTGCGGACCCATGTTTATGGGACTTTTTCTTCCTAAAAATATTCAAGGAATCGCCCCTTTTCGTTTGTATCTCCAATTTAGGAACACCCTGTATATAGGGATGGTTTTCACAAATTTGCTATCAATAGTCATCATATCTTCTTGAAATAAAACATCTTCTAAAACAGTTAGTAGTAAAAGAAATGCAAAATTATTTGCTTATTATTTAAATAGAAGGCGGAGTGATCCCTATGCTACTTTCTACAATTTTTTCACATCTGGAGACACTAATTTTCAATCTTTTGCTGTTTGCATACAACTGATCTATTGATCTGAGATAGCGGATTTTACAATTAGAAGTTAAGTTTTAATACTGAAAATATATTTTCTGAATTTTAACATTTGGCAGCATTCTTTTTCAGAGTAGATACCAAAATTTTCTAAAAACCTTCCGGATTATTATATATATATATATATATATATATATATATATATATATATATATATATATATATATAGTAAATGATGGAATCCCTTATCAACATACCAGTACCAACTTTAAGCAATTTGGTCTTAATTTGTGCCATAAAAAATCTTTTTCAACAATATCGTTTATTCAATATGATGGAAAAATATCATTACCAATTTAAAATTATATATGTCTATTTAACAGTCGCATATTCTCATCACGATCTAATTTAAAACTTAAATCTGATCAGTCATTTTCTCTTGCTATACCTGTCGGATTGGTCATTATTTATAGCATCAGATCCTCTTAAATGCCGCATATGGATAGACATCCAGTTTGATCGCCGAAGAAAGTAATTGTGAAAGTAAACATATATTATTAAAATTATTATCGTATTATACTGACTGCTCATATACGATAACCCGAGCTGAAGATCAAGGTTGTAATTATACACATTTCTTGTGGGTTATTAACATTTTCTTACCTTTTACTGATGAGAATCTCGACGTAAATGAAAGTTTGGGGCCTGGCATTGAACTTGCCTTTCGGATGTTCAAGGTCATTACCACGGTTTTTTGGTAATGGTTTGTTTATCTCCTATTAATATCGAAAGTTAACTCCATGTTATAATAATTGTTGACGAATAAGAATTCGAGCATATCATCTTCAGTTGCACTGGTTTGAAAATTATCACTTTTAGGACATTCAAGTCAATAACACTCAAAATCTCACACTCAACTATGTTTCTGAAAAACTCAGTGTTCATAAAACTGAGTAGTTCGTAACTAACTAGCTTTACATTTTGTAATCGCTCCGAGAGTGTCTGTAATATTTAATGAACTTGATTTTAATTAATGACTATTAAGTTTTCTTTTATTTAATAATTTTTATGGAACTTGTTGTATGTTAAAAACAGGGTCTCAACATGCTTGTAGTTAGTTTCAGGCTTATAAAGGATTACTCATTTTATTTTTAAATTTTTGTTATAGTTTTTCAGTCTGTTTAAAATTTTACAAATGATACAAGAACAGTTTGATAATAAAAGTTATTTTTACAATTTCAGATATTTGTGGCATTCCTGAGCACCCTTCTGGCATGTCAACAAGTAGCTGCTGTAGTAAATAGCGGTCCATCTTCAAAAGTTGAGGAATCACCCAAAGCAACCTCCGATCCCAAGACAAATGAACAATCAACGTCGTCAGATGCAGATGTAGATTCGGTAGCTGCTGGTACTGAAGAACAAAGCAACAGACGGGAGGCACCCATACTTGGTGACACATATGGCGCGCCAATAGCAGCTCCGGGGAATTCGTATCTACCGTCTGGTCCAAGTAATACCAATCTTCCAGTACCTGTGTATGGCGTTCCTGATGCACCGTCAAATAATGTAGTATACCCAGCCCCCCCTCCAGATATCCCTCCACCTGCTTCTCTACCTCCTATTTCTTACGGATTGCCTCAACTAGCCACTGGATATGGATTACCATTCTCGTCTTCAGGA
Organism: Octodonta nipae; assembly: GCA_034190945.1. Taxonomy (NCBI): domain Eukaryota; kingdom Metazoa; phylum Arthropoda; class Insecta; order Coleoptera; family Chrysomelidae; genus Octodonta; species Octodonta nipae. The sequence continues at coordinate 14,510,720 of CM067216.1, forward strand.
GGGAATTTGCACACCTCAAGTAATCTTTATGGTCCACCATCGAAATACTCTGGTGGAGGAGGTAACCGAATTAAACCTGTATATGGTCCTCCACGCTTTCAATATGGTCCACCTGGCAAACCATATCACAGTTCAAAATTCAGTTTCAAGTTTCCTTATAAATCGTTCGGAAATTATAAAAAACCTCCTAGTTCATATGGACCCCCGTCAAGTTATTTAAAAGATAGTTTCAGTTCCGGTAAATTTAGTTTTAATAATTACAAGATTCTTTCCCATGGTGGTGGTTCATTCAATCACCACAGTCACTCTGGAGGTGGTCTTTCAACGCAATTTGGCGCCCCAAGTCTTTCCACCCAGTATGGAGCACCAAGTCATTCAAACCATTTCAGTGGTCCTAGTATTTCCACACAGTATGGAGGTCCAAGTATTTCTACGCAATATGGTACTCCAAATGTAGGAATAGATTTTCATGGAATTTCTGGGTTGACTGCTCCAGGCCCAATATCTCCACAATACGGCGTACCTGACGCCGGGCATTCTGCTGTTGGTATTCAGGCATTATCTATACAGTATGGTGCACCAAATGATCAATATTTGGAATCACCAAAGCCTCAGTATGGTCCTCCTCAGCCATCCCCCCATCCTAGACCTCCACATCCTGGAGCACCAGCTCCCCCAACTCCCCCAGACATCAAATATGATGGATGGCAACCAATTCCTGGGCTAGTCTCTAAAATACCTACTACATTTTACGGCCTTCCTACCGGGGACCAACACCTTGGTGCAGATTTAAGCTATAATAAGGATCTAAGTCCACCACCTGCTAATAATTACATTGACATCCAAACTTCTTCTGTAAGTCATGGCTCTGTGGCAAATTTGGCCCTCGAACATTCCCACAGGACTCCTCAGCCTGGAGCTAGTGATTCATATTCAGCACCTTTAAATACAGTGACTGGTTCAGGGGGCATAGTTAGTTCTTCTGGAGAGGAAGCTGAAGGAAAACATCACGGCCACTCGCAGACGCAAGACGTAAACGTTGGCCTTTCTACTACAGGAACAGGGCAAGATATCCAAACTCTTAAAAGTGTAGAGTATCAGTTATTCTCTGGTGGAGTTGGTGGTGTTGGAGGCGGTAATGGACATAACTCAGGAGGTTACAGTTCCTCCGTTTCTGACAGTTACGGTGCACCTCCTGCTGATTCACATTCAGTTAACGGACCATATGCAGCAGCACATTCTTACGATAAATTAAAACTAAGTGGACCTTCTTCTGGAAAATTCACTTTTGGTTCCTCCTTTAACCAAAATTCATTTGGATCATACAACTCACACAAGTCCCACGGTTATAAAGGATTATCACTATCAAATTCTGGAATCGGTCTAATTCCACCAAGTGGTGTTTATGGTGTTCCTCCTAGCGGCCAGTACGGTACACCACTTTATTCTGGTCATGGTTCATCACTGAATGCTTTAAAAATTAATCCACCCAAGCACCCTGTTATCCATGGACAACCAATCCCTCCAGGAGTTTTTGATTCTATAACAAAGCAAACTCATAGTCACGGACAAAGTGGGTACAAAGGTGTTTCCTCTTACTTACCACCTCCATCCTCAGATCCGAAAATACCGTCTAGTACCTATGGTCCAGCATCGCCGACAAATCTGTACAGTTTACCAAATTCTCATGCATCCATTTCATTCCAAACCCTTAATCATGGATCTTCAGACCTCAATTTCAACTTTGGTGGAGCAAGCCAGTCGGGATTATCTGGTTTCGGCACCTCCCAAACAGGTGTATCTAGTTATGGATCTCCTTTGAATGCCATCGACGGATCTTACAGCTTGCCAAAGGGCAATTCCCATTCAAGCGGCAACGACCTAATCGAGCTCGATTTCACACATCCAGGCTTAACAATAGATCTCACTAAAGGACAAACGCATGCACATGCAAATGGTCAGGTACATACAGACTGTAGTTTAAAAACTCAAAACCTGCCTTCACTAAGTTATGGAGCTCCCTCAGCTGGTGGCTATTCAGGTGATCTATCTGGAATCAGTTCAAGCGTTAGTGGAGGTCATTCATCGTCATCATTTTCATCTTCAGGAACTTCTTCGTTGGGTGGTGCATCATATTCAGGGTCATCATTCGGGACAGGATCTCTCGGACATTCTTCTGGAAGCTTTAGTGCAGGATCGCTAGATCTCTCTGGTTCTTCAGGCATACCAGGACCTGTTTATGGTGCCCCTGAAGCTCTTCCTGTGCCTTCAGCGTACTCAGGCTATGACATTAAACCACATTCAACTTATGGAGTTCCAGATCTTGATGGATCACACAGCCAGAAGAGTACAGTTGTTAAAGTAAATGCTGTCGAAGACGAATCTCAAGGAAAATCTTATGGCAAACATGTTGCTGCTAGTTTCGGACCAAGCAGTGAATTAATTCAGTCCCAAAGTATTGACCTCAATAACATTCCTCTCAAGGGTGCTTTAGGTAGCTACACCTTACAGATACAAAGTTTAGATGGGAGTCAAGGTGGTTTATCTCATGGACAAGTCCTCAACGATGGTTTGTTACAGTCAATTCTTGCGGCTATTGAACAACCGAAGGTGGGAGAAAAATCTCAACCAATTGACCTGAAGAAGAGCTTAGAGAAGCAGAATTTTGTAACAAACGATACAATTTCATCAGTAGTAGGAAAACTTGCTGATCCTGAAATAAGGTTCTCCACCGATCTTGTTAAAGAGGAACTAGACAAAACGCAAGAGCTAGCAGACACCGAAACTCAGCCCTCATCGGTTGTGAGGTTCGTGTTACCGAAAGGATCTGCAAATACACAAGATATTGAAGCCAAAGAAGAAAGCGAAGAGAAAACCGAAGAAATTGAAGATGAGACACTTCCACTTGTGGAAGACAATGGTATCGCATTGTATTTCAGCAACAAACAGAGGACCAAAAAAGATACTGAAGATAAGAGCACTGAAGAGAAAACTGAAGGCCATAGTAGTAGTAAATAAACTATCACTTTGCTCAAACATTTTGTGATTGACGTTCAAATTTGTATAGATTAAAAGGAGGAAAGAGTCCCCAAAAATATTTTGTAGAATACGTTTCAATTATTTATTTGTGAAGTCTCTCTGTCTTAAATCTTTTATTTTATTTATTTATTTAAAATTTATGAACTTAATGTAATATAAATATGTACACATAGTAAAATAAATGTTTTATATCATCCTGTGTATTTTATTTGAACTGAAAAAATATGCTATGAATTATTTTTTACAAACTATTAAAAACAAGCTACAATGAAATTGTTACAAACGCTATTGTAAACGTTGAACAAAATTAAAAACGTCAGATCAAACCAATCTTCGTTCGGTCTGTCTTGTATTGATAAGCATACCTATTCTAATAGCATCTATAATTTTTAATTATGGTAACTTTATCTCTAAGTGAAGAATTTTTAATTAAAGGTGTCAGATTAGCAAACCCGATAGACAAAATCCTCCTGCAGACTCAGGACGTCACTGTTTATGCGCAAAACTGTTATAATTTTTTTTCATTCCTTCTTCAGTTTTAAGTTAGTCGCTCTTAATGCGACATCTGGTGTCTGTTTTATGAAGCATAACTGTAGGTATTTCGTCTTAACATAATACAACCTTCCTTGTGGGAAACTGCAGCACTAAAACGACATGTGGTTTTCACAATGCTTTCACAAATAGCGTCCGTGAGATGGCAGCCAAGGGAAACTTATTCCGTAATGGCATGAACGTTTGGTACGAAATTTGTCTTCAGTCGAATTAAATTCAACAATTAAGCTACTGAATTATTCATAACGTATTGAAGTGCAGGTTCATGGTGGAGAAGACAAGTAGACTGGACACAATATGCTGACGGTAATTTTGCCCTAGGGTTTACTGTCATGATTCAGACAGACATTTGAATGTCTTCGCAAAAGATTGTACTTTTGGGATATATATATATATATATATATATATATATATATATATATATATATACAGGGTTTTCATTTCAAAACTAACCACCCAAAATAACTTTTAAAATATCTTTAAAAGAATAAGACAAAAAACACGTTAATTTATATTTAAGAGGGGACACTTTTTATACGTATCGATCAGTCTGCACTTTCAACCCCTAAGCGCGGTTGAATATCATCTGTACAAGTTTAAATGCAAGTCATGTGACACCTCTTTTTAAATGTCTTTTTTGCCATCTTTTGTCACATCATTTTTTACAAACAGATTATTTTTTACACACTAACGCCATTGTAAACTTTCAAATCAAAATAATAATTATTTATATTAAAAGGATTTAGCTCTGTGGGAGCCCTTGCCAGGTTTTCAGGCCCGTGGTTAGAGTCGTGGCAGCACTTTCCCATAAACTTTCTGACCGCCCGGGATGTTCCTAACAGGACGGCTTTTTGCATTTGTTGGTAAAGATGTTCATCCAGACCAAGGTATTTTCAATTGTTTAATAGATGTTTTGGAACTGGTCCTGTCGTTGACGTAACAATTGGTAGAGTTCGTGTATTATTCATATTGAAATTCCAAATCCCTATATTTGGTTATTTTCTCAGCCTGCTTGATATTTATATTATTGTTGTTGGGAATTGCTATGTCAATTAAAGTTGTTTTCCGAGAGACTTTATCTACCAAAACTATATCTGGTCTATTGTGAGCAACAGACCGATCGGTCAGTATCGTGCGGTCCCAGTACAGCTTGTAGTTGTTATTTTCTAAAACAGATTCTGGTTTATATTTATAGTATGGTAATCTTACCGACTGTGATAATTCATGTTTCAGTGCTAGTTCCTGGTGAAGTATTTTTGCCACAGCATCGTGTCGTTCTTTGTATTCAGTTGCAGTGAACGCTTGACAACCTCCTGTGATATGCTGGATAGATTCAGATGTTTGGCAACCGTACCTGCATCTATCGTTGTTAATGAAAGGGTCTTTAACGATGTACTTTAGGTAGTTCTTAGTTGGAATTACTTGATCTTGGATTGCCAATATAAAGCCTTCCGTTTCAGGGAACATATGACCAGAGATCAAACAGTAGTTCGACGCTGCACTGTCGACATAATCTTGGTTGATGTCATTTATATGTCTTCCATGAAAGAGCTTCTCTTTACATTTCAGCAGTTTCTGATCTGTGGTCTGGTGGTGTAATTGGACATGTTGTTGTGTCAGTCGCTGTGGTGTTGAGTCATCAACCTGGCACACGACTCTATGTAGATCAGAAAATTCTGCGAGTTTCTGGAAATGACTACGCAAAATAGAAATTTGTTGATCTAATAGTTTGCTTAGATTTGACAATCCTCTTAATGCTTCATACCGTGGCAAAGTTGTACGTTTAACAGAGCTCTTTGGATGGTGATCTTGAGCTATTGTTAGTAAAACTCGAACTTTTCGTTGTAATTTTTCAATGTCAGTCTTGCACCAATTAACTATACCGAAAGAGTAACTGAGCACTGAACATGCATAGGTGTTAATAGCCTGAAACAGATTTTTACTGTTTAGTTTGGTTTTCAACAGTCGTCGTACCCTTCTATAAAACTTTGCTGTTAGGTCCTTTTCCATAGTCAAGTTATCAATACGTTGAGCCTGCTTTATTCCAAAGTATTTATAAGTATATTCATTATTATTATTATTTAGAGTGATACTTATATTACTTACTTAAACAACTAGTTTAGAAAAATATTTAATAATAAGATAAGACTACTATATTTTCGATTTTTGCAATTAATTGAACGCAATACATTGTTTTTAGTCGAGCGTTTCTCTCAAGTGAAATCTCAATAATTATTTATATATGTATCAACATATAGGAGACTGACAATCCTAGACATGTTTCGTTCATCCTTAGGATGTATCAACCAAGTCATCTGCAAAACTAAGTGCACCTGTACATTTAATTATCCCTTATTGGAACCAATTTTTCGCACTTATCTTTCGATTTTTGCAGACCCTGTTTTCATTATATCTTGAAGACGTTTAGCAACGTAAGACACTCTTGTAGAAGGTTTTTAGTACAATGAAATTAATTTGTTATTTTGCTCTACAGTTTTTTTTGTTCCCATTAATTCCGTCGCTTTCCATAAATGACCTCAGCATTGACTCGTTTGCTTTTCTTATGTCAGTAACTGTTTGGTGGATTTCTCAGCCTGGAAGAAATAGAAATACTAAGGCGTACACTCAAACATGACATAGACAAAGAGTTAGTTAACTTACCCATTGGAAATCAGGTGAGTATTAAACCATGGAGACAATCCAACATCGACGCTGGTTAACTTCACTCTAGAGAAGGGGTAGACAATATATAATTCACGGGTCACTGAGTGACCCGTTTGATAAAATTTCATATGTGGCCCTCACAAATTTTAAAAATCAAGTATAATTTATAAATTATGCATCTGCAACCGACATCACAACACTACACTAATTTGGGTGGCATATCTTTAAAAATGTCATGTAATATTATGACCCAAAGGTCTCTAATTCTCACAATACTCACGAAAAATAGGAAGCTTATCAATCAACCCTCTGAAATTGTGAGTAATAAAGCACCACAAATAGCAGACGATGCAGATGATATCTATAACATGGGAAGTAAATAATATAAAATATATTTACAAAGTAAAAATTCTTATATATACCTTTTAAAATCATCCCATTCTCCCAATATTGCTGTATCAGTTGAGGTAATAAAGAAATATTGTAATATTGAAATTAAATGAGAAACAGATCACATCATTTGTTTTCTGGTGTTTTATAAAACTTAACGACAATTTTAACTTGAGAATCTTTTAAACTTTTCTGTTCAGGTGATAAAAATTAAATTATTCAAGAATATCTTAGACAAGACAACTAATTAACATGAAATCCCTGGAGGAGCGTGTAGTGAATTCCTTAATAAATATTTTGATTCACTTACATAGTTTACTTAGGCTGTCGGGCGCTCAATTGCCCTCTAGAGGGAGCGATATGAACCTAAAGTCGCTTTCCCGCAAGTCGTTTCTATTAATTAGTGACATTACATCTTTCGGCTTTCCACCAAGTTTTCTGACTCGCCTCTGTGAGGTAAATGCACCTCACAATACGCCATGTTGAATTTAACGAGTTTTCACCCTTCTCATAATCATTTCGTATACGGGGTGTAAACATTTTATCCCTTAAAGCCGTCGTACATCTCCGAAAATGTATCTGATGAAATTATATTGGGTTTTGAGCAAACCTACTGACATAAGTAATCACTAGCCGCTGTTAACCGTTTATACGCTGAAAGTAAAAAGTTTAATACGTTTTCTGACAGGTTTAATGCCATTATTAAACTTTATACTTAACACCATCCTGCTGCTTTGGTTGTCCTAGTTTTGCGTTATCTAAAATTACAACAGAGACGTCCTTTCAGGACTAAATTCGTCGAGATCAATGAATACAAATCAATATTTGGTTTTGAAGTTCAACATGTATCTAATCTAAAACGTTATTTTTTTGTTACTTCATGGGAAATTAAAACCACAATACCACACATCAATAACGTAAAAACTCTCTTTGAAGTGTTATTCTGTTGTACGCATAACAATATCTATGATATATATTGTTTCTGGTCGGGAACCTTCATCAGTTGCGCTTTCCACAATAGAATGTCCCCTCGAACACTTATTTATGTATTTGATACATAACAGTAAATTTGTAGACGCCAGAGGTAAAGTCGACATCTAGGATTTTCGGGGAAATTAGCACACAGAGGTTCCGAATCTGGAGCTGTTACGTGTAATTGCTGTTCTCACCTAACTGCTACGACAGGATATCACGATAAAATTTTCAGGTTTCTTCACCTGTCAAACATTTTGAATACTCTCTTCAAAGTGTCATTCTTTTGTACGCGTAAATTCAGGTGTTTTAAGGACTTAAGCTGATCTGATTGTCAATAGGAGTATAAAAATACTGTTGAAAATTTAATGTTTGACATTTTACAATGACGTTACTATCATATCATATATAACAGTCAAGCTGTTTTCAAGTTCACACGAGTTGTCAGAATTGACATCTGGTACTCCTAGTAAAACTTCATGAACTTGCGCTATAGGAAGTTTACCAACTACGTACTTAAATATTGTGAACCAGCCCTAAAATATTATTAAAAACAGCACTACTCAACACTACAAGTATTGAACTTATAATCCCTGACAAATGTAGTAACTTTTATATTGGGCAAACATCGAGACCACTAAATGTATCAATAAATGAACATTACATTGAAACCGCTGTATTGAAGTCAAATATATATTTCAAATTTGTATTTTATTATAATTTAAGTTATAATTCCATTGGCAGCGAGATCCGATTCAAGAAAGGGAGATTCCTTAGGGTAAAGACAAGAAAAACAAAACACTTGTGTAAGCGTACGTACATGGAACTGAACCCTGTTAGACGGGAACTGGCTTGTTGGGCAGACTGGTAGCCTGTCCAATGTGTGTAATGGGTAGAATTCTCAAAATATGATAGACACGGCATTTTTTCACTGAAACTGTCTTGGGACAGACTGAACCAATTGCGAAAGAGGATTTACGTGTGAAATATATTCAGGCAGAAGATACGACCTCATAAACTAACAATGGTGAGCAAGGTTGAGGAGAAAAAGACTCGTTGCATAGAGCAAACTTATAGAGCGATAAAAAGAAGTATGTAGCTAACTTGTTTAAGTAGATAACAGTATATGAAGAAGTCTAATAATGATGTTTAATACAGTTCTGTTAGATTTTACCTTGCTTGCTAGTGACTGGCTGACTAGTTTAGACCCAATACCTCATTTGTTTTATAATAGCTGTAAAGTTTGCTAAGAATTTTCCATCTTTTGGAATGAAATCCATGTCGCCTCTGCTATCTCCCTCAGCAACGACGTTTGCTACTGTCGGATATGGAACACAACTGGGTCACTCAATTTCTTTCATTTTATCATTCATAATTAAGAAAACTTGGATCAACACTATCAAAATTAAATAAAGTTGATGGTGGAAGTCGTTATTTTGTGATACTCAATCATAATGTTAATGAAGAAAAAATAACTTATTTTAATATCACTTTTTATTTTTTACTTCGCGTGACTAATTTCAACAATTTGTGTACGTTTGAGAATGGCATAGTGTTTGCCGAAACTAGTCACGCGAAGTGAAAAATAAAAAGTTATATTAAACTTAGTTAATTTTTCTTCATTAACATTAAAATTAAATAAAACCTAGAGATGCTTGGTGCCATGTTTTGACTTTTATAAACTTTAAGAGCAGTTCTTGCAGCTCAAAATAAAGTTCAGTACAAGAAAAATAACTCTTGCTGACCATGCTAACTAAAGCGTCTCAAGCTCAAATGTTTCTCTAAAGAAGTTCGAGATGTTATTGCTATGAGAGTAAACCTTTTTTTTCATAATTTTAGAATAAATTAATAATATTTATTGAAACTAGAGGGATATGTTCAGATAAAAATTACTTATTCATTCGACTTGTGGGAGAATGTCAACAGCTGTTTGCCGAAACTAGTCACGCGAAGTGAAAAATAAAAAGTGATATTAAACTTAGTTAATTTTTCTTCATTAACATTAAAATTAAATAAAACCTAGACATGCTTTGTGCCATGTTTTGACTTTTATAAACTTTAAGAGCAGTTCTTGCAGCTCAAAATGAAGTTCAGTACAAAAAAAATAACTCTTGCTGAGCATGCTAACTAAAGCGTCTCAAGCTCAAATGTTTCTCTAAAGAAGTTCGAGATGTTATTGCTATGAGAGTAAACATTTTTTTTCATAATTTTAGAATAAATTAATAATATTTATTGAAACTAGAGGGATATGTTCAGATAAAAATTACTTATTCATTCGACTTGTGGGAGAATGTCAACAGCTGTTTGCCGAAACTAGTCACGCGAAGTGAAAAATAAAAAGTGATATTAATCTTAGTTAATTTTTCTTCATTAACATTAAAATTAAATAAAACCTAGAGATGCTTGGTGCCATGTTTTGACTTTTAGAAACTTTAAGAACAGTTCTTGCAGCTCAAAATAAAGTTCAGTACAAGAAAAATAACTCTTGCTGACCATGCTAACTAAAGCGTCTCAAGCTCAAATGTTTCTCTAAAGAAGTTCGAGATGTTATTGCTATGAGAGTAAACATTTTTTTTCATAATTTTAGAATAAATTAATAATATTTATTGAAACTAGAGGGATATGTTCAGATAAAAATTACTTATTCATTCGACTTGTGGGAGAATGTCAACAGCTGTAGTATCGAAACTTCATTCGGGACGAATTATTTCGCTTGAGGTCTCCTCGATGGGGAGAAAGGGAGAAACGCAAGCGAAAGAAAACTGGAAAAAACGACGCTGCAATCGCAGACTTAGGAATTAATTTTCTTTTCGAACGACTTTATCACAAAAAGGTTGTAGAAAACCGAAAAATGCTTCCCGAATTTTAATTGCAAATTAGGATGATAAATAATTGTTATAGTGAAAATCTCGCAGATTCGCGCAGCAGGCTACCCCAACTTTTTGAATTGTTATCAGAGTTCTTGACGAAACTTATCCACATCAGAAACATATTATGAATAAATCAAGATGAAGTACTGTGGGATTTGTTTAATTAAATTTTCAAAGTCATTAATTAGCGTTGGACAGATTTATACAGTTTTGGACGACCAAAACTACAGAGAGGCATTCAGTGAAAAAGTGGATCGGGTAAGTGAAATGATCCGCATACTTTCAGTATTCAGGTCATTTACGAAAATACGTGACACAATTAATAGTAGAACAAAACCGACATCAATGTATTCTAATGATAAAACCTGCCTAATTGACATAAAATTCAACATTTTTTATGGATGCGTTTTTTATGTTTTAACAAAAAAAAAAAAACGAAAAATCTGTAACAATTTAATTTTACGCAAAATCTACCTATGAAAATGTATTTGCTACTATGGACAATGTTGAAGAGAAATTAAAATCTACAAAATGAGCTACTTTACGCTTAAATTCGTTAATTGGTTTCTTAGATAATGGAATCTTTACGAGGGCTGCCTTTTATATTTAGGGATTAGAGAACAAAAACAAATATTAATCACCGAAAATCGCTTTATTGTTTTTCAAAATATTCCCTATAAAGATCTATATACTTTTGCATGCGGTTGAACCAATTGTCGAAGCACTTTTTCCACTATGATTGAGGTATCTCCCAAACATGCATTCTGAACGCAGCAAACGCTTCTTCAGGTGTCGAAAAACTTTGACCTCTGAGTTTGTTTTTTACGTACGGGAATAAAAAGAAGTCATTTGGTGACAAGTCAGGACTATACGGCGGATGACTCATCAAATCGATGTTTTGAGTGATCAAAAATGCAGTTGTTTGAGCCGATGTGTGAGAGCTCGCATTGTCGTGGTGAAGAGTGATCCGTCTTCGGCGGTTGGTTTTCCTCATTTCTTGGAAGACAACTGACAAACAAATGGTTGTGTACTACTCAGGATTGACTGTTCTGCGTTGTTCTAGTGGTACGGTTGCGACATATCCAGTTTTTCCGAAAAAAAATAGGCAATCTTTTGCTTGGAAGTTCTTCGTGGGCGAACAACTTTTGTTGGATTCGGCTCATCTTGAAACTCCCATACAGTCGACTGTTTACTTTCGGGCTCATACGCGTAAATCAACGATTCATCACCTGTTACTATGTCATAAACGTGTTTTGAGGCACCGCGATCGTATCTTTTGAGCTTTTCTTTCGACCAGTCGACACGAGCCTTTTTTTGAACGATTGACAAATTGTGTGGGATCCAACGCGAACAAATTTTTTTGACATTCAAATGTTTATGCAATATTGAATGTATGCTGGTCCCAGTAATGTATAAGGTTGACTCAATCTCACGATAGGTCACCTGACGATCTTGCAAAATCAGTTCGCGCACAGCATCAATGGTTTCCGGAACAACAAATGTTTTTAGACGACATTCACAAAATTCGTCTTGGAGTGAACTACGTCCTCGATTGAATTCACCATACCATCGATAAACAGTGTTCCTTGATGGAATTTCATCGCCAAAAATTAAATTAAGTTCATCCATGAACTCTTGCTAACTTAATCCACGTCGAAAGTTGTAAAAAATAATCGCACGAAAATGTTGAATCTTTTAAGTTACTGTAAACAACACATAGCGCTCGTATGTCAAAACGTTCTGAGTACGTACAACCTCACAAATGTCAACCTTTAGATAGAGCTGTCAGTTGTCAGATTGCAACACTAGGGTTGTCCAATCCCGAAATATAAAAGGCAGCCCTCGTACCCGAAATTCCAAAAAAATAAATACTCGCTTATATATTTTTTTATTTTATAGCTAAAACATTATAACTAAATGCAGCGATAGAACTTCTCATACAAAAACAAATACTGTAGCCGCCGTAGTTTTTGCAAAATTTCAGACAATCCTATGGAACACATATTTTTTTGAAAGGCCATATTACCTCACTGGATGACCCTATCATTATGAACAAACCACCGTTGGAAAGTAAAAAAGTTGAACTAGAGACCCTAATCTCACTTTTCCAAAATTTAAAGTATAAATACCTATAAGTATTGAAAATATCTGGCTATTCCGTATCCATTTGTCTGGACGAGTCGATTCGAAAAATTGCTAAGGGTGATTTTAAGCAGACACATATTTATATTTCTTGCGTACAAAATTTATCAAAATGAAATACCTAAGCCATTTAGCCACAGATAATAATGACGGAGCAATAATAATATGCAAAATACGAAGGCTATTGCAAGCGATTTTTCCGTTTGTTAATGTTTCACTGAAATATCAAAACATATATATATATATATATATATATATATATATATATATATATATATATATATACAGGGTGTCCCATGGTTCTGGTCTCGGATGATTGCCCACTTATGATGGAAGATAGAAATTTCAAAATTTAGGGGTATAACTTCTCGATTGGGATCTATCCAGCTAAAATATTTTCAAGCATGTACCACTTCCGGTTATAGCGGAAGTTGATACCAACTTGCTTATTTCAAATGGAACACCCTGTAAATTATTGTATTTCTGAATTCTACGAGTAATTTTAATACTAATTCATGTATAATACCCTATACTTAAATTCAGCCCTTTTCGAGTTATTCCAAAATGTTTTTTGAAATCCACATTTTAAGGCCTTCAGATAATTGCAAATTATACAACAACGAAGAGGAATTTAGGAAAACCATTCGTTGAGAGGGTAGAATAAACTTAGTGCTTCCAGAATCTGTGAAAAAAGTATGGACATTATCTACAGAGTGTGTACAAAAAAATCCCGAAAATTGAAATTCAAAATCTGGAAAAACTCAATTTTTTCAAATGGAAACCACTATTTTTTATATCATAATCAGATTGAGCATCGAAAATAAGAGGTACTTTGTGAATAAGTACCTATACGAAATTCTGATAGTTTTCGACTTATAAAAAAAAAACATTTTCAGCATCTTCAATAAAAAGTAAGCTTAAGTACATAAGTTGGCCATGACGGTTGCTAAGGACTCTACGAAAATGTCATTTTAACAAATGTTCGAAATTCTTTTAATAAATCAATTTCAAATTTTATTTAATAGTTCGTAAATAATGGTTGCAAATGTATTTCTTATTCTTAGTCTCATATGTGAAAATTAACCAAAGGATTGATTCTCTGTTGCGATGTTAAAGAGTGCTATGAAATCATGACAAATGCCAAATATTACTAGTTAAATTATTATTATGTTATAATCATTTCAGTATATTCTTACGTCAGTTCAGAATCTTGATATAAATAATTATCCTTAAACAAAACGAAAGAAGAAATGGTGGACATGATATTTGAATTAGGTGAATGTCAACGTAATAGCTTGCTCGCGTCAAGAGTGTATTACACGCAATATCCAGATCGAAGGCATCCAACTGAAAAGGCATTTACAAAACTTTATGAAAGATTTGTTGATTCTGGAAATGTTTCTTATGGTAAACGTAATGTTCCAAATAGAGTAACTACTGAAGAAAACGAATTTATGATAATGTACTCTGTGATAGAAAATCCACTGTGTAGCGTTAGAACTATAAGTAACCAATTAGCTATTAGTAAAAGTGCCGTTCATAGGGTTATAAAGAGGTACAAGTTTCACCCCTATAAAATACAAATGCACCAAGAATTGCTTGATACAGATTATGAAAAAAGAGAAGAATTTTGTAATTAATATAGAGTTAAAATGCAGACTGAAGCTGACTTTTCAACATATGTTTTGTTTTCAGACGAAGCCACCTTCCATAAAAATGGCTTCGTAAATAGACACAATTTTCATTACTATTGTGATGAAAACCCGAAAGGTTTTAAAACAACATCTCAGACTAAATGGTCCTTAAACGTGTGGGCTGATATTGTTAGGGGTAACGTTATTGGACCTTTCTTTTTTGATGGGACAATGAATGGAGCCAAATTCCTTGATTTCTTAAGAAACCAATTACAGCCGTTATTAGAAGACGTTCCATTAAACATAAGAAGTAAAATGTGGCTTCAACTAGACGGCTCTTCAATTCATTATGACAGAAGAGTTCGGCGATATTTAAATAGAAAGTTTAGTGATTGTTGGATTGGACGAAACGGATCAGTTGCTTGGCCTCCACGTTCACCTTGTTTAACCCCAATGGATTTTTTTCTCTGGGGTTACATAAAAGATATTGTGTATAAAGAGGAAGTAAGGAGTAAAGAGAATATGAAAGAAAGAATAAGAAATGCATTTGCAAAAATTGCACCAGAACTATTAAATAAAGTTCGTAATTCATTTATTAAAAGAATAAATAAGTGCTTAGAAGTGAACGGTCGGCATTTCGAACATTTGTTAAAATGACATTTTCGTAGAGTCCTTAGCAACCGTCATGGCCAACTTATGTACTTAAGCTTACTTTTTATTAAAGATGCTGAAAATGTCGAAAACTATCAGAATTTCGTATAGGTACTTATTCACAAAGTACCTCTTATTTTCGTTGCTCAATCTGATTATGATATAAAAAATAGTGGTTTACATTTGAAAAAATTGAGTTTTTCCAGATTTTGAATTTCAATTTTCGGGATTTTTTTGTACACACTCTGTAGATAATATCCATACTTTTTCAGAGATTCTGGAAGCAATAAGTTTATTCTACCCTCTCAACGAATGGTTTTCCTAAATTCCTCTTCGTTGTTGTATAATTTGCAATTATCTGAAGGCCTTAAAATGTGAATTTCAAAAAACATTTTGGAATAACTCGAAAAGGGCTGAATTTAAGTGTAGGGTATTATACATGAATTAGTACTAAAATTACTCGTAGAATTCAGAAATACAATAATTTACAGGGTGTTCCATTTGAAATAAGCAAGTTGGTATCAACTTCCGCTATAACCGGAAGTGGTACATGCTTGAAAATATTTTAGCTGGATAGATCCCAATCGATAAGTTATACCCCTAAATTTTGAAAATTCTATCTTCTATCATAACTGCGCAATCATCCGAGACCAGAACCATGGGACACCCTGTATATATATATATATATATATATATTTGCTTTTAAGTTTTCGCGGGCACTAAATGTTTTAGGTGGTTTCCGGGAATTCATCCGCGTAGTTCATAACTGATCCCTGCCGGGATCGATGGTAAAATGACGACGTTTCGGGAGAGTCTCATCTGCCCTCTTCAGGTCGGTTCGCTTAATTCTCGTAGCCTTCTGCTTTCGCTTCTAGTTACTCGAATACTCGAACTCGAACTAGAAGCGAAAGCAGAAGGCTACGAGAATTATGCGAACCGACCTGAAGAGGGCAGATGAGACTCTGCCGAAACGTCGTCATTTTACCATCGATCCCGGCAGGGATCAGTTATCAACTACGCGGATGAATTCCCGGAAACCACCTAAAACATTTAGTGCCCGCGAAAACTTAAAAACATATATATATATATATATATATATATATATATATATATATATATATATATATATATATATATATATATATATATATATATATATATATAGATCGATATTAATAAAAACAGGAATCTGAATTGAACTACCTAAAAATTGCATTGTTAACTAATTCAAAAATTAAGTCTTTTTTTTCTATAATTAAGTATTATCAATTTGTATCAGCCTTTCATTCAAACAAAGGAATCTACTTATATTTACTTATGTATTAAAAGATTAGTGAATACAGAAGGCAAATTTTTGTTTTTTATTTAAATTTAAAATCGTACCTTTTGAATAGTAAAAATGTCAGTGTCTATCTAAATGGAGTTTAGGTATTCCATTTTGCTAAATGTATTACATAAATCCATATTATGCTAGAAATATAAATATAAAATTTAAGATTATTATAAGGATATACTGTTACAGGTACCACCCTTAGCAATTTTTCGAATGCACTCCTCCAGAATGGATACAGAATCTCCAAATATTTTCAATACTTGTAGGTATTTATACTTTAAATTCTTAAACTCTTCTACTTTCCAAAGCTGGTTTATTTATAATCATCCAGAGAGGTAATATGGCCTTTGAAAAAAATATGTCTTCCATAAGCTTGCCTGAAATTTTGAAGAAACTACAGGGGCTACAGTATTTATTTTTAGAACATAAATTCGGTATGAGAAGTTCTACCCTTTCAGTTAATAAGAATGTTTTAGCTATAAAATAAAAAAATATGTAAACGATATTTTTTTTAATTTCGGGAAAAGCTTCTCTTATCTAAGGAACCAATTAACGAAGTTGAGCGTATTGTAGCTTATTTTGTAGGGTTTTCATATCTGCAACATTGCCCATAGTAGCAAACACGTTTTCATGGGTGGATTTTGTGTAAAAGGTAAAAATCTAAATTAATGCCGATTTTTTAAGGTTTTTTCGTTAAAAAACAAAAACGCATCGATAAAAAATGTTGAATTTTATGTATTAGAATACGCTGATGTCGGTTTTGTTCAACTATTAATTTTGTCGGCCAAAAGGTCTTTTTCTCTGTAAACGACCTGAGCTGAAGTACAATATGAAGTGGTTAAAGAAAAATAAAACCAGAGTAAGAAAATTTAAGCATATAAGAAGCAAGACCAGACACAAAGACAACCCATAACAAGACAAATCAATTATAAAAGTTTTAATAAAAACTTTAAAACCGGTGAAACTGTGCTAGACAAAGAAAAAACACTACAAATATGTCGATGAAAACGTGGAGGAAGAAGAACTAGATTTATTAAAGAAGAGAACAGAAAGTAAGTTCTATAGAGAAGAAGAGTAACAAGAAATTGAAACATACATGTGGCTTGAAACTGTTGAGTCATTGACAAGGACTAAGATTTTAATTTTTTTTGGAATATACAGCCTTTTTTTCTTAGGTGGGGCCTTATTTCCCAATTAAATCATAAAAAGCTTCCCAGTCCAGCCCAAAAGAAATACAATTGACATAGACAACTCTTCCTGGTAGCCCTGTTACAGAAAATCACAAGTAATAGCATAAAATAATGTTCTAAGAATAAGATATGACTAATTGGCAAGCAATTAAAAAACTTCTCTCTAACCGTAGTTTTAAGATACCAAGTCCTCAAAAAACGCATGAAAACTATTTTTTTTAAATTTCGCTGCAATGGACGATGTTGCAGATAATTGGAGAATTAGTTATCTTACAGATTGTTTTATTTGATTTGCAAAAAGTTCTTATGGTCAGGAAAGTAGATATTTTAATAATTAATCAATGTTCTAAAGATCGACACTATAGCCTTGGAAGTTTTTGTAGGATAGCAATTAGTATATGCAGTTTTATTGAGAAGGCACCTAGATCTAAAACTGAATTATTATCTTTACTCCCCGAAGGCAATGTAAATACATTTTCCTTTCGTCTCGCTCGGTATATGTTTGTTTGAATATTAATTTGTATCCGCATACGATTTTCTTGGCAAATATAAATACAAATACACATAATACCGGAGGATTATTACACCCTTTCCGGCTGAAATTATTTATTCCAGATATGCGAAATATGAAAATCCTCGTAAGCTCCCTATTATAAGATTTGCATAACCCCCCGGAATGAGTCCAGAACCAAATTCTCACGGTTTATATCAACCTTACGGCATCCCTTTCTCAAATATTGTTAATATTGGTCGTTGCTTTTATGTTTTTGGCGATTTGCCCTTAATTAACTATAAATATATCAGTTTTATTGTCTCTCACTACTTCGGGATTACTGTTCCCCCGATATTCCATTATAATTCACGCTGTGTAACTTTGCGCCAAGTTTTCCGAATTGGAAATTCGGCTCCTTTGAAATATTGGAACATGGAGACGGCCTCTGACTACAGGGTCGTGTTTCATCACTTGGAATAACAAGCTAAACATTTTCCTTATACTGTGAATTTTGTTCGAGATATAGACACTGCAAATTAGTTAGGATATAGCATGCAATAACACATTTTCTGTATCAATATTCCGACTGTTATATTTTGCTCATTATATTGTCTTTATTATATCTATTAGTTGGGATCAGGGGTTGGTAACCCGTATAGCGAAAAGTGGTTCACTGTTCTGTGATCCTTTTCAAGCCATCTTACCATTGCCACATGATCTACTAGTTTTTGGCTGATCCACCGCTGTTCAGATGGCGACATGTCCCCGAACATAAAAGCAGGAACAGGTGGGGGCCGTTGATCTGTGGGGGCTCATAGCCTGGTTAATAATTTTTGACATTGGCTCTTCGGCCCTGTTGTGTTCCAGGATGTAATGATAAAACATTCGAGGTAATGAAATATGATACACAAATCATATATTGTATTTAATTACCTTTTTTCAGGCATTATTTTACAAAAAACCAAAAATTGCAGGATATATGACTACAGAGAAACCATAATGAAAAGATTCTTTTGCAAGGCATATGACATAGGAGTGTGTGCGAAGCACATTTTGATATGAACATGGCAGATTATTAAATGGTTATAAGAGAAGTCCAGGAGTCCATTTTATCATTTGATGATCCAAGAAGCCAATAGTTATGATGAAAATGATATAAACATCCCAAATCAAGGTTATTCTACTGCCTCCACCTCCTATGATTCACTGCATCTGCAGTTTCAAAGGAAGAGGCTGTTTGAACAGGATTGCTTACAATCTGGAGTTGAAGAAGTAATGAAACTTTCGGCATATAAGAGCTTTGAACAATACAAGGGTAGGCATTTTAATAATAATATTATATTCCATATTCCATATATTTTCCAGTGTGCAAAAAGAGAATAATTAGGAACAAGTGTGTCATCCCAATTGACATAGATTTAAGAAAAAGTTGTTGAAGAGGAAGAGATTTGCAGGAAGCACAACCAAAATGAGGGCCAAGTGACGTTTACTGCTCATACAAAACAGGACATCTGAATTAGGGTATTTAAACAATTTTAATAGTCCTGCTATAACTTTCATTTTAACTCAGGTAAGAAATCAAAAGTTAAAGCCCAGGGGAAGTTTATTTGTACATTTATTCAAAAGTTTATATTCAATTCTTTAGATTAGCTTTAACTTCTTGCAATAACTGAAAGAACTGCATTATTTTCTTAATTTTTAAAACTTTCATTCAGTTCTTCAGTAATTTTCATTGATTTCCTGAAAATTCTTCTTCATTGTTTCACCTCTCCAGGGGAAGCATTTCACGAAACAATTTTAGTATAATGCTAAAAGTAGGTAAAACAAATGTATTTTCTTTAATTCTTAATACTTAGTTTAGAGTTAAGTTCAAATGATTTATTGTCATTGTCTAACCAAAGATGTTCAATGTTACATGTAATGTTAAATTTTTATAGTAAATTAATATTGTACAGGATTATTTGTATAATTGAGGTTAATATTTGTCATTAATGTTTAGTTATGTTTTAAAATAACCAGTGCAAAACTAAAGCATCTGTTCTAAATCATTTGAGAATATTTATGGTTCTGACAAATATACTGAGCTCATCATTTGTATTTCTCAGTACCTTAATTTTTTCAGATCATCTCTTTAAGTTCTACATTCATTCAGGCATTCATGATCATATCCAATCTTACTGTTAATTTTTCCTTATTTGAGAGAATATTAGGTCCTACACTTTGGTGTATGAGGTTTTTGTGATATGTGATTTCAGTAAAGAATGGGCATTCTGTCTGCAATTGTCATTAGAAAAATCTTAATATCTCAATTTTTTACAAGGAACGATTTACTTCTATCCTATCAAAAAACCTCAAGGTCATTTTAGGTTAGAAACTTCTTATATATATATATATATATATATATATATATATATATATATATATATATATATATATATACAGGGTGTCCCAAAAGTCCCGGAACGGCATTTTATCTCTGCGGGAACGCATTTTAGGGAAAAATGTTTCAAACAAAACTTATAGGATTCGTCCCTGGCTATCGAATTGTGACCTTGAATTTGACCTTGACTATGACCTTCAAGGTCATTTCAAGGTCAAGTCGATTTTTTCAAATGGGACAACATATTTCTGACCTCGGAAATGGAAAAATCGGAAATTTTTACTTTCAAATATGTCCTTGACCAATTTTAAAACTTGACCTCTGGTGGTCAGTAAAGGTCAAGTGAAGGTCAAGTACAACTTCGTTGCGTAGCTCGTCAAATATGGGTTAAAAAAAACCTTTCAAGAAGGATTATTCTCCGGCTATCCGATGGTCAGTATGTATTTGACCTTGACGTTGATCTTCGAGGTCAGTTCAAGGTCAAATGTATTTTTTAACCGGTAACCCCCATCTTGTATGCCGGATAGTAAAAGTGCCAAAGTTAAGCCAGTCCTGATCGTCAAGGTCAAATGAAAAAAATGGTCACGGCCATATTAGCATCTGAAAATTTCCTCTTTTCATGTTCAACATAAAAAATAGGACTTGCCTGTTTAAAAATGCATTTGACCTGGAACTGATGTCGAAGGTCAACGTCAAGGTCAAATCCATACTAAGCATCGCATTGCCGTGGAAAAATCCTAAACCTTAGTTCTTGAAAAAAAAATTAAACCCATATTTGACGAGCTACGCAAAGAAATTGTTCTTGACTTTGACTTGACCTTTACTGACAACCAGAGGTCATGTTTTAAAAATGGTCAAGGACATATTCGAGCGTAAAATTTTCCATACTTTTAATATCCGGCGTACAAGATGGGGTTGCCGGTGAAAAAATACATTTGACCTTGAACTGACCTCGAAGATCAACGTCAAGGTGAAATACATACTGACCATTGGATAGCCGGAGAATAATCCTAAACCTTTGTTCTTGAAAGGTTTTTTTTAAACCCATATTTAACGAGCTACGCAACGAAGTTGTACTTGACCTTCACTTGACCTTTACTGACCACCAGAGGTCAAGTTTTAAAAATGGTCAAGGACATAGTTGAGCGTATAATTTTCCGATCTTTCCATTCCCGAGGTCAGAAATATATTGTCCCCTTTAAAAAAATCGACTTGACCTTCAAATGACCTTAAAGGTCAAGGTCAAGGTCAAATTCAAGGTCACATTTCGATAGCCAGGGACGAATCCTATAAGTTTTGTTTGAAACATTTTTCTCTAAAATGCGTTTCCGCCGAGCTAAAATGCCGTTCCGGGACTTTTGGGACACCTTGTATATATATATATATATATATATATATATATATATATATATATTTCAAAAAATTACCAGGTGTATACACACATATAATTGTAAAACATTTATAACTGAACATTGAATTGTATTTATATTTTAAATAAAAGTTTCAATTTTGAAAATTGTATTTCTTTTGGTAATGTGGACCTCTATTGGGAATACTGGGAACCAATAAACGTGGATCGTGTGTAGGTTCCTTTTGAGCATGTTTACAGGTTTCTGTAGCATAAAATTGAATAATTGCTCATTTTTGGTTCGTGTGTCAACGAAGAGAGGCGCTAGATGTCTTATTTTATGACACATTTTTCAACACAGAGTTGCTTATCTATCTTCTTGTCCACGGAGTATAGATATAAAGGAGTCCGAACGTAATGTTAAATAAATGGTAGTATTTTAGGGGACAGAATGTTTTGCCGGTAGAGCGCGCCACTTTTGAGGAAGTACTCGTTTAAATCCTTATGAAGGGATAATCTGCAAAGCTAAAAATGTGTGATATTAGTAAATAAATAAATACAATTAACCAGCATCAAACAATTTTATTAAAAAAATAAATTAATGTTATCAATAGGTCTTTAAGAATTAAAATTATAATTCATCTTTTGTCTCTACGTGTTAAACTATTAAACAAACCGTAAGTGAAGTAAAGAATTTAAACATAGTTTCTGCAAATTAAGTAGTAAATATAAATTCAAAAATGGTTAAATACCTATTTATTTCAGTATTACAATGCTTGATAATAGGAATGTAATTAATTGATTACAATCAAATATATTATTTATTAATCGTATTAGTTACAAATAAAAGACGTTTAACATTTAAATACCAAACAATTTAGATTTGACAAATACACTAGTGTATACAATACAATATTTATTAACAACACTGATGTTTTAATATTATTTTTAGGTTACTCACTTTCGGAACTTTGAATATACCCACTTTAGCCACATTTCCACTTGCCTTTCGGCCACTGAGGCAACCATGAACAGCACAACACCTTCCCATTTTTTTATTAAAACTATTTTTAAACAATTACATTAATATTGTATACTTAGTTTTATAATTTTAATAATTTCGACATTCCCGAGCCAGCGCGCATTTAAGTGTGATAATAATAATAACATCGGTACGTCCTGAACATTTGCGCAGCTAGTGTCAGAAAAGAGAACTATGATCTGGGTTTAATTTTGTATACCACGAATACTACGAAAAAGCCTATACCGTTCGGACTCCTTATATCTATACTTCGTGTTCTTGTCTATGGTTGGGATTATCTCTTCTTCAGTAACAGATCAGGATCATTCTTAGAAGAGGAGCTATTGGAATGAATGTATCGCTGTAAAGGGTGTCTATGTTGATGAACAACGCTGCATGTTGCCAAAAAATGTGTTTTTACTGGGATTTAATGATCCATTAATAAGAGGTATTTTTAAACTGCTGCTCTGTCAAAATGTATAAAAGTCAAATTAATTTTTTTATGCCAAAACATCATGGTCTTGCTAATAAGGAGAAGAATTCGTTTAAAATCCTGACGCAAGTTTGTTTATTTCTTTTTATATTTAGAGCTAGCGTTATAAACTGCCCCATAAAGAGTGCAACTCCAAAATTTTACTGTATATGCATCATAATTTTATGCATTCGTGGCCTAAATGAACCGTAAAGTGAATGATTTTTCTTTTTTTTTTTTGATAATAAATATCACTGTAACTTCTTCAAGCCTTCGGTAAGTTTCTGGATTACTTAAACGTCTGTGTGGAAGTTTTAAACGCTTCTTTTTATACTCTCGTCGTTCGAGCCGCCAGGGACATCGTTAAAGTTCACTAATTAGGATGTCACCTTAATCCTTCAGCCAGCTAAGGGTCTCCAAACTCAATGAAATATTTCTCGAAGTATGTGAGTAATACAAGGATAAGTTGTGAGTTTGGTAGACTTATGGCAACAGGACGAAATATAGAGTAAGTTACCTTGGATTAATTTATTCTATATTCCTCTACTGTATAGCAAATGGCGACGCATACAAACGGAATGCTTGAGTGACTGTCATAATTGCGAAAATTTTACGAGGGTAAATAGAGTGGACCAGAATACGGTTATACGTCATCCCGGTTTGCTGTTACTGGAATACGCAGTGCGATCAAAACGTGGGTTGTAGGTTTTAGATAAGGCACGAATTACAAAAAAATACTTGTTTAGTTGTATCAGTATATTTTTTGTTAATTTTATGATATTATAATTGTTCTCAAAAGGAATGAAGAAATAAGCAAGAGACAATGCAACTGGTTGAAATTCGATGGAAAGTCAAAACCGTAATTGAGAAAGCACAACAGATGAAACAAAACGTCAACAAAACCGAAAAAAAGATCTTACAAACACATAAGGATGGCAATCCATCATCATTCTACCAGATGCTAAAGAAAATACCATTGGAAGGAGAGATACAGAATTTTGCTGATGATACTGTAATAATCTACAGCGCTACAACCTGGAATGAAGCTAAAGAGAAGGCAGAAAAAGAACTTAAAGTAATCATGAAATGGTTCAGTTACAAAAAATTAACAATAAATGTTGACAAATCATTTGTA
Organism: Octodonta nipae; assembly: GCA_034190945.1. Taxonomy (NCBI): domain Eukaryota; kingdom Metazoa; phylum Arthropoda; class Insecta; order Coleoptera; family Chrysomelidae; genus Octodonta; species Octodonta nipae. The sequence goes on from CM067216.1 coordinate 14,535,006, forward strand.
GTTCTTTTTACTTCGTATAAGAAATACTTACCAAGTTACGACAGAAGTTACAATAAATAATAGCCCAATCGAAATAATGTCATCAAATTCTGTAAAATATTTGGGAATTTAATTAGACAGTTACCTTAAACAAAATAATATATCAACTTTGTTCTAAAAAAAATAAGGATGATAATTTATAAATTTAAATATTTGTCAACTATATTAACATCGCAGCAACTGAGCATATTATATTATGCATTAGTTCAATCGCATATAAGTTACAGTATAACAGCGTGGGGTGGTGCAACAAATAATATATTGAACAATTTACAAAAAATACAAAATTAATCTTGTAAACTGTTTTCAAATTTCCACGAACATATCCTACTAATGAATTATTTCTTAGCATAAAAGTGTGTTTGACTTACGTCAGTTATTCTGCCGCAATATACTGACAACGCAATACCAAAAGAAGTTCATAGTATAATTAAACCAACACTCGTACAACACAAGAAAAATAAATAATATAATATATCAAAGAGTTCAAGTTTCTTGGCCCAATAATATTCAACTTACTGCCTGATGAGATTATAGTAATAAATTCACTTTCATTATTTAAAAAGAAAACCAAACAGTGGATACAGTCAATTCCAAGGTACAAATGCTTGGATATTTTGATATTAAAAATATATACAACTTTTATAAATGTTAAAAAAATCACCTTTATAGCAAAAGCATGTAAATTAACCATTTGTCTTTGTTACTTTCTTATTTTACGTTGTCGTGTTACGTTGTTATCCTAAAGTCTGTAAGTTAGTTTATAATTTTAAACTTAGTTTAATTGTAAGCCGAGATTTATCATTTATAGATAATTACCCAGGCACAAGGATTATCCGTTTGTGGGATTTTCATTATATTTATTTCAAGTTATTTTTGAAAGAGTACAAACGTGGTTTTTTATTAGGACTTATTTTTATGTTGTAAAAAAATAAATGTATGATTCCTTTTTTGATGTTAGTATGAAAAATGAAAAAAATAATTATTGTTATTATTCTGATCAACAGAACGAATTACAACAGAGAAATCGACGATACACAAGGCTGAAGTACTTCTCAGACCCATTACAAGTTCACCTAACTTACCAACAGCAGAACTATCAAAAGTCCTTATACCCATAATCCAATCTTTGGAGAGCAAAATATTCTCGCACGTCACGGACTCACAATATTTTGCCAAATCGTCGAATCCATGGAACTTGGACTCGAACATCTCTTATTTACTTACTGAAAATAAAACCTTGATGGAGAGGACGGGGCTTCCAATAGATCCAATCATGGAGTTAGGACAATGTTGCTTGAAGAACTACTTCTACTTTTAATACTCCCCGTTATCTCCAACCATCGCCAACATTTACATGGAATGGTTCACAGAACATACACTGACAAGGTACGAGAAGGAACCTAAACTCTGGTTGAGGAATGTCGAAGAAACTTTCATTATTTTTCAATTTGGAGAGAGAGAAATTCAGTTATTCTTGGAGCACATAAACCGATCTCGAGTATCCATTAGATTCACCACGAACAGGAAAGAGACTGCTTGATATGTAGTGCCAAAGGACTACGACCGGGGTCCAAACCACAGTCTACAGCACGACTACACATACAAGATTATCCCTACACTATAGTTCTTATCACCAATTACCAATGACAAGTAGCATCAACACTAATTCCTATAGCCAAAAATATCTGCAGCTCACCAGAGGCCCTCAAAAAATAACAAGTGAAACTTAGAGAAGACCGTTTCACGAATGGATATTCGGAAACCATCATTAACAAGGCGTTCGAAGAACTGATTAAACCACCCATGCAGTAAGAGGAAACCACGATAGCAACTATTATTACTATACACTAAAGGCTTGTCGCAAATTTTAGGTGCAACAGCAGTTTTTTCTTTACCACGTGTTTGCTTTGTTTAATTCCGTCATCCAATCGATTCCGTTGCTCAATATTGTAGTTAAAGTTGATCATCTAGCCCTTAGGAAGAATCTCGATGGGCAAAATTGGAGTCGCCATCTATGAATCAATCGCGGGACATTGTTGGGGCTCGAGATATATATATATATATATATATATATATATATATAGGGTGAGTTTTTTTTGATGATCAGTATGCGGATCTCGGAAACTAGCGGAGATAGAGCAATGGTTAAATTGGGAAAGATTTGCAGTTTTACTGGTCCAATTTAAAGACACTTTCGAGATATTTTGAAAAAACGAAAATCTGCCGATTTAGACACATCTCTCTAGCTACTTTGTTTTTGATTCTATTTAAGTGTAAATATCAATATTGAAGGGAATTGTATCCCGAATATGATTGTCATGTCCTCCTTTGTGTGACAGCTCTCGTTTTCGAGATATGACACAAAGTTGTCTTTTTTTGAATGGAAACCATAGTTGGCTATGCCCTCAAAAAATCGGACATTTTTAGAGCTTCAACGATATAAACGATATAAAAATATAGGAGTTATGGATGCTTTTCTCTCTTATTTTCAAAAAGATTATTTTCACTTTGACGTTTCCTCATTTGGAGTAATTTCATTAGTAGTGCTGAACTGACAGTCGATAATGACAAGTTTTCGAGATAAAATGGAATATTCTAACGAAGAAAAACTCAATATGGTGGAATGGTATATCATATGCCATAAAAATTAAGTTCGTGCAGCTGACGAATACTTTCATAGTTATTTTAATCGTCGTCAACCTGCCCTATGTATATTGAAGAGGATTTACGATAGTTTACGCAGATATGGATCTTTAACTAAACCACCAAAGGAACGTAATCAAATTCACGAAGCAGCACAAATAAATGTTTTGGCAATGGTAAATAAAAATCCATCTACATCAACTCGTGAGATTGCGGCAGAAGCTGGCACATCCCAACGAACTGTAGTTAAGGTACTGAGAGCGCACAAGTTCCACCCGTACAAACTTTCAGTTTCTCAAACTTTTCATGCTGGTGACGAACATCGACGTATTTTGTTTTGTACATGGTTTACAGAAATGTGCCTTGACAAGCCACAGTTTCCATTAAAGGTGTTATGGTCAGATAAAACTAGATTTACTAACTGCGGTATGTTCAATAGACACAATGAGCATATCTGGGCTATAGAAAACCCTTTCCATGTAGATCAAAGACGACCCCAGATAAAATCTGGTTTTAATGTTTGGTATGGTGTCATAGGGTCTACTATTCTGGGGCCTTTTATAAGGGAGGCGGTATTACAGGCAATTGAAGAAATTGATAGCCGGTCTGTGAGGAAGCGGTAATGTCAATCTTAAAAAGATTCAATTTTTGTCTAAATAACAATGGTGGACTTTTCGAACATAACTTGTAACCATTATTATGTACTTTCATTTCTTAAGTTTTTAGTAAGTATCTACTTATTTAGTTTTTTCGTTATATCTGATATACCTAATAAAAAAAATTGTTTAATATTTTTTTGGAATAGTTATTAATAAATCAATCTATTTCATGGCTAACTACGATAAAAGTGAAAATAAGAGAGAAATGCATCCATAACTCCGTTATTTTTATAAGTAACTATATCGAGTATTATATCGTTGAAAAGCTCTAAAAATGTCCGATTTTTTGAGGTCATAGCCAACTATGGTTTCCATTCCAAAAAGATAAGTTTGTGTCATTCGAAAACGAGAGCTGTCAGGCAAACGAGGACATGACAATCATATTCAGGATAGAATTCCCTTCAATTTTGATATTTACCCTTTTTTTACAAAATCAAAAACAAAGGAGCTAGAGGGATTCGACAGAATTTAGTTTTTTCAAAATATCTAGTAAGCCATATCTGTTACAAAAATCCGATAGTGTCATGAAATTGGGCCAGTAAAACTGCAAATCTTTCCCAATTTAACCATTGCTCTATCTCGGGTAGTTTCCGATATCCCCATACGGATCATCAAAAAACACTCACCCTGTATATATATATATATATATATATATATATATATATATATATATGTATTCGAGTAACTAGAAGCGAAAGCAGAAGGCTACGAGAATTATGCGAACCGACCTGAAGAGGGCAGATGTGACTCTGCCGAAACGTCGTCATTTTACCATCGATCCCGCAGGGATCAGTTATCAACTACGCGGATGAATTCCCGGAAACCACCTAAAACATTTCGTGCCCGCGAAAACTTAAAAACAAATATATATATATATATATATATATATATATATAAATGTATACACATATATAAGTGCTATATTTCATTTGGAAAATCCGCAGTGCAAATAGGGAGACTCGTAGGTTTTTCTGAATACTTAATGTGTCAAAGAATTCAGCAGTGTAAAGTTAGTCGTTGTATAACGATTATTTTGAAATCTTTTCTAGTTCACCAGGTAATTTTTGAGGTAAAGCAGAATCTGATGTCTCGTTGTCACTTCTATTAAATATGCGTAGCACCATTCTGACACACCGTATCCAAACTTACAATCCTACACGGCATATTTAATTATACTTTCAGTGTGTATCTTCTGAAAATGAGAAAAATCCCCTCTTTTTCGTCGAGAAAGAAGTATAAAACAGTCGCCAACTTCAATCTAACCTCTAGGGTGTTTGTTAAACCAACACGAAGTAAAGCAGAAGGGTTGCAAAAATAACAGTGGCGAGCAAAAGAAAATAAAAGATAACCTTTTGGTTGGCAATGATAACGATCGTCAACTCTTGTTGTTGAATTTGTATGGCCAGACGTTTGGTTCTCCAAGGGCCTAAGGGCAATTATCGGATTATACAGAAGCCACTAAGAGAAATCGAGGGGGAATAGGACTATTGAAAATAAACTAAGGATATTCGATATTCGTTGGGAGATAAATGAATTAGAGATCAGCGGTCAGTCAGTTTCTGAAATAAGAAAACAAATTTTATTTTGTTAATAAAACCCTTGCCTGCGAAAGCTCTGTCAGGTCTGTTGATATAAGATGTAGACAAATCTACGTGCCTGGAAAATTTATTGGCTATAATTGAGCTTCTTTTAGTGTTGATTGAATCTCCGATTAAAATAAATACTATCTTGTGTTTTCACAGACCTTCAAAGTCGAGTCCGTCAGAGTACCCTTTTGTAATATTAAGAAAATCAAAAGTGCCTCCTAGAGAAAGAAAATTAAAACTTCGTGTCTCCGGGAGATATTGTTTATGAGACTAATGTGACGATGGCACTGACGGGTTTTTGCGATTTTTTTATCCTCAATATGACGATTAAGTGACATACCCTACATTTGTTTTTGTCTAAACAATAGATAAAAACGATTCTAGTCTGTTATTCAAATATTATTTTTTTAATGGAAAAAATACCTTTCAGGCTCAGTAATGGCTTGAAAAAACAACCACCGTAGACGTTGAGCATCCAGGCCATCCAATAGATAGGTGATCATATACTGAACTTGCAACCAATAGATAGTTGACATCCCAAAGATATCAAAAGCCATGAAATTTTGTTTTCCAAGTGGATGCAGCATTTTGTCATAGTGGAACAAAACAACAAAGAACTGATGGTTAGGAGCGTTGTTTTAAGCTCTTTACGACCGTGGAAAAGCATATATTGCATCACAACATAACAATGGATGCAACAGCGACTAATATATTGTGTTAATCATTCGGTTGGATGGGACTATTTTACCACGAAAATGCATTTCTGCACAAGTCTATGAAGATGATTGTAAAATTGAAAGATTTACGATTCAATTTGCTTCCATTTCCCCTATTTTTATCAGATCTGGCCCTATTTGACTTCCGCAATTTTGCTCCGATGATGTCAGAAAAACTAAAGAGTTTCTACTGATTAGTCTTGGGACTTATCTGACATAGGTGTTTCAGGTGATTTAAAGTGTATTTATTAATATATTGCTGAAACCATAATCTTGGAGATTTCTCCTCCCCTATATTACCTTAAACACCAATTACATAAGTGACCAAGTCCTGGCACTCACTGAATAATTGTCCCAGTTATATTCAATCTGGAACAGGATCTCCTAGCCAATGCCAAAGACAATTTGCTGATTGTAAGATCTAGCTGAGAAGTTAAAACGAAGTTGAAACTCTTGGGAAATATTCAGAGAAATATGACTTAGTAGTAACTACAACTAAAAATAAATTTAAGGCAATAAAAGGCAGTACCATAGGACTGTTACACATGAAGTTATTGAGAGTGTAAAAAATGGAAATTACACATAAATCTACCCAGTATATAAGCGAAGATATGACCGACAAAGAACGTTTACAGAACTTTTGTTATTGTCCTGTTTTGAAGAATAGTTTCTCATAATTCCAGCATTCTAGAATCTATCTTGCAGTTATTGTTTCATATCATTTCATATGTCAATAGAGACTTGTTAGTCTTAAAATTAGAAAAATATGGAATACAGGAGAAAGCACTGAAATGGATTACAAGCTACTTATTTGGAAGAAGTCGAAAAAAAAAGATACAACAACAAAGAATCTACACTGAAAGAAACAATACATAATGACCCACAGGGTAATATACTAGGACCAAATTTGTTTGTAATATACATTAATGACATTAATCAGTAAATTGAAAAAAGCCATATTCAACTTTTTGCGGACGACATATTTATCTATTTCGCTGCAGATAATGTAAATACAATAGTGAACACCTTAAATTTAGAAATGAATAACATATCAAAATGGTTAAAGAAAAATAATATCAGCCTCAATATCGATAAAACAAAGTTCATGATAGTGAGAAATAGGTATAGCCCTGTAAATGTGACACAGCATCAAGGAGTATGGGTAGAAGGCGTGAGAATAGAACAAGTGAATGAATGGAAATATTTGGGTATCATGATGGACGATTTTTTAACATTCGCGAATCATGCATTATACAGGGTGTTCCTAAATTAACGAAAAGGGGAGATTCCTTGAATAGTTTTAGGAAGAAAAAGTCCCATAAACATGGGTCCGAAAACGTTTCGTTTGAGTTTTTGTCAAGTTTTTTCTCATAGTATCTGCACTTCACAAGATATTCAAATGAAATTTGGCATAGATATTACAATTAAGAGTTTACACCTTGCGACATGCTAATTTCGGGAACACTGTCCACTGTTGTCCTTCAGAATTTTTTTTGGTGAGCCACTGGTACTTTCAAAAATTCTAAAGAAAAGCTTTGTTGTTATACCAAACTTTATGTTCTCTTGTAGTTTTGTCGTATCTACTACCGGTTTCAAGAAAAAAAAATTGAATGATTCTCTTGAAATCCTCAGCAAATTCCGAATTGTCATAGAACTCTAGTTACCTACCTAGTAGGCTGTGGTGAATGAATAAATTTATTGTTAGTTTTGACACATCAAATTAAACTCCTGTGTTTTGAAAATTAAAGATGGTTGCATTTTAATGTCAAAACATGCATTTCATGTATGGTCTTGCAAATGGTAATTCAAGAGAAGCTAAGCGTCTTTACATGGAAGGCTATCCCAATAGAGTGATGCCTAGTCATCGGATGTTCTCTAATATTCACAGGCGTCTTTCAGAAACTGGATCTTTTTCTGCGAAAAATATTAATGCAGGTAGACCACGACTCGAAGAGGCAGTGCTGAACGAAATAGAAGAACATCCAGCAACAGTACAAGAAAAATTAGTGTTACCTTAAATACAAGTCATCAAGTTGTTTGGCGGATCTTGTGGGATTCTTTGCTCCTTATCACATTCAGAGGGTGCAGGCGCTCTTGCCTCGAGATTGTCATCCAAGAATTATTTTTTGTCAGTGGTACGTCAACAGACTATTGAACAATCCTCATTTTGTTTGCCAAATCCATATGGGCTGAGGAGAATCCACATGAAATTGCAGAAGCAATATTGGCGATTATTTGATTGGTCCTTTCTTCTTGCCAGGGCGACTTACTGGTCAATCTTACAGACATTTTTTAGAGAAAGATTTGCCCTTGTTATTGGATGATATACCTCTTATGATGCGACGTGAAATGTGGTTCATGCACGACGGTGCTCCTGCTCATTTTTCACTTTTGGCTAGGGAGTATCTGAACGAAAATTATGTAAACATGGATTGGACGAGGTGGACATCAGCCATGGCCCGCCAGATCCCCAGATTTAAATAGTTTAGATTTCTTTCTATGGGGCCATCTGAAATCTCTAGTGTACATAACGCAAGTGAATACCGTAGACGAACTGAGAAATCGTATAATAGGTGCGTTTGATACAATTAGGAATACTCCAGGAGTGTTTGAAAGAGTTCGATCGTCTATGAGAAGAAGAACAGAAGCTTGTATAAGTGTTGGGGGAGGACATTTTCAACAATTGCTGTAGTTTAGTTCCTTTGTTGTTATTTAGTTTTTTTATTATGATTAATTTTTCAGTTGTACGTTTCTTGCAGTAATACATTTGTTTTGATGATTATACCAGTTTATCGAATCTTTAAGAATCATTGCTAGTTTAATAATTCAAAAATTTTTTCTCGAAATCGGTAGTAGATCGACAAAACTACAAGAGAACATAAAGTTTGCTATAACAACAAAGCTTTTCTTTACGATTATTGAAAGTACCGGTGGCTGTAAATTTGCAATCGAAATTGGCATGTCACAAGGTGCAAACTCTTAATTGTAATATCTTTGCCAACTTTCATTTGAATATCTTGTGAAGTGCAGATAATATGAGAAAAAAACTTGAAAAAAATTGAAACTTTAACAATATGTATCTTGAAAACAAAACATTTGAAAACCCATGCTTATGGGACTTTTTCTTCCTAAGCCTATTCAAAGGATCTCCCCTTTTCGGTTGTACCTCCAATTTAGGAACACCCTGTATATACAATAGCCAAGAAAGTAGGAAAGTAGGAAAGATGAGATCAAATTTAAGTGAATGGTCCAAACTCTTAGTGTATAAGACCATAATAATGCCTCATTTTAATTTTTGTCCAACGATTTTATTTCTATTAAAAAACTCTGAAATTGTTATTATGCAAAAAAACAGAACCAGGCCTTACGTATAATATTGAACAGTAATAGATATGCTCATATAAGCGCAATGTTGGAATCTGTAAACCTGTTAAGCAGTCAGTTCACTATAAAACGTTAATAATTATATTCAAAATGATCCACGGTCTAGTTCCAAACCATTTGTGGAATCACTGTAAAAGAATAGAAAATGTCCACAGTTACACAACCAGGAACGCAGAAAACTTTTATATAACAACAGTGCACAGAACATCTGATCAACAAAACCTATTCCACAAAGGACTTAAACTATACAACGAGCTACCAAACAACATAAAAAATGTAATAAATTAAGTACTTTTAAAAAACTTTGTTTTAGTCATAGAATGAATATATATATGAGTAGATATTGTATGAAGTTGTATTTGTGTTAGCTAAAGCTATTAATAAATAAATAAATAAATAAATAAAATATGTAAACTAAATATGTCGGCTATTATTACCATGCTAATTTAATAGTTAATTCACAGTAATATCTAGAAAAGCATTCTATTTGTTTTGGAACATCAAGAAATAGATTGGACTTACCAATTTATTTTTATCATTGAGGCATATACTTGCAAGAAAATAAACTCCTTGATATGCTGAAGGAAAACCAACTTAATGAAATTTCTAAAGATTTCCAAGCCAAATGTTCGATTGCCAAAAACGAATATTTTGTTATCACTAATCAGATTACACGTCGTACCTTTTCCTTCACCCCATCACAATCTGTCAAAACTACCGGGCCCGATAATCGCGTAAAATAACTCTTGTTTTTCTGAATGAACGGCCCTAAGCGGCTTAATGAATTGAGTCTTCGATCGAAATTCCAGAATAAGGGTTCTTTATTGAATGTGAAGTCAATTCTGTCGCGTCGAATGACATCCACGGTTTACAGATGCCATTTGTATTCACTAAAACGAATCAAGCTCGATCTTCTTAACGTAGAGGGTGAATTCTCTCTTTTTCCTTACGAATAAAAAATGAACTTCCTCATTCATTTGACAAGAATAACATTTAAAATGTATTATCTCGATCTGTCTTGATCTTGATCTATGGCTCCTCGTCGGGATTATACCTCGCGAATTCTACTAGAATTTATTGCTGAATTTGGGGAAGACTTACTACACTCTCAGGTCTGAACTGCACTATAATTGAGTACGTTTCAATTTATATACAATTATGAAACTACTTAACCATTGAATATTACTTCGAAATCCCAATTTAATCGAAAAAATCATAAAAATTCGATACGTTGAGATAGTTAATATTTCTCACATAGGTAATTTGTATAACTTTTGTCTGTGGTTAATAGTTTGGCACAATGTGCAAAGATAACCTAACATAACCTAGTTTTTTAACTGTGAGGTTGATTGTCCGACAAAAATATTAATCTAGTGCTCTTGTCTGTCAAAAAATCGTTAAATTTTATAATTTTATCAATACCATTTTAACTGTGCACCTACATAACTCGAAAAGTAGGTTGCTGTTTTTCGTTTAGGCCTTCCTACTCCGGACTATACCGTTATTTTCATTGTGCACATATCAGCTGCACCAGTTTTCTCTGTGACTCATAGAGTTTTCATAATATGGAAAAACAATCTTCCCTGAAAAATTTTAAAAAAATTAATATCGCCATCCTTGAAAAAGTACAAACTAAATCAGATGCCTGTTCGGTTCTTTTTAGGGTTCCGTTTATACAATATACGGATACCCTTATAATATCACTCAGGATTTCTGCCTCTGTCACATCACAGCCATTTTCTCCTAAACTACTTGACGGAAGAGGTTGAAATTTGGTATCAATGTATAGTTTGGTGACCCGATCAGGAGTACATATCGTAAAAGAAACAATTTGGATTTTAGGGGTACTTCTGGGGGGAAAAACTAAAAAAATCGACCGTTCCCTCCCCTGATCTCCGAAACTACTGAGCCTAAAATTTTGAAAAAAATAGGAAAGATAGAGCGATGCCCGAACTTTACAGGAAAATTAAGGAGAAACCATTAATGTTAATTTTGGGTGCAAATTTTAGAATTAAATAAAAATTTAAAAATAAAAAAAATTTCAAACGCATCATGTAATATATCAAATAAAAGGTCTCATTCTGAGGAACACGAATATATTTTTTCATATTTTAGAAAATTATTTTAAAAGATATTAACGAAAATATACCAAAATTTACCCATACTCCCCCCCCCCTTATCTCCGAAACTGTAAAACGTAAAGTAAAATATATGTATAGGTTCTGAGCTGAAGTTTACTGGAAAAATATGGAGAAACCTCTACTTTTAATTTTGGGGGGCCAATTACAGAATTAAATGGAAAATATAAAATTAAAATTATTTCTAACCCATCATGTTATATATCAAATGAAAGGGCTCATTACGACGAAAACAAATATATTTTTTTCATTTTTTTTAAATAAATTAATTAAAAGTTATTATCAAAAATATTTAAAAAATTATCCATCCCCCCTATCTCCGAAACCATAAGCTGGAAAATTTTGAAAAAAAAGGAGGTATAGCCCCTCACCTAAAATTTACTGGAAAATTAAGGAGAAACCCCTAATATTTATTTGGGGGGGGAATTATAGAATTAAATGGAAAATTAAAATTGTTTCTAACCCATCATGTTATATATCAAATGAAAGGGCTCATTCTGAGGAACACAAATATATTTTTTTCATATTTAAAAAAAAATTATTTTAAAAGATATTAACGAAAATATACCAAAATTTACACTCCCCCCCTCTTATCTCCGAAACTATAAAACTTAAAGTTTTGAAAAAAATAGATTTATGGGTTCTGACCTGAAGTTTACTGAAAAAATAAGGAGAAACCTCTGCTTTAAATTTTGGGGGGGCCAATTACAGAATTAAATGGAAAATATAAAATTAAAATTTCTAACCCATCATGTTATATATCAAATGAAACGGCTCATTACGACGAAAATAGATATATTTTTTCATATTTATAAAATAAATTAATTAAAAGATATTAACAAAAATATAAAAAAAATTACCCATTCCCCCCCCTTTTCCGAAACCATAAGCTGGAAAATTTTGAAAAAACAATGGAGGTATAGCTTCTCACCTGAACTTTACTAGAAAAATAAGGAAAAACCCCTAATATTTTTTTGGGGGGCAAATTATAGAATTAAATGGAAAATGTAAAATTAAAACTGTTTCTAACCCAGGATGTTATATATCAAATAAAAGGGCTCATGATGAAGAAAACAAATATATATTTTCCATATTTATAAAATAAATTAATTGAAAGATATTAACAAAAACATAAAAAATTTTACCCATTCCCCCCTTATCTCCGAAACCATAGGCTGAAGTATAGCCCCTCACCTGAACTTTACTGGAAAAATAAGAAGAAACCACTAATATTCATTTTGGGGTGCAAATTATAGAATATATATATATATATATATATATATATATATATATATATATATATATATAATATTTCCAACCGGCAGATAGAAGGTTGAACATCTATTAAATACTCTCTTCGAGGTGTCTTTCTTTTGTACGCAAGACAATATATATAATATATATTATTTCTGGTTAGGGAACCTTCATCAGTTGCGCTCCCCATAATTGAATGTTCTCTCGAACATTTCTTTATGTATTTGAAACATTTCGTTAAATTTGAAGACGCGAAATGTAAAGACCGACATCTAGGAATTTCGGGGAAACTACTACATAGAGGTTCCGAATCTGGAGCCATTCAATTGCTGTTACCCGCAATTCCTAGGTTAGCATGTCACAATCAAATTTTCAGGTTAACTTCACCTGTCAGAGATATTAAATACTCTCTTCGAGGTGTCATACTTTTGTACGCAAGACAATATATATAATATATATTATTTCTGGTTAGGGAACCTTCTTCAGTTGCGCTTCCCACAATTGAATGTTCTCTCGAACACCTATTTTTGTATTTAATACATATCAGTAAATTTGTAGACCCAGCATGTAAGACTGAGAAACTAGCACACAGAGGTTCCGAATCTGGAAATCTGGAGCCGTTCCGTGTTAGAGGTGTAAGAAAAGTAACTGTTCATTACTGGAGTGCTCGTTACTTGCCCGGATCGATAGTAACGAATACAAAATTCACTATCGGTATAGATATTCGAGTACTCGAAGATTCTGTAAGTATCGAATACTTCATGAATGGTAATGTAAACATAAATAAATAGGTCTAAAAAATGTTTTATATTTATATTAATAATCAAATTCATAATTTTTTATGCATTATAATAAGAATAAAATGTTGGTTTACAGTTGTAGTATAAAATTGCATTGTCACAGCTGTATATTCGTCTATATGACTGTTTAGCGGACAAATGACAAAATTTACACCGTTTTACCGGAAGCACAGCATAATCAAACATCTGTGCCGGAAGGATATACAGAACGAGTATTCGAGTAACGAATATTTAGTAACGAGTATTTAACTGAAGAGTAACGAATACTTACGAGTATTCAAACGTAACGATACTTTACACTTCTATTTCATGTAATTGCTGTTCTACCTGAATATCCTAGATGTCGGTCTACAAACTATTTAATACTTTTATTGGTTTCAAAATTCCCGATTTAGATTAGATAAACTAGTCGAGTATGAAAAAGCCTGTGTAGCAGTGGCTTTCAAAATTCGTGTTAGTAATAATTCAGATGAAACTTATTCAACGGCCGCAATCCGGAAATAAAATTTCCACTATGGGCTTCAAAGCAAACTTTTCTTATGAAATATGTTTATCACGCTGGAACTCGAATGCAGCCATCCAAAAGGAAGGAGGTGTTGAAATGGCCCTTTTAGAACTGTTGAAGGGGTAAAACCGTGCCTTGCTCTCAAAGATGCTCATTAAGACATGTAAATGAGGCACATTCCGAGTCTTACTTCATTTGCAAAGTGGATTGATCCGGACATTGCCACGAAGTTTACTTTTACACTTAGGATTCATTGGAAGGCAATATTTTCGGATTCTACAATGTTTCACCCGAATTTTGCACGTTTTGCATGCAACGGTTCACGTTGCTCTTTATCTTAATGATGATTGAATGTATTTAGAAAATGGGTTTGCGTTAATACGGGTAACGAGTAATTAGTCCGATTTTATCTGTAAAGGAATAGCCTGGATAAAAATATACTAAATCTACTATATCAAGAGAATAGTATCCACTGTTAACAGTGAATTTTTGAAATATTTGTAAAAACAAAATTTTCTAATTACTGTTTTCAAAGAAATATAATTTTTGTTACCCAATCAAGGTTACAGAATTTTTTAAACAATTGTAGTAAACATAGGAGATTCTAGTGTAGTACAAACCTAAAAAATAGTTAGCAAAAAAGTGCAGTGTTTCTCCAGACAATGAAATATGGTAGTAGAATAACAACGGGGTTTCTAGACCGAAAGTGGCTTATGGCTGCGCATCCAGGGGTTTTGGGTCTGGTGGGACACTCAGCCCCAATAACATCTCAAAACTCCTATATGCCACTCAGCCCCCATTACATAAGCTATAGACACCACTCAGCCCCCATAACCTCTTAGTTCATCGAGCTACACAAAGTCACCGAACAATCTAACCTATGCCACTCAGCCCCCATAAGTTCTCAGACAGCCGTCGACCGATGAAGATAACCTCTACAGATCACTCAGCCCCCATAAGCTTTCTATTCATCAAATTACACAAAGTCAACCGTCTAACAACCTAACCATATACAAGACACTTAACCCCCTTAACCTCTCAGGCAGCAATCACGTCCCTCCAAAAGAACGACACCCTCAAAGACAACACACATAACCCATATACACATTGCATCGCAATTACACAATACCGGGGCCTCACGGAGACACCACCGACATACGCACAACCAACACGGGGGCCCACACAGTCACCGAAGCCCCAGCGGAGACCGACAGGACCAAACCCAAAGACAAAACACACAAGCTTACATGGGGACTCTCCACCCACAAACTCACAACTCGAGGGCCCCCAACCGACCCCCAGTGGAACCCTACAGAGGCCCACCACACCCAAAACACCTACATGCGCAGCCCTAAGTCACTTCCGGTCTAGAAACCCCTTTGTAATTCTACTTATGGTTTACCTCAAGAGACAGTCTTAGGCCTATTATTATTTATATTGTTGGCTAGAACTGTTATAAATTAATGTACAATTTGACTAAGATCTCTCTCTAAAACATTAGAATTGTTCTGTTTTAGTAATTTTTGTATTAAATACAAATACGATATTGCAATGGTATTATTTTAGAAACTTAAACATTTACGGTTAATTGTAGACAAGGACTTAAATTCACTAAAACATGCCAGCTGGCATAAAATGCCAACAAAAAAGTACATCATTCACATTATGTTTCAGGAACAATGAAACAAGTTCATGAAACATGTTTGAAACAGTTTTAGTATAACACTGTTAAGTTAGTGGTAAGTGTTGTAAAACTGTTCCGCTTATTTCTATTCACTAGTATAATAATGAGCCAATAAATAACTTAGGACTCACTAATTCAACTTGATGTGCAGTATAGGCCCACCCTGGGGGGATTTGGTTGGTTCTGCTCTAAAATATGATGTGCCACATTAGATTTATCAGTTATTCCGTATTTCAAATAAGCCATATGCTCTATACAACGGGTGTCTGACCAAAATATATAGCTCAGATCACAATCGTTACATTTGATTTCATAAATTCCTGACTTCTAGAAATCAGCAAGTTAACCTTTAGGATTAAATTTTCTGTAATGTTGTAGTTGTTCTATACACCGCCATTATGCCAACTTTCTTAAAAATCTTCTTGAAGCCCCTAATATAACGACTCTACGGAACTATCTTGTGTTATTCGAAAAGTTGTCACTTTATTCATTCGTAAACGAAGATGTTTCTTCCTATTAATCTATAATATGTGTTGGATAAGTAATTAATTGATTAAGTGATAAATATACATGAACAGTTCAAATTTCAACATTCATATAAAATTTTCTTAGAACCGAAAGAGTTGTGCAACATTATTCTCACTCTATTGTCCCCTAACAAAAATCTTTTAAGAGTAGTGTCGATGACCCACCCCCCATGCGTTTGTGACATCCGAAGAAAAGGATTCATATTTCCCAAAATAAATATTTCATGTGATACTTTCCACGCCTGACCACTCGAGATAAAAAGCTCTGTCCATAACATTTTTAGGGGGAGTTTTCCTTCCACAAACGAGCGTTTTCACTTTCCACTGCTTGAAGTCTTCCGGTGAAATATTGGAATAAAACAATGGCATGTAGAGAAAACCGGAAGGATGCCTTTACTTTGGATGTCCAAAGACTAAATCTTAAGTGCTTTGATACAGTATCGATTGCATGAACACCCCACTTATTTAAGCTTACGGTTTTTGTTAGAGAATGCACATTAAATTTAATCACACGCGGAGAAGGTTGACAACAATTTCAAACTTACATTAAGCGACAATATTTGACATTCATCTCAACTTATACGGTATATTTTCATATATCTATATAATTATCCCTTCATTGTTTCAAATGGATCAATAATTGGGAGACGTCTTTAACTTACTAACTTTTCGAGATTTTTCAAAACCATTGAACGCAAGACAATATATTGTTTCCAGTTGAGAGCCTTCATCAGTTGCGCTCCCTTCAACTGATTGAAGTCTCGAATAATAATTTATGTATAAAGTACATATAACTGAATTTAAAATTTTATCCCGAAATGACTTCCGACAGTCAAGAATTTCAGGAAAATGTAGCTCACAGAAACTCCAAATCGGGAGTCCTACTAGAAACAATATATTGTCTTGATATGGATGGAAAAATCTTAAATAGTGCGACTCCCGATTTTGAGTTTTATTTTACTAATAAACTTTCAGAAATGCCTTTTATAATCTACTGTCTGAGTGTTGAGGCTCTGTAGATTGGAAGAAAAACGGCAAAATAGGGCAAAGTTTAAATTATAAATTATTAAATCTGTTATTCAAATTATTTAAAAATATAAATAAAATATATTTTTCAAATTTTAAATAGTGTAGTTTCTAAAATCGATGTTTAATATTTTTAATATCTTTTAAACAAATGATTTAAAAATATGATATATTTGTAAGTCACATAATGAGCCTTTTTATCTGATATATTACATGATGCGTTTGAAAATTGAATCTTTATTTTCCATTTAATTGTATAATTTGTCCCTAAAATTACTATGGGGGTTTTCTAGTAATTTATTTTTCGTTTAATTCTATCATTTGGAGGCCAAATAATAGAATTAAGTATTTTTTCATATTTTTCCTATAAACAAAAAAAATGAGGTCTTAGAGTTTGGGAAATAACGGGGAGAATGGGTAATTTTTTTTTAAATATTTTTTTATATATTTTAAAATATTCAATTTAAAAAAATTAAAAAAATATATTTGTACCTATTCGTCATAATGAGCCATGGGATTTGATATATTATATAACCGATTAGAAACAATTATAATTTTTTATTTTCCATTTAATTCTATAATTTGCCCCCCAAAATGAATATTTTTCCAGTAAAGTTCAGGTGAGGGGCTATACTTCCAGTTTTTCAAAATTTTTCAGCTTATGGTTTCGGAGATAAGGGGGGAATGGGTAAAATTTTTTATATTTTTGTTAATATCTTTTAATTAATTTATTTTATAAATATGGAAAAAATATATTTGTTTTCTTGATCATGAGCCCTTTTATTTGGTATATAACATGCTGGGTTAGAAACAATTTTAATTTTATATTTTCCATTTAATTCTATAATTTGCCCCCAAAAAAAAATATTAGGGTTTTTTTCCTTATTTTTCCAGTAAAGTTCAGGTGAGGGGCTATACCTCCATTATTTTTCAAAATTTTCCAGTTTCTGGTTTCGGAGATAAGGGGGGGGATAGGTAATTTTTTTATATTTTTGTTAATATCTTTTAATTATTTATTTTAAAAATATGAAAAAAATATATTTGTTTTCGTCATAATGAACCCTTTGATTTGATATATAACATGATGGGTTTGAAACAATTTTAATTTTAATTTTCCATTTAATTCTATAATTTGCCTCCCCCCAAATAAATATTAGGGGTTTCTCCTTAATTTTCCAGTAAAGCTCGGGTGAGGGGCTATACATCCATTATTTTCAAAATTTTCCAGCTTATGGTTTCGGAGATAAGGGGCGGAAAGAGTAATTTTTTTTATATTTTTGTTAATAACTTTTAATTAATTTATTTTATAAATATGAATAAAATATATTTGTTTTCGTCGTAATGAGCCCTTTCATTTGATATATAACATGATGGGTTAGAAACAATTTTAATTTTATATTTTCCATTTCATTCTGTAATTTCCCCCCAAAATTAAAAGTAGAGGTTTCTCCATATTTTTCCAGTAAACTTCAGCTCAGAACCTATACATATATTTTTTCAAAACTTTACGTTTTATAGTTTCGGAGATAAGGGGGGAATGGGTAAATTTTGGTATATTTTCGTTAATATCTTTTTAAATAATTTTCTTTAAATATGAAAAAAATATATTTGTGTTCCTCAAAATAAGACCTTTCATTTGATATATTACATGATGCGTTTGAAATTTTTTTTATTTTTAAATTTTTATTTAATTCTATAATTTGCCCCCCAAAATTAACATTAATGGTTTCTCCTTAATTTTCCTGTAAAGTTGGGGCAACGCTCTATATTTCCTATTTTTTTCAAAATTTTAGGCTCAGTAGTTTCGGAGATCAGGGGGGGGATGGGTAAATTTTAGTTTATTTTCGTTAATATCATTTTAAATAATTATTTTTAAATATGAAAAAAATATATTTGTCTTCCTCAGAATGAGACCTTTCATTTGATATATTACATGATGCATTTTAAATTTTTTTTATTTTTAAATTTTTATTTAATTCTATAATTTGCCCCCCAAAATTAACACTAATGGTTTCTCCTTAATTTTCCTGTAAAGTTCGGGCAACGCTCTATATTTTCTATTTTTTTCAAAATTTTAGGCTCAGTAGTTTCGGAGATCAGGGGGGGGACGGTCGATTTTTTTAGTTTTTCCCCCCAGAAGTACCCCTAAAATCAATTTTTTTTCTTTTATGATATGTACTCCAGATCGGGTCACCAAACTATACATTGATACGAAATTTCAACCTCTTCCGTCCAGTAGTTTAGGAGAAAATTGCTGTGATGTGACAGAGGCAGAAATCCTGCGTGATATTATAAGGGTATCCGTATATTGTATATACGGAACCCTAAAAAGTAATAAATACAGAATTTCACAACTACTAAAACTTGAAGTAACCTGCAGAACAAAACTTTCATTATTACGCTGAAAGCCTTTTACAAATTAAATTCGACAGAAACTTTTCACATGACACTTATCATAAGCAACAGTTAGTTTCCGATAACTTCAAAGTTTGAATGCGACATTTTTTTCACCTCTATAGTGCACAAGATTCTTTTGAAGAGTTTACCCGAACTGTCACATTTCTTGCAGCAAAAGCGTTACATACGTCTTTCAAACCCATTGTTAAAACCCCTTAATAGTGGCTTGAAATCCATCCAAATATACAGTTTAAATACTTCGAAAAGTTTTATCGGCTATTCGGAATCAGGGGAGAGACAAGGCATTACGCCAAGGTAGTTGGAAAAGTTTAGTCAAGAGGTGTGTGTGCAAGTGTTCAAGGAAGAACAATTGTGTGAGATGAAAACGAATGACTTTATGAACTATTTAGTACCAGTTTTATTAAAATATATTTGCATGCTTAATGAAAATCGAAGTAAATGAAAAAATCGTGTCTGTATTAGAAAAGAAAATATTAAGGAAAATCTATGAACCAGTGAGAAAAACAGTCGATGGCGTATTTGACAGATCCAACTTTGAACTGGAGCTTCTGTTCAAAGGAGCTTGAGATAATATAATATGTTAAAACACAACACCTTAAATTGACATATCGGGAGAATGGATCCAGAAAGATTTGCAAGGGGAGTATGGTAGGTAATAAAAAGCAAGGAAAACCGACAACTCGATTAAACTAGTAAGTAGCCATCAGAGACAAGTGGTTCGGAAAACAAAAGTCAAGGATGGTCGAGGCACAAAAGAGCTGCCATATCACTGTAAGGGCGGAAACAGCAAAACAGTTCCGGGTAGCTGAAAAAAAGAATTAATAGATTTCCCCGGACCCTTCACAAACAGCAACAACAGGCTGCAGTAGAAGATGATCACTAATTGGTGGCGTACCAATTAATGAAGGTAGCTGCTAACTGTTTTATTTATGTCGGCTAAATGGTGGGCCCAATAATCAAAAAGACTGATCCTCACAGTCAAACAATTACTCAGAACCGATTCTTACTTTTGTTTTTACTTCAAATAGAAGAACCTAGTTTTACTTCCTCCTCCAAAATCTCTTCAGCATCACCACTTCAGGCTCTTCTTCACCCAATCAGAACCAATTACGGAGATGAGTACTTGGTATCTTACTGGATCCACTTAAGACTATATGCTGAAAGTTTGGAAGAAATTCTTATCGTTTAAATGACTGAACATCGTCATATAGTTCAAGTTGTTTTAGAGACTATGTGCTGAAAGTTTGGAAGAAATTCTTATCGTTTAAATGACTGAACATCGTCAAATATTTCAAGTTGTTTTAGAATTAACCTTTTCTACTGCAGTTGTATGTAAGTGAATCATTTGTTTGTTGCAGACTTTCTCTGACTAATGCGACAGTAAGGCAAAAAAAGTTTGTAGTTCTTCAGTCTTTAGAGCATCTGGTAAAGTTTTTGATGTCTTGTTCCGAGACAAACATGTCAGCAAATCGCCAGAAACATCAAACCTCAATGTAATATCTAACCTGACAGGTTCATTTATACTGAGCAATTTATTTACAACTTTTAGTAAGAAATTAAGTCAATTTCGCTTTTAAGTCACTTGAGCAAGAAGACCAGTAAAAATAAAGCTCATGCGGAAATAGGGGATAGGTAAAGTATAGGGAATTAATGTGCATATAACTTAATACACTCAATTAGCACTTTCTCTAAAAAACTGAAAATTACAAGAAATGTGCCAATCAAGTTATTGTAATCATGGCTCGTAATAATCCTTTTATCCTAGTTGGCGCAGCTGATACCAAATTGTTAATAACATAACTATTGCGTCATTAAATCCCACAACTAACCAGTAATTTTTTTGCAAGTTTTCCAGATTCTCCGATTCCAAAGAAAACAGTATTTCCTTCATTTCTTATCAAAAATATCTTCCACAGACAAATCTCTCAATAGCGAATAACTTAACAACCAAGTAAGCAATTCCGATATAAAAAAATATAAAACTGATTTGTGGGAAACATTACATCAGTGGAAGAAAGTATCTGGCTAGAAAGTGGTGCACCTGGCATTTCATCCCCCATTTTATAGCCACACTGTTGTAAAGCTCTCCGTCTAGCGTGGGACAACGTACGTGTATGACTTACAAATTGCTTATTCATAAAACTCGAACAACGCACGACTAACTGTGAGTATTGGGGGGTAGACGAATTGCTTATCTTTAATAGAGATGTGGATGTATTATAGCTGTCCCCGGATACAAAGAATTCTTGGATACAAATAGAAAAATAATTCCGAAAACATTTCATGAAATACCTAACGGGGAAGACGGGAAGATATGATTCTTACATTTATTTACCTAATTTTTACTTATATTGTATACAGAGGGGTTTAAAAAATGTATCCACTGTTTAACAGTCCATAACTTGCAAACTAATTGACATTTTTTTGGTGAAAATGTAGCTTAAAGTCCTATTAAAAGATATCACTGTAGGTGTTCGAAATGGTCACCATTAACATCTCAAACAAACGATGCCGCCGAACTGCAGCAGGCACTACTGACTGCAACCTGTTCAGTTGAAAATTTGCACATAAATGCACGATGGATTCTCGAAGTTCATCAAGTCTGCGTGGCTTTTGTCGATAAACGACGTCCTTTAGTGTTCCCCACAGGTAAAAGTTCAGAGGAGTTAAGTCTGGGGAACGTGGTGGATACTCTACAGCACCTCTAAGGCTTATCCATCTTTCTAGTAGATTTTCGTCGAGATCAGCCGTAATACGATTGTGGTAGTGGGCTGGGGCACCACCTTGTTGAAAGTAAAATCTTCCGTCTCCATAATAGTTTCGGATGGCAGGTAAAATGTATTTCTAAATCTTTTGAAGGTACACCTCACCGGTAATTGTGCCGTCAAAGAAGACAACCCACACCACACATTTACTCCTGGCAAATTCACGGCATTATCTACATGGACGTTCGGATTTTAGACGGCCCAGTAGATGCAATTGTGGCGATTTACTGTACCATTGAGTTTGAACTGTGCCTCATCAGACCACACAATCATCCCTGCAAAATCTTCATCGTTGCGCACCATGTTATTAAACCACTCATTGTACTCCATTCAACGTCTGGGTGGTCCTCGTTCATTGCAATCTTGGAATGTAGCACTTCCACTTTGCTCTTTTCAAAATTTGCCGAACACTTGAGCGACTCACTCCAGTTTCACGGGCACACGTCTGGACTTGTTACTGTTACAGGTCGTCCAGAGCGCTGTTTGTGTACGTCTTTAATACAGCCAACGGCTTCAACAATCGTTAAACGTGTCGATGTTTTCGTACTTGAAATACCACTTCAAAACTGTCTTCCTTTCATCGAATGTAAGCCTTGCGTCAGCCATGTTTACTCGAATAACAAGGTACAACTAACAACAAAACACTGACTATCTGGCTACTGTCATCTGACAAAACAAAACAACGCAATACAACGCTTGTATGGCGATTGCCCGAACTACAAACAATTATACTATCAAAAATGCGACAACTCCGTCAATTAGTTCGCAAGTTATAGACTTTTAAACAGTGGATACGTTTTTTGGAACCCTCTGTGTCTTGTTATGGTGAAATGATTTAAAATCCCAAATCCCTGATTTAAAGCATAGATATTTTTAACAAAGTGAGTTAATAGAAACCTCGAAAACTTAAGAGAAAGGAAAGTCATCAATATAGTCAGCAGGTCTGTATAATTGTTAATCTTTGCATGAATTGGTTATTTGTTGAGAGTGTAATGGAAAGTATAACTATTGGTATGTGTCCTGATCTGACCAGATAGTTTTGTTTACGTGCCAGATACTAAATATTGTGTAAGGGTCATCTAACGGGGCAGTCGACAAAACTTTTGCTTCAAAAATTAAAAGAATTAACTGTTCTGGTTTATCTTAAAAAATTCTCCCACCTTCTTCGAATCGGATTCCGTCCGTAAAGAGTCGTATCGAGAGTGGCTTAGACGTATAACTCCGTAAAATCGCCCTTTCTTGAAGACAATGACATTGTCGGAACGGCTGAATTGCCCAATTGATCCATTTGATCGGAGCGAAAGTGCAGAAACAGGAGCCAGGTGGTGTGTGGCTCTTGGCCTGACAGAGCAAGTACATTTGACATCTCTCTTGTAGAGCAGTCGGTAATTGATTATTCATCAATTGGGAAAGAACGACGGTACAACAGCTTTCTTTTGTTCGGAGAAATAATTTAAAATTGAATGGCTCGTTGGCTTCGGCGGGCTGATGAATTAGCGACGATAAATAGAAAAAAAAAACGTTTTATTTTTATTCTCCCCTTAAATGTTGGTTTGGTGGAAATGGATTGAAAATTGTTTGCTATATTTGAATGGAATTCTGGGAAATAAAATTTATTTATTTTTGAAAATTAAAATAAATTATTGTGTGTATGTAACTTAATCATAGTTTGTTGATAATTTTGATAATAAGCTTCGTTTTCGCTTTAAGTTTCACAGGAATTGGTTTCGGTTTTTTAAGGGGTAAATATTTATTTTTACACTATTAAAGTAAAAACAAGTGCATCAATAGTAGCAATTTGCCTGTAGATAACAAACAAATAATTTATTTATTGTATTCAACAACTCATTTCAAAACTTGTACAAATGGTTTAAATTAAATCTAAAAACACGTTTTTGTAACTTGTTTACTATTTATTAAGTATTTTTAGGGATTTCAAATTCGAAAAGAATGTATTGAAATAAAAAATATCTTTATATATTTGTTTGATTTTTTACCCACTTTGTTGGTGACTTGAGGTAATTGTAATAGTTTATGTAACTGTGTCTGTTGCAATAAATAAAATAAGAAAAAACGAAGTAAAAAATAGTAATAAAGATATTAATTATAATAAGTTAAAGAAGATTATAATGGTACCAAATTGGGACATGGTATCCTACCAACTTCCTAATTAAACTTATTAAAAGTTGCATTGAGTTGCTTCTATACACAAAACATTACAGTAATAAATCGAAAAATAAACCTAGAAGTAAATGGATAACCAACGGAATTATAGCATCGTGTCAAAGAAAAAAATTATTGCACAGGATATGGAAGTCTGAGCCAAGTAATGAACAAGTAAGAACGGAATACATACAGTTTGTTAAAATACTTGTGGTGCGTTCCCGCAATTTGTTTAGTGTATTGTTTTCAATTTGATTGAATTACTTCATTGATTTTTAAACTTCTGCACCTTTTCTAAAACTTCCCGTCGCGCTAATGCTAAATTTAAATGTTTTTTGCGTGTAAAATATAGACAGTATTGACATTCGTGTTTCGGTTCCCTAGCTGTTTGGACGCTTGGGAGATTCGTGTATTGTGCTCCGAATTATTCGGACACATTTTTGGATTCCGTCTGAAGAGACGCCGCTTTTTGTTGTTTTTTGCGTTACGATTTCGCGAGTTAGTAGCTCCGTTTGAAACGACCGCTAAACCGCTTTCATTTTGTTTCTTTTGTGTTTACAAAAGCGCATCATTTGTTGTTAAACTCGCATTTTTGTATGCTCAATCAATGAACATTACGTCGCTATTTTTTGTTTAACGTGTTGTCCAGACGAAGCTTTAAGAAACTGTTCCTGTTGTTACGGGGCTAGCCTCTGAAGAAAGAAGACCCAAGGAAACACCAGAGCTTCGACATAAAAGGTTAGTGATAACTTTTATTTGGTGAATTAATTTACGTGACGGCACGTGTCTATTGATTGTTCCGCTAAAGGTCATTCGTCAATTATATACTTGCATTGAACCAGCATTGAACTAAAACCGCAACATCTAATTCATACATTTTTTTTTGGATATTCTCTATGGAATGTGCCATCGAAGACGTTCCAACTTGATACAGTGATATATGAGGCTAAATTAATTCATCATAAGGAGCAAGTTGAAATATGTCATGATAACAATAAAAAATTGTGGAGAATAATAAACAAGTTAGGAAACAAGAGTAGGAATGAAAAATGTATTATGTACATAATAGACAATGATATGAACAAAATAACTAGCAAAATAGGAATTGTCAACTCCCTAAATGTATTCTTTGCTAAAAGTGGAATAAAATTATATGAAAAAACAGCAACCATCTAACTGTAAATTAAGACTACCAACAAAACTATATTTCTTTATCCTACCACAAATAATGAAATAAATAACATTATATACAAATTAAAATTTGAAAATGGGGGTGTCGACAATATAACTGCCAAAACTATATAAATATTAGCAGAGTATTTAATTGAATTAACTGTACATATTATTAATTTATCTATCTGGCCAGATCCTCTCAAAAAAGCAGATATTGTACCTATTTACAAAAGTAGGGTGAGATACCTTCCTTCTAACTATAGACCCATCTCCATGATCAAATTTGGGAAAAAAAATTCAAAAAGTCAGTTACAACCTACTGATTGGATTTATAAACAAATTTAATATAATTGCAAATAACCAATTTTGCTTCATAAAAAATACTGAAACAAAAGATGAAAACAAATTTGGTAATAGAAAATCTAGATAAGAGCAAGCCAATTGCAATTAAATTTATTGATTTAGCAATGAACTTCGATACGGTCAACCATAAAATTTTACTTGATAAATTGAAGAGATTTGGAGTTAGAGGGGAAGCAAATAAACTTTTAACGAGTTACTTAGCCAGTAGGCAACACAGAGTTAAGATAGATGAAGTTCATAGTAAATTTTTGAGCGTCAAAACAGGAGTTCGTCATGGAACAATTTTGGGGCCACTATTTTTTATTTTACACATTAATGACATCTTGGTAAATATGCCCTTTAATATAATATCGTATGCAGTTATCTCAACGGAGAAATCTTGAGAAGAATTTCAAATGAAAATGAAGGAGTATCTCGATCACATTTCTGACTGGCTTATGTTAAACAAACTGTCCTTAAATACGAAGAATACCTTATGTATGACCTTTGGGAATTATTCTGATAGTGTCCCTGATATATTTAATAGGCAAATAAATAGTATTAATATTAATTAAATATTTAGGGATTATTTTCAGAATTCAAAATGGGAGCAACATATTCAATACATTATTAACAAAACCAAATATCTTGTTTTCATTTTTGCCAAATTATCTAGAGTAATGAACTGTGAAAATCTTAGAATGATATATTACGCCTTATTTCATAGCATAATTAATTATAGAATATTATCCTGGGGACGGGCCTACACGAACTCAAGAACATTGTTAGAAAACATACACAGCAGAATTTTGAAAGAAATAAATAATAGCAAACTTGCACTTATGGCTAATCCACTAAATATAAAACAACTCTTACGTTGAATTTCAATAATTTGGTCAAGCGCGAGTTGGACTCGCATACTTGGGGTTCCGTACCACCTTCAAGATTCTAATATTCCAGTTTCAGACAAGCAGGGAATGAGTGCATTTACTTATATTTACCCTTATATCTTTTAAAGGAAGCGTTTTAAATTTATAAAAAATATACACTTTGATTTTCCACACATAGACTTTTTATTTTATCTGCTTCAGGATTCGCTTGAAATTTATCAGAATACATATGTATTTAATTTTCTAATTTGACCCCAAACAATTAACATTAGAGTTTTATTTTATTAATAAACTTTCAGAGAAGTCTTTTATAATCTACTGTCTGAGTTTTGAGGCTCTGTAGATTGGAAGATAAAGGGTAAAATAGGTGAAGTTTTAAATTATAAATTATTAAATCTGTTATTCAAATTATTAAAAAATACAAATAAAATATATTTTTCAAAATTTAAATGGTTTAGTTTCTGATGTGGGACTTATATCGATGTTTAATATTTTTGTTAATATCGTTTAAACAAATGATATAAAAATATGATATATTTGTAATTCATATAATGAGCCTTTTATCTGATATATTACATGATGCGTTTGAAAATTGAATCTTTATTTTCCATTTAATTGTATAATTTGTCCCTAAAATTACTATGGGGGTTTTCTAATAATTTATTTTCTGTTTTTTTAAATATTTTTTTAATAAATTTTAAAATATTCATTAAAAAAAATAAAAAAACATATTTGTATTCGTCATAATGAGCCCTGTGATTTGATATATTACTTGACCCGTTAGAAACAATTATATTTTTTTATTTTCCATTTAATTCTATAATTTGCACCCCAAAATGAGTATTAGGGGTTTCTCCTTATTTTTACAGTAAAGTTCAGGTGAGGGGCTATACCTCCATTGTTTTTTCAAAATTTTCCAGCTTATGGTTTCGGAGATAAGTTGGGGAATGGGTATTTTTTTATATTTTTGTTAATATCTTTTAATTGATTTATTTTAAAAATATGAAAAAAATATATTTGTTTCCTTCCTAATGAGCCCTTTCATTTGATATATAACATGATGGGTTAGAAGCAATTTTAATTTTATATTTTCCATTTAATTCTGTAATTTGCCCCCTAAAATTAAAAGTAGATTTTTTTTCAAAACTTTACGTTTTATAGTTTCGGAGATAAGGGGGGGGGGGAATGGGTAAATTTTGGTATATTTTCGTTAATAACTTTCTAAATATTTTTTTTAAATATGAAAAAATATATTTGTGTTCCTCAGAATGAGACCTTTCATTTGATATATTACATGATGCGTTTGAAGTTTTTTTATTTTTAAATTTTTATTTAATTCTATAAT
Organism: Octodonta nipae; assembly: GCA_034190945.1. Taxonomy (NCBI): domain Eukaryota; kingdom Metazoa; phylum Arthropoda; class Insecta; order Coleoptera; family Chrysomelidae; genus Octodonta; species Octodonta nipae. The sequence goes on from CM067216.1 coordinate 14,563,066, forward strand.
TTGCCCCCCAAAATTAATATTAATGGTTTTTCCTTATTTTTCCTGTAACGTTCGGGCAACGTTCTGTATTTCCTATTTTTTCAAAATTTTAGGCTCAGTAGTTTCGGAGATCAAAATTTCTTCATTTTCGATATTTACTCGTGATCGGGTCACCAAGCTATACATTGAGACCAAATTTCAACCTCTTCCGTCCAGTAGTTTAGGAGAAAATTGCTGTGATGTGACAGAGGCAGAAATCCTGAGTGATATTATAAGGGTATATTGTATATACGGAACCCTAAAAATAGACATGTTTTACCAGAAATAAAAACTTACAAATGCATATTATCAAGAAAACAATAAGTAGTAAAAGTAGTTAAAACTCTTAAATAACAATCACAAAAAAAGGAAAACAAAAGAATGGATTTATAATAACAAGTAAGGATACATTTGTGAAAGATATTGTGAGTACACTAAACTTGACTTTTTTAATTTTGTTATTATTCTATTGTTGTTGTATGTTTCTCACATATTTGTTATTATGTTGTATGTTTTTTAAATATTTTGATAATACAACATGCATTTTGTCCAGAATAAAGAGGTTTTATTAAGCATTAATTAGTATTATATAAAAATAAAAATAAAAAATACAATACTTGAATATAATTTAGTCTATAATTCAGTCTATAGTCTTTTATTATAGTAGGTTATATGTCTATATTTTGTTTGTTAGTATTTATGTTTAGTTTTAGGTAATTTTGTCCAGGTCCTACGAACAGGTTTCATTACCTTTGTCGGATTTGCATTGAATATTGTGTTTATTGTATATTTTGAACTGGGGTAAAGAACTAATTAATTATCTACAACAATAAATATATTCCACACTGTATATGTTACAGGGGCAAAATCAGTTATTTTGTCGATGACTGATACTAAAAACAGTTACAAATTGCCCACCAAGAAGAATATATTTTTCCCTGTTCATTAGATCCTGAACTGGCATTGTAATGTAAAACGTTTTTATTTAGCGTATTTTACGAATCAGTAAAAAAGTAAGTATCAATAATGGAAGTGAGCGTGCTTGTTATTCAAATAACTACATAATGTTGTATGTATATTTGCCCATAATAAAGCAATAAAGTTTTTGAATTTCCCCGAATACACTAAACATGCATATACGAAAAAAAATTCTAGTTTTCCACTGAACAAAGCCATTGCTTCTTTTAGGTTCTTTTATAAACATATCCTTTAAAACTACCTCTCGATCCATTTTCTGTCTGACTTTTATTCGGTTTTTTGCTCTTTCCTGTTGAACTTTTATACCTTCCCAATAGAGTATTATGACCTGAAGACCAACACAATACACAAGGCCTTTTTAATAAATCATAAGTTCTTCAGGATATTACATAAAATGTTCCCGTTGACTTTATAATTCAAATGAAAGTTTTTAGAACTGGGTCAGAACTAATATATAAATATATATAGTTCTAAAATTCCTAAAAAGAGGACAAAGAGAATAGCGAATGGCTCTAATAAAATTCTCATGACAATGAAGAAGTTAATGTAAATAGAGGCATTTAGGTGCTGAAAATCAGCTCCTGGATGATAAATGATGTTCTATTGTGAACTTCCAAACAATCTTGTGATACAGCTACGGCTCAAAAGAAAGGTTGACACGATTTTAGAACAAATTACTTGACTATCGATTTTTCCCGCTAAGAAGGAACACTGAACATTGCGAACGCTATTATTTATGCAAGGAGAATTATTAATAAGATTTATTGGTAATCACCTCTCTTGCTATAATGGATTAATTTAATATTCAATTATAGACATGCAACCTTAGAGAATTTGAACTTGATATCATAGTGTGAAAGAATTTGTTAAGTTCAGGTTTAATTTCAATTTCAATAATGCAGTAATAATTTTAATTGAAATTTCGATGACAAAATATTGTTTACTAAGTCATTAGTCATTAGCCGGTTTGGAATCTAGATTATACACAATATTATATAGTTAAAATTCTACTTTAAACATTTGAATGGTAAAAGTAAATCTACAGCCATAATCAAACACTACATGTATAAATTAGGTGTTTAATATTCTCGGACAAAAATTATTATTTTAATTATGACTATATTTAATATTAAATTTGTAAGATCTTACAATAAAACAGTGATTTAATGTTGACCTATGATATGACAGGTTTCCAAAACATCCAAAATTATCAAAGGAAACGGATTTTCGTTAACAATTAATCAAGATTCGAATTCATCAAACTGGTTCATGGAAATATTTAATTTTTTGGTTAAGATATGTAGCGGACATTCTAGATTTTATATAAATAGACAATAAACAGCTATTTTCCAAAATCAAGAGATTAAACAGGTATTGACATACTTTTTTCAGTAATACAAATATCTAAATCCCCTTAAAACAGGCCAGAAGTCCTGCAAGTTTATCCTGTTGAAAGATTGTATTTGGTTGATGAGTACTTTACATATATAGGGCGCCTCCTAACATCCCAGAGGACGGGGCAACACCCCACGTGCTTCCCCAGTAAATGTATTGGCCAAATGGGTACAAGGGTCCAGCTAGATCCGCTGACCTTACGCCGTTTGATTTTTTTCTCCAGAGTCATCTCAAAGACATAGTATATGCAACACTAGTACAGTGACTGGAGACAAAAAAGTCCAAACCTGAAAAAATTTGCCATTGAACACGTGCTGCCGGGGGGCTATTTCATGCTTCGGGGAGGGGGGGGGGGGCGATCCTGTACAAAATTTACCCATATAAAATTTAAACCTAGATTTCTTGGGTTATTACATTAAAAATGGTTATTCGGAGGTTTAAACTCATAGAAGTTACCTTCTTCTAGGCTGTTGGAGTTAGGATTACCTCGTTTTAATATCTAATTAACTAACTTCGAGGCTCTCGGAGGGGCCGATTGCCCCCATCGCCCCCCCCCCATGAATCGGACTGTGTCGTGACCAAATTCGACGTCCTAGCCTACTTTGTTGTAGTACTTTGTTTGATACTTTTTTACTTTATCTGGTTTATTGGGGGCCAAAGTATTTAAACAAATTTCCGCAGCAACTTCAAATACTGTTTATATGGTCCCTTAGATTTAATGGAAGGATTCTTAACAACCGTCATGACCCAGGGGCGGATCCAGACACGTGCTTCCGGGGGCGGGGCGATCCTATACTAAATTTACCTAAATAAAATTTTTAACCCAGATTTCTTGGGGTTATTATATTAAAACTGGTTATTCGGAGGTTTAAACCAATAGAAGTTATCTTCTCCTAGGGTCTTGGAGTTGGGATTACCTCCTTTTAATATTTAATTTACTAACTTTGAAGCTCTGGATGGGGGCGATCACCCCCCTCTTGGACCCGATCATGCAAGGTAGTCTTGATTAAGAAACTCTATAGTGAAACGCACCATCTATGTCTGAACTGAGTGCGAATAAACATTTGATATTAGTTTGCGGTATTTACACATAACTTGTACACTTAATTGTCATGAAGTATTGACTTCTGTTAAATTTAAATGATTCCTTAATTTAATTTGTAATCGGAAATCGACTTTAAATTTCGGGTTTCGGAGTCTCCATCATTAACACTCCGGGTCAACAGTCGTCTTTTTCTTAGCATTGCCCGCTTTATCGTCAACGCCGTTACAAACTCCCACCTCACTGAAGTTTTATTGTCGCAGAACGTAACAAAGAATGTTTCGTTTTGAGCGAACTGGAAATTGGGAAGCCAAACTCGCGCATGTAATATTAAATTGGGTAATACTTCCACGTAACTTCAATGGAAATTACGTAAGCCAGACACGTAAATATCTTTGCTAAGCTTCCACAAGTACTAGTTTCTAAACGGCTAACCGCATTGACTTCAAAGTGATTCGCAAAAACTTAAGATCTTCTTGGCTGACATTAAATTTTCGCATACCTGCGTCTCCATGTTTAAATTTAATCCGATGGCGTTGTAACTTGAGGATATGTCGCTTTGATAACTTATATTATTCCGAGGAACTTCAGAATGTTTCCCTGTGCATTTTGAAAATCTTTAAGCGGACCTCAGAACAAATGGGTTAGAATTAATTTAAAAGTTTTCAACCGGATAGTCACTGTATCAAATTTGCGGAGCAGCGAAAGTTATTTAGTTTATTCTGGATACGGAACGGATGGACTTTAGAGTTTAATTGCGTTTTCTCTAATTTATACTATGGGAGTTTCACGTACCTTTAAATGAGCTCTTATTTTTGTACACATAAACCAGAAAGGAAAGAGGATATAATGTCCTTGGAAGAGAGGTACCGTAACCCTTATTGTTTGAAAATTATACTTTAAAAATAGCCATCCAAAATAACTATTAAAACATTAAAAAAAAAGACAAAAAACGCTAATTTGTATTTACGGGGGACACATTTTACACTTATCGGCCATCCTGCAGTTTCAAGCCCTAAGCGTGGTTGAATCAAATACAAAGGGGTATCATGTGATACCTCTTGTTAAGTGTCTTTTTTGCGAATCTTGTCACATCGTTTTATTAGATCAGATTATTTTTCACAGCGTAATGCCATTTTTAATTTTCAAATTAAAATAATTATTATTTACATTGTATTTGCGTTATTAATATCGTATTAGCGTTAGAATTACCCTGTACTTAATTTAGATGTCCAAATGTCCGCCATTGTTGCTAAGACAATGGTAAAGTTGCAACTCGAATTCCTCCCGCACTTTTTGAAGCCTCTCTGGTGTAATCCGCTCACACTCCTCCACTATTCTACGTCTAACTTCTTCATAAAAAGTCAAGAGGCGTTAGTTCGTGTGATCTTGTTGGCCATTCTAACGCCCCCAATCCAATCCATTTGTCTTGAAATGTCTTATTAAACCAATTTTTGTACAGGCAAGCCATAATGTGGAGGTGCTACGTCCTGTTGAAAACATAGATTTTCTTCGTCTAGCAACAAAATTCCATCTTATAATAATATATTTATTTCATTTTTTTAACAATTATAAACCATATGGAAAAAGTCAGTATTTTTACATGGATACAGGAAAATAAATGTACAGTGAATACCATTTTGGTTGAGATTGCCAGGTTACTCGGTTGTTATTGAAGATAGAGTCTTGCGGTTTTCACATACCTGTTCTACTTTTTTGTGAAACTCAGGATGGCCATATCAAATTTTGCATAAGTGTTTCCATTTATAAGATACAGGGCGATTTTGATAATTTATACGTTTTGGACCCCTTCTATATCTAGAAAGTTATTAGAAATACTCTTGCGCTCAGAACTACCTCTAATAGAAAATTTTGCACAGAATCCAGTGGAGTACTCAATTTTTTTTTCCGAGTATGGTTTTGAAGATACTACACAACATTATATATTTTTAAATGGAACACCCTGTATTTTATTATTTCATTGAATTCGTTATTTTTTTCCCTTAAAAATAATGTATAATACAATACACATGGTATTATTAGAAATACTAAAAAACACTAAAAAGCTGAGTTTTTTGCTAGTAGGCCATGTATTTTCCATTTAAAAGGAGAATCAAACAAATTAATTCCATTTGATATTTTTTATAGGAGTTTAACAGCAAAGAAAAATAATGTTAACAATAATTCAATAATATGAAACGAAATTTAGGTACCTAAAAGCAACTAATAAATAATACATCGTTCATTATGTATAACAAACAGAACAAGTATTACAAATCAAATATCTATCTTAAAATTAATTTTGGACATTATTTATTACCTTACTGATTTAACTGTTCAAATTGTTGTCCATTTTTCCTAACACATAATTGGCAAAGCTTTCCATCTCGCATGAATCCATTTAAAATTATTATAGAATTCCGCCTTTCGGAACAATATTTTATCTAGTGAGAGCTGGAGAGAAAAACGCAAATCTGATCAAGCTGTCATTGTTAGTAACTATTGTGTTTTATCGTGTTTGAGTTTACAAGATCATTATATAAATAATTATTTGTGAGTTTGCTGGTTGATAATTGATAATGACTGGAAGAGAATTCGTTTTTCAAAATAACGAAAAATACGATATGATACAATGTTTAAATCAATGTTATGAGAATGTTGAAGAAGCTTAAGAACTATATTTCCACAGGTATAAAGTACGAGTATTTTACCATAAGATATTTCATGAAATCGCGTTTTTGAAACTTTGAGATATCCAGAGAGGCATCAACCTAGTCGAGCAACTATATTTAGACTAAAGAATAATTTACTAAGTTTTGGTGCATATTCTAAACCTCGATCAAAGGTGCATAACAAAGAAAATCGAGAAATTAATGAAATAAATGTGTTAGCTAGCGTTCATACCTATCCCCAGACTTCTTGTGCGAAATTAAAAAATTACACTGGAGTTTCTCAATCATGGGTCCAAAGAATTTAAAAATATATATAAATTTAAACCTTACAAAGTCAATATTGCCCAGCACTTATATCCTGGTGATGCAGCAAGACGGTTAAATTTTTGCAATTGCTTTTTAGACCAAACCCGAAGGGACAATGATTTTGTAAGGAAAGTTATTTGGTCAGACGAATCTCATATAAGCAGTGCCGGTATATTTAACGGGCAGAATACAAGATACTGGTATAATGAGAACCCGCACTTAATTTTTGAGCGACAACAGCAGGGTCGATTTGGTTTTAATGTAGCCTGTTTCATACTGGGGACAAAAATAAAGTACCGCTTTTTTGAAGGAACCCTTACCGCCAATAGGTACTTGACAATCCTAGAAGACTTATTACCCGAAATATTGGAAGATGTTCCCCTCGCCTTTCGCAATTCTATACACTTTCAACAAGATGGCGCCCCTGCCCACAATTCTAGATTAATTGGGGGCTTTTTAGAATATAATTTTCAAGGATGTTGGATAGGAACACATGGACCAATTAGGTGGCCTCCAAGATCACCCGATTTATCTATATTGGACTTTTTTTGTGGGGTTATTTGAAAAATAAAATATATACCAACAGACACAACAGTCGCGAAGAACTTCGTGCCGCAACGGAGGCAGCTTTTCGGGATTTACAAAGGCGACCTGTTATAATTTTAAATGCACTCAGGCCTATTGAAAAGGTTTACCAATTATGTGTTAGGGAAAATGGACAACAATTAAATCAAACAAATCAAAACAGTTAAATCAATAAGGTAATAAATAATGTCCAAAATTAATTTTAAGATAGATATTTGATTTGTAATACTTGTTCTGTTTGTTATACATAATGAACGATGTATAACTATTTATTAGTTGCTTTTAGGTACCTAAATTTCGTGTTTCATGTTATTGAATTATTGTTAACATTATTTTTCTTTGCTGATAAACTCCTATAAAAAATATCAAATAATTATTTGTTTGATTCTCCATTAAAATGGAAAATATATGGCCTACTAGCAAAAAACTCAGCTTTTTAGTGTTTTTTTCATTTCTAATAATACCATGTGTATTGTATTATACATTATTTTAAAGGGAAAAAAATAACGAATTCAATGAAATAATAAAATACAGGGTGTTCCATTTAAAAATATATAATGTTGTGTAGTATCTTCAAAACCATACTCGGAAAAAAAAAATTGAGTACTCCACTGGATTCTGTGCAAAATTTTCTTTTAGAGGTAGTTCTTAGCGCAATAGTATTTCTAATAACTTCGTAGATATAGAAGGGGTCCAAAAGGTATAAATTATCAAAATCGCGTTGTATCTTATAAATGGAAACACTTATGCAAAATCTGATATGGCCATCCTGAGTTTCACAAGAAAGTAGAACTGGTATGTGAATACCGCAAGACTATCTTCAATAACAACCGAGTAACCTGGCAATCTCAACCAAAATGGGATGCACTGTACATACATTTGTGTAAAATTATAAATGTATAAACCTGTTTTCAAAATGTCATTTAAACTGTCATACAAATTATTCAAAAACACACTTAATATCATAATTGTGTACATCAACATAAATTGTCTAGCTTACTTTGGCTAACACTTCGAATATTTAATACTGCTATTAAAAATTATGTTTTTGCTGTTCGATTTTGCTTGCGGTATAAAAAACTACTTATAACAGCTCTATAGGGCGAAACTGCTGGATTCATAGCCTTGTTAAAGTTTTCCGTCAGTATCTTTACTTTATAGGTTGAATATATTGTTGGGCATTTTGACTGAATCATTTAGCATGCTGCTTCAGGAAAATGCGCTTTGATCGAGTTGTTTAAAGAATCTACTGTCGTTTCTTCACTGATCTTGATCTATTTGGTTTTCTAAGAATTTGGTTATAAGGGGATTCATCACATTTTCTAACAGAGCCAAATACAATTTCCCACTTAAATTTTTTCCACGAATAAAGCACCAGTAATTTTATTTCCGAGAATTCCGGCCCATACGTTGATTTTATGGAGGATGTTGGTTGTGGTCTTCCCGAAACTTGTGGATTATTAATTAAAGTCTGCATTTGCCCTTGAGTCATTAATTCGCAGAATTCTAACCTCTCATAATCATCCTCAGCAAGATGTTGTAAAATTTCTATTTTGTAGGTAAAGAATTTATTTAGGAGTAAAGTTTTATGCATAGAGCAGAGGGCAATATTTGTTAACCTGGAGACTTTTGGTATTGATGTTTGAGTGTCCATGGCAAAATGACCTAAAATTTCAACATATGCAGCTTTAGTTAAACTCTACGATTCTTGACAATTTTATTGCACACACTTCCAGTTTCTTAAAATTTATAAACCAAATCCAACACATACGGATGCCCAATATTTTTATCGGGATGTCTCTGATAGAAATCATGAGCAGTCCAATAAATATTATTTCAATCATTTCTTGTACAGAATAAACCATTGATGGTCAGTATACAACGAAATCACTGCTAATAATAAATTGTTTAAATTTACAGTCGCAGATATCTTTAAGGATTTTTTCTCTTTTCGTTATCTGGGTATTTATTCTCAAGCTTTTAGCTATTACAATTCAAAATTTTTAATATTTTACACTTTATAAAACATTACTTTGTAAAAAATAATTTGATTTAAAAAAAGGAGTATCAAACGATTTGAAAAAAAGAGACCTTTAAAAAGGTCCCCCGCTTATTGGTTGAAACTGCAGGGTGACCGATACGTGAAAAATGTGTCCCCCTGTAAATATAAATTAACGTATTTTTTGTCTTTTTTTAAGATATTTTAAAAGTTATTTTGGGTGGTTAGTTTTGAAATGAAAGCTCTTATATAAAGTTTTGGTGTATGCGGTTAGTATCAAGAAGTGAATTGACGGTAATAATTGATTTTGTAAGTTAAATACTTTGAACGAACTTTATATTGTTGGATATGTTTTTATAATTGATGATAATTTAGTGTATATCCAAAAGACCTTAAAAAAAGTCTTTTAAAGTCATACCAAATTACACCCAGCAGATCCTAAGCATTTCCTGCAAAACTGATATTTCCTCAGTCATCTTTCAGTTTGCCAATTCAATTTTCTTTCATCTTACATCGGCTACGTAGCTCTGCCGTCTGGGGGCACAGAACTTAAAAATTGATCGTTTTAATACGTTCTTGCAGCTGAAAAAGATTACAGTGATGCCGTATAGCAGAAACCCTAAACATATTAATATTGTCCCAAGTCACTTGACACCACTTGCCACTGATTCCCAGCCTCCTTTCCAACACCACCGGCCCGTTTGGCCAAGTTTCTTGATTTCCCACAGGATAGCCCGTTTTGTAGGGCACGATTATGTTAAGTGGATATTTCAGTGGCTCATTTCTTGCAGCTATTGCGATGCATCGCTACGATACAACTTTCGCAGGGTTAAAACACCTTTCTGTTGGATATACACTCGGCAACACATAAGCAATTGTCTTTGGTCTTATTTCGTTTTCAGTGCAATCACTTATTTACTGATTAAACTTGTTTATACTGTAATGTTTTTATTTTTTCTTCGGATTCGGTTCAGTTCTTGGATTTATTTTAAAACATAGTCCAACTCCCTATAATTTATTTCCACTACTTTAATTTATATTCACAGAACTATTTACAATTTATCTTGAACACCTGATCTTTACTATACGACAATCGAATACGGAATGAATCCTTCTGTCAGCTCTCCGTATTTATATAGTTCTTCTCGGAGTTCTCAAGACGGTCAAAAAGCCGCCTAGAGATTTCCCTCATAGCCTCTAGAATTCTTCGAGAACTTCATCACAAAAAACCCGACGACCTTGAGGCACCCGACGACCATTTCGGATTTCACGAAATATCGAATGAATGCCGATTCCACGAATTATTGGATGAATTCGCGTCACATAGGAGTTGTTAGATAGAATGCAATGGAGAAAGTAGTTTTGTACATAATTAATTCTTCCCATTCTTTCGCAAGTATGAATTTAAACATAGTTAAGCTTGTACATCAAATTTAAACATTTGCATTGATAAAACAATCAATCAGCAATATGTAATTTCGTGAAGGTAATTGAGGAAGTCTTTGATTAGTTTGACTATTCATTGGGGTTTTCTTTGTTCAATTTTTTTCCTGTCAACAGATTAGTATTTGAAATTGTAAATAGGGAAGAAAGTGTAGTAAGACAATTTCCAATTAATTGTTGCCTGTACAGAAAATCTTCCTATTGGGTGTAAATGTCCAGTGTGACTCCTAATTATTTTAGGTGGCGCCGGGTTGTAACAGCGTTTCATTGAAGTGGACCCATAGCTGTCTCTTCCTCTTCTATTGCACAGGTGGTAGCAAGCGGTTTTTGTCTTGGTGGGGTTTGGCTTCAGTCTCCATCTTAGATCAGATGTTAAGGTTGCTTCGCTTTCTTAAAAGCTCAATGCCCTACTGCCCGTATCCAATCGTCCGCATAGCCTGATAATCTGGTACATGTTAGAAATGCAAAGGCTGAACAGCAGTGGGGCAAGGACAGATCCCTGAGGTAGCCCATCTTTTGTTCTAAATGAGGTAGCAGATACCACGTATTTGTCAGCTCGCGAATAAAAAAGCATATTAAAGACCACAACTTGAAAAAAATTACTACGATGCATATTGAACAGATTGTTATTGAATTTCGTAACGAGAAACTGAGCTCTGTCAAACATTTGTTCAAAAACGTCTTTAAAATTATAAGGCTCTGGAGTGTAACATCTCCCTCTAAATACATTTTCTTGGCTCACGCTTGGACTTCTTAACTCAAAATAGAAACACTTTAAAAGGACAGCTGAAAACAATAAAAGGGTTTGTTTTTCAAACAAAATGCTTAGAGCATCATTAAAAACTAACGTGTTATTTAAATTGCTATATGTAATTATATAAAACTCATTAGTTTACATTATGCACTTTTTAGTCTCATATTACGAACAAATGTAAATTTGAAATCAAATAATAAATTTAATAGGGAAAACGTTACATTTTGTTTGTCAGCGGTTATACCTTGGAAAAAAAATGATACATAGTTTTCCAGTAGGCACATTATTATATTTAACATTATCAAATTTTGTAACATTCACAGAACAAAATGTATAAAGTCCGCTGAAAATGAATTCTGATTAATAAACAATATTCCCTTGTTTCAGCGGTGTTTTTATACATTTCATTCTAATGTAATTTGTTGGAGTATAATTTATTTACATTGGCATTCGTTTCAATTATTAGAATAGAAATATTTGGTATAAATCATTGTTTAACCCGATATTTGGTTCAAACAGAAGGAATCGATAAATACAAAAAAAGATGGGAAACTATTAAATATTGGAATTGCGACTATGAATGTATCTATTTATACAGGGCTTTCATTTCAAAACTATCCACCCAAATAACTTATAAAATATTTTTAAAAAAAGACAAAAAACTGTTAATTTATATTTACAGGGGACACATTTTACACGTTTCGGTCACCCTGTAATTTCAACCCCTAACCGGGGGATGAATATCAGTTTAAATACAAAGCGATATTACGTGATATCTCTTTTCAAAGGTCTCTTTTTTGCTAATCTTTTGACACATCATTTTTAAAAATCCAATATTTTTCACAGAGTAATGTCCTAGAAACCGTAAAAAAATAAATTTTTGAAAATAATTACACCAAAATTGGTTTAGGGTGGTTTTTAGATATTTGGAAAATACAAAATGGCGGATCCAAGATAACAGCTGATTTTTTTGAAAATCAACCGATATATTCCAAAATTGGTATATAAGGGTTTTTGGTGTCTCTGATCATGGATCCGGAATTTACAAAATTCAAGATGGCGGACGAAATTTTCGTCTCGTGTGTTATTTTCAGCGTCCATATTGGATGTGTCAGATTTTGAAATAATTCAGAAAACAAAATAATTGTTACCAAAAAATATTTATCTGAACCCTTTTGTGAGAAACCAACAACATGTTTTTACACAACTTTTAACTCTTTATAAATAAAACTAAAAGCTGAAAGGTTTTCGTTCAGTAACTTTACTGTTGCAAGTAATTTTCCTTCACTTTCCTGGAATTCTCCTTCCACATATGTTGCAGCTTGTCTCAAATTGTAAACATAACTAGCAAGAAGCAAAGCCTTAACTTTTTGGGAGCCACGCTCTGTGATTTATGGTTTCACTGTGAAGGACCCCCAAGAATGCGAATTCGGGGTTCAGAAACCGCCTTAATGCACCGAAATGAGAAAGAAAATGAGCTAGAAACAATTAAAGCTACGGACGAGCGGCACTTACAGGCATCCTTGTTGGAATTTCTTTGTACAGTTGATTCAGAGAAAATTTAACAATGTGGGACGTACAAATTGCTCTTAACTCTAACATCTAAAACATGAGATGAGCTACTTACTATCTAGTAATATCTTTGATAACAACAATGAATATGTTAATTAATAAGTCGTTACATTTTTATACAGGGTGAGTTTTTTTTTCGGAAACATTTGAAGTTTTACTGGCTAATTTAATGACACTTTCGGATTTTTGGAAAAAGTCATGGCTTACTAGATATTTTGAAAAAAAAACGAAATTCTGACGATTTAGTCAAATCCCTCTAGCTCCTTTGTTTTTGATTTTATAAAAAAGTGTAAATGTCAAAATTGAAGGGAATTGTATCCCGAATATGATTGTCATATCCTCGTTTGTGTGACAGGTCTCGTTTTCGAGGTATGACACAAACTTATCTTTGTTTGAATGGAAACCATAGTTGGCTATCACCTCAAAAAATCGGACATTTTTAGAGCTCTTCAACGATATAATACTCGATATAGTTATTTATAAAAATAATTATGGATGCTTTTCTCTCTTATTTTCACTTTTAACGTAGGTAGCCAGAAAAAGGATTTTTTTCACTTTAACGCTTCCTCATTTGAGAGTAATTCCATTAGTAGTGCTGAACTGGCAGTCGATATTGACAAGTTTTCGTGATAATATGGAATATTCTAACGAAGAAAAACTGAACATGGTGGAATGTTATATCATATGCCACTTTCATAGATATTTTAATCGTCGTCAACCTGCTCTATATACATTTAAGAGGCTTTACGATAGTTTACGCAGATATGGATCTTTTACTAAACCACCAAAGGAACTTAATCAAATTAACAAAGTAGCACAAATAAATGTTTTGGCAATGGTAAATCATCATCCATCTATATCAACTCGTGAGATTGCGGCTGAAGCTGGCACATCTTAACGAACTCTAGTTAAGATACTGAAAGCGCACAAGTTCCACCCGTACAATCTTTCAGTTTCTCAAACTTTGCATGCTGGTGACGAACATCGACGTATTTTGTTTTGTACATGGTTTAGAAACATGTGCCTTGACAATCCACAGTTTCCATTAAAGGTGTTATGGTCCGATGAAACTGGATTTACTATCTGCGGTATGTTCAATAGACAGAATGAGCATATCTGGGTTAAAGAAAACCCTTTCCATGTAGATCAAAGACGACCCCAGATAAAATTTGATTTGAATGTTTGGTGAGGTATCATAGGGTCTACTATTCTGATGCCTTTTATCTATGACGAACCACTGGGGAGCGCTACTTGCATTTCTTGCAATACACTTTTCAAGACATGTTACATAATTTGAATTTGAGAACTCGTTTAGAAATTGAGTGTTTCCAACATAATGGAGCACCTGTTTCATAACTCGTTATTAGTAAGACAACACTTAGATAATATCTATCTCTTGGATAGGAAGAAATGGCCCACGCGAATGGCCACCCCAGTCTCCCGATTTGGCAGTTATAGAATTCTATTTATAGGATGCGCTAACAAACAAAGTATACAAAAGAAAGTATGAGTCAGTTGGTGACCTAAGGGAGGCGGTATTACAAGGATTTGAAGAAATTGATAGGCGGTCTGTGAGGAAAGCGATAATGTCAATCTTAAAAAGATGCAATTTTTGTCTAAAAAACAAATGTGGACGTTTCGAACATTAATTGTAGCCATTATTATGTACTTTAATTTCTTAAGTTTTTAGTAAGTACCTACTTATTTAGTTTTTTCGTTATATCTGACATATCTAATAAAAAAATCGTTCAATGTTTTTTGGAATAGTTATTAATAAATCAATCTATTTCGTGGATAACTACGTTAAAAGTGAAAATAAGAGAGAAAAGCATTCATAACTCCGTTATTTTTATGAATAACTATATCGAGTAGTATATCGTTGGAAAGCTCTAAAAATGTCAGATTTTTTGAGTTCATAGCCAACTATGGTTTTATTCAAATTCGATAAGTTTGTGTCATATCTCGAAAACGAGACCTGTCACGCAAACGAGGACATGACAATCATATTCGGGATACAATTTCCTTCAATTTTGATATCTACACATTTTTTATGAAATCAAAAACAAAGGACCTAAAGGGATTTGACTAAATTGACAGAATTTCGTTTTTTCAAAATATCTAGTAGGCCATGACTTTTTACAACAATCCGAAAGTGTCATTAAATTGGGCCAGTAAAACTGCAAATCTTTCCCAATTTAACTATTGCTCTATCTCCACTAGTTTCCGAGATCCCCATACTGATCATCAAAAAAAACTCACCCTGTATAAACTTTGGACTAATATTGAGCATGAATGGAAATTAAAGCTCTATAGGCTTTAACAAATACAAAAACACGCTAGATTATAAAGATATACAAACACATCATTAAATTCATTTGATAATAATTTATTCACAACATATCTAAAAAGTTGTCAGTTCATATATTTTAAGAACAGGTAATGTTCAATATTTAATCAAAGGGCATATACTTATAAAGAGGTTTCGATTAGGAGGGTCTATGTTGACATGGAATAAAACAAGTTTGTGAGATATTAAAGATATTCTGTTTTAATTACGTCATTTAAATATCTGATGATTTTAGAGGATCGGTCGATTACTGCTCTAACTTCAGGATAGAAAAGTCTAACGCGGTCAAATCGCACCATCTTGGTAGCCAATTCACATCAATTCAACAGGCTTTATTTAGATATGCGAATATCCTTATCACATGAGATTAGCTTATGCATTAATCGCTAAAAATTCAGTAACAGAACAACAACAAATAAACTGAACATAGGTATTAAGCTGTATATCATGGTTCCCAGGAATGTACAGCTAAATACCATCAGATAAATGGAAGTATTAATCTTGCATAGATGAATTTCGAATCTAAATCACTAAATATTTGATCAATGAGTTCTACCAGTATTGACATTATATTTAGACTGGATTATGAAAACCAATTATGAGAAAACTTCAAGTTACACAAAGGTCGATTGAGAGGCATGCTCATATTAAAGGAAACAATGAAAATGAGTGAAATGGACAAGGCATAAGACCATTGTAATAGATGGCAACCACGGGTACACGTCAGACAGAACAATTAGTGAATAACAAAAACACTTAATGTTTTCTAGAGGAATTAAAATGCCAAGAAAATATTCTTTAGTGTGAGAAAACGACGTCAGGAAAGTATCACAGAAAAACTGGTCCCAAAAGGCTAACAAAAGAGGCGTCTTGAAGATAAGAAAAACCAATCTGTTGATGATATATTAACATATGTGCTGATATGGATTACAATTTATATTTCTATAGTAAAATGTCAAGTTATGTATTCTACTGTGTGGAACAGCCAAATGGAATAAATTCGGTAAAGAAAAATGGAATACTTGCAGGAGAAAGACGATTTCGATAGGAGAACTGATTTCTGTGAACAAATGATTGTCAGGTTATATAACAGTGTAATCCAATTAGAAAATGTTTTGTTTTCTGATAAGAGCACATTTACACTTCACGGCCATGTTATGTGTCAAAATTGCCGTTATTGGTCTAATGAGAATCCTCACTGGATGACAGGGAAACATACGCAATAACCTGAAAAAGTTAATGTATGGGCAGGAATTGTTGGAAATCATATCGTAGGTCCCTTTCTCATTGATGGAAACTTCAACTATTTAGAACTGATCCAAAATAATTTCGTGGCAACTTTGACAAACTTATATCCTGATCCAGTAAATCCACAAGTTCCTGCAAATACAATATGGTTTCAGCAATATGGAGCACCGCCCCATCACCACGAAATCAATGTCTAGCAGTACCTGAACCAATTTTTTCCAGATTGGTGGATTGGGAGGCGCGGATCGATAGAATGGCCAGCACGATCTATTGTTTTGAGGCCATCGGACTACTTTTTGTGGGAATACGTCAAAAGTACTGTATATTAAACTAAACCCCTCAACTTTGATTACCTAAAAAACGAATCACGCTTGCGATTAGATCAGTCACGCCAGAGAAGTTGAGTAACGTTAGAAGACATTTCTATGTTGCCAAGGCGTTCGCGGCGAACATTTTAAACATTTGCTACAGTGACATTAAGGGTTTTTTGTTTTTTTTTTATATTATTAAGAAATTATTACTTATTAGGTTTTTAGTGTAATGTATTTGTGAAATAAAATAATCATCTTTTTTAATGTTAATTTTTTTCATAAATCGGAAAACACCTAATATTTCCGAAACAGTTGAAGATATGTGTAGGTTATTGCACATGAATTATGTCTAGAATTTTCTGGAGAATCTAAAAAATAAATGATATCCAGGTGTTTGCATTTGAAATAAGAAAGTTGATATTGGTCAACCCTTTGAGGTTTGCTATTTTATAGTGAGTTTATGGAAAGGAAAAGTATAATGGGGCGTGATAAATTTCTATGCAAACAAAATAGCTTTAGAGCTGCATAAATAGATGTTTTTACGTATATTAAGGGATCCTAAACAAATCAAAATGTAATGTTAAAGCTAGTATATTTATACAAAATAAAGCAATAATTTGAGGAATGTTGCAAATTAAACACATTACGATGAGTATCACTACACTTTCATAGAATTGGGACTCGTCTGATCAGGAATGTTTGGTTTTAGCGTGTCTATATGCATACAGCTCTGCATTGGGTTGGGCACATATTACATGCACAATTCTGTAGATGGAAAACGTTGAATATCAGAATATATTTGAAACAGTGTTTGTATAATAATTTGAATCTATCCAGATGCATTTGAATATGATACGTATTAATTTCAGCCCTGTGAACATGCTTACTCGTATCGTAATTTATATATCAGATTTTCTATTTTATCAATGGGTTAATTTTGTCCAATGCCGTGTTTTGTTTCACGAATATTGAACGTGATAGTCGTAGTTATGTGTTATGCATGGGCTGCAAATTATCCTATTTTCGTATTTTGGAACACAAATTTATGCAAATTTGTCTGTTGTGTTATTTACTAAAATGCAATAGCCAGATCCTAATTATGAATTGTTTTTTTAACCGACTTCCAAAAAGGAGGAGGTTATCAATTCGTCGCGTTTTTTTTCGCTTTTTTTTGTATGTATGTTACCTGATTTCTTCTCCTGTGGTGGGCCGTTTTGAATGAATATGGTCTTGTTTAATAGAGTATATATTCGGATTGGTGAAACTTTAACTTTTGGAAAATAATTCTATTGGTAAAGTGATAAAATTTGTGAATGAACACATGCGTGCATGGAAATCGACCAATATCCCTAATATTTTAGTCGATTTTTCGAAAACTCCTTATGGATGTGTATAGTTTTTTAACGTTTAATCTATTAAGGTCCTTAGGTGATCTCATATACTTTTCTGCGACGTGGAACTTGCAGTTTTGCAGAAAATCGCCGAAAATTCTAAAATATCATCGAAATGATATAACGGACATTTCCTCATAAATATTTTAATTCCAACGTAATAGTGGGGTAATTTTAGGCACTGGAAGTTTTAATTGCGAATTTGAAAATTTTCTATGTACATCTGAAGCATATAGGTAGTAAAGAATAGTATTTTCGGCTCCTTAAATGAATGAGTACCAAGCTCGTTTTGTTTGTATAGCAGGCAAATACCTATTTAACTGCAAATTTTTCCATTTTGTGAAGACGGTGCTTTTGGTTGTCACATTCTCCCGCCCTAAAACATTTCAAACTTTAAACTGCTAGTTGGTGCGTTTATAGACAGGGTGTTTCCTTATAGCAAATAAATTAAAAAGTAAAGTGATAGAAGGAGTTGCATTTATATGAAGATTAAAATATAGGACGGACTTGAATGATAGTGGTCCGATGGCAGCTGTATATACAGGATGGTTGGAATATAGGGTGGACTGGACGTTTGGTGGTATTAGATTTTTGGAAAAAATGTGAAATTAAAATTATATATAATGATTAAAAAACTGTTATATGATGTGGACATAAGCAAATCATATACAGGATGGTTGAAATATATGCTGGAGTTGAATTATATTTATACAGTGTGATTAAACAATTATTTCTTTTTCTTCTATAAAATGTTAAAAATGATATAATTTATGGGGTAGCCCACAAGGAGTTATATGCTATGGTTGAAATATAGGACGGATTTGACTCCGTAAATATGGGATGGATTCTACTCCGGCCTATAGTTTACACAAGGCAGCTAACAAATTTATGCGTGTCCGTGGGCACTCGTATGTACTGGATGGTTGGTACATAGGTTGGAGTGGAATTATCTATAGTTATACAGGGTTGTCAGAAAAAGTTGAAAAAAGGTTACATGGCGTAGTCCATAAGGTATAAATATATTTTGGGCTTATTAAGTCAACGCGTACTAGTACATTTTGTTCGTAAAGATTTACCTGTCAATTTAAATGAGAAAGTATCATTGTGTAATGTTGAGGCTTTCTATGTTACCTGGTTTTGTCTATTAAGATTAAAACATACAAAATAAAAAATAAAGAATGAAAACTATCTGAGTTCAATAAAACTAAAAAGTTGAAAATAAAACATTTTTAAAAAAAATATAACCGACTTCTACCTATAACTAAAAAGCTAAAAATAATTATAACAAAATACAACTCTAGCAAATAAATAACACATTCACTGTTGTTAGGTATCTACCCAGGAAGTAAAAAATGTAAACATTAAAAGGTGGTCATTCTGTACAAATTAATTACCTACCAATCTAGTATATTTTTGAAGTCGGTGCCAAGCAACAATCAAGTTTGATGAATTAGTAGATAAGTACGCAGTGAAGGATTTTAGATTTGCTTGGCACCGGCTTCAAAATATACTAAATTGGTAGGTAATTAATTTGTACAGAATGAGCACCTTTTAATGTTTACATTTTTTACTTCCTGGGTAGGTACCTAACAACATTGAATGTGTTATTTATTTGCTAGAGTTGTATTTTGTTATAATTATTTTTAGCTTTTTAGTTATAGGTAGAAGTCGGTTATATATATATATATATATATATATATATATATATATATATATATATATATATATATTTAAATGTTTTATATTCCATCAATTTGCTTTTTATGAGCATTTTTTCTTCTCATATTATTCAGGGGAACTCTCTTTAACTTATACTAAAAATGATTCATTCATTTTCAGTATTTCTAGAGATATTTAGTCAAATAGTCAAATTTCGTCTACCAAAAAAACAACTATATATATATATATATATATATATATATATATATATATATATATATAGTTATTCAAGATTTCAATCATTTGAGGGAAGCGCAACCCATGAGGTTTCTCGACTTGACCCAATATATTGTCTTGCGTTCAACCGATTCTAAAATCTTGAAAATATAGCTGTGTTAGTAACACCAGTATGAGAAAACAAAAAGCAAATATATAAATGTCCGTTAAAGGAGACCACCTATCGTTTCTGTCGATAATGCAGGGACCTGTTGTACAAACAGACGACTCGGCACAATAAAGAGAAAATTGGCCAGAGCTAATCGATGAAGGGAAGGCGAAGAAAATCGCCACAAGTTTTCAGAGATAAAATAAATTGTCTAGATAAGATACACTTGTTTGACAGTAGATTGTTAAGGGGATTAGAAACTTCGGGAGGATCAAACAGCTCTGTTTCATATTAGCACAATCAACAGCATTGCATTTTGATTAGATACAGTCGCCATATGTAATTTTTATTACAATGAATAAATATATAGTCAAATAAGAATTAACTTTCCGATAATTTCTAAAAATATCTTACTTTAAGGTTTTTATCAAAATTAATATTATTAGTATCTGGTCGAGCGAGCCTTGCTCATGGTTTCGATATTTCACCAAATTAGCGATATAAACAGATTTTTTCTGAGAAGATTAGTATTTATAACCCCTTCTAACTTACCTAATGTATAATTTAATTTCTATGAATTTTTTATTTTAATTATCTTAATAAGTGTATAAATTAAGGTACTCAAACATGATTTCATAGAAAAAGACTGCATCAAACCAAAAATCTTTATTGAGTCTGTTAAGCAATGAGTGGTGCCACCTAGTGTGTTCTACTTTTACTTTTCTAAATACCCTTACAAGGTATTTAAAATAGTCGCTTTCAAATTTTACAAACAATATTAAATAAATTACTTTTATGTTTTTTTGGGCAATAACACCACAATACAAATAAAACGACGTATATTGCAGAACGTTTCAAAGTCTATTCTGACTTCGTTGTCAATGTAAAATTTTACAATCTACATCAATAAATATAAAGCCATTGACAACGAAGTCAGAATAGACTTTGAAACGTTCTGCAATATACGTCGTTTTATTTCTATTGTGGTGTTATTGCCCAAAAAAAAACATAAAAGTAATCAAGAATATGCTACAAACAACGTTTAGAAGACAATTAAATAAATTGTCAAAATTCCCGGACCTAAAAAATATAAATGTGTAACTTTGTGTGATTATACCTCACTCATAAGAAATATTTTGCTGTATGCTTTCCCTTCATTCCAAGCACTTGTCATCATGTCTTACTATGATGGTTAAATCTAAAAAAAAACTCTTCGTACATTTCTCTGCTATGTTCATTTGTAAAAATCTGATTACATTCCAATTATAAACAAATAAAGTTGGACCAAGTATTAAATCTAATTACTTTAACATTTATTTCATAAGGAACGCCTTGTCAGAAATAAGAATTTTGTAAACACAAAAGTAGTATTTTGGTTAAATTATTTTGTCATCAATTATTGCACAATAAATTGGATTTAGCACTGTAATGGTTTTCGCTTTGCACAAAGGAATCTTCACCCTTTGAATGTTTAAATATTTATCGATCTTCCAGCATTGTTTGGAACGCCATATTGATTATTTCCCTTAATTGCTGCTAACATGAATTTTTAATGAACGATTTATAGATCTTATTAGTTAAAATTCCATTGGAAGACAGACCAATAAAAAGTTGGTTGATAAGTACATTATAGGCGAACTGAGAGAGCTCCTCAATCCCGTGGATTGAGAGAGCTGATCCTATATTCTGGCCTCCAATATCCCCAGACCTAACTCCCTTTGATTTTTTGTCTGAGATTCACAGCTATAATGTTATGCGTTATTTAGAATATTGGAGGGCTCTAAGTGCAGTCGAGGATACAGAAGTTCTTTCAAGAGTAATACATTCTTTCTAAACGAAAAATACATATATATTTACTTTGGTGGCCTTGTAATGCCTGCATTTGAATAGTGCTAAAAAATATGTAAAATAAAAACACGTCAGCACAGAGAAAGGATAACAATTTTCTTTGAAATAAATAGCTAAATAAGATAAGCGGTTCGATATAAACTCCAATCTCTTCATACAGAAGGATTTTTGAAAGTCGTATAACCACTTTCCAGGTCAGTAGAAATATCCATATGAATGTGCATAAAGGCAAGACCAAGTAGGCGGATTCAGTCTTGGTTGCTCTAAAATATATATGTGTACCTGTAGTATTCAGTTTAATTTAATGAGGGTTCACTATCAGTACCAATCCAAGCATCTTGTTGCAAGTTGGGTAGATCAGCTTGTAGTGAAGATTCATACAAACGATCCTATTATAAAAATCTCATGGCGTCAGATCAGCGGAACCTGGAGGCCATCCTAAACCAACTCAGTAATCCTGCTCCTTAGTGTTTACATCGAATAGAAGTAAAAATGTTATATATTGATAAACTACTTTTAAGTCAAATTTTATCATAAATCTACAAGTTACATCATCTATTTCTTGTACTGTGTTTGGAATTATCTATTACAATTCTATACAAAGGTAATATGAAATTTGAATTTATGAGTTCTTGTCACTGTACTTCATATACAGAAGGTAGCCATGGATTAGGATGAATGCGACAGTTTGGTATTAAATTTCCAATCAAAAAATAGTAGAAAGAAATAAACAAAACATTGTAAATAAATGAAAGCTATTAAATCATGATGGGTGACTTAGAAACATTAAGAGTGACCTAGAGCAATATGTAGTTGATAATGTTCGTTGTATATTCAAAATTTCTTACGCTAGTAAAAAATATATCTCATATACTGAACTAATGAATATATAGAAACTATCTCAGTTAAGAGAGTTCAGTATATTTATCACTAATGTACTACATAACACATTCTGTTTAGTAGTTGCAATTACTTAAGCAAATCTGATTAAGAACAGCACCAATACTATTTATGCAACATTACTGTTTCGTTTCGGTTTGCTTTCGTTTAACAAACCCCCAGAATACTATTAAGAATGGAAAAGCTCATTTCCTCTCTAGATTATAATGAAATGAAGACCGCAAACTTTTAGAATTGTCACTGATAATATATAGTCGCACACCACATGATTTATAAAAGGAAAGGGGATGTATAAACAAAACGAATAAACAAAAGTCGGATTACAAGCGGGCTTTAAGGGACCCTCACAGAGCAAATAGTTTGGGACGACTCATCGGAGAAAGGTATACATCTAGCATTTCCATAGGGAAATTCGGCAACGTGTTTCCCCATTTTACGCCAATGTACACTAATAAAAAATCTGTCTGGTATGCCGTAAAATGACGCTGATGGTAGCTGAAGGAATGTATATTTGAATGCATGTTTGGTTTGAGAAATACAGGAGTAACGGAATGATATATGACTTTTTCTTCTCTAATTGAAAATTACAGAAATGTTAGTCGGGGATGTAAAATCTGAATATTCCATTAATTGTGTTGACCAGTTAGGTCCTATTGCTGAACAGGAAAACATATTTGTAAGCATATTGCGGAATAAATCCTGTAAAACTCATTGTTTTGATTGGGGTTAAAATTACTTTGGTTGGGATTGTAGTTTAGAGGTTGGCTATATTTGGCTAAAAAACTCAATTGCCCCTCGCCGGCCTTAACCCTAAGTTTTTAGGCACAACTAGAGTGTCTATAATGTGATGTGGTGATGTTGCGTAATGCGCACTCACGAGGGGGTTTCCAATAAATGAGTAATAGGTGCACACGCACATTGGGATTGGACTAGCGAGCACATAGTGTAAACTTTTCCCTTTGGAGTTTAGGGAGATCTGTCCCCGTCGAAAGCTGGACTCGAGATTGGTCGAAAGTACCGAGTTTTTGCCAAGCAATTGAGTGTATATTTATCAAGGCTGTCTCTTTTAAACATAAAGACAGCGTGTTCTGAACACTCATGTAGTTCTTTAAAAATCTCGAGTGCTATGAATCCAAAAATACATGCAAAGAATTTCAACCATTCGGTTATAAAACATTCTTTCATATTATCAGTTTCTGATTTTCATTTTCTTTTTAACAATATATTTTCTGCAAGTTTCTGCCATTTGCTGATAGTTGATTTCTTGATTTCCTGTTCTTTTCATTCATTTTCTCTCATATGATAAGTAATTTGTCATTGCTATTCTACTTCTATGCAGAGCTGTGGTAACGGTACCAAATTGTCAATGTAAAACCTGCTCAGCATCTTCGCTCTATCTAATTTTAACAACTGTTCTGAAATTACAAACAGTAGCTTCTTAGAATGGAGTGTCTTCCAGATTGTATTATGTAATTATTCCAATTTCCTTATTTATGAATCAAACTTCCTGTACTCTCACTTTTGGGAAATAAAGCATCTCTACTGACCTCGTGAATGGTATTTTACATGAATATTTGAACAGGATTTGGCGAAGAAACAATTAAGCCCAATCAACACAATCCATGGGTGCGGGTCGCTATGGCAAAAATCCTTAATTTGGGTTATAAGTTGCTACCAGCATATTGTCTAGATTTAACCCCCTGTGACTATTTCCAATTTCTAGACCTGAAGAAAGGACCTAGCGGTAAGAGATTTGAGTTGAACGAAGGGGTTGTCAATGGAACAAATGCCTATTTTGAAGAAAAAATAAATGAAGGAAGAAACAACCTTTTGTAAAAAAAGACACAAGCTTATCAAACTGCCCGGTATTTGCCGCGTTGAACTGAGTGATGGAGATCACCAAACCAAATTTCCCTAAGGAACTAAAATCTTGCACAAGAATTAACTGGAAAGAGGCAAAAGAACTGAATATGCAAAAATTGTATTTGGTGAAAATCTATCAAAGCCGCAAACGAAATTGTGTTGCCAGGGGAAGGCATATATCCAACGGTGGATACAACTAGGCATATTTGTGAAGTTTAAACCCGTTTCATCGACTGGGAAGAATTATCTTTTTAATGGTTTGATTATTTGGGGAAGGGTGCCGGTGTCACAGAGATCTCTAGTCAATGGAACATCCGCCGTACCTTTCAGATTTGGCACCTAGCGACGACAGAATGTTCTCAATACTAAATAAAATTCTGTGTGGTTCGATGTAGTGAAAAAAATTAATAAGTTAAGGTTATTAGGTTTGAGTTATAGATCGGTGCAAAGAAATTAATTCCAACGCCATGCATAATATTTCAACTAATGAGACTGAAAATTATTAAGTAATGTGAAGACTTAATTCCAAGGAGGAAGAATATATTGTTTCAATTATATAAATTCGTTTCATTCAATAACACCGCTTTTCCTAGAAATAAAATCGGGACCGTGTATTTTATCCGAGCAAATGGAAGATCTTAAGCGTAGAGCCTCCTGGAGCGTAACCACATTTATACGGCTGTTAATGACTGCTCTATCTGATGAAATCTTTAAGTAACTCCAATTATAATATAAATAAGTGAAATCGCAGCATTTGGCTATAATGGCTGCAACTTAAAGTACTTCGTATCAATTTAAAATGGAGCATTAACCCAATAGCAATAATTTCAATTAGGAAACTGTACATTAACTCTTAAATTACCATATTTTACACTTGGAATGGCGCAACTCACTTGAATAATGGCGAATTGAAATAGTTTTGTTCAGAGGCGGGTGTAGCAAAAGCGTCAACAGAATGTTCATTTTAATGGAGTTCTCATCAGTAATGAATACTAGACTCTGTCTTTTTTATATTATCTATAGAAATATCTGAATTTACTGAAGTACTGGAGGTTATGAAAACATTAAAAAATAAAAGTAGCCCAATCAACAATCAAAGCACTGAGTAATGAAGTTGCTCCATTAATTACCAACTTAGCAAATATCTTCCATCCAGGGGATTAGCCACGTGAATTCAAAAAGACAATAGTAATCCCAGTGCATAAAAATGGCAGCAAAATACTCATAACAAATTACAGACCAATCTCTCTAATAACCACATTTACAGAAATCACTGAAAAACTAAAAATCAGAGAAAAATGAAAATGGGAATACCCCAAGGTCCAATAATAGGGCCCCTTAATTTCTTCAGTAATAAAGTTGCTCCATTAATTACCAACTTAGTAAATATCTTCTATCCAGGGGATTACCCACCTGAATTCAAAAAGACAGTAGTAATCCCAGTGCATAAAAATAGCAGCAAAATACTCATAACAAATTACAGACCAATCTCTCTAATAACCACATTTACAGAAATCATTGAAAAACTAAAAATCAGAGAAAAATGAAAATGGGAATACCCCAAGGCACAATAATAGGTTCCCTTAATTTGTTCAGTAATGAAGTGGCTCCATTAATTACGAACTTAGTAAATATCTTCTATCCAGGGGATTACCCACCTGAATTCAAAAAGACAACTGTTATGCCAGTACTTAAAAATGGCAGCAAAATACTCATAACAAATTACAGACCAATCTCTCTAATAACCACATTTACAGAAATCACTGAAAAACTAATAATCAGAGAAAAATGAAAATGGGAATACCCCAAGGCACAATAATAGGTCCCCTTAATTTTTTCAGTAATGAAGTTGCTCCATTAATTACCAACTTAGTAAATATCTTCTATCCAGGGGATTACCCACCTGAATTCAAAAAGACAATAGTTATTCCCAGTGCATAAAAATGGCAGCAAAATACCCATAACAAATTACATACCAATCTCTGTAATTTACACACATTTACACATTTACAGAAATCACTGAAAAACTAAAAATCAGAGAAAAATGAAAATTGGAATATCTCAAGGCACAATTGCCTAAAAAAACATGGCAGAACATGATTTTAAAAACTTTACTGACTGGTTTCAATACAAACACCTCACAATAAACTTCAGAAAATACATTATGTAACTTTAAAACACTAAACAGTTGGTTAAATTTTCACTATTTATTGATTTTTATTTGACATATGTTTCGCCAAGTCTGAGAGAAATTGTAACAGCTTATTTCAATAAAGATTATCCTCCCGACTTGACCATACAGCGTATGGCAGCACACCCCCTCCAAGGTAGGCATGCGTGCCTTTAGGGGAAAGTTCACTAAACCCCAGATATCCTCGATATCAAAAGGGGTTAGGTCTGTGGGATCCCTTGCCAGGTTATCAGGCCCGTGGTTGGCACCGTGGCTGAAGTTCCCCATGAATTTTCTTACCGTCTTTTGCATTTGTTGGTAAAGATGTTCGTCCAGACCGAGGTATTTTAAATAATTAAGTAGATGTTCTGGGACTACTCCTGTTGTAGACATAATAATTGGTACTGTCCATGTGTTATTCATGTCCGACTGTGTCTTTATTTGAAATTCCAAATCCTTGTATTTGGAAATTTTTTCAACCTGCTTAATATTTAAATTATTGTAGTTGGGGATTGTGATGTCAATTAAGGTTGTTTCTCTAGAGTCTCCAATAATATAGTAAAGATTATTATTATTAATTTTTCACATTGTTTAAACGCCATGGAAAACTTTTTGTGATTATCTAAAATTTTTACTTCATCCTCAAAACATTTGTGGATAATTTCTCATAACGATAAACGCCGTAGTTTTGTCCGTTCGAAACAATAATAACACGCCTTATTTGCACAGTTTCCGTAATTACAGCCCCAGTCTCCAGGACTGGGGTTGAATATAAGGCTGGAATGTAAACAGGTGAGAGTCTGGGTCATAGTTCGGGACTTCTATTGTGTAATGTGACACAGTGTACTGAACAATCATTCCATCTACCTTCAATTGTCAACAGTGGGCAATCACCGAAGTGCTATTGTATAGAAATCAATCGAAAATGACTGCAGAAATAATAGAGGCATGTCACTTTGACATAGATAGAGAAAAATCTTTATTTGAGAAACCTGAAAGCTTATAGATGTTAGATATTACCAGTTTTATCTTGCTACAGAAAGTACTTTTGGCACCTTACTAGCCTTGTCATAAAATTTGGTTAATACCAATAACCTCAGAAATTCTTCATAAAATAGGTCATTGACATTACTTGGTTAGTTGACCTAGTAATACTCTAAGAAATTATTGGTTTTTCATTGACTGTCTTTTTTTAAATAACACTTTTAGGTTATGTATTGACTATTTCATACGTTTATATACAAATATACTTCCTATTTCTCACATTTCATCATTTAAGGGTTTGGAAATACTTAAACAATCCTGGACTATAAACAATTCAACCAGAAAGAACGCAAAAACAACCCCATTGCAGTCCCTGGACATCCTGTTGCATTTCGTGCCTAGGCGTAAATTGTTTCGTGATCGTCTCATAACCGAACAAAGGGCGTCAAATGAAGTGTCATAGAATGTTCGAGATTCAGCTAATTGCAGAATGGACGAATAGAGATCCTACATAATTGTTCCTCTCTAATTAGCTATATGTTACTCAATTCAGTTTCCAAAAGGGGTGTGCGGTATAGACCAAGTTTCAAGCTGAAACTTTGGCAAGTCACGAAGTTTGGACATAATTATGTAAAGACTGGAAAGAGGAGAAAGCTACTGAATTAATTTAAGTTTAATAAAAGGGACTATGATCGAATATGGCAAGACAATGTATTACGACGACAGTTTTGATAAATCAATGACTTTTTAAATGAAAGATTATTTTTCTGCCAAATAAGTAATTTGATTCCTCAATATAATCCCCTAATCGCTCAATATATGTAGTGAACTTGTATAGCATTCAAATAATATTATTCCCCAAGGCCCTCAAAATAGGGATTTATTTCATTAACGACCTCTTCATTTGACCTAAAACACTTACTGTTACTGTTTTAGATTTTGAAATAGAAATATTCACAAGCGGCTAAATCCGGAGAATATGCAGCATGTGTTTTCGAAAGATCTAGGTGGCTACAGGAACAAACTCCTCTGTCCAATCCAGCGATTTTGTGGGCCATTTATAAAGTCACCAACTCTTAGGAAAAGTGTTCCGGAGAGCATTAAGGCCTAATACTACAGAGATGTTCCAGTGTCCATATGGGCTTCTTCTACAACGATGGCGAATACATTTTCTAAAAGTTCTAGGTGTGTTTCACCATTTGGATGGCTATTAAAAATGTCAGATCCAATGATTCTATCACCTAAAATTCCACACCACACGTTAACACTTTACCTGTGTTGAAGAGATCTACCTCGCGCATCTAGTGTGGATTTGTTTTTGACCAATATTGCATATGATGTAAATTCATTCTCTCGCAGCTATTGAAAGTGGTGTCATCAGTGTTTAGAATCCGGGAAGGGAATCCAGGATTACATTCACAAATAGCTCTCAGTCAGTAACAAAGCTTAGTATCTTATTTTAATTCCACACAGGGCGTCTTGTTGCGGGAATTTGTGTGTTTCTAATACTTCCAGTTTGGCTTAAACGTATGGCCAATTGCCAACACATAATAAACACCGGCCATCAAAAAATTTTTAGCAGATGACAATGCGAGCAAAGCGAGAAAAATATAAAACACGACCCGTTAGGGAATGTACTGAGATGAAGGAACGAAAAGAAAACCTCAACAAACGAGAAGATTCTCAACCTCTTCCACTTACATGGAAAGTCGCTCTTGCAGAACGATATATTCATATCGAAGCTCCAGAACAGCAACACATATTTGTTCGTATTGTTTCACGGATGGCGCTATGTTTCTTCCGGTGTACATCCGTTCGACTGTTAAATTCCGCTGAATTCTTGCTTGACGTTCCGCCAAAATCTTATCTGGCATTTTCAAAAGCTATTATCTAACTGAAGTATTTCTACTTCTGTTTCTCTACCTCAGCATACCAGTCGTGGAAGAACTTGCCTACCATTGCCTTAAAAACACATATTTCTCTTTTGGTGGCCATTACTATAAACAAGTTTAAGGTGCTCCTATGGGATCCTTTGTGTCTCCAGTAGTCGCCAATTTGTTCATGGCATAGCGGAGGCAAGTCTGAAGCCGAAACTATGGGTTCACTATGCCGACGATATCTTCATTAATGGCCTCACGGAAAAACCGAACTAGTCAGTGTATTGAACCTAATAGATGTTGGTGACATCTACCGTCTAGTGAGTAATTTAAGTATACGAAGGCATACTGTGCTATAACATATACCATACTCTTGACAGATGGTTCGAGTGTTTTATATAAAAAAAACATAAGATCGCCTGAATCTGTGCCGGGTGGTGGTGTAAACTGCCATGAAGTATCTGTTGGTATGACCATGACGGTTCTGAATACAGTGTGTTGAAAAGTTGAACCCTGTCTTGTAATAAGTACGTCTAAGAAAGGAATCTGTTTGTTCTGTTCCGTTTCTAGCGTAAATTGTATATTGTTGTGCCTGGAGGTTAGGAAATTATCTAGTTCGGTTTTATATATATACAGATATATATCCACATATTTAAAACTATATCATTCAACGTATGACAGCCGTTTCGAACCAGGAGTTCTCGTCAGATACGCTTCCTTGAATGACAAGTTCTAAAGTGAAATACTTGGATGTAATACACGAAACGGCTGTCATACGTTGAATGATATAGTTCTAAATAAGTGGATATATATCTGTATATATATATTTACTTATGTGTTTTTATATAAAACACTCGAACCATCTGTCAAGAGTATGGTATATGTTATAGCATAGTATGCCTTCGTATACTTAAATTACTCACTAGACGGTAGATGTCACCAACATCTATTAGGTTCAATACACTGACTGTTGTCTTACTGATGTATATTACATACAAGTATTTCACTTTAGAACTTGTCATTCAAGGAAGCGTATCTGACGAGAACTCCTGGTTCGAAACGGCTGTCATACGTTGAATGATATAGTTCTAAATATGTGGATATATATCTGTATATATATAAAACCGAACTAGATAATTTCCTAACCTCCAGGCACAACAATATACAATTTACGCTAGAAACGGAACAGAACAAACAGATTCCTTTCTTAGACGTACTTATTACAAGACAGGGTTCAACTTTTCAACACACTGTATTCAGAAACGTCATGGTCATACCAACAGATACTTTCATGGCAGTTTACACCACCACCCGGCACAGGTTCAGGCGATCGCAAATCACTCATATCATGATCAATACACCTAACAGAGGCACAAACAAAACAAAAAGAACTAGTTTTCATAAAAGAGACTAAGAAAAAATAGCTATAGCAAACATATCATCAAAAAGGCAATAACTAAACCACAATAAAAAGAAAAGTTACATATATATCAGAGGCACAACCGACAAGATAGGGAGAATCCTGAGGAAACATAACATTTGAACAACCTACAGATCAAATGTTTCAACAACTCTAAGTTGTCATTATCAAGGAGTAAACCAAAAGCTGCTAGGGAACCCAAAAGACAAGATACCACTTGAGAAGCATATCGTGTGGAGACTGTCTAGAATCCTACGTCGGACAGACAAACAAACGAATATCTGTTCGTTGGGATGCGCACAAACTAAATATAAAAACGAAATTAAAAAACATCTATTAAACTCGGATAATCGGATTAGCATAGTCCCCTACGACACTAACAAACACCTTAATGATCATGTAAATGACCAGGACCATCCTAGGGGGATAAACAAAATACACTTAATCCTCACAGAGTAATTATCCAACAATCAAATATTAACAAGGGATTAGGAGGAGGAAAGAATAAATTAAGAAACATAAATAGAAATACTACAGTTAGATAATAGCTTTTGAGAATGCCAGATAAGATTTTGGCGAAACGTCAAGCAAGAATTCAGCAGATAATTTCTATTGTTTTCATGTATACAAACAAAATCCCTAGTAGTATCCAGTGCCCATCCTGAACTTTCGAACTCGACATTTTGTGTAAATATAATTTTTTATATTTCGATATAAATTGTGCACTGCCTTTGAAAGGGTTCATTTCCTTGATATTCGAAACCAATCTCTTTTGTTAGGACGCCGTGTATTAATCAGAATATTGTATTGCTTCGACATGACTCCTCTCGGGTCTGTGCTCTCGCGTACCTTTTGATCTTTGAAAGTCAAGAAGTAATGCTAAAGAAAACTAAGTACAAAGGAAAATATCGATTCAGCAAACTGAAATATATTTGCTAATTAATTAAAGTTCCCATTCTAGTAGACGTTTATGGAAGCAGGAAGCTTTTGTTGGAAGAAGAGTTCTTTTGAAAATTAAAGCATGGAACATGTTTTTAGATTATAACAAGTCGGTATACTTTTTGGGATACAAGATCAAATCCTTGTCGGCAGTCAAATTTAAAGACCAAACTTTTCTCTATTTTTTTTTCATTAGACACTTGACCAAATTATTCAATTTCTTTTTTCGATCAGTATTAAATAAGCAATATAAAGAAATTGCTGTTAAATAGTTTGATAAAAATCTTAATACACGGCACAGGATATGTGATTCACACACTAATTATGCAAACTATGATATCAGAAGTAAGAGCCGGTTTACAAACCAGAATACAATGGCCCATTGATCTTCACACATGTTCAGATCTGTAGTTAGTCTCGACATGAACTAATTGTTGTAAATGAGCCTTAAATAATAGACCAGACCTTTACTCAGTTGTATTATTGGACATGGCTATGTGGATAATATAGTGAGGTATGTAAACTTCGAGCAATAACTTCATTCAATACACAAATTTCGAAAATTTGTCGCATTTTGATATTCAGGACCAACAATTCAGTTGCATTTCAACTTTCGTTAAGCTGTTTTTTATATTTTTAATTAAATATTTGACAAATGGTAATATATTTATTATTTCCCCATGCACAGGTTTCACCTTCTATGGGTAATCAGAAGATTTATTGACTGTATGTCTAACTATAGTTATTTTTATTGACAAAAAGGCTAATAAAATATAACACAACTAAGGAACTAAACTGTTCAAGAGAAATATGAGGAATACATCAATGAAAACAACACAAAAAAACATTTTTTTTTAAATATAACCGACTTCCACCTCTAACTAAAAAGCTAAAAATAATTATAACAAAGTACAACTCTAGCAAATAAACAACACATTCAGTGTTGTTAGGTATCTACCCAGGAAGTAAAAAATGTAAACATTAAAAGGTGCTCATTCTGTACAAATTAATTACTTACCAATCTAGTATATTTTTGAAGTCGGTGCCAAGCAAATCTGAAATCCTTCATTGCGTACTTATCTACTACTTTATCAAACTTGATTGTTGCTTGGCACCGAATTCAAAAATAAACTAGATTGGTAGGTAATTAATTTGTTCAGAATGAGCACCTTTTAATGTTTACATTTTTCTTCCTGGGTAAGTACCTAACAACACGGAATGTATTGTTTATTTGCTAGAGTTGTATTTTGTTATAATTATTTTTAGCTTTATAGTTATAGGTGGAAGTCGGTTATAGTTTTTAAAAAAATGTTTAATTTTCAATTTTTTAGTTTTTTTGAACCAAGGTACTTTTCATTCTTTATTTATTATTTTGTATGTATAATCGTAATAGACAGGACCAGGTAACATCGAAAGCCTCAACATTACACAATGATACATTTTCATTTAAATTGACTCGTAAATGTTTCCGAACAAAATGTACTAGTACGCGTTGACTTAATAAGCCCAAAATATATTTATGTCTTATAGATCACGCCATGTAACCTTTTTTCCACTTTTTTTGAAAATTCTGTATAACTATAGATAATTCCACTCCACCCTATGTACCAACCATCCTATACATACGACTGCCCACGGAGAAGCATAAATTTGTTTGCTGCCTTCTGTAAACTATAGGACGGAGTAGAATCCATCCCATATTTACGGAGTCAAATCCGTCCTATATTTCAACCATAGTATATAACTCCTTGTGGGCTACCCCATAAATTATTTCATTTTTAACATTTTATATTATCGTCCTGTGTAACATTAATTCCTCTCCACACTTTATACAACTTCTTATAGGATATAAAATAAATAATTTTTTATTAACACTGTATAAATATAATTCAACTTCAGCATATATTTCAATCATCCTGTATATGATTTGTTTACGTTCATATCATATAACAGTTTTTTAATCACCCTATATAATTTTAATATCACATACTTTCCAACATTTTTATACCACCAAACGTCCACTCCACCCTATATTACAACCATCCTGTATATACGGCTAAACGGCGTTACCTATATTTCAATCATCATATTGTGATTTTGTTTGCTATAACTAAACATCCTGTGTATAAACGCAACAAATAGCAGTTTAGAATTTGACATGTGTTGTCACTGAATTTTCTATTAGGCCGGGAGAATTTGACAACCAAAAGCAAAATGGAAAAATTTTTAAATAGGTATTTGCGTGGTATACAAACAAAACGAGCTTCGTACTCATTGATTTAAGGAGCCGAAAATACTATGCTTTACTACCTATATGCTTGAGATGTACTAAAAAAATTTTCAAATTCGCAGTTAAAACTTCCAGTGCCTAAAATTCCCGCACTATTACGTTGGAATTAAAATATTTATGAGGAAATGTCCGTTATGTCATTTCGATGAAATTTTTGATAAGAATTTTGGAACTTTCGACGATTTTCTGCAAAACTGCAAGTTGCACGTCGCAGAAAAGTATATGAAATCACCTAAGGATCTTCCTTAATATATTAAACGTTAAAAAAACTATATTCATCTATAAGGAGTTTTCGAAAAATCGACCAATATGTTAGGGATATTGGTCGATTTCCATGCACGCATGTGTTCATTCACAAGTTTTATCACTTTACCAATACAATTCTTTTCCAAAATTTGAAGTTTCACCAATCCGGATATATACTCTATTAAACAAGACCATATTCATACAAAACGGTTCATCACAGGAGAAGAAATCAGGTAACATACATACAAAAAAAAACTCGACGAATTGATAACCTCCTCCTTTTTGGAAGTCGGTTAAAAATAGTTTTTTCTTTGGAAAAACTTTAATTTGAATTTTATTTAAAAATTTAGTGATCCCATTGACAAAATTCATCATAGTGCATTCCTGGGTATCAGAAAACTACATTGTCAAATACTTGTTCTTAAATAACCATACGGTTTTCTTTCCAATTTTGTGTAATATGTTTCAATACAACAAACTAACATAAATTCGAAAATTGAAACAATACAGGACAAATCCCGAAAAGCGTTCACACAATAACCGGATCACTTGAAAATTTTATAAAAAGAACGATTTCATCTCAGAAATTTGATGAAACCCCGAACACAAATGTTTAACTTGTGGATATTTACTGAAATTTATTTTTTATTAAAATCAAAGAATGAGTTTTCCTGTACTGACAGTTTCA
This sequence comes from Octodonta nipae, assembly GCA_034190945.1. NCBI lineage: Eukaryota > Metazoa > Arthropoda > Insecta > Coleoptera > Chrysomelidae > Octodonta > Octodonta nipae. The sequence goes on from CM067216.1 coordinate 14,598,396, forward strand.
GTAAATTGTCGGCGAAGACAACATTGGAATTACGATGGAGAAATACCTGACTCTAAGAATATGCATTTTCAAACAAGGAATTCAATCCTGGAGTTTGATTGGATTCTAGTCTTACCGTTTGTTTATTTAGAAATGTAGTTTCTGACATTCGCTGTTAGGGTTTACAGGCAAGTTTCGATTGAGACATTTGGAACTTTGAAAAGCTTCGGTATGAAACTACATAGTTGCTTATAAATTGTAAAATCAATGCAATACGTCAATTTAGGAATGAGATTTAAGGCAATATCTGATTGACATGTCGTCAATGTTACACTATCGGCCATAGCATATTTTCTTTTATCAACAAACATATCGTTTATATCTCAAAAATGATTATTTGGAACAAAAGCTTCTTAACGAAAATCTTACACTCGACCAAAGACACGATGATCGCGTCAGGTATCTTCAAATATAGAGGTAAGGAAGTGTCTAGGAAATAAACAAGTATAATGCTAATTAATTACACTTAATCACTGAAATCTGGTATCTTCGATCTCCCTTATAAATGGCAAGTTTTGTTCGAGTTTGACAGTTTACGGTTTCCGCCTTTATTGAATCGAGAAGCGTTATCAGCAGTCCTATTAGTATTAGTCATTGTTTTTTGTAAACAAAGTGAATTAGTTGGTAAATAAAGACGTTTGAAAGTGACTGTAAAAAATTGTGAGTTGGACCCATGGAATCTTTTGCAATATATTTTTCTAAAAAAATTCCAATGTTTGGCATTCGACAATATTCTGAAAGTACTTAGTTAAGAAAGACCCTAATGAATCGAGACCAACCATTCAATTCTTCCTCAGCAGTAACTCATAAATAGTTCGTCTATATTCTCCAGAATAATTCCCTTAACTTAATAACAGAACAAGATTGATTGTAAATAAGCTGCAGCTAAATGCACGTAATGTTGAGTTCGCAAACGCTGTAAACTTAATCCTCAGCCTTTTTACAGTACTGCATAAAAATTTAAATTATTTAGTGCAATTGAAAATTGCGAGCAGCCGTGATATTTACTGCCTAACTTAAATATAAATAAATCCAGTGTTCTCACAAGCTTAATCCTATAGTGTGAATTAAAATTTTTATGGTTTCCATCATGACCAGCGTGTGTTGTTGTTTTATTGAAAATTTTCACACAACAGCTGCAGGCATCTCGTACAGCTTTAATATTTTCAGTACTTTTGCTAGTCATAAAATGTTTTATTACATTTTTGTTTTGTTTTATTCAGCTTGTAGCAGGACAAGAACTAAACAGTCTGACAGGGGAGTGCGGGGTAATGACGCTGCACTAAACCTTCAGATAATACAGAAAGGAAATGGTTGTACTCTTTACATAACAACTGTCAAAGAGTGTTATTATTATATTCGGATAAAGTGAACAACTAAAAAACGAGAATAAGTCTGTGAGCAGGTGCGTCTAGCATTCTGCCCGAAGTGATAATGTTTAAGTATTTTTTGGGAAATAACACCACAAGTCACGAAAATTGCTGTATATTCCAAACGTTTCGGGGTCTAGGTCAGACCTCGTTGTCAATGGTTAAGAAACTATGAATAAAAATGGCACAATTGTAAAATGTAAAACTAAAATGTTTTGACAATTTCTATTATTTCACTTCTGACGTAACTAAGATAATTTTATTTGATAATATACAGGCTAGCACAGAATCTTCTAAAGATCATGTAGTAGTAAAGTTCCTTTCAAATTGGAAGAATTCGAAAGGATGATCTTCAGAATTTTATGTGGCACTCCTAGGTGGGAGTTTCTTACTTACTAATAGTTTCAATATAAACTATAAAAGGTATAAGTGCCGTGGCTATTATTGCATAAATTATTCCTAAGACTCCAAAAGTTTCTTTTTTTCCACTCTCTTGGCAAGATACTGCATTCGCCAAAAATGCGATCAAAGAATTTTGATGAGTTAGCTATCCCATCAAAATCATAAGAGAAAACCTAGGAAAAACCTTTTGAACTATCCCGATATTGGGTGACCAAAAACTCACATTTACGAAGTTATTCTTGCTTGCATATATGAATGTCTCTATCAGAAAGCTTACGGTTCACCAAACCTAGTTCGTCTAAATTACTAAGAATCCCAGTAACCTGAACCATGAAAAACCATGTTGAAAGAGCGTCTTAGCCAATCTTCTGAGTACCCATGAGACGGATGTTGAATTCTCTTAAGGAGAGAAACCAAGATAATAATTGTAATAATAAATTTATGCTTAAAATAGTAAAAGGGTTCTCTAGTGACATCCATTTGCAATTTGGCCTAGACAAATGCCGAATTACTAATATAGTAAAAGGCAAAATACAGCAGGGGCCCTACGTAATGAGAGATGGCACCTCAATTGAATCCATAGAAGAAGGCAATGCTTTCAAATACCTTGGAATAAAGCAGGCTCAACGAATTGATCACTCCACCATGAAAAAGGACCTTTTAATAGGGGTAAGACGACTGTTGAAAACTAAGCTTAACAGTAAAAATCTGTTTCAGGCTATTAACACCTATGCGTGCTCAGTACTCAGTTACTCATTCGGAATAGTTAAATGGTGCAAGACTGACATTAAACAACTACAACGGAAAGTTCGAGTACTACTAACAACAGCTCAAAATCACCATCCAAAGAGCTGTGTCGAACCTACAACATTGCCTCTGTGTGAAGGAGGAAGAGGATTGGCAGATATAGACAAGTTACTTGATCAATAAATTTCTAATATGCGTAATCAATTCCAGAAACTCTCAGAATTTTCTGATCTACACACAGTCAAATGTCAGGTTGATGATTCAACACCTCTGCAACTGACAGAACAACAAGTTAAAGTATACCACCAGACAAATGATAAGAAACTGCTCAAAAGGAAAGAGAACCCTATTCATGGAAGACATATAAATGACGTCAACCAAGTTTATTTCGACAGTTAAGCGTCGAACTACTGGTTGATCTCTGGTCATATGTTTCCTGAAATGGAAGGCTTTATATTGGCATTCCAAGATCAAGTAATTCCAACTAAGAACTATCTAAAGTACATAGTTAAAGACCCTTCTATCAAACATTTGAATCTATTCAGTATATAGCTGCAACTGAATACAAAGAACGACACGATTCTGTGACAAAATACTGCACCAGGAACTAGCGCTGAAACTTGAGCTATCACAGTCGGTAAGAACACCCTACTCTATATCCAAACCAGAATCTATTTACAAGCTGTATGGGACTGGATGATATTGACCGATCGGACTGTTGCTCACAATAGACTAGATATAGTTTTGTTAGATAAAGTCTCTAGAAAAACAACTTCAATTGATATAGCAATACGTAACAACAATAATATAAATATTGTTACGAAATTTACCCAAAGCCGACCCTGTTTCATTTCAGAACGACAACAAGCGCTTTGAAAAAAAAAGGTTCTCGAAAAGATTCGACAGCTGTAGGAGTGATGACTGATTCTACTGGAGAATTCGACGCTGGTTTTATAAAGGAAGCCGGCCAGGATCGCGAGTTCAGTTGGTTGTACGAAGAGCTTATATGTAAAATTGTTATTGTGATATTTGAATCAGCTGATTCGATGTAAATAAAAGTTTCTAGAAAAGTGAAAGTGAATATTAGTTTTATAATTTTAAATTGAACCCACGGACTATATGGCAATATTAAGCAGGCTGTAAAATTAGCCAAATATAGGGATTTAGAATTTCAAATACAGAGACAATGGGACATGAACAACACTCGAACGTTACCAATTGTTATGTCAACAACAGGAGTACTCCCAAAACGTCTACTAAGCAATTTGAAATACCTCAGTCTGACATTCTTACCAACTAATGCAAAAAGCCGTCCTGTTAGGAGCAGCCAGGACGGTCAGAAAAATCGCAGGAAACTGCAGACACGACGCCAACCACGGGCCTGATAACCTGGCAAGGTCTCCCACAGAGCTAAACCCTTTTGATATGTAGTATATCTGGGGTGTAGTAAATTTTTTAGAGGCAGTGTGCTGCCTTACATTGTATGTTCAAGTCGAGATACGAAGCAGCTAGGCAATGGTTAGTGTTTAAATAATTAAATCTTATTTTTATTAAACCATCTTTTAACACCCTAGGACTTAAATCTCTACTACTTATTATTATGAACTTTTTTCCACCTAATACACTGTATGGAATAAATTAATGATTAGCTTAATTGATTTTTGATTTGAACTTAGTGAGAGTAACGACGTATTTTAAATGGCATACCCTGTATATTCTATATATTTTATTTTAAATTTCAAGGCGATTTTAAAAATATATCAAAGTTGTGGATTTTTCCTGAGAATTGTTTGTGCTAACAATTAATTTATTCCACACTTTATGGTACACGGTGTATAGACAGCAAATATTACGGAAAGTGAAATACTTGGCAATTTCCCCTGTTTATAAGCAATCTAAAAAAATGTGTGTTTCCAGAATGAAATTATACAACAGCTTAAAAACTCGAATGACGATTGGTGAATGAAAAGAAATTGTGTGTATCTTCCTTCAATTCCATTCATTATGTGTACTCATTATTCAAGCATAGTGTCCGACGGGGCGACAAAAGAAGGAATTTGTATCGGAATGAAGTTTTAAGTGGATCCTGTAGAATGTACTGTAGTGTATATTTCATTGATTGCGTCAGACTTTGGCTTCGGAGAGACTGCGACACGCCCGCCACGCTCATCCGAAGCGCGCGTTGCCGCCTCCAGCTTTTGCCGCCGTCCGTCGGACTTGTTCAGGCTGTTCTGTTCTGTAGCTGCTTATTTATCGTGCGGCTGTGACCACTAACGCGCCGATCCTCACCTGCTCCAGCTGTTGACAGAGGCGCACGCTACTTTTGCCGACTTTGCTGCCGACGAAGGCCGCAATATCTTTTGAAACGCGTGATGTTTTCAAATTATTCGCGCTCATTTCCTCAGCGTAGTAAACATTAGACCAACTACGCGCCCACGTGACACCAGCAAAAGTTTGTTTACGCATACCGGTTCACGCAATCTCTTTGAAATTGTAAACAAAGGCCGCGTGGTCGTTCGCGAGTGACGTGTCACTTGGTGTTCGTTTGGAGCTGCTATCTGCAGCTGATTTTACACAGTTTTAAGTTCATCTGCAACCATTGCTTTGGCTTCAGCACCGGTTTTTGTGGGCTACAGCCTTGTCGGCGTGTACCCCTGCGCCGTTCTCAAGCCCGAAAACTCGACTGCAACCACTCGAGCTGCCGGACCCATACGGAATTCGACCAGATCATCTAACCGCACCATTCCTTACCCAACAACTCAGCAAAAACCACCTACTGTTCGTATACCACTGCAACCCATAGCTCCACCGCAGCCCTTAACACAAACCATTTCGCACACATTACCTCAATCTGCTGTATTAGATCTCACTCAACAATCTTGTATCGAGCAAAATCAAACAACTATAAATCTGGCCCAACCAACTCAAGTCGTTGTCGCAGCTTGCAACTGCAGTAGCAAAAACAACGCTAACAACACACATACAGCTGATTCGCAAGCTTCAACATCAACTCAAATGCTGTTCGTTCCGTTTACAGTGCCCAGCTATGCACCACCAATAGTGGGTACCAGTTACCAGACCAATTGTAGCACCTCAAAGGTAAGTTTATTTTTAAATAATTTAACATTTATATATTACTCATAAATGTCGACTAGGTATTGTCTCAACTCGACTGTTGTTGGGGTCTTAGTACCTTGTAATTTTTCCTCGCCCTATGGGCTTGCGCCTTTTTCATCTCGAAATCAGATCTTCTCTCTTTAATTTTTGTGTGTACTGTTTATGAATTGGAACATCAAGAAGTTTGGGGCATTGCTCGAACTGAAATATGATTTATAAAGTGAGTTAGAAACCATTGAAGGGCAAATTCAGTTTATATATAGACGATCAAGAATGAATAATAATAAATTAGGCATATTTAAAGCAGTATTTTGCCTAAAACTTATTTAAGTGACTGTCTCTATTTCGGAACAATATATTTCTGCGGAGATTATGCTCCAGTACCTTTTAACTTAGTAAAATGCTACATCTCTAAAGTAGTATTTCACAAAATAAATTTTGCCGACAATGATAGTGATATCAAGGAGTCAACAAGAGAGAAAGAATAACAATTTGAGTCAGGTTTTCAAAAACAGATAACAAATAATTATTCATTACCATTCATTCGAAAAAAAAAAAAATTGCACAACAAAACTTCCCGATCATTAAGTGAAGTTTTAAATGATAAGGAGATTTTCTAAAGGCAATTCAAAACAGTTATCTACTTAGAATAACGCTAACTCGCCAATTGTAGGTATATCAAGTATTCATTCCGACGCACTAAAAAATGAAATTGAGTATATAATGTACCTTGTGTTTGAGGGAAATGTTCTAAAAACAAAGTATTATCTAATCATGAGCTACAGCAGAGAGAGTGAAACAATATAGAATCAACCATACCAAAGTTAACTCAAAATATTTCTAGTTGAAAAAAGCGACCAATTAATGCTTCGCTACTTTGTGAATTAAAACATTTGGTAACGGTTTTCAAAATTGACTGTAATAACACAAATCATTATTTAGCTTACTGTTCATATATGGACAGTTTCGATATCTACCAACTCAAATATCACAAACAATTTTTTTGGAGTTGTTACAAAAAGTAAAAATCTACTTAATATTTTGAAATAGGTTGGAAATAATTACAAGGTATTAACAGACACTCTGTATATTTCAACAAACCAATGTCCAAATCATATCAGATGTTGGAAATTAGAACTAATGATGTCTCACCTGTTTCAAATAATTTAAGAACATGATAGTAAGAAATATCAACATAATTCTGTCGAAAATTCGGTCCTTGTTTTTTTAATATAGCATCTAAAAGTTGATATTATTATTGCTAAGAGAAGGAGTTTAATTTCACTCGGTTCCGTGCCAATCTGTTATTTCTGAATCTGTCAATTGAAAGATCGACTTTGTTAATAAGAGAGGACAAGGGAGCAAATATTAAATGAAAAAAACTACTCATATATATCTGTTTTGTAAAGTATTGCACGCAAACAAATCAGTTATCACAATTACAGATTCAAAAATGGCGACAAGAGAAGAAGTAATCTAAATGTTGGAAAAAGCAAATTATATAAAAACTGAAAGAGCTTCTGGTAATGCTTAATGGACCATTTAGCACATCAACGATACTTGAGCAATACTGTGCAGCTTTGAAATTTGATGTTGGTGGAAATTATTAACGGTTTCACTTATTTTTTAAAGAATAAAACATAATCATCATCTCTTAAGTTTAGAGTCTTCTCGAATACTGAGTTGCCATCTTATGGATCTGTTTACATAATATCCAATCAATCTGTACATCAGATATGGAGCTAATCAATGTTTTACTGAAAATTTCATAAATCAATAATTATATCGTCTAATTACATCAGTATAGGCCATTAGCTCAGTGATTCTAGCACAAATATCTGGGATGCCCTCAACTAAACGCTAATTATATACCGAAGTGTTTTGTACAATGTTTTTGCCTCTCGAGTTTGGCTTATTAGAAGTTTGGGGGCTCTAATACAGTTATTGCAAACTTTCAATTAGAAAAACAGTTTTAACTAGCCATGTTGAATTTCTTATTGGACGAAAAATCTTATAGCTTTTATCCTGTCGGTATTAAATCACTTTCAAAGTATGCCACTAATACAAATGGTAGTTTTATAGATAATTTTTCAAATTCAACTGTTCCATGCATTTATTATGTAATTAAGTAACTGCGTATAGTTTCAATTAGTATGTCGTGTTAAAAAATACTCAGTGTAATTGCTGATGCTAAAAAGCAACTTACCCTTTCTAGTATTGAGTATAAAATATGTTCGGGACTAAATTCAGAATAACGTTATTACGGCTTGCCCAGGGCGATTTCGCTAACATGAAATTTTGTAATTGTACAGAAGGTTTTCGGTGTAAAAAGTGTTGCTGTGCTTCCCACTTTTTCCATTAAGCTGAAACTCTGTCCCAATGCAAATTGTAAAATCGACCTTAACGACACAATAAATTCAGATAAACCAAACTGAATGTGAAAACTACTTTCTACAGTTTACTCTTAGTTAGTTGCATACATACATTTAAGTCAATGAATTGCGGGACTAAACAATAAAACACAGTTTTTCCACAGCGACACAATCTTAGAGAAAGATTGGTCTTTTACCAAATGTCGTATGCTTGAGTATATTTTCGAAATCTTCAAATATGTAAAAGTCGGATGGGGTCAGATATGGCCAATATGGGGAGTTTGGGAGCAATTCAAATCGTAAATAGTTCAATTTCACTAGCGTCTTCATTGACTTGTAACTGAGTGCCTTGTTTTTGTGATTGTGTCATCCAGTCGATTCCATATAGTAAGACTTACCTAGGTATTATTGAAAAACAAAAGCGGCAAGGCATTGGTAGCGCCATCTGTATCTGAGCCCCGCTGCTTAATTATCCTGGTAATAATTGTAAATTTACAAGTGGCTAAAATTGTATTAAAAGTGTATTTAAAGAAATTGTACTTGATCGAATTGATTTAAGACGGCACCCTGTGTTCATTTTGTACATGTGAAATAATCTAATACTCTGTTTATTGTCTTTTACCGGTTGTAAAAGACATTCGACTAAGTGTTGCAGCGAAACGTTGCTTCTAAAAGATATATAAAACCTTGTCTCTACTTTGATTTAGTGAATACTCACTGACTACTATTACAAGAATATCACTACGAATGTTCCTCCTTTATCTGTACTAAGGACTAATTTACGGAATCCGCCCCCAACTTTTATTTCTTAAGAGACGGCATTTATTTTGTATACGATAAAGAAAGTTCTTACATTTGAGATGTTGAGGAATCCTTTTGTGATCACGCATCTTACAAATTTCTGCTTAATGAAATCCTATCTACTTCCCAGTATTAACCTTGGAGAAATTGTTTTGTTTTCTGACAAGCTTGTGGTCAAGTTCTTCTTTAATAGAGCTCGAGGGGATCTAATATCAGACGAGAATACGGATGTATAGTGGTCTGAAAATTGTCAGAAATTTGGCAGTCATGTGTATAATAATATCAACACCCGACATAAATTTGTTTATGACCGTTGAGAAGAATGTTATAAATTTGGTACAAAAACTAACAGTGAGTATTATGCTTCTATAATGCCAAATGATCCAATATTTAGTTATATCCCAAAAGAATTTGTGCAGTGCTACTTTATATTTTTCGTTCAGTATGGTTTTGTACTTTCAAAATACTATGTAAATCAAAATGGTGTCATTGTATATTAGTGAGCCATTATACTTATGTCTTTACTTGACTTTACAGAAACTACCTTTTATGGATTCTTATTACATTTACTCTCCATAATATGTGCAGAGGTGTCAGTGACTGAGTGTCAAAAATTCTTATTTAACAAGTCATCGCTTCTACAGTAGGGAATGAAACACAGATGGCACACCCAATACTATTGTTTGTAGACTGTATGAACCTTTAAAAGAGATGAGTTTTAGGTGTTAATCAAACAGTGTTTTTTATGTCAAAAATAGAGTTCAAATTCAGCAATGGCTTGAAATGTGTTAATCGGGAAAAGTACTTTCGTAGTAGATCTGTTAAATGACCATTATGTCACCAATACAAGCACTGATACGTAAGTTGATCAAGACAATACTGAAATTGAACGAGTTACAATTAAGAGTCATTCTACACCTACATATTAATAAAATCTGAAGCCATGTGAGCTCTACGTATTCACAGATCTCAAAAAGATGCTCCAGGGTAAGAGATTTGGCACTGATGGTAAGGTTACCACCGCATCTGGAGCCTATTTTGGGGCAAAAGATAAATTGTTCTATAAGAGAAGCTTTGGAAGGTATTCCTACTTGTAATAAACAAAATAATTTTGTATTATTTTCATTATATGAATAATGATATCAAAAAACTACATTATTGTGGTGCTAAAAACAAATAATCTAGCTTATAATGAATATTTCCTCTTTGGCTAGAGAGGGATATCTCAATAAAATCACAAAAAGCATCTATTTCGAAAAATACTGCTAGTCGTGTGCGTAGCTTTTTTAGCAGATACTGAAAATTTGGCCTGCGAAAAGCTGTATTGTACAAACCTAGACAAGTTTTGCAACAATCCATGGAAAACTACGATTATAAATCCACATACGAGGATGGTATGACAGAAGACAGACTTTCCAATAAAATATTAGAGTATGTATTGTACATTTTTGTAGGCACGAGATGTAGAGACCGACATCTAGGATTTTCGGGGAAACTAGCACACAGAGGTTCCGAATCTAGAACAGTTCCATGTAATTGGTATTATCCCATAACTCCTAGGTTAGAATGTCAGCATAAAATTTTCAGGTTAATTTCACCTGTCAGATATATTTAATATTCTCTTCGAGGTGTCATTCAGGGAACCTTCATCAGTTGCGCGTCCCACAAATGAATGTCCTCTGGAATACTAATTTATGTATTTGATGATAGAGGCCGACATTTCGCATATATAAATCTACCGATAAGTATCAAATACATAAATAAGTACTCTCTTCGAGGTGGCATTCCTTTGTAAGCAAGACAATATATATTATATATAATATATATTGTTTCTGGTCAGAGAACCTTCATCAGTTGCCCTTCCCAGAAGAGAATGTCCTCTCGAACACTTATTTATGTTTGAAGACGCGAGATGTAAGATCGACATCTAGGATTTTCGAGAGAATTAGCACACAGAGGTTCCGAATCTGGAGCCGTTCCGTTTAATTGCTGTTCTCCTCTAACTCCTAGGACAGAATGTTACGATAAAACTTTAAGGTTACTTCACCTGTCAGAGATATTCAATACTCTCTTAGAGGTGTCATTCCTTTGTACGCAAGACTATATATATTATATATAATATTTTTTGTTTCTGGTCAGGGAACCTTCATCAGTTGCGCTTCCCACAATTAAATGTCCTCTTTATATATTTGATACATTTCGTTAAATTTGAAGACGCGAGATGTAAGACCGACATCTAGGATTATCGAGAGAATTAGCACACAGAAAGAAGTGTTCGAGAGGACATTCAATTATGGGAAGCGCAACTGATGAAGGTTCCCTGACCAGAAACAATATATATTATATATAATATATATTGTCTTGCGTACAAAGTAATGACACCCCGAAGAGAGTATTCAATATCTCTGACAGGTGAAGTAACCTGAAAATTTTATCGTGACATTCTGTCCTAGGAATTAAAGGAGAATAGCAATTAAGCGGAACGGCTCCAGATTAGGAACCTCTGTGTGCTAATTCTCTCGAAAATCCTAGATGTCGGTCTTACATCTCGCGTCTTCAAACATAAATAAGTGTTCGAGAGGACATTCTCTTCTGGGAAGCGCAACTGATGAAGGTTCCCTGACGATAAACAATATATATTGTATATATTGTCTGGCGTACAAAAGAATGACACCGCGAAGAGAGTATGTACCTATTCAATACAATCTCATGGAAAATGTGAATTTGTGAATTTGTTGGTAAGCCTGATACTGGATCCATTTTGAATTTTTTTCAGCAATCCAAACTAGTAATTCTAAATTGAGTCCGAACTATTTTTTATTGATTCTTTTATATTACAGAGATCCTTGAAAAAAATAATAATTTGGTCAAGTGCGAGTTGGACTCGCATACTTAGGGTTCCGTACCACCTTCAAGATTCGAATATTCCAGTTTCAGACAAGCAGGGAATGAGTGCATTTTGTTATACTTACCCTTATATCTTTTAAAGGAAGCGTTTTAAATTTATAAAAAATATACACTTTGATTTTCCACACATAGACTTTTTATTTTATTTGCTTTAGGATTCGCTTGATTTTTATCACAATACATATGTATTTAATTTTCTAATTTGGCCCCCAAAAAGTAACATTAGAGTTTTATGTTACTAATAAACTTTCAGAAATGCCTTTTATAATCTACTGTCTGAGTTTTGAGGCTCTGTAGATTGGAAGAAAAACGGCAAAATAGGTCAAAGTTTAAATTATAAATTATTAAATCTGTTATTCAAATTATTTAAAAATATAAATAAAATATATTTTTCAAATTTTAAATAGTGTAGTTTATAAAGTGGGAATTAAGTCGATGTTTAATATTTTTAATATCTTTTAAACAAATGATTTAAAAATATGATATATTTCTAATTCACATAATGAGCCTTTTATCTGATATATTACATGATGCGTTTGAAAATTGAATCTTTATTTTCCATTTAATTGTATAATTTGTCCCTAAAATTACTATGGGGGTTTTCTAGTAATTTATTTTCCGTTTAATTTGGAGTCCAAATAATAGAATTAGGTATTTTTTCATATTTTTCCTATAAACAAAATAAAATGAGGTCTTAGAGTTTGGGAAATAACAGGGAGAATGGGTAATTTTTAATTTTTTTTAATATATTTTAAGATATTCATTTTAAAAAAATTAAAAAAATATATTTGTACCTATTCGTCATAATGAGCCCTGGGATTTGATATATTATATGACCCGTTAGAAACAATTATAATTTTTTATTTTTCATTTAATTCTATAATTTGCCCCCCAAAAAAATATTAGGGTTTTTTTCTTATTTTTCCAGTAAAGTTCAGGTGAGGGGCTATACCTCCATTGTTTTTTCAAAATTTTTCAGCTTATGGTTTCGGAGATATGGGGTGGGATGGGTAAATTTTTTTATATTTTTGTTAATATCTTTTAATTAATTTATTTTAAAAATATGAAAAAAATATATTTGTTTTCGTCATAATGAGCCGTTTCATTTGATATATAACATGATGGGTTAGAAACAATTTTAATTTTAATTTTCCATTTAATTCTATAATTTGCCCCCCCCCAAATAAATATTAGGGGTTTCTTCTTAATTTTCCAGTAAAGTTCAGGTGAGGGGCTATACCTCCATTTTTTTCAAAATTTTCCAGTTTATGGTTTGGAAGATAAGGGGGGGGATGGGTAAATTTTTTTATATTTTTGTTAATATCTTTTAATTAATCTATTTTAAAAATATGAAAAAAAAATATATTTGTTTTCGTCGTAATGAGCCCTTTCATTTGATATATAACATGAAGGGTTAGAAACAATTTTAATTTTATATTTTCCATTTAATTCTGTAATTGCCCCCCCCAAAATTAGAAGTAGAGGTTTCTCCTTATTTTTCCAGTAAACTTCAGGTCAGAACCTATAAATCAATTTTTTTCCAAAATTTTACGTTTTATAGTTTCGGAGATACGGGGGGGATGGGTTAATTTTGGTATATTTTCGTTAATATCTTTTTAAATAATTTTTTTAAATATGAAAAAAATATATATTTGTGTTCCTCAGAATGAGACCTTTTATTTGATATATTACATGATGCGTTTGAAATTTTTTTTATTTTTAAATTTTTATTTAATTCTATAATTTGCCCCCAAAATTAATATTAATGGTTTCTCCTTAATTTTCCTGTAAAGTTCGGGCAACGCTCTATATTTCCTATTTTTTTCAAAATTTTAGGCTCAGTAGTTTCGGAGATCAGGGGGGGAACGGTAGATTTTTTTTAGTTTTTCCCCCCAGTTATAAAAAGTAATTCAAATTTGTTTCTTTTACGATATGTCCTTCTGATCGGGTCACCAAACTATACATTGATACCAAATTTCAACCTCTTCCGTCCAGTAGTTTAGGAGAAAATTGCTGTGATGTGACACAGGCAGAAATCCGGAGTGATATTATAAGGGTATCCGTATATTGTATATACGGAACCCTAATAAGAAAAACAGTTGTTATTTCATTTTTACTAATGTGGTTGGTTATTAATCAATTTTACTTAAATGTTGTCTACTACTGGAATATTTTCTTAAATAAATTATTCCAAAGTGCTGCAAAATGTCCCCAAAGCAATTAAAAACACACCCACAGTACTGGCACGTAGCACGTCGTTTTTTTTTATTGAATATCGCTCACATTTCAGTAGGCCGCAGATGATTTTATGAAAAGCAGAAAGAAATACATTTATTCGGATACATAGAACGTTTCACATTCGCCTGGCGTGAAGTGACATATTTCTTTTTTAGTGTAGTCTTTGCTTATAGCTTTATATATCAGATCGTAGTGATACGGAATGTAACAAAGCTTTCCAACGATGTGAATATTTGGGCCATAAATAAAAACCATATGTATGCGATATGGCTTTTCCTTAGCATTTTTTCTCATAAATATGGTTGCACGAATAAAGAATACTTATAACTCGGGCGTTTGTGGAAATTAAAATATATATACGACTGCCTGTTTATAATATACCTAAAAAGAAATTCGGATTATAAATACATAATTTATAATCAACTAGTATTTTATATTTAATTTCCAAATGGGAATTTTATCAGGAAACAAACACTTCAAAGTCTATATTACGTAACGTTTTCCACAAATTGCTATGTATTTATAGGCTTTCGTCGGAGATGTAGCGACTTTGATTGGTTGGAGTTGGCTGCTCCCCCTCTGCGGTCATCTGTTGTCAGCTCCGTTGTGTGTGTTAGTAGTTTGGCTTCAAAATTAGTGATTAAAGACTAAAAACTATTGGAGAGATGCAGGGCGTCATCTCTCTAATTTAGTTCTCTGGTTTTGCCTATTTCTACTGCCTCTCGGACCATCTTTGTTTCACATTTTAAGTTGGGTATCTATTTGCAGCAGTCAAAGTTGGTTCTGTGGTCCCTTTGTAATAGAGCAGACGTTCTTTGTTTTTAACAGTCAGTTTATGCTCTTCCGAACTAGCAGAGATTGTCCTGTTCGTTTGACCGACATTCCGTTTGCCACATGATTCACAGTCAATGCTATATATACCCTGTTTTTCTAGTTTGATTTTGGGTTTTGGATTTCTCAAAGTTGTATAGGGTGATGTGGTTTATACGCGATAGCTATTTTATTCTTTTAGCAAATTCGGCAGATACAGTTGTTCCTTTGATATACGGTTGGGAAGTCATATTAACATCTTCCTTTTGTTTCAGGTGTATATCCTATCCTCTATATATTGTTATAAAACTCATTTTACGCCGTCCATGGAAAAATTAACAAACTATCATCATTTCGACTAAAACAACGTAATTATTTAAGCCGCCTGAAGTAATAAAAAAAGGGGATCCTGGGCAATGTCGACTGGACATTTCGGTAAGACTCCGGCAAAACGCTACGCGAACTACGAGATAACTCTCGAAAAAAACTAGAGAATTCCATGTTATTTATACAAGGACATTGTACGTTTTGTATAGTTAGTTTTAGTTTATATTGCGTGTGAATTGTGAATAAATAGTGGATTATTTTTCTGTAAATAAAGTCGTCGGAAGTAAACGTGAATATCGGTGTGTTAATTTGAGTGTGAACACTTGTAATTTATTGCAATATTGCCTTACATACAGAAGAATGAAGTAGTAAATATCTCTTTGACCGTTGAAGTTATTAATTTTACTGTGTAATTCTAGCCTAAACATTACGGTGTGATAGCAACATTGGACTTCACAAACCTGCTTTAGATATCGCAAAATAAAGAAGAAAATTTCTGATGAATAAAAAGTTTTCCTCAAATCAGATGCAACCAAATACATTGAGTCTGGAATCAGATAAACTAATTGATCCTTATTAGGGGGAAAACCCTAAGGCCTTCCTTAACCAACCATTCTTCAAAATTGAAGTAATTTCTTAGTAAAAAACAAAATAATTAAAAAACGTTTCTAGATTCCCTTGGAGCGCTAATTCTGAATATATCTTATTAAAATGTGAATTGCCGTAATTCATTATAACCTCATTTCTGTCCAACTAGTCCCGTTTTGTTTCATTAATTAATATGATTTAGAAAAACGAGATGAAAAACATGTTGGTTCCGCTGTAAAAGTCATAATTCATCGTAGATACCAGAGGGGACGCTAGCTGGAACTGTGATGGGTTTCGAAACGAAGAAAATTGAGATAATTCTTTAAAAATGACTTTCATTAATTTCGAATTAATTAATAAAGTTCTTTAGACATTTCGGCGAAGTCATTTACGGAAATTTATTCCGAAAGTATTTTTAGACGCAGCATGAATAAAAAGTTTATTCAAAATGCTCTGAAATGAATACTTCCAGGTTGTATAATTATTTACAAGGGGCTGAAATTGTGTAATCTGACAAATCGTCACAATTGCGTTGCGATGTTTTGATAGATTTAAGTGGGCAATTTTCAAATTTAGCAGCTGAGAAAGATAAAAATGAAAGTAAAATCAACCAAATGATTGCAAAGAAAACTGATATTTTATTAGCTTTATGAATTTGATTGATTGATTTTGCTGATGCTGAAAAGCTAAATCTATAATACCTAAAAAGGTATCAAACAAACTCCTGGGAATAGTGCGAAAATTGTGAAAAATTTTAAGCCAATTTCCCTCAGAGGTACAACATTGTTGAAATTAGCAATTTGAGTTGGTCGTACATTTTATTTTATACAATGAAAGCTGTCGTGAAAAACCGCTATAAAAATTTTTATTATCTACGCCTTGCTATTTGGAAATACATTGGACAATAAACTAGAGCACTGTGATCTATAAATAAATCACATTTTAATGGTTGGCAGTTTATAAAGCACTTAACACTCAGACGTGCGCCAGCTTTTAACAGTTTCTCATTCTAATAGATTAGGTACACAAGTGAGTTACCTGATTGGCTTTTGATGACTTGCCTACTAGTTTATCTGAAACAATGTATATTTTGGAGCAGCGCAACTATTTTAGGTATTTTACATATCATAATGCAACCACTCTCTATATAACATTACAAGTTACGTATCACCTTTAGTATTTATTTCATTTCTCTGCTGCTCTCATAAATTATCCAACTATATTTTTATTAGATGCTTAAGACAATATCAAGCTTAACTCTGAATATTATTAAAGCATATATTCCTCCAATGCTCCAAAAAATGCCTCAGGTATTGCACAGACGCCAAGATAAACATGAAAAATCCAACTGCATATCAACAAGGTGAACGCCGTAGAACAAAATGTGATATGCTCATGAATTATTAAAAACATAGACATTTCAAAACAGCTGCACAGAAATACTAACACTAAAGAAATCTGTTATAAAGGCAGGCACCAGTCTGATTTGAAATTGTTTGTTGAAATTATTGTTGTTAAAATGGATATGGATCTTTAATGCAAAAAAATAAATTAGCATTGTTCTATAATCCTATAAAATATGTATATATAATACCCATCATACTAACAAATCAAAGTGGAGCTATATACTGATAACAGCTATTTCAACAATCTAATCTGCAAATTTATTGCTATAATGGGAAAAGACAAGAGTCAGTTAGGTACTTCTGGTTTCTGAAGGCCACGGCAGAAAACAGAGATTTGTAAAGTTCACACACTATCGGAAAAGTTATACATCAAACCCCTTCTCAGGAAAATTCCAACAAAACTCTCAGAAGCTTCAAATGGATCAGTCAAGAACGAAATTGACAAACAATCAAACAAGAACAGCATCATCTAATATATATGCATGCTAACTACATTTATGTCCAGTACCATCATCATTGGCTCATCAGTGCAAGACAATAACCAACTTAAAAATATCATTTGGTAGTATAATAATGAGCAGTCGTTGCTACAAGAACAAGATAAGCAGCACGCAAATAATGAACACAATAACATAACACAGCCCCCTACACCACAAACTAAGTTCAGAAACAATGACGTTATACCAAATACCAAATAAGGAAATCTGCAGTTGCAGATTGAAATAGTTGTAAGAAAGCGGAGTAGTGATTGGGAACGACAAGTTAACTTATAATCCAGAAAAACATCAGAAACAAAGAAAATAAATCACAAAACATATCTAGCACTAATTATTGAAAATTCATTAAATCACCCTGTACATATCTCAAATAAATGTGTTAAGTTTTATTATTAAGTTTAAAAACACCACCCTGTAAATGTTACTGTGACCCTGAAACGGCCGTAGTCCCAAGCTGCCGTAGAACGAAGTTTCAACATTATTTATGTTGCAATATTGTCAACTCATTTCAAATAGCCGTCTTACTCATATTTAATGTTTAGCGTAAATGGAAAAAAAACATATAAACACAAGCGTTCTGTAAGTTTGTTTGGTACTAGTGTGTCATTTATCATGCGTAATATGTTAAAACTGCTTGAAATGGTATTAGAGTTTATATTTTGTGAAGTGAATTTAAGAGGCAATTATGGGTTCTGTGGTTCTTCGATGGTATGGCAACAATGAGCTCGAGTTATGTCAAATTTCCCACTTTCTGATGTTTGACATCCACATCGTTTCCGAAAAGTTACATTTAAGAACGATTTTGTTCACCCTAGATAGTTTAAAACAAGTTTCATTACATCTAGTTGCTTTGTTCAATATTCTAAATCATGTAGGTACGTAAAGTTTACGCTAGTGATTTGTCGAAAACACGATATTCTTGTTGGAAAAAAATCCGTTTCTCAGAATATTCGGCTGACCGCATTGTGAAATTCTTTTGAACAAAGAATGAATCTACAATAATTGTAAGTATATATTCAATTAATCTGATAATATAGTGCTTTAGGTGTCTAACAAATTGTATGGAATGATTTTATATGTAGCTGGTTATTGTTGGAACTATTTATTGATTTTCTATGTGATTTTTTTCTTTCTTTATTTTCTTGTAGGAAAGTAATTTCATTTTCACATTTGACATCATCACGTGACCAGCATTGTTTGTGCGCAGGTCTGAAAAATCTCGTAGTAGGATGCGTACAAACCGTTTTATGCAACCCGTTGAAAGGCGGGTCATTCGTCGATTGTTTTATTGTCGCCATGTTTAGAGGAAGCCGCACTTAGCAAATTGCCAATTTTTTGAGGAAATTTATACATTATAAATTTCAAATATGTTGAGGTGATATCATCTTTACATGTTACATCTTCCAGGTATGTAAATTTCATGTTTTTAATTTTTTTAACTATAAAATTGTCATATGTAACATATGTACGCCATTTATTTTATGATTTGATTCACTGCTGTTATTAAGTCAATCGGTAAGTTATGTTGCAAAGAAATTTGATTTAATATTTTGTATAAAGTTTTGTCGCAATGTATTACCGGTATTTTTCTTTTTGTGCGTATAAAAGCAGCGATAAATTATTTATCATATGCATACAGGTTTCCAAGCCATTTTTAAAATTTTAAAAGTAGCATTTTCGATCACAGATTCCATCGACTGGAAAACTGGGGATAAATATATAAATTTTCAATATTTTTCACAAATAGCGGACAGTATTTCGATTATTAAAACCGTGCTTCATATGTGTTGTTGGATTATTAAATCTTATAGATGTAATTCTCTGTATTCAATTTGATATTATTTTAATACACCTAAAAATTCTTCGCTATATTTTTGTAGAGCCAATAGTTTTTAGGCTATTAAATAGGCTATTTTAAGTAGAAATCCAAGATAACTCAACAAACTTCTTATTGAGCAATAAAATAGGTTCACAAGGAGTGAAAGGATTGAGTCTAAGAGTAAAACATTGGTAGGTAGGTTGCTGCTGAAAATATCACGTTTTTTGTGATTGAAATTTTATTTTTTTGCGGAATGCCATATAAATTAGCTATAGCTATATTTGAGTCTAGTGTGTGCCTTAGTCTCAGCTGTAGCTGATAAAAGTTTCAAACTCTATTTCATTTTGTTTAGAAAATGTGACATTTTACAGTTTGGGTGGCATTGTAGTGAGTCTTATATGAGGTTTAGAGGACAAGGGGTACGATTCCGCGAAAAATAAATCACGAGTTGAAAAAATATTTATTATGGTAAATGGGCATGAAAAAACAGTCGAACAGGAAAAAGTTGTTGTGAGATAGTAGATATTTTTATAAGAATATAAATAATTCCATCCTATAATTTATATAATTTTGCAGGTAGGTTACAACCTTCGACTTTATTCTTGATCGAAGGTCATTTCTATAAGTTATTTTTTCGTAATCATGCAGAATAGACGAACATTAAGTATTTATCTTTCCTAATTTTATCAATAATAAATTTTTCAATGCATTTGATGACATTCTTTTAGATGACTTTGTGGAAACAGTATTTTTTCAAGCTGTTGAGGGAAAAATATACAAAAAGAAAGGGGGAAATGTACAAAAAACAGTTTTTTTTAATTTGAGAAAGGTTTTTATCGATGGCGTTATTATAATAACTTATAATTTTGGAACCTACCTACAAAATTATATAAATGATGCCATGGCATTATGTATATCTTTATAAAATTATCTTCTAGCTCGAATCAAGTTCAGATTTTTATCTGTTGACTTTCTTTATTATTCCCGGTTCCGATATTAGTTCCTGTCAAGTTCAATAATATTTTTTCGTCTCATTTCATTTAAATTTCGCGGAATTGTACACCTTGGCCCACTAGCGACACCAAACAACGGAAAAGCGCCTATTGCTGAAAAAGTCATATATTTCAAATACTTCAAACATTTCAGGGTCTAAATGAGACCACGGTTTCAATGGAAATAAAAAATGAACACAACTGAATAAAGGAATCAAAAATTAAAAAAAAAACATTTAATTTCTGTATTCAGTTGTTATTTTTTTAAATTTATTGCCATTGAAAACGGGGTCTGATTTAGACCCTGAGACGCTTGGAATATTTGAAATATACAGACTTTCCAGCAATTGTGGTGTTATTCCCAAAAAATCATAAAAACACTAAGTTATTTTCCTAAAATGTCTAATGTACTAGCTCTTTTGAAGAGGCATTTATAAATGAATTGCATAACTGCGTTAGATTCAATCATACAATGTGTACTGGAACAAAAAAATGTATATACCCATATTTTCACTTCAGGCAAAACTTGTAAAGCAGGACATATCCAAAATTATTTTCTTTCTACTTTCACAGAATTCTAAAACAATATATGTTTGCCCACAACTTGGTAAAGATTAGTAGGAAGATATTAAGCTGCCTGATAGTGGTCTATTAGCGGTTGCTGTTTTGCATATTTAACACCTTACACTGAGGTATGGAACTCAGATTTCACATTCAAAAAGATTCTATCAACAATATAGTTTCGACACATTAAAAAGCAGGGAACCACCATGTTGTGCATATTCAGCGGGTTTCCAGCAAAATCAAAAACAAGGTACAGAAAATCATTTTATTATTCATTTGGGTGTGTATCGAAAGTTTTCTGTTTATTCAACCTAGAGTTGAGAACTGATCCATCCTTGGCGAAATCGTTGGTGAAATGAAATGAATATTGGATCTCAAATCTGCAGTTTTCATCTGTGAATCCGCTGATATATGATACATCATTCTTTTATCAACGATTTCAAAGGGAATCAGTTATACAGTGATGGACAAATGTGTGGAACCAAGTAAATATCTCTGGAATTATTAGAGATATCAAAATGAAATTTGGAAGGTGGATACTGCAGTAGATTGCCTATTTGTTTCCAATTTTTTTACAATTTTGAACTTCCTGTTTTACCGAAGTTATGTCGATTTTAAAATTTGCAATGAAACACCCTGTATAGTATTTTAGTTTCTGATGAAACATTTTATTGCGAATACAAAAATATCGGGTTTGATATTGTTTACTTCAATACCTACCAAGATATTAACAGAAAAGTAACTAATGAAAGGAAAAATTCGATGGTAGCTAAACTCGGTTCAGATTTCATTTACGCCCGATATAAACAATCCGCTCTGTAAGGATTTGTAATTCTATTGGCCAATCGGTGGCATTATACCTTCACAGCCAACAGCACTGCTTGTTCCATAGTCGAATACACGTGCGTTTGTTTAAATCAGGCGCAAATTAAATTTGAATCAAGTTTAGTAATCCATGAAATTCATTGCAGAAGTGGCAGTAGTTGTCAAAATAAGTTATTAGTTTTTTTTATTTGAACGTAAAAAGATTGTATTGTTTTAATTTGATCGTAAAATGGCCGAATTAAGTGAAAGAGAAAGAATAGAAATATTAATGATGATTGGGTACGGGGAGAGGAAAAGAACGCATCAAGAAGTTTGTGACCTTTTTAACATTGTTCATCCGAATACACATATATCCCGTTCAGTAGTGACGAAAACTTTGCGAAGGTATGACACAAGTGAAACAGTTAGCAATTTACCAAAAAGTGCAAGTAATGAAGGTGTAGCTCAAAAGGTTGCTATATCTTTGGAAGAAAATCCTCTCTTATCCATTAGCGACCTCGCCAATATGCATGGAATTTAGGCTCACATTGTTCGAGATCATTTAGATAGGACATTTCATCACAGATGGATTGGAAGAAGGGGTACTTATGAATGGTCTGCACGAAGTCCCGACCTTAATTCACTAGAATATTTTCTGTGGGGTTACTTAAAGTCTAAGATTTATGTTGATAGACCAAATAATTTGCAAGAATTAGCTGCAAGAATAACTCAAGACATCCAGAGAATTACACCAGAAGTAATAGCTAATGTTACTAGAGAATTTAAACCGACTTAATTATTGTCAAGAAGTAAACGGTGCTCAGTTTGAACATCTAATACATTAAGTTTAGTTAAGTTAAGTTTCAGTGTTTTGAAAATCACTTAGATTTAGTTAATAATTATGATTATGTATTTCTTTAATGGATATTAGATTTTTCCTTTCCTTAATTACTTTTCAGTTAATATCTCGGTAGGTATTGAAGTAAACAATATCAAACCCGATATTTTTGTACTAGCAATATAATGTTTCATCAGAAACTAAAATACTATACTGGGTGTTTCATTGCAAATTTTAAAATCGACATTACTTCCAGTAAAACAGGAAGTTCAAAATTGTAAAAAAAATTGGAAACAAATAGGCAATCTACTGCAGTATCCACCTTCCAAATTTCACACTTTTCCACACATTTGCCCATCACTGTATACATTTGCTTTAATGTTTACCATATTAACAAAATTATTTTTATTCTAACAAGTCCCAAAATTAACTTTTATTGTGTGGAATAGACCTTCTTCCCGTATACATGCTTTCTTTGTTCTATGCTTCTTTGGCCTTTATTTCCCCAAGGATATTTTACAAAGGATTGCTTGATCAATGTTAAAAAATTTCGAGAAAAAAAAACAGCCACCTAGTGACGCATCACCGGGTGTTGGACCCGCTCTCTAGTTGTTGTGGGGCTTTGTCTGTTGACATTTGAAGAGTTTTTCTGGTTTTGTTTCACGTGTTTAATGTAATATTGATAAAAACTTAATTACAAAAGGTTACAGTGCAAATATTAGCAGCCACTTTGTGACGTATGCTTTCGGAAAATTTTACATCTATCGAACAATCCTTTATAAATTATCCTTGTTTTTTCCCAACATAATTTCACTTGCCATACCTCTATAATTTGTCTTATCTTGTATGTTCCAAGTAGCTCCATCTACTGAGTTCTTGTTATAATTTTTCACAGGATCTTCCCAGAATCCTGATGCCTCTCCAGTTTTCATAGCAATTGTTGTCTACTTTTCCTAGATTTTTGGGAAGTAGTATTCCTTGCATTATACATAATTGTTATTGTGTATATTTGCTAAGTATCTTTCTCACTTTTTTTTTACTGCTTTTACAATTTAATTATAAAAGATTTTGAAACTATTGTTATAATACCGAAAATAATGTTATAATAGAAAATTTTGCATATGCTTTTTTGGGCCAAGCATTTATATTGAATCCATTTTTTGACACAGACGCCTGAAACTATACTTCCACAACGATTTCTAGGTTTTAAGGTTGAGCAGTATGAAGATGATCCGTTTTCGATAGTGGTCAATTGACAACATGCAACTAATGCATACCCCATTAGATAGGAACACAACTTCAACATCATGACAACCTTCACATCCAATTCTGGTAGTCTGAAAACAAGTTAGTGTCGAGACATCAAAACAGTAGTGACCAGGCTTCTGTGCTATGGTCATGGGAGCTCAGCTAATCCAAATAGGTAGAGTCTACTACTTTACTGTATTTTTCTTTGACTTCAAAATCAAAGGCATATGCTTGTTACTTTGCAATTTGCTTCCAAAAATATAATAGTAATTATTTGATTTGTTGTTATTTTGAAAATGTGTCGTCAAATAAGACATGACTGTTGAAATTAATAAGCAAATATCATTTTTAAATAATGTTCAAAATATGTTTGTTGTTTATATAATTGTTCATCTAGTTTAGCAGTATTAGTTGTTTATCTCTCTGCCTTAGCCAGGTTATGGAGTTGTTTCGGCATGATTGCATGTATTTCATTAAATTTTGAGCAAATCACCTAGTTTATCGGTTGTTGTCAAATAGTATCTGAAAAATATTAATATAATAAAAATTAATACTCAATTTTGCTGGCAAATATCACGAATAATTTACAGCGTTTAATTAAGTACATTAGTTGTCTATCAGGTATATATTACTCTAGAACGGATAAGTGACTAAGTAGATACGTGGAACCCTGGAGTTCTCATACATTGGTTCCATGTTTCTACTTAGCCACTTAATCCGTCCAATAATAAAAATACTTATAACATATTTACAATCAGAACAATTTTCCATGGTTAGGAAACCTTTGCTTTTTAGATATTTTTTGAAATATGGCCAGTTTCTAAAATGTCTGACTACACCGGTCAAATGGAATACTAAATTGTCGTTCTGATAACGTCAGTTTATTTAATGTATATATATATAATAGCTGCTTGGTCTTTTTAGGAAATCAAAAAATTAAAATGAAAAATTATACAATATTTTAACAGTTTATTCGAGATACTTTGAAACGTACTGAGTACTAAAGCTAAATACATTAATTTACCTTTGTGGTACTCGTAAGTACAGTTAGGGTGTCAATAAAATTGAGCTGATCTTTAATTATATATAATAATATATGTATTTAACCTTTTACCTTATTATTATTAATATTATAGCCTTACAACCTAAATGGTTTAATGTGCCACAGTATTTCTTAATTTAAAAATATAATTAACAAATAAAAATTATTATTTTAAATGCTGCTATCGTTATAGGACACACCCGACTTATTTTGCTTAATTTTTTTTTAAGCAAGTTGAGAACCCAATTAAGTTTGTAACTAATGTTTACTGCTTTCTGTTTAATAATGAGCAGTTCTTTATTAAAATTGCTGTTATTGCGCTGAAAATTTAGTGAATTTTTAATTGATTTGAAAGTGAATCATAAAATGACGCGAATAACAAGAAACTAACTATATAATTTACATAACAAGTTGACCATAATATTAAAGTACCTTTCTTAAACGTTTTCCTATCAAAAATAATGTTCTTTATTTACAAAAACTCTGTCACACTAACAGGTATCTCAATTTTAAATTTAATCATCTAAATTCAGTAAAAAGAGCTATGATTAAATTTTTAAATGATAGACTTCATTTTGTTATCAGTAATTTCAGTAAAACATTTATAAATAATATACCTTTTACAGTACTCACATTAAAAAAAATACACTAAAACCAATTATATCAAAAAAAGATCAAAAAAACATAACTCAGTAGTTTACATTAAGATTGCTTAAAAAATGAAAATTCTAACAGTTCAGACCTCAAACGTTCTATCTTAATATTGTTAAACAATTCTGTTTTTTTAACTAAACGCTCTATTAAATTAAACACAACATTTATTGTTAAAAGTAACACAAATTTAAAAACTTTGCAGTACAAACAATTATGAACACAACCATGGAAACCTAAACTAAATAAATTTATAGTAAAAATCCAGTAGAAAATTCTTAACAATATGTAGATACATACAATATAACAAATTCCAATTAAATTATAGAATGGTTACTGTAATTATATTATGGTTGCCTATTCCAGTTCACTACATTTTGTTAATTTAAAAAAAAGTTATAATTTTTTTCTTAGTGTATGCATTAAAATGAACTTTTGTTTTGAAGTCTAATTTTCGAGTCGCTGGGATTAAATTTGTTCTAAATTGAAGCGACACTATCCGAAACATGACTTTTAAGTTTCTTATCTTGTTCTTACAATTATTAATCACTCATTTAATAAAACGCTTTTGATTAATGATTTAATAAAGTTTGTATACGAAATGCCGTAATGATTAATTGTTCTGGAATTATTTAACAGATCGGCGATTTTCACTAATTTAGCATAATGATTTAGAGAAGGAATTTTGATATTTTGGCAGCATCATAAACTTTGAAAGCAAATTTTATTAAATCTTCAGTAAAACTCCTTGTTCCTCATTCTCAATTACCTCGTTTCTAGAAAACGTTCTATTAAAATATGTTTATTACTTTTCAATAAATAGTTTCCACATTTAATTAATTTTCATTAGAATTTTGAAATTTATTGATGTTGGGATCGTTGACTGACGTTTTACATCGTTACGCGTTAATTATTGTTTTAATTTGAGTTTTTTAACGAAAATATAAACGCAAACAGGACAGCGAATAATAATATCGCAATGATTTGTGTACGCCTTCTGTGGCAGTTCCAGTATTATCACTGGGGGGCACATGTTTCTTTGGAAAGATAGTGCCTTTCTATCTACAATAAATTGACAATTATTATCTAGAAAATTATATCATTTTGCACTAACTATTAAAATCAACAAAAACGGCCAATGACAGATTTATTAACAAAAGTGGGCAAAAGTTTACGGTATATTCCACAAATGGGTACTTTGCAACTATTCCTCAAATTTTATGGGTAGCCCCATGGGCGTGCCGAAGGGGGGCAGCAGCCCCCAGGACCTGAAAAATCTGCTGTGAGCCTTTAAACCTTACCATCAATTTGCTGTCTTGCCCACGCTCTTGCAAAGAAAATTTTCTAAATCGTCCCTCTTTCTTGGTCAATTTTATTAAATCTTTGGCAAAACTCCTTGTTCTTCATTCATAATTACCTCGATTCTAGAAAAGGTTCTATGAAAATATGTTTATTACCTTTCAATAAATAGTTTCCACATTTAATTAATTTTCATTAGAATTTTGAAATTTATTGAAGTTGTAGGGATCGTTGACTGACGATTTATATCGTTAGACGTTGATTATTGTTTTAATTTGAGTTTTTTTTAACGAAAATATAAATGCAAACAAGACAGCGAATAATAATATCGGAAATAGACCATCCGTGGCAGTTCCAAGATTATTACTGGGGGGCACATGTTTCTTTGGAAAAATAGTGTCTTTCTATCTATAATATATTGACACGTATAATCTACAAAATTCGATCATTTTGCACTA
The DNA here is from genome assembly GCA_034190945.1 of Octodonta nipae. Taxonomy (NCBI): domain Eukaryota; kingdom Metazoa; phylum Arthropoda; class Insecta; order Coleoptera; family Chrysomelidae; genus Octodonta; species Octodonta nipae. The sequence continues at coordinate 14,625,732 of CM067216.1, forward strand.
TCAATTAAAATCAACAAAAACGGTCAATGACAGATTTATTAAAAAAAGTGGGCAAAAGTTTACGGTATATTCCACAAATGGGTACTTTGCAACTATTCCTCAAATTTTATGGGTAGCCCCATGGGCGTGCCGAAGGGGGGCAGCAGCCCCCAGGACCTGAAAAATCTGCTGTAAGCCGTTAAACCTTCCCATCAATTTGCTGTCTTGTCCACGCTCTTGCAAAGAAAATTTTCTAAATCGTCCCTCTTTCTTGGTCAATTTTATTAAATCTTTGGCAAAACTCCTTATTCTTCATTCATAATTACCTCGATTCTAGAAAAGGTTCTATGAAAATATGTTTATTACCTTTCAATAAATAGTTTCCACATTTAATTAATTTTCATTAGAATTTTGAAATTTATTGAAGTTGTTGGGATCATTAACTAACGTTTTATATCGTTAGACGTTGTTTATTGTTTTAATTTGAGTTTTTTCTAACGAAAATACAAACTCAAACAAGACAGCGAATAATAATATCGCAAAGATTTGTGTAATCCTTCCGTGGCAGTTCTAGGATTATCACTGGGGGCACATGTTTCTTTGGAAACATAGTGCCTTTCTATCTACAATATATTGACAATTATTGTCTAGAAAATTCGAAAATGTTGCACTAACTATCAAACTCAACATAAACCGTCAATGACAGATTTATTAGAAAAAATGGGGCAAAAGTTCTCTGTATATTCCATAAATGGGCAACTATTCCTCAAATTTTATGGGCAGCCTCATGGGCGTACCGAAGGGGGACAGCTGTCTCCCCATCTGAACCTGAAAAATCTGCCGTGGACCATTAAACCTTCCCATAAATCTGCTGACTTTGCCCCTCCCCCAGGACTAAAAAATTGTCTGAATTTTCCCTCTACAATTTGCCCCCTCTAGCACAATTTTTTTCTCATTTGCCCCTCCTTAAACCAAAAACTGGGTACGCTCCTGGAGAGCCCCCGTATTTGCAGTAACTTTGGATAGAACGGAAAGGCTTTTTGGTGTCAATAAATTTCTCCCGATATAGCATAAAGCAGTCTAGTAAAATATCGCTATGTCCATGTTAGTTTTCAAGTTATCCAATTTTAATGGTGCTTTTAAAATATTTTACGGCCACAAAGGATTTTTTGATGCTATACACGTCGTGAAAGCTAATGAGGTGTAGAGCAGTTATGAGATGTAACAATGTGATTCCTTTCGGGGATCAACTTTCACAGAGAGAATATATGTAAGCTTTTACGTTGTAACATGGAACCGTGAATTATAAGTCACACAAAAAGTTAACGTTTGAAAAATCAAACAGAGCGAATGCTTCGGCCTTTTTTTGAATGACACGAGCTCTAATTAACACTTTATTTTTGTCATTTGAGCATTAACTCTTAAAATTGGCAATCGTGTCGACAAAATATTTTACGAGTTCCGACAAAAAAAAAACAACAATGGGGTACATTTTTGAGCTGCAAAACTTCTGAACTGACACTCGGTTAAAACACAATAACAGCCGTAATTTGCTTTTTGTTGATTAATATTCCATTTTAAGTTGAAAGTGAAAGAACGAAAGTGAATTTTGGCGTAAAAGTTACAGCCTTTTATTGGATTCTATAGCCAACTTTTATTTATTAAGAAACAAACTTAAATGACAGGTAATTAATGTTAGAGTGAAAAAAAATCGTGTTACATTTGCACAAAAATAAATCAAAAACAATAGTTAAAAGTGTCATTTCCGTTTAATCATTAATCATTAATAAATTAATCAATTAATCTTGTTATTCTGTTCCAGAGAGTAATAATAATTTTTCTCATAGTCTTATCTTACATTAGGGCGTTTACCTGGTCTTTTTAGAATTCTGGGACATCACTGAGTGATTTTTGTTGTTCACATGTTTGTTATCTTGGCGCCTTGCCAAATGTTCTGCCTATTGGTATATCAAGGATTTTACTTTGTGGATAACATCTATGACCTTGGTATTAATTATTATTATATTATAATATATACGCTTAGCTCTCATTCATTTAGGGACTTTTGTTTGTCGTCCATTTATTAGGGACAAACTTATTTTATAGCTAGTGGTTAGCCAGATATGAAAAATATAATAACAAGGAATAAGACGTTTTACAACTATGTCAAAATAACTTTTCGACTGCACGCAAGCATCGTTCAATACAATTTTCCTCGGTCAGTGAGGATCTACAAATCTGGAATAAACCATAAATCTATCAAAATTACCAAGGGTTTTTCAAGGCAATTTTCTTCAGTCAGGAGATAATAAGATATCTACAAATCTAAAATAACATAGGAGCAAATGATGATTGAGATGGTTATAATTAGATAATGAGTTTTTTTGTATATTGTTTATCGTATTTTTTTTTTCGTTCTCATCATCTCTGCCAATGTTAAAAGCTACTCCGTTTAATTTTTCTCGCTTTAAACACTTCTGGTATATTTTAGTCTGCGAGATTCCACATAAAGTTTTAAATACATCAGAAATATACCTAATATGTAAAGTAAGCAATCTTAACACTACAATTATTCCTACCTTTTTAGGTGCTTCCTTTTTCTGTCAATTCTAGAATAATCTGAAGAGTTGCAAATTATCGGCGACTGAGAAGGCCACCGTGGTTTGTCCAACATGTAACTGATTCTAATTGACTTTTTTTTCTTTTGTAATTTACAATTGACAGTGAATACCATAAATCAGACTTGGTTGCTTTCAGTTCCCAGGTATTTATTTTGTTTTTGCAGAGTTGAAAAATCATTGTCATATTCAGTGGCACCAATAACTTGCTTTACTAATATTACACTTATGGAATGCAACAAATATATTCAGTATATAAATTATATTTAATATATGCTTTTCGAAAGTATATAGTATTGTCTGAACGCTTTTAGATTTTGCTTTAAAGCTTTATAGTAATTTATTTCTGATGCCTCACACTTTTCAAGTTTGACTTTTGCGAATTTCGTTTGCTTTCTACGCTTTAGTTCCAGATTTTATAATCAGAGAAAGTATAACTTTTATTGGAACCGGTGGTCAGGATCTGATTCTTGTTGACCATTTCTGTGGTGTGCTCGATTTTGGACAAGGTTTGATTTGTAAATTCCTTTCATTTTAAAAAACTAACAGGGTAACGACTTCGTGAGCAATACTATTTCTCATACACATAAAGTTTTTCGGTCCTAGTTTGACAAACTTGCTGCCAACTCTGGGTCTTGCATCTGGTCTGGTTTGTACTGGTGCCTCTAATACTTTGTGTTTTAAATATATACTTAAATATTCTTATAATTTTACGATTCTAAAATTTGTATGTATTATAGGTAAAAATATAAACTCCAAAATCAAAATTAGAAAGAAAAACTTATAGTAACTTATTATAAATATGAATTATTAAATTTAGCACCCTAAAGTACAATGAGCCACCCTTGGTAGAGTCATTGGGTTTTCACAGCAAAATTATTATACGGCATTCCAGATGATCGAAGTAATTTAATAATAATCTTTTGGTATTAATAGCAGAACTCAATACATAGTAAATTTAATAACAGGTTTATTTATTTAGTTTTTACAGAGTTGAAAAAAAATCATTGCCATATTCAGTGGCTCCAATAATTAGACTTTGGAATGCAACAAATATATTCTATATATAAATTATATTTAATATATGCTTTTCGAAAGTATATAATAGGCTATTTTCTGAAGAAATCTAGATTTCGTTTTTCCCTTAGAAAAGTGAAAAATGTAAGAAAAATAGATTTTAATTTAAAACGATTATCCATGAAAATGAATATGGGTAGAACATGAATAAATATTAACTGCAGTTTCTGAATCTGTTCCTGAAACAACAATATGACAGTGTCGATAAATTAGCTATATTACTGGTTTACTCGTGACATAATAAATCATTTACATTATGATGAATCTACCTTCATATGCCGATATAAATGCGTAGTAGTTATTTTAGGAAGGTTAATTGAAGCAGCTGAAGGTTTTATCTTTCCGGATTTTTAGGGATAAACACCTCAATGTGTGAAATATCAGTTTTTCGTAGTACTTTCTGCTTTAAAGCTCTATAGTAATTTATTTTTGATATAAATGTTTTGACCATTTATAAATCACTATCATTACAAAAAAACTAATACAATAACGGTTCCGAGAGCAATTCTTAGTTTGACAAAATTGCTGCCAACTCTGGGTATTGTATCTGACCTGGTTTATATTACATTGGAAAAGCCGACGGTTTCAATATTATAGATGTCTTGGTCAAGCTAAAATTAAGAAAGACGCTCTGTTTCTGGTCCAGCTTCAGCTTCTGCTTTAGTTTGTCTACTGAATGGTAATTTAAAAACCAGAGTTGCAAACGTTGTGGATGAAACTCCTTAAATAGTTCAAGGGGAAAATCTGTATTTGATAATTGGTTTATTCTTTTCTTGGAAAATTTTATTTTCAGTTTTATACTGATGGATTTGTCATTTTCTGCTAAATACTTTTGTCTTACTTTTACTCAGTATAATAATAGTATACCCAATCAATTTCTTACAGCTTAATGACTAAAAGTTTGGTATGCCTCACACTTTTCAAGTTTGACTTTTACGAATTTCGTTTGCTTTCTACGCTTTAGTTCCAGATTTTATAATCAGAGGAAGTATAACTGTTATTGGAATCGGTGGTCAGGATCTGATTCTTGTTGACCATTTCTGTGGTGTGCTCGATTTTAGACAAGGTTTGATTTGTAAATTCCTTTCATTTTAAAAACCTAACACAGTAACGACTTCGTGAGCAATACTATTTCTCATATACATAAGGATTTCGGTCCTAGTTTGACAAACTTTCTGCCAACTCTGTATTTAATAACTGGTTTATGCTTTACTTGGGAAATTTTATTTTTAGTTTTATACTGATGGATTTGTCATTTTCTGCTAAATACTTTTGTCTTACTTTTACTCAGTTTAATAATAGTATACCCAATCAATTTCTTACAGCTTAATGACTAAAAGTTTGGTATGCCTCACACTTTTCAAGTTTGACTTTTACGAATTTCGTTTGCTCTCTACGCTTTAGTTCCAGATTTTATAATCACAGGAAGTATAACTGTTATTGGAACCGGTGGTCAGGATCTGATTCTTGTTGACCATTTCTGTGGTGTGCTCGATTTTAGACAAGTTTTGATTTGTAAATTCCTTTCATTTTAAAAACCTAACACAGTAACGACTTCGTGAGCAATACTATTTCTCATATACATAAGGATTTCGGTCCTAGTTTGACAAAACTTTCTGCCAACTCTGGGTCTTGCATCTGGTCTGGTTTGTACTGATACCTGTAATACTTTGTGTTTTAAATATATACTTACCTATTGTTATAATTTTATGATTCTAAAAGTTGTAGTTATTCTAGGTAAAAATATAAACTCTAAAATCAATTCTAAAAAGAAAAACTTATAGTATCTTATTATAAATTTGAATTATTAAATTTTGCACCGTAAAGAACAATGAGCCACCCTTGGTAGAGTCCTTGTGTTTTCACAGCAAAATTATTATACGGCATTCCAAATGATCGAAGCAATTTAATAATAAGCTTTTGGTATTAATAGCAGAACTCCATACATCTAGTAAATCTAATCACAGGTTTATTTATTTTGTTTTTACATAGTTGAAAAATCATTGCCATATTCAGTGGCACCAATAATTAGACTTTGGAATGCAACAAATATATTCAGTATATAAATTATATTTAATATTTGCTTTTCGATAGTATATAATTGGCTATTTTCTGAAGAAAACTAGATTTCGTTTTTCCCTTAGAAAAGTGAAAAATTTAAGAAAAATAGATTTTAATTTAAAACGATTATCCATGAAAATGAATATGGGTAGAACATGAATAAATATTAACTGCAGTTTCTGAATCTGTTCCTGAATCAACAATATGACAGTGTCGACAACTTAGCTATATTACTGGTTTACTCGTGACATAATAAATCATTTACATTATGATAAATCTGCCTTCATATGCCGATATAAATGCATAGTAGTTATTTTAGGAAGGTTAATTGAAGCAGCTAAAGGTTTATCTTTCCGGATTTTTAGGGTTAAACACCTCAATGTGTGAAATGTCAGTATTTCGAAGTACTTTCTGCTTTAAAGCTCTATAGTAATTTATTTTTGATATAAATGTTTTGACCATTTATAAATCACTATCATTACAAAAAACTAATACAATCACTGTTCCGAGAGTAATTCTTAGTTTGACAAAATTGCTGCCAACTCTGGGTGTATCTGACCTGGTCTATATTACATTGGAGAAGCCGACAGTTTCAATATTATAGATGTCTTGGTCAAGCTAAAAGTAAGTAAGACGCTCTATTTCTGGTCCAGCTTCAGCTTCTGCTTTAGTTTGTCTACTGAATGGTAATTTAAAAACCAGAGTTGCGAACGTTGTGGATGAAACTCCTTAAATAGTTGAAGGGGAGAACCTGTATTTAATAACTGGTTTATTCTTTACTTGGGAAATTTTATTTTCAGTTTTTTACTGATGGATTTAGCATTTTCTACTAAATACTTTTGTGTTACTGTTACTCAGTTTAATAATAGTATACCCAATCAATTTCTTACAGCTTAATGACTAAAAGTTTGGTATGCCTCACACTTTTCAAGTTTGACTTTTATGAATTTCGTTTGCTTTCTACGCTTTAGTTCCAGATTTTATAATCAGATGAAGTATAACTGTTATTGGAACCGGTGGTCAGGATCTGATTCTTGTTGACCATTTGCATGGTGTGCTCGATTTTAGACAAGGTTTGATTTGTAAATTCCTTTCATTTTAAAAACCTAACACAGTCACGACTTCGTGAGCAATACTATTTCTCATATACATAAGGATTTCGGTCCTAGTTTGACAAACTTTCTGCCCACTCTGTATTTAATATCTGGTTTATTCTTTACTTGGTAAATTTTATTTTCAGTTTTATACTGATCGATTTGTCATTTTCTGCTAAATACTTTTGTCTTACTTTTACACAGTTTAATACTAGTATACCCAATCAATTTCTTACAGCTTAATGACTAAAAGTTTGGTATGCCTCACACTTTTCAAGTTTGACTTTTACGAATTTCGTTTGCTTTCTACGCTTTAGTTCCAGATTTTATAATGAGAGGAAGTGTAACTTTTATTGGAACCGGTGGTCAGGATCTGATTCTTGTTGACCATTTCTGTGGTGTGCTCGATTTTAGACAAGGTTTGATTTGTAAATTCCTTTCATTTTAAAAAACTAACCCAATAACGACTTCGTGAGCAATACTATTTCTCATATACATAAGGATTTCGGTCCTAGTTTGACAAAACTTGCTGCCAACTCTGGGTCTTGCATGTGGTCTGGTTTGTACTGATACCTGAAATACTTTGTGTTTTAAATATATACGTACATATTGTTATAATTTTACGATTCTAAAAGTTGTAGTTATTCTTGGTAAAAATATAAACTCTAAAATCAATACTAAAAAGAAAAACTTATAGTATCTTATTATAAATTTGAATTATTAAATTTTGCACCGTAAATAACAATGAGCCACCCTTGGTAGAGTCCTTGTGTTTTCACAGCAAAATTATTATATGGCATTCCAAATGATCGAAGTAATTTAATAATAAGCTTTTGGTATTAATAGCAGACCTCCATACATAGTAAATCTAATCACAGGTTTATTTATTTTGTTTTTACAGAGTTGAAAAATCATTGCCATATTCGGTGGCACCAATTATTGGACTTTGGAATGCAACAAATATATTCAGTATATAAATTATATTTAATATATGCTTTTCGAAAGTATATACTAGGCTATTTTCTGAAGAAATCTAGATTTCGTTTTTCCCTTAGAAAATTGAAAAATTTAAGAAAAATAGATTTTAATTTAAAACGATTATCCATGAAAATGAATATACTTATAGTATATTATTATAAATTTGAATTATTAAATTTTGCACCGTAAAGTACAATGAGCCACCCTTGGTAGAGTCATTGGGTTTTCACAGCAAAATTATTATACGCCATTCCAAATGATCGAAGTAATTTAATAATAAGGTTTTGGTATTAATAGCAGAACTCCATACATATAGTAAATCTAATCACAGGTTTATTTATTTTCTTTTTACATAGTTGAAAAATCATTGCCATATTCAGTGGCACCAATAATTAGACTTTGGAATGCAACAAATATATTCAGTATATAAATTATATTTAATATATGCTTTTCGATAGTATATAATTGGCTATTTTCTGAACAAAACTAGATTTCGTTTTTCCCTTAGAAAAGTGAAAATCTTTAAAAATATATATGTTAATTTAAAACGATTTTTTATGAAAATTAAAATGGGTTGAACATGAAGAAATATTAACCGCATTTTCTGAATCTGTGCCTGAATCAACAATATGACAGTGTCGATAAATTAGCTATATTACTGATTTACTCAGACTTAATAAATCATTTACATTATGGTGAATCTGCCTTCATATGCCGAAATAAATGCATAGTAGTTATTTTAGGAGGGTTAGTTGAAGCAGATGAAGGTTCATCTTTCCGTAATTTTAGGGATAAACACCTCAATGTGTGAAATGTCAGTATTTCGAAGTACTTTCTGCTTTAAAGCTTTATAGTAAATTCTTTCTGATATAACTGTTTTGACGATTTATAAAAAACTATCATTACAAAAAAATTAATACAATAACGATTCCGAGAGCAATTCTATGTCTGTTCCAGGGAAAATCTTTCGATCTTAGTTTGACAAAATTGCTGCCAACTCTGGGTCTTGTATCTGACTTGCTTTATATTACATTGGAAAAGCCAACAGTTTCAATACTATAGATGACTTGTACAAGCTAAAATTGAGAAAGACGCTCTATTTCTGGTCCAGCTTCAGCTTTTGTTTAGTTTTACTTAATGGTAATTTAAAAATCAGAGTTGTAAACATTGTGGATGAAACTCCTTAAATAGTTGAAGGGGAGAACCTGTATTTAATAACTGGTTTATTCTTTACTTGGGAAATTTTAGTTTCAGTTTTATACTGATGGATTTGTCATTTTCTGCTAAATTTAGTTCCAGATTTTATAATCAGAGGAAGTATAACTTTTATTGGAACCCGTGGTCAGGATCTGATTCTTGTTGACCATTTCTGTGGTGTGCTCGATTTTAGACAAGGTTTGATTTGTAAATTCCTTTCATTTTAAAAAACTAATACAGTAACGACTTCGTGAGCAATACTATTTCTCATACACATAAAGTTTTTCGGTCCTAGTTTGACAAACTTGCTGCCAACTCTGAGTCTTGCATCTGGTCTGGTTTGTACTGGTGCCTCTAATACTTTGTGTTTTAAATATATACTTACATATTCTTATAATTTTATAATCAAAACTAAAAAGAAAAACTTATAGTAACTTATTATAAATATGAATTATTAAATTTTACACCGTAAAGTACAATGAGCCACCCTTGGTAGAGTCATTGGGTTTTCACAGCAAAATTATTATACGGCATTCCAGATGATCGAAGTAATTTAATAATAATCTTTTGGTATTAATAGCAGAACTCAATACATAGTAAATTTAATAACAGGTTTATTTATTTAGTTTTTACAAAGTTGAAAAAAAATCATTGCCATATTCAGTGGCTCCAATAATTAGACTTTGGAATGCAACAAATATATTCTATATATAAATTATATTTAATATATGCTTTTCGAAAGTATATAATAGGCTATTTTCTGAAGAAATCTAGATTTCGTTTTTCCCTTAGAAAAGTGAAAAATGTAAGAAAAATAGATTTTAATTTAAAACGATTATCCATGAAAATGAATATGGGTAGAACATGAATAAATATTAACTGCAGTTTCTGAATCTGTTCCTGAAACAACAATATGACAGTGTCGATAAATTAGCTATATTACTGGTTTACTCGTGACATAATAAATCATTTACATTATGATGAATCTACCTTCATATGCCGATATAAATGCGTAGTAGTTATTTTAGGAAGGTTAATTGAAGCAGCTGAAGGTTTTATCTTTCCGGATTTTTAGGGATAAACACCTCAATGTGTGAAATATCAGTTTTTCGTAGTACTTTCTGCTTTAAAGCTCTATAGTAATTTATTTTTGATATAAATGTTTTGACCATTTATAAATCACTATCATTACAAAAAAACTAATACAATAACGGTTCCGAGAGCAATTCTTAGTTTGACAAAATTGCTGCCAACTCTGGGTATTGTATCTGACCTGGTTTATATTACATTGGAAAAGCCGACGGTTTCAATATTATAGATGTCTTGGTGAAGCTAAAATTAAGAAAGACGCTCTGTTTCTGGTCCAGCTTCAGCTTCTGCTTTAGTTTGTCTACTTAATGGTAATTTAAAAACCAGAGTTGCAAACGTTGTGGATGAAACTCCTTAAATAATTGAAGGGGAGAACCTGTATTTAATAACTGGTTTATTCTTTACTTGGGAAATTTTATTTTCAGTTTTATACTGATGGATTTGTCATTTTCTGCTAAATAATTTTGTCTTACTTTTACTCAGTTTAATAATAGTATACCCAATCAATTTCTTACGGCTTAATGACTAAATGTTTGGTATGCCTCACACTTTTCAAGTTTGACTTTTACCAATTTCGTTTGCTTTCTACGTTTTAGTTCCAGATTTTATAATCAGAGGAAGTATAACTTTTATTGGAACCGGTGGTCAGGATCTGATTCTTGTTGACCATTTCTGTGGTGTGCTCGATTTTAGACAAGGTTTGATTTGTAAATTCCTTTCATTTTAAAAAACTAACACAGTAACGACTTCGTGAGCAATACTATTTCTCATATACATAAGGATTTCGGTCCTAGTTTGACAAATTTGCTGCCAACTCTGGGTCTTGCATCTGGTCTGGTTTGTACTGATACCTGTAATACTTTGTGTTTTAAATATATACTTACATATTCTTATAATTTTACTATTCTAAAAGTTGTAGGTATTAAAGGTAAAAATATAAAATGCAGAATCAAAACTAAAAAGAAAAACTTATAGTATCTTATTATAAATTTGAAGTAAAAATATAATCTGCAACTGTCTTTTTAGGCGTTTCCTCTTTATCTCACTTTTATGCTTTATCTTCAAAATACAACATAATTTCTTCAGCCAGAATAATCTGAAGATCCCCAAATTATCAACGACTGAAAATGCCCTCGTTGTTTGTCTAACTTGTAACTGGTTCTGGCTGACTTGTTTTTGGTGATTTAATATTGACAGTAAAATAATAAATTAATTACCTTATGGCGAACCTGCCTGCCTGTTTCAAAAATATTTCAAATTTTTGAGCCTCTTCAAAAGTTAATGGCTCTAGTTTACTAGGTTTTGGTAGTAATTTTGCTTCTGGAACCCATCTACTAGTTGGGCTACTGACATTCTTCTAGATGCTTAACATTTATATTCAAGTTGAAAATTTGTTTGTTTTCTGACTTGAAAAAAAATGTAGTTTTTGCTTTAATAGCTCTATAAAAATGTATTTCATTAAGGAAAATTTAAACTCGTAAAGTTTTCTTTTTGTGGTATTGTCTGATGTTTCGTTGGGCAAAAATATTCGTGTTTTGGATTTATACTTCATGTACAGTTTATGCAGTCTTTCTATAAACTATTGAAGTTTTTTTTCTATTTTTGTTAATTCCAGTTTTTAAGCTTCTTCAAAAGTTAATGGCTCTAGTTTACTAGGTATAGGTAGTATTTTTATTTTTGAGTCGCATCTACTAGATCCATTACAGAATTTCTTCTAGATGAGCTTGTTGAGGGATTATATTTATATAAAAATTAGTTTTCTGACATCCTACAAGTCTTAATATATATAAAAATTGTAGTTTTTGCTGTATGGTTCTATAAAAATGTATTCATTAAGGAAAGTTTAAACTCGAAAAGTTTTCTTTTTGTGGTATTTTCTGATATTTCGTTGGGCAAAAATAATTCGTGTTTTTGATTCATACTTCATGTAAAGATTATGCAGTCGTCTATATATAAACTGTTGAGGACTTTTTTCTGTTTCTGCTAATTCCAATTTTTGAGCCTCTTCAAAAGTTAATGGCTCTAGTTTACTAGGTGTAGGTAGTATTTTTGCTTTTGAATCGCTTCTACTAGATCCCCTACGGAATTTTATCTAGATTAGCTTGTTGAGGGATTATATTTATATAAAAAATAGTTTTCTGACATCCCACAGTCTTAATATATATATAAAAATTGTAGTTTTTGCTGTATGGTTCTATAAAAATGTATTCATTAAGGAATGTTTAAACTCGAAAAGTTTTCTTTTTGTGGTATTTTCTGATATTTCGTTGGGCAAAAATAATTCGTGTTTTTGATTCATACTTCATGTAAAGATTATGCAGTCGTCTATAAACTGTTGAGGACTTTTTTCTGTTTCTGCTAATTCCAATTTTTGAGCCTCTTCAAAAGTTAATGGCTCTAGTTTACTAGGTGTAGGTAGTATTTTTGCTTTTGAATCGCTTCTACTAGATCCCCTACGGAATTTCATCTAGATTAGCTTGTTGAGGGATTATATTTATATAAAAAATAGTTTTCTGACATCCCACAGTCTTAATATATATATAAAAATTGTAGTTTTTGCTGTATGGTTCTATAAAAATGTATTCATTAAGGAATGTTTAAACTCGAAAAGTTTTCTTTTTGTGGTATTTTCTGATATTTCGTTGGGCAAAAATAATTCGTGTTTTTGATTCATACTTCATGTAAAGATTATGCAGTCGTCTATAAACTGTTGAGGACTTTTTTCTGTTTCTGCTAATTCCAATTTTTGAGCCTCTTCAAAAGTTAATGGCTCTAGTTTACTAGGTGTAGGTAGTATTTTTGCTTTTGAATCGCTTCTACTAGATCCTCTACGGAATTTCATCTAGATTAGCTTGATGAGGGATCATATTTATATACAAGTTAAAAATTAGTTTTCTGGCTTACCACATGTTACAATATACATAAAAATTGTAGTTTAACCTTTTTTTAACTCTATAAAAATGTATTTCATTAAGGAGAGTTTAAACTCGAAATGTTTTCCATTGGTGGTATTTTCTGATATTTCGTTAGGCAACACTAATTCGTGTTTTTGATGCATACTTCATTTGCAATTTATGCAGTCTGTCTATGAACACTAAGTGTGTGTAGAATGTTTGCTTTTGAAACCCATTAACTTGCAATGAAAATTGGAAACAATTGATATAAACATGCTATAAAACAAATACCATTCATGAAGTCTACCTTTTTTGTTTTTGGGGTTTAAGGTGGACAGAGTGGGAGCTGTGTTGGACTATCTTGATCAAAACTTTTTTTATGGTTTTGCAATCCACAAACACATAAGTCTAGCCCTCACTATTATACAGTGCTCTAAACTATCAAAGTCTATTCCCATGGTTACCAAACAAAAAAAAACACTTGGCAATAATTGCGTTTTTTTTAACAATTTCTTATAAATTAACATAACACATTCTAATTACTCTTAGACAATAACTCGAAGTCTACTGAATTTATAAGAATCATATTCATTTTAATTTTTAATGGTTTGACGTACTCTTGAACCTTCCCTTCAGCAACCCGACCATTAGGAGAGATCCCCCGAGGTGGGGAATTGACATTACGGGCCTGGCACTCTATATGAGCTGTGGCCCCCTTCAAGAAGGACTTGGACGCACCGCACACGACCTCCGGATAATCGGATCCTCCCTAACACCTCATTACCCGCGCTTGATGTTGGCCGCTGGATTCGGTGCTGGGCTCTTCCGTGGTTGCTTGCATCTACTGAGGGAATCATTGTTAGTTTCTCTTTCTCCACTTAATAATATGAATAAATTTAGCGCTTAACCCCCATAATCGAAACCGCAATGAATTTCACCACTCGACCTTTCGGGTTTCCCAGGTTTGCTTTTGAAAGATTTCAAGTACCCTTGAACCCTCTCTTCGAAGTGCTTTTCAGCTTTCCCTAAGGGTACTTGTTGGTTGTCGGACTCGTAATATTTAGTCTTAGATGGAGTTTACCACCTACTTAGGGCTGCACTCTCTAGCATCTCGACCCTTAGGAGAGATCCTCCCGCGGTAGGCAATTGTCACTTCGAGATTGGCATCATCTATGTGCTCTGGCGTCGTTTAAGAAGGACTTGGATACACCGCTCACGACCTCCAGATAATCGGAGCCTCCCTAACACTACATTACCCGCGTTTGATGTCCGCGGGATTCGGTGCTGGGCTCTTCCGTGGTTGCTTAAAGGTACTGAGGGAATTCTTGACAGTTTCTCTTTCTCCACTTAATAATATGCATAAATTTAGCGTTTAACCCCCATAATCGAAACACGAATGAATTTCACCATTCGACCTTTCGGGTTTCTCAGGTTTTCTTTTAAAAGATTTCAACCTACTCTTGAACCCTCTCTTCGAAGTGCTTTTCAACTTTCCTTAAGGGTACTTGTTCGTTGTCGGTCTCGTGGTAATATTTAGTCTTAGATGGAGTTTACCACCTAGTTTGGGCTGCACTCTCTAGCATCCCGACACTTAGGAGAGATCCTCCTGCGGTAGGCAATTGTCACTACGGGCCTGGCACCCTCTATGGGCTCTGGCCTCGTTCAAGAAAGGCTTGGATACACCGTACAAGATCTCAGGATATTCAGTTTCTCCCTAACACCACACCTCCTGTCGTTTGGTGTTGCTGTTGGCTTACAGCTACTTCGGGAACCGTTGAGAGCTTCTCTTTCGCCACTTAATAATATGATTGAATTTATTTGGTAGTCTTACCGGCTTTGAGGTCCCAAAATTGGATGTTTGCAGTGTTATATTGTAATCTAAGATACTGGAAATGCGAGGTGTATACTGAGGATCACTTTGTGGGCCTACAAATGTTTTCGTACGCAGCCAAAGTTATGGTTCCAAGCAAAGATTACTCAGCAGACCAGAAATATCTATTTTCTGCTTGGTGATTGTTCCACCTTATTCCTGCATCACCATTTTATTAAATCTTACTGCAAATATTGCCTTTTAAAAGGCTACATCTTAATATCCGGACAGATATAATAGTACATGTTTCCATTAATGAATCGAAAAAAATAGGAAAAATGCAATTTACTAATGGATTAGATGTTTTATTACTAGTCTTCGTAATTGACCATTTTGCTAAATTAGGAGTATTTCGTTGTATAATTTTTAATGGCACGTGATGTACTATATACTTTAGTCATATTGGTTGAACGGGCTACTCAGTATTGCAAATAATAAACAGATATTTTGTTTTTAAGTACTTCATATGTTTAGATATTTTTAGTTATTGTTATAAACAAGTAATAATAGTTATACTGGAATCTGGTTTTTACAATCTAAAAAGGCAGATGTAAAACGGTTAACGGGGCCTGTGGTAACTATGTAAGTATGGTGTTTATTTCTGGTACTACTGTAAGATTTAGACCTAAAACCACTTTCTTTAAAAAAACTAATACAGTTAGATGTTGCGTTAGTATCTCAGACATCTTTAAAAAAAATGCACTTCGATGAAAAATAAAATATAGCTTCTTTTTCAGTGTTAGAGGGTAACTTGGTAGTTTATTTTTAACGCGTCTACCCTGATGTTTTTCTTTTTAATTTTAGTGAATAAACTCAAATTAACTTCATTCATTCAGTTATAAAAAAAATAAATTTGGTTTACACCGCTAGGAGGCCATTACTTGCCATTCCACTTGATTTGTCTGAGCTATTATTTCGGTTTTCTTAATCGTTTATTTATCTGTTTATAGTTATACAAAAAATAAATTTTGTTTACACCGCAGAGACAGCCAACAAGAATCAAACCTACCACCGTCTACCAATAATCGTGATTGAACCCAAACTCAAGTTTACTTTATTGCTAGATGTGCCAGATAACATTATCGTTATCCTTAGGAAGCTATGTCTGTTTTTTTCCTGACTCTTGTGTAGCTAGGAGGCCATTACTTGCCATCCCACTGGATTTGTCTGAGCGAGTATTTCGATTTTCGTAATCGTTTAATTATCTGTTTACAGTTATACAAAAAATAAATTTGGTTTACACCACAGAGACAGTCAACAAGAATCAAACCTACCACCGTCTTCCAATAATCGCGATTGAACCCAAACTCAAATTTTCTTTATTGCTAGACGTGCCAGATAATATCGTTATCATTAAGATGCGTTGTCTGGTTTTTTCCTGACTGTTGTGTAGGTAGGAGGCCATTACTTGCCATCCCACTTGATTTGTCTGAGCTAGTATTTCAATTTTCTTAATCGTTCAATATTCTGTTTAGTTAAACAAAAAATAAATTTCCTTTACACCACCGAGACGGTCAAGAAAAATGAAACCTACCACCGCCTACCGATAAAAGGTTTAGACCCGCCTTTTAGAAAATCGGGAAATAAAATTGAAAAAATACATTTAAAACTTAAAAATGTGAAATAATCATGTCTTGAGATTAACCATTATTTATGAAATGCCCAAATTAATATATACTAAAACGGTTAAATGATTAAAATAAGTAATTAACCCAAGCATATATTATCCACAAACTTGTAACACTATGAAATAGTGCAGATTATTTGTTAACCATTCATTATTTTCATATATATATATATATATATATATATATATATATATATATATATATATATATATATATATATATATATATATATATTACAAAACACCAATGAAATATACTTATTCTTCCTTGCTATATGTTTTAATATATTGTCAAAACACTATGAATTTGTCGCTTTTACAATTTCAATTCTCTAGATTTTCTTTTCTTTCTTCTTTATTTTTAGATTTTCTAAACGGCTGATATAAAACATTTATCGTGATCTGTTATAAGGATCTGATTCTTGTGGACCATCTGCTTGATCTTCCTACATTAATTCTCTATGTTCAGTTTAAAATATATTTGTTCGTATACAATATGTGCAATTTAGGCCTATTAAAGAAATAACAAATGCAGTTAGAAGCTGCTTTATTATAATTGAACAATGCATTGAGAAGAAAAAAAATATTTACCAGAATCTTACCGAATTAACTCAAACTCAAATTTACTTCAGTGCTAGAGATTCAGGAAAACATCTTTGATGTATGCCATACATAGGACAATTGTTTCCCCCAACAATTTCCTAGGGCCTATCCTATTAGAATGACAACATTGGCAACTAGAAGTTTATACTAAAAGGCTAAATTACTTTGCTTTTAACTGTTTAATATGTTTACGTAAACATATTTGTCAAAATAATTGTCATATATTTCAATTTTACTTTATAAATTTATATCCATTGAAAACGAAATCCGACAGGATTTTGAAACGTTTGGTTTTAAAATATACACAAGTTTGAACTCTGATGTGGTATTATTCCCAAGAAAATCTAAAATAAACTAGAAGATGCACAAATAACATTCAGAAAACAATCATGAAGGTTTACATCAGCCGTTTAGAAAATCAAAAATTAAACCCGAATCCACAAGCCAGAAGTGCTATTAATTTCACTATAATTTGCAAGTAAGTCTTATTGAATATGTAGCAAGTAAGATTACGTAGCTATCATTCGTGTTTTATGACTCAAGGTAACTTACGATGCCCTATTTCATCAATTAAATCTAAATACTGTGCATTTATTCGCTATTTATTTATACTTTATTGTTTTTCATACCTTTAAAGAGACCGTGGTTGTAAATTAGACCGAAACAACTTCATCAATTAGTTACTACAGTTTATACTTGAACCTATTTTCTTAACTGTTTTATTAAAATATTATGCACGATGTTTTAGAATAGTTATTTGCTGCTTTTGTGAGAATATTTAGTTTGTTTTTGAAGCTCCACTCAGTCTGGAGTAATAGTTATTGTTTTTTCTGTATAAATATTTGTATATTTAGGTTAGATGTAAATAAATTTTGTAAATTTTTATTGTCTATTTTATACCTGTAAAATAGTCTATCCTACGCTCCAATTTCCCTTAAATGTAAACAATATTAGATCACAATAGTTATACTAGGGCTGCCTTTTATATTTCGGGATTGGACAACCCTAGTGTTGCAATCTGACAACAGCTCTATCGTAAAGTTTGACATTTTTGAGGTTATACGTACTCAGAACGTTTTGACATACGAGCGCTATGTGTTGTTTACAGTAATTAAAAGGATTCATCTCGGCCAAAAAAAATGGAATTAAATCGTTAACATTTTCGTGCGATTATTTTTTACAACTTTCGACGTGGATTAAGTCAGCAAGAGTGCATGGATGAACTTAATTTAATTTTTGGCGATGAAACTCCATCAAGGACCACTGTTTATCGATGGTATGGTGAATTCAATCGAGGTCGTAGTTCACTCCAAGACGAATTTCGTGAAGGTCGTCTAAAAACAGTTGTTGTTCCGGAAACCATTGATGCTGTGCGCGAACTGATATTGCAAGATCGTCATGTGACCTATCGTGAGATTGAGCCAACCTTACACATTAGTGGGACCAGCATACATTCAATATTACATAAACACTTGAATGTCAAAAAATTTGTTCGCGTTGGATCCCACACAATTTGTCAATCGTTCAAAAAAGGCTCGTGTCGATTGGTCGAAAGAAAAACTCAAAAAAAACAATCGCGGTGCTTCGAAACACGTTTATGACATAGTGACAGGTGATGAATCGTGGATTTACGCGTATGAGCCCGAAAGTAAACAGCAGTCGACTGTATGGGTGTTTCAAGATGAGCCGAATCCAACAAAAGTTGGAAGCAAATGATCGTCTGTTTTTTCGGATAAACTGGACATGTCGCAACCATACCACTAGAACAACGCAGAACAGTCAATTCTGAGTGGTACACAACCATTTGTTTGCCAGTTGTCTTCCAAGAAATGAGGAAAACCAACCGCCGAAGACGGATCACTCTTCACCACGACAATGCGAGCTCTCACACATCGGCTCAAACTACTGCAGTTTTGACAACTCAAAACATCGATTTGATGAGTCATCCGCCGTACAGTCCTGACTTGTCACCAAATGACTTCTTTTTATTCCCTTACGTAGCAAACAAACTGAGAGGTCAACGTTTTTCGACACCTGAAGAAGCGGTTGCTGCGTTTAGAATGCATGTTTTGGAGATACCTCAATCAGAGTGGAAAAAGTGCTTCGACAATTGGTTCAAACACATGCAAAAGTGTATAGATCTTCATGGAAAATATTTTGAAAAACAATACAGCGATTTTCGATTATTAACATTTGTTTTTGTTCTATAATACCGAAATATAAAAGGCAGCCCTCGTAATTATGATCAATTTATTATTTTGGGTTTTCATTCCTTATAATGGTTTCTGAAAAATACAGCTAAGTAGAACGCTGTGACAATATTGTCAAACATTTTAATTTTATATTGTACAACTGTTCTTTGTTTTCATATAGTTTCTTTATTTCCATTGACAACGGGGCCTGACCTAGACCCCGAAAGGTTTGGCAATATGCAGCATTTTCAAATATTATGGTGATATTCCCAGTAAGTGCATAAACATTTAGAAAGATGCCACAACTATCATTCAGGAAGCAAGCATGCAGATTTAGTGAAAAAGCTTTATAGATGTGAAGTAAAGCTCTGCATGAACTTCGTGTCTTAATTTATGAAGTTATTAAGCATTTTTCTCATTTTTGAGTCATTCTCGAATAACAAAACTCAACAGTTAGTTTTTCTATGAAATTTTGGAAAGTCTGCAGATTCAGATCAGTGTAGAACATAAAAATGTATTATTATAAAACAATAATATTTTTAATTCAATATGGAAGAAAAAAAATGTTTTCCAAAACTCTCTTCACGACCCCATTTTCAGTTTCCAATCTTGAATTTTCCAACCATTGTAATGCTTCTTTAAGATCTTTCAAACAAATTAGACAAATATCTGATAATATTGAGAAAGGGAGTAAACGGGTAGCCAGAAGGGATGGCAGAAAATATTATTTTACGAAGTGAGGAACTTACGAGATGAGAACTAACTGAACTTTATTGGCCTTTAAATGAAACGCAATTAATTTCGAGAGCGTGTTATGAAAATCAATCTCTGCCATTTCGGATATTTAAGCTCTAAATGCAAAAGCTTCGGAGCTGTGTAAAAGTTGCGAAGGAAATTATGTTAGTTTTCGGTAGCAGATTTTATTCAAGTTGTTTACAGGGAGCACTGCTACTGTTATAGGTGTGCTTGCTTGTAGTTTATACGGACAAAGTCAGGAAAAACATACCTAATTAATTTTACTTAATTTATATAGTTTTCTCTTAAGGTTGCTAGATGAGTTTTTGTGTTCTAGTTTCTATTTTTCCCTGAACTTATTTGAGAAAATTACTTTTTATCCTAGATTTACATTTTACATGTGTGCTTCATCAGATTTTCTAGACATACATGGAATGAGAAAGATATAACTTCATTTATATTTGAAAATAAAATAGAATTCATACAGTTCCATTAGTATTTCCTTAGAAATGCTTCTTATTTTCGGTTTTTGTTCTTAACCTGTTCTCCATTTCAGGCAAATCATGGTCTTACTGGCAAATACTGAAAATGATTACTTACTGAGACTTTCGGCCAAATTGTCCCAGTAAATTAGACTAATAACAACTTCCACAGGTTGGAAGATGAAAACAGATCTAACGAATTCTTAATACAGGAAAGAATACATATTTTAATCGTGATGAAGGTATTTTTAGAAATTTTAGAAATGACCAAAGCTGAAACTGACTACATATGGGACCTATTGCACCTACAACTATCTCTGTCCCTCAACCGATTTATTTAATTTTTGTTTTGTTTAGTGGCTATTGACGACCTTCAGTGCAGAATGCTAAAATATATTTAAAATATCGATTCATTCATTAAAATCAAATAAAAAAATAATAATTTACGTCCACAGTGCCGCCAGATTGCGTGGAGAGGAAATCGTAAGACGGATTGACTCGAATGAGAAATACAAACTAAATTAAACGAAAAACTAACAAATTTTGTTTGGTTCTGAAAGTTATTCTACATTATCATGCTATTGAGAACTCACCCCAAAAATTTATATTATATGATAATGACAATTTATTGGGTACCCGCAACTTTTTCTAAATATAGTTTGTATTGCCTGGCAACTGAACAATGTTTTTCCGATAATATTTTATTATTTTAACATTATACTATTAATTTATATTGTTTCTATTTTAAAGGCTAATAGTTTCATACAATTTAACTAAGATTACAAAGCCTATGATATAAAGATAAATAGGGAAATTGAAGATAAATAATTAAAAATAAATAGTTAGATCTGACATCATGGCAATGGTTCTAATTTCTCGACCAGTTCACGGCCAACCATAGATTGAATTTCAATTTGACATTTCTTAAGAATGTTAACCGCTAGGTTAAGTTACCTTATCAATGCAGAAATCAGAAAATTATCAATGCATAATTTTCAAAATTTCAATTTCAATGAACTTACCAAAATTGTCAACAAATAAAGGTATTATTTAACATAAATTAACAGGTGGTGCATAGTATTTCTTAAATGAAAACTTTTACGTAAGTATCTAACTATTGAGAGATTATAAAGCTAACTGATACATTTGATTTCAGATCCTCTCAAGTTGAATATGTTTTTTTTATTTTGCCATGTGCAAATGAAAATTGAATAAGTATTAGTAACATATTGCTGTTTTATTCGATATAAGATAATCTTTTAAATTAATTTTAACATGTCTAAAATTTAAGCAGTCAGTCAAAAAATGTTAAATGTTCTTTTAACGAGATTTGATATGCTGCAAATATATATTTACTTATTTAACTAACAGTATAATACATATAATGTATTATATGACTGTCTAAATTTCTTTTCGGGGTTTTGGCGTCTAGAAATCGATTGCTCGAGAGAAATCGTATTACCGAGAAAGAACGAAATTGTAACAATAATTAAGACAGCTTTTGAAATTACAAGAGTTTCAATACAGGATGATTTGGAAACAAACTTGAGGTTGGAACTGCTCTTGAAAAAATTTTTTACAAATTGATGTATAGAATCTTATAAGAATTTTATCGCTATTTAATATTTTTTAAAGTAAAAATAGGCGATATTTTGATGGGTAAAAAGACTCAGATATAAGGCGTTGTATATTATAATTACACAGGGCGATTCCAGATATGTTAGAAACCATTTTTTTTCGTGTGTGGCACCCAAGCAGTTGCATATATAGGGTGTTTAAAATATAGGTAGATTGCAATTATAACTAATAAAATAATTATATAGGGAAGCCCATTGCGGTTGAATTTATAGGGTTCTTGGAATAGAGTTCGCAATAGCATTATACAGGGTGGTGCAGAAAATACTATACAGAGATGCATATACTGGGTGGCGAAAATGGAAATGCAACAAATATAGAGTAGCCCACGAGGAGTTCCATATATATGATGATTGAAATATAGATCGGAGTAGAAGTATAGTTACAGAAGATAGTTAAAAATTTCATAAGCAAAAAGAGTAAATACGGTCGCTTATAGGCAGTCTAATATACAGAATCGTTTGCCGGGTGGTTCAAAAATTTTAAAAAATATGCGTGGTCCATTAGCAGTTGCATATACAGGGTGGTGGAAATATATAATGAGATGGAATTATTATGAGTATTTATATATAAATATTAGAGAACTGAGTGCAATTATAGTTATACAGGGTGGTTAGAAAAAATAATTATCTAGGGTAGCCCATTAGCGGTTAAATTGTTGTCATATTAAATTAAGAATTACGAATTTGAACACAAATAAAGTCCTATTAATTATATCTGAAAATAACTTGAATTTCGTTACTTATTTGTAGAAGCGAGATGTAAGACCGACACAGAGGTTCCGAATCTGGATCCGTTCCGTGTAATTGCTGTTCTCCCTTAAGTCCTAAGATAGAATGTCACGATAAAATTTTCAGGGTACTTTACCTGCCAGAGAATTGGTCGAATTTCGACCACTGGGCGACAGCTAGTTTTAATAAATCCACACTATTTTCTCCAAAACGGCTCAACTAATTTGATTATTGTAATTTGTATTGTACAAAGAGTGTTCTAGCTTGATTCCTTATATTTATCTATAACGTAAAACATACCGTTTTTTCGAAAATCGTAAAAATATTTGTAAAATTTTCATTAAATTTCAAGATATGCCATGAAAGTATATCGTACAGGGTGTTTGTAAGGGTTTTCATTGCAGTCCAGTGAAATGGCACAAAATATTCCGAAAAGAAAATCTTTAGGTGACCGATGTTTTCTACGTGTCTGCGTGCATCGCAATTCAAGCAGCAAGCAATGTGCGCAGTTGAAATATTGGGCGAACTAAGTTCATAGTTACACAGGTTTGTTTAAAAAATAAATGTGATATTGGGTGGTTCATAAGCAGTTGAAATATAAGGTGAAACAGAAGTTGTACATGGTGGTTCAAAAAATGTTGTGTTGGGTGGCACATAAGTAGTTGCGTTTACAAGGTGGTTGAAATAAGAGTGAAGTAAAACTATAGTTATACGGAATGGATAAAAAAAACTTAAAAACGGTTAAATAAGGATATGCAATAAGGATATTCGAGTTATAGGGCAGAGGGTTCAAAAAATGTTAGAAGCAGCAGAAGGTGGAGTGGAATTATAGTTAAACAGGGTGATTAAAAAATGTTATATAGTGTGGAACATAAGTATGTGCTTATGTTTGGCATATTAGTGAATGTAAAATTATAGGTATACAGTGTGAAAATAGAAACAGTCAATACGGTGGAGAGGATTAATACTTGTACAGGCTGTCGTCTAAAGTTGTTATTATAATTGTACAGGGTAATTCAGAAAATGATAGACAAATAATTTATATTGAGTGACCAATATACAGAAACATGTACAGGGTGGTTGCAATATAGGGTGAATTAGAGAAAGTGGTCAAATAATAAAATAAATAAAAAAGTAAAAAAAAATACGTGGATAATACAAAAAAATACAAATTAGAGAGAGGCAGAGATTAGAATACGCTAGACTAATCAATAGAATTGTACCTTAAATCATATAAAAAAATATATGTCAGAAAATAGTTATTGATTGCACACGTTTCTAAACTGTTTTTATTTTAAGCCAGTTGAAGTCAGTCCTTTTTTAAATGTATTTAATCTGTTAATTTATGATTTATTTAGGGCTATTTATTTTTCGTTATGAAAATTATAAATCTTTTCAGTGTAAACACATCTTTAGTAGGTCATAAGGAGATCCCATACATGATTACCTTTCCTACGAAGTAACTGATTGTTAAAATCATCAATTGGGTCGTTTGTAAATCGTACAAGTGCCTAATTATTGAAAATGCATTTGTGTTCACCCTGCTTGAATATTCTTTTCATTTGATTACTGTCTTTCATCCGTGTTTTCCCAGAAGGGGAACGAATCAATCTGTACTACCATTAAAAATTCATATACGACTTCAATTTGAGCAGATGAATATTTAAAATTTGAGAAGTTGAATATTTAAAATTCCCAGTTCGTCCCTAAAAAATAACAAACCGTAGCTTAAGCAAATCAGTTGAACGGAGAGATTTCCGTTGAGTTGAATGATAATTTACACGGCTTTTATCAGGAACGTCTATTTATGAGCGGAAGAAGTTGCAGACTAATAGCCCCTTTTAAGAGCGAGATGATTTTTTTTAGCGAGGTAAGGCTCGTAATTTCAATTTGTCGTTTGTCTTCGTTATTAAGAGTTTTGTGGGAGAATAGTAACCTCGGTTCATTCCATTGGAAATGTGGAAAGGTGTGGACGATATGCCTAATTTCAAGTAATTTATCGTTAAAAAGTTAATAACGAAAATCGATTTTATCTTTGAAAATCATATATACAGGGTGTTCCTAAAGTGGAGGTACAAACGAAAAGGGGAGATTCCTTAAATAGTTTTAGGAAGAAAAAGTCCCATAAACATGGGTCCGCAAACGTTTCGTTTTCAAGATACAGAGTGTTAAAGTTTCAATTTTTTTTTCTCATAGTATCTGCACTTCACAAGATATTCAAATGACATTTGTCATAGATATTACAATTAAGAGTTTACACCTTGTGATATGTCAATTTCGATTGCAAATCTACAGGGTGATATTTTTTCGGGAACACTGTCCAATGTTATCCTTCAGAACTTTTTTTGGTGAGCCACTGGTACTTTCAAAAATTGTAAAGAAAAGCTTTGTTGTTATAGCAAACTTTATGTTCTCTTGTAGTTTTGTCGTATCTACTACCGATTTCGAGAAAAAAAATTTGAATTATTAAACTAGCAATGATTCTTAAAAATTCGGATAAACTGGTATAATCATCAAAAAAATGTATTACTGCAAGAAACGTACAACTCAAAAATTAATCATAATAAAAAAACTAAATAACAACAAAGGAACTAAACTACAGCAATTGTTGAAAATGTCCTCCCCCAACCCTTATACAAGCTTCTGTTCTTCTTCTCATAGACGATCGAACTCATTCAAACACTCCTGGAGTATTCCTAATTGTATCAAACGCGCCTATTATACGATTTCTCAGTTCGTCTACGGTATTCACTGGCGTTATGTACACTAGAGATTTCAGATGGCCCCATAGAAAGAAATCTAAACTATTTAAATCTGGGGATTTGGCGGGCCATGGCTGATGTCCACCTCGTCCAATCCACCTGTTTACATATTTTTCGTTCAAATACTCCCTAGCCAAAAGTGAAAAATGAGCAGGAGGACCGTCGTTCATGAACCACATTTCACGTCGCATCATAAGAGGTATATCATCCAATCATCTAAAAAATTTCTGTATGATTGACCAGTAAGTCGCCCTGGGAAGAAGAAAGGACCAATCAAAAATCGCCAATATTACCACCCCACACATTTAATGAAAATTCCTCTTGAAAATAAGCTTCGGCTATTTCATTTGGATTCTCATCAGCCCATATGTGTTCATTATGAAAATTTATGATTGAAGTCCTTGAGAAACAGGCTTCATCAGTGAATAGGATTTGGCAATCAAAATGAGGATTGTTCAATAGTCTGTTGAGGTACCACTGACAAAAAATAATTCTTGGATGACAATCTCGAGGCAAGAGCGCCTGCACCCTCTGAATGTGATAAGGATAGAGCTAAGAATCCCGCAAGATCCGCTAAACAACTTAATGACTTGTATTTAAGGTAACACTAATTTTTCTTGTACTGGTTCCTGGATGTTCTTCTATTTCGTTCAGCACTGCCTCTTCGAATCGTGGTGTTCTCACACTTCGTGGTCTACCTGCATTAATATTGTTCGCAGTAAAAGACCCAGTTTCTGAAAGACGCCTGTGAATATTAGAGAATATCCGATGACCAGGCATCACTCTATTGGGATAGCGTTCCATGTAAAGACGCTTAGCATCTCTTGAATTACCATTTGCAAGACCATACATGAAATGCATGTCAGCCATTTAGGAATTCGTAAAATTCGGCATGTTTTGATATTAAAATGCAACCATCTTTAATTTTCAAAACACAGAAGTTTAATTTGATGTGTCAAAACTAACAATAAATTTATACATTCACCACAGCCTACTAGGTAGGTAACTAGATTTCTATGACATTTCGGAATTTTCTAAGGATTTCAAGAGAATCATTCAAATTTTTTTTCTCGAAACCGGTAGTAGATACGACAAAACTACAAGAGAACATAAAGTTTGGTATAACAACGAAGCTTTTCTTTACAATTTTTGAAAGTACCAGTGGCTCACCAAAAAAAAGTTCTGAAGGACAAGAGTGGAGAGTGTTCCCGAAAAAGTATCACCCTGTAGATTTGCAATCGAAATTGGCATGTCACAAGGTGTAAACTCTTAATTGTAATATCTATGCCAAATTTCATTTGAATATCTTGTAAGTGCAGATACTATGAGAAAAAAACTTAAAAAAAATTGAAACTTACGCTCTGTATCTTGAAAACGAAACGTTTGCGGACCCATGTTTATGGGACTTTTTCTTCTTTCTTTTTTCTTCTTAAAACTATTCAAGGAATCTCCCTTTTTCGTTTGTACCTTCAATTTAGGAATACCCTGTATATATATATATATATATATATTATATAAATATGCAAAGACAAACAGATTCGATACCATTTTCTCCTCTGTCCCTCAACCGAATTGCTTTATTTTTGTTTTGTTTAGTAGCTACTGATGACCTTCAGTGCAGAATGCTTATAATATTGGTACATTCATTAAATAAAATATAATTAAGAAATTCATTCTTTACGTCTATGCCACGTCAATGTCAAAAAATAACAGTAACAGTGCCTCCAGATCGCTTAGAGAGAAAATTATGTGCTGAATTGACTCGAATGTAAAAGATTAAACCAAATTAATCGAAAAACTAACAAATTTGGAACCTCCCCGTAAGTTATACCACATCGTCATGCTATTGAAATAGAACCCAGAAACATTTATATTAATAATCGCCATTTATCGTTAGTTAGCATTTTTTGTTATAGGAACTTTGTTTAAATTTTACATTTCATAACATTGTTAGCCTTTTGGTTATTATAGCACGCTGGTAAAGGTAAGTTTTTATTTCAATAAGTAAAGTTCAAGATTTCAGTTTCATTCATGGGAAAAGTTTCTAACAAAATTTGTATTATTTAACATTAAGTAACAGCAGATGCATGTATTTCTTGATATTTTCCATACAAATACAGAAACAGTCTTTACTCACAATGCTCACTATGTGTGTGTAATAAAAATTGATGAAAATTAAACTGAATCTTAAGATTTGTGGTTTGTTAGAGATATTGAATGATACCTCAAAGAGAGTATTCAATATCTCTGACAGGTGAAGTAACCTGAAAATTTCAGCGTGACATTCTAACCTAGGAGTTACGTGAGAACAGCAATTACTAGGAACGGCTAGTTTCACCGAAAATCCCAGATGTCGGTCTTTACATCTCGCGTTTCAATAGTGATCTTGAGGGTCAACTTTAGATTTTTCTTTCAATTTTTCTACATTTTTTCATAAACACATAGTTTTCGATATTTTCAAAGTATCTGTTTTGAATTGGAATTGAATGAAACTATTATATTTTATTAACTCTAGAACAACCCACACAAACTTGAGTGGTTTATTATTTCAGTACTCGGGAATATTACACGTTCAATGCCTCCCTTGATTGTAACGAAATTTATTTCAATACAAATTTACTTCTAACTTCCTCAATTACGGGGGAAATTGATTTGATTATTACTTAAGAGCTCTCACGATGGTTTATTCAACTCTCAAAATAGTTCCGACATCTAACGCTATAAGGGAATTTCCGTTATATGTTTAAAATAAATTAAGCTTCTTATTATGTTGATACTTCCAAACTTGTACCAACATTTAACGGTTGTATTTCCTCGTTGGAAGAAAGCCTCTTACAGCGTGTTGCTTGGTGCTTAAGAATCTAAATAAGACGCAAACACAGCTCCGGCTGGAATGCAAACAAGAAATAATCGTAGAAAAAACTTAATGTGGAGGTAAACGAGAATTACAGGCTAATTAATATTTGCAAAAGACAAATGCGACACAATAGAAATATGCAGTAAAAAAGTGTTAGTTTGTTGCATAATTGGTAGTTATGAAAATGCGATGATGGCTCTCAAAGATACGTAATTTAAAGGTATAGTATATATATATATATATATATATATATATATATATATATATGAGCAATATTTCTACTTTGAAAGTAATTTTGTAGGGGGGTCCTCGGATTTTCATCAAATTTCGGAATGTTAACGTTGCATTCAAAACAAACAATAGTCTTGGAAAATTTATCAAAAATAACAAATCAAATATCGATCCAAAAAATAAATCTGGTGTGTATAAATTATCATGTGGGTCATGCCCTAAAGCCTATATCGGTCAAAGCGGCAGAGCGTGTAAAAAACGTATCTATGAACACCGTAATTCTTTCATTTATCAAAAAACAGATTCCAATTATGCGGAACATTTAGTAACAGAAAATCATCTTTTCCACGAAAATTTTAAATTATTACATCGGAAAATAAAGGCAATAAATTAAACCTTTTAGAATCATTGGAGATTAATAAACTTAAAGATCCGGTATTTGTTAAACGACCAGACAGAAATAAATAATTCTCCCTTAATAAACCTCTTTAGTTAATCCTTTTACCTGTAATAAAATTAAATAATCCTGTTTAAAACTAAGTACCTGGTAATTATATCACTTCTCGAATATAAATAAAACTTCCTCAAGAAATACCCAGTTAGTCTAGTTCCTTGACAAAGACATTAGTCGAAACGCGTCGGACAGTTTTCAAAAAACGTAATTTGTGGAAATTGCAATTGTAGTATCAGTTAATTATTATAATGAATTTCCAACAAGTATCGGCCGAATCTATTCAATGTTACTGAACCTATTGAACAAACGTTATCCTGAGAGTTACAGCCCTTTAGAGCCCTAGATAGGGCCCGTCAAAGACACAATTTTTGTAAGTTTAAGTAGTTTTTTCAGTAAAAAATGCAAGTCTCTAGTTAATAACGCTGATTTTTGGGAGCATTTTAAGTAAAGTTAAAAATTTCAAAAAATTGTCATTTTCAAAAATTTGCCAAAATTCGGATTTTAGTTTTCTCGACGGCATTTGAAAAGTCTTAAAAAACACCTTCAAAATGAGATGTTGTGAGTTAAAATCCGTTGAGTAGATTCGGAGATACACCAGATTGAAAATTGTCTTTTTTGTAAATATCGCGTTTTTATGTATTTTCATTTACTTGGTCTGGTAAACTTTAAATTACACAAAAATTTTTTGGACGTTTTTTTATAAAAATAATAACGTCCTATTGGAGATTATCTTGGTCCGAGCCTCTACCTACCTCATTTAACCCTTTAAAAAGGAGTATTTTGCTGTTGAAGTAAGTCAATATAATAAAATCTTATGGCTTATTTCTATCAACCAGAGAGCCTGAAGACATTTATATATTAAAGATTATAAAAGTCGAGATTAAAACCATTGATTTGAGGTTCCTACAAATCTCTAGGTAGCCTAGAAGTACAGTTATGATAATTCAAAGGCATAACTAAAATCAAAGTATCAATTCTGTGAACGCCAATTTTACCTAATTCTGAAGTTACTTCTCAAAATTTTTAAACCACATAACGACTATTTTTAATGTAATAGTCCAAGAACAATGGCTTTAAAAGTGTATTTTGGTAAATTTAGTACAGGATCGTCCCCCCTGAAGCATTAAATCGCCCCCTGGAAGCACGTGTCTGGATCCGCCCCTGATCCATGTCATGAACTGGTAACTTCTACTGCAATTTTTAATAGATAGAATTAGTAAAACATAATTTTTTGAATCCAATAAATTTAACAATTTCATCAAAAATTTCCTAAAAACGAGTAATAGTTTAAGCATAAAAAATATTCAAGTAATTTTATATATCATATCGGGAATGTTTAAGCAGTAGAAATAATTAAATGCTCTCTTAATTTTGATATAAAACTTTAGAGAGTGGCGTTTACTAAATTCAGAAGTTCACATTTTCAATAACTTAATTAATATTTTTAGGTTCTTATTAGAACATTTCATGAAAAATGCTCAACAGCGACCAATCAGGCGCGATACGACCTCCGACGGAGGCATATAAAATAAAATGCTCAGGTAGATCACCTCTCAGTTCGCCGTAGCAACGCATTGAGAATGCCAAGTGGCGAAACGTCTGCAGGATTCAAACATGAATCAATATAACGAACGCAATAAGTGATCACTGCCAGGATCAAGTCTAAAATTACGACGTTTTGAGCAGAGTCACATCTGTCCTGTTCAGGTCGATTCGTCTTTACTGTTTTTTTTTCCTTCCCCAAGGACTCGTGCCGCAAAGCGACTCGGATTATAGTGCCAGCAAAAGGAGGTTAGTATGCTGGTCCGACACTTCAAACGACGGCCTTTGTCTGGATACACCGCTGTGTTGGAGCGATCGAGCCTTTGTATTTAGTCTCAGGTATCGATATACGCACCGCGGAGTTCCTCCGTTACAGCTTTTAATCCCACAGCCGAAGATTACAGGCGCCTGGTATAGCGCATATCGGGATATGAGATCCCAGTCAACCCAAAGTCTATGAACCCTATCTATGAACGATGTTACCTGTCCATGAGCGGACCCAGAGCACCTTACAGTGGTCGGAACTGTAATTATAGGTGTCCAGGGAATATGATTTGCCTCGGATTCCAGGACAGGAACCTCCCGGCCGACACTTCAAACGGCCGTCGTCTATCCCCCGCTCTCAAGGGCATGCATATGAATGAGACTCGGTGTTCACACATGTCCGCCCAGGGGTCTACCAATAACAACCATTTGCCCCTGCGAGGCCAACACCAGACAGATGCACAGCTATCACAGCACGCTGGGCTTCCTCTCCCCCGCAGTATCAATTTGGTCCTTACGGACATTGCAGAAGTCAAAGACTGGAGTGACGACCCCTCCGAACGTACTTCTCCTGACCACGTCCGTTTAAGGTTTACCTAGCATAGATGGGTCGCCGCCCGAGAAGGCTATACGTTCTCTCCCATGTTTACTTTACTACACTGGTGTTTCCACTAAGTGTATCACAGAGCTAGTTTTACAGGTAACAGACGCATGGTGGGCTAGAGGAACTCGTCTCGAATACTAGGTCGCGCCCCATACAGGGCAATGACCCGACATCTCAAACGACGGTCGTCGCTCTTACCCTTCGCCTTCACAT
The DNA here is from genome assembly GCA_034190945.1 of Octodonta nipae. Lineage (NCBI taxonomy): Eukaryota > Metazoa > Arthropoda > Insecta > Coleoptera > Chrysomelidae > Octodonta > Octodonta nipae. Next base: position 14,657,521 of record CM067216.1, read on the forward strand.
TAGCAGTTCACCCTTCATAAGATTGCTGTTTAGACGGTGACCAGTACCCAGGAGGGACCACGTGGAGGTGATAATAGGCACTTGTATGTTTCTCTTAACTGGTATAGGGTCCGAAAATCTTAACCACTGAGAAAGCATACTTCTCTAACTAAGTTCCTTTAAGTCTTTGATAGAGTTGTTGACCATCTCAGAGGTCGATGGATAGGAGGGTTTACCCCTTAGGTTCTTGGAATTTATTTCCTTCTTTACCACCATCTGGATTTGAGAGGATGAATTCGACACGAATGTCACAGAAGTAGTCGAAAAATGAGTTTCCCTATCAGCCATAACGATTCGTATTAACTCTTGCGGCAGTCATTAAGTTGCTTGTAAATAATGTCGCACGTACCTCTGTCTAGAGAGAATATTTGTTTCTCTCTATATCTATTTAAATAATAATTTTGTTGTATATAGTGTAAAGTTGATTTATTGCCCAATGACACGATTTGAATAACTGGGTAAAAACTATTTCAGGGAATTGTCTGCTAACGCTATTTCGGCGGAGATCGCATAAATATATGTCACGCAGTGTGTAAAAACACTACTTTATGATACTGTTGCTCCTTCAGTGGCAAACCAGCGTCTGATTACATTTTCCGGCACAATGCTTTTAAACAAAAAACGAGGAAAAAGTCCGTTTGTCAGCACACACGGTCGCTGTGTATCTCCTTGTGCATTTACCACGTTATAGTGATAAATCACCAGGTCCCGAACATATCATATTTTCTGGAACATACTGTGAAATATGTGATTGCCTATCATACCGTTTGGGAAATATACGATACGCAGGCAAGCACAGGGTGCCGAGTTCGTCTCGTTCCGTTGCCGTTGGTCGGAAATTATTACTTTATGAGATTAATCAGATTATAACTGTTTCCGACAAAGCACGGGCCCATATTCTAGCTCTCAGTTATATTCAGATAGCTTTTATTAAAGGGAAGGTTCGCAGCTTACAGCAGCCACATGTTCACAATTAGTTAAATTCCGGCGTTACTTAGAAACTTAACAATACAATTTTTTTTTCGTCACTATTAGAACTCTACTCTAACTCTTAGAACTTCTTGATTCTTAATGCACACTTAACTTCGGACATTGCAGATTTTTAGGATCTATGAAATATTGTTTGTAGTCTTTAATCAAAACTGAAAACAGCTGGTAAAAAACTTTTTAATTTAAAATTCGCTTGCTTTTGAGGAAAATCTTTTACGTTGGTAGTAGGGATGCAACGAATATTCGCATTTGCATCAGCGAATATTCGCGTGTTTTTTAATATTCGCATTCTTATTCACTGTTATTCAATTTTTTGCGAATGTGTTTGACAGTGAAAATCGAAAATAGTTTATTATGATGTTACTCATTAGGTATATTGCACACTGTATAACTTACTTGTCATTTCAAAAGTTAAGTACAGATATTAACTTGTACTTGCAATGTGAAATAACAGTTGTATGATGACATAAATTTATTTATAACTTTAAAGAAAAATACACTAGTTGTGTGTCAACTACATAATTACATTTCTTCTGGAATCCTCACATGTACTTGTAATTAAGCAAAATTTTAATTGCTAAGTAAAATCCAAGTGAAGTTTGAGATCTAGAAGTTAGAGGGAAAACTAGTTGTCAGAAAACCTAAATTTTATTTTAATTTTATAACATTTTTATTTGTGGACTGATTTTAAATAAATAAGGCTTGTTTAAAAGACAGTTGATGCTGCTGCTAAATCCACAGACATCATTACATAGTTATTGAACTTGTCCCTTTGTCTAAAAAACGGTTAATGGTGTTTCAACTCTTTTTTTGGTTGTTGTGCTGTTGTTAAAAAAATTATAATAAAACATTTGTCATTAAACCGTTTCTTTTGGATATCTCTTCTACTTCTAAACGTTTTTTAAAGGTTTCGGCACGTTAATAGTCTCCTAGCTTTAGCATCAGGACCAAGTTTAAATTTGACAATTTGTGGAACGCTCAGACTACCTCCAGGCCTTTTGTCGGGGCTAACTAAACGAGCTTTGCGCGGTGCGTGCCGTGCGTTGCGTCTAAGTGACAGGCTCAAGTTGAAACTGGGGGCAAAAACAAACCACTGAGCGATCTCCAATATAAAATCGTTACAAAAGCACTAATTGAATTTCCTGTAAGCACACAATGAATGCTTTTTATGTGTTTACAAGGGACACAGCCTATAAGTTAGATAAATCGAAATAATGTCATTAAGCTAGTACCATTTTCGCAGCTGTCAATTCTTATTAGCAGCGATAGCCAACGAAGCGAAATTTGTCATTACTCCTAGTTAATTTTGCAAAATAAGAGAAATTAGCTATCAAGATGTTAAAACATACCTTTACCTTGTCATAAGTCAATTATTTTTTGACTGATTCTTATGCACTCAATCTCATTTAACTCAGAACTAAAGAAGCTGGCAGAATCTTACTTTTAAAGCTATACAAAGGTTAGACTCGTTCGTCACTTTGCTTTTGAAACTGATTTTAAAAATATGTAGTCTGACACCATCAATTGTCTCCTAAACAAGCCAACTTTAATTTAAATGGGTCCATATAACATCACAATCAAATTCCGTTTTTTTAGCAACCCTATATAATTTTAGTTCTTATTTGGCTCATAAACATAATTATAGAATTTTTCTGTTTAATTAAAAATAAATACATACAAACTTCTTATAACTTCCCTCATAAACCAAAAAAAAAACTTTGTTGGTTCACTCCAATATGTTGACAGCTTAACTGTTGAAACAGCGTTGAGTGTAAGGGTTTCGTGTTAGGATACACAATTTTGTGTTTATACATCTGTGAGACAACAAGGGTTTCAAAGGTGTTACAGTTTATGTATTAAAAATAGAAGAATGACTATATAATAATATATAATAATTACTAAGCACAGTTAAGTTTATTATTTTTGTTTAATCAAAATAAGTAAATGTTGATCTGATATTCGTATTCGCGAATATTACAAAAGAAAATTCTCATTCGTATTCGCGAATATCGAAAATCGGACATTCGTTACATCCCTAGTTGGTAGTACTGTAACTGACATCTTTATCAAATATCATGTCTATAGCTGCCTTTGAAGAATAGTTGAGCACGTGTTTTGTGAAGAACAAAAAGGTAATTTGGCGATTTTTCCAATGTGTAAAATTGTTCAGCATTAAATTTGGTTTGGGAAAAGAATTCTAAGCTGCAGAAATATGGAAAATTCTCCAGAAGGCCTTCGATGACCTGGCTATGTAAAAAAAATATTAAAAAAATTTAAAGAAGGCAAAGATACTGTGGAAGGCAAAAAACTGCCCTGGCCGGCTATCAACCTCAGCTGGAAAATAACTTGACAAAGAAATCAAAAATCGTCGATTGACATATACAGATCTCACTGATATTGTTGACACCCAATTTAGAACAGCCCAGGACATTTTGAAACGTGTTTTGTGTCAGAAAAAGTGAAATCTAGTTTCCAAAGATACTCAATTTTTCAAAAAGACCGTGTCTTATTGGAGTCTAGGAGACTATGCATGGCAATTAGAGATGTGAAATGGATCTATGCCCAACCGGCCAATCAAACGAATACAATGAGAATCAAAAATCACTCTTAACAGGAAAAATACTATTTGAGGGTTGTGCGGCCTTTATTAGAAGCTATTCTCAAAATGAGAGAATTCTTGGTAGTGACACTACAACATTGCACCACCTCACACATTTGGTTCTTCGAGACCATTTTGTCATAAACTCAACTCATATCATTCCACAAGCATCATATTCACCTAATTTAGCACCGTGTGACATCTATTCTCTAAGCCAGTCCAGAGTTAACTCCGGGGATACGTTTCCACACTAGCATAAGTGTATTGTAGCGATAGGGAAGGATTTTTAACGCAATGAAATAGATTTTTGATCACATCTTGCATATAACTCTATTTTGATCACAACTTTTATGGAACACTATTACTATTTGTTTCCTAATTTTTAAATACTTTAATTTATGTTCAATATTTACAAAGGAATAAGAAAAAACTGTACTGTTGTCAAATAATTCACAAATATTAAGTAACTAGTTTCTGACAAAGCGGCATTAGATACCCTTCCAAAGTTAAACTGGGACTTAATGTAGACTGCAAATATCGGAACCATCTGAGACTTGCTGATCACACTGAATAAAATTGAAAAGCTGAAAACACATCAGATACATACATATTGTAAAACGTTACGGTAGGTATTTGACACAAATATTAATACACAAGAACTATGATTTCTAACAACTCACTGAGAAAAAAGAATAAAAAGAGTGCACTTTATTTTTAAATGACTTCCGAAAAGGAGGAGGTTATCAATTCGTCGCGTATTTTTTTTTACTTTTTTTTTTGTATGTATGTTAACTTATTTCTTCTCCTGTGGTGAACTGTTTTGTATGAATATGGTCTTGTTTAATAGCGTATATATCCGGATTGGTGAAACTTCAAATTTGGGAAAAGAATTCTATTGGTAAGGTGATAAAAATTTGTGAATGAACACATGCGTGCATGGAAATCGACCAATATCCCTAACATATTGGTCGATTTTTCGAAAACTCCTTATGGATGTGTATAGTTTTAACGTTTAATCTATGAAGGAAGATCCCTAGGTGATCTAATATACTTTTCTGTGACGTGCAACTTGCCGTTTGCAGAAAATCGCCGAAAATTCCAAAATTCTTATCAAAAATTTCATCGAAATGACATAACGGACATTTCCTCATAAATATTTTAATTCCAACTTAATAGTGCGGGAATTTTAGGCACCGCAAGTTTTAATTGCGAATTGAAAATTTTCTATGTACATCTCAAGCATATATATAGTAAAGCATAGTATTTTCGGCTCCTTAAATAAATGAGTACCAACCTCGTTTTGTTTGTACACCAGGCAAATACCTATTTAACTGAAAATTTTTCCATTTTGCGAAGACGGTGCTTTTGGTTGTCTCCGGCCTAATCGAAAATTGAGTGACAACACTTGTCAAATTCTAAACTGCTATTTGGTGCGTTTATACACAGGATGTTTAGTTATAGCAAACAAAATCACAAAGTAAAGTGATAGAAGAAGTTGCATGTATATGATGATTGAAATATAGGTAAGGCCGTTTAGCCGTATACACAGGATGGTTGGAATATAGGGTGGAGTGGACGTTTGGTGATATAAAAATGGAAAATATGTGAAATTAAAATTATATAGGATGATTAAAAAAGTGTTATATGATATGGACGTAAACAAATCATATAGAGGATGGTTGAAATATATGCTGAAGTTGAGTTATATTTATACAGTGTTATAAAAACATTATTTATTTAATAGCCCATAAGAAGTTGCATAAAGTGTGGAGAGGAATTAATATTACACAGGACAATAATATAAAATGTTAAAAATAAAATAATTTATGGGGTAGTCCATAAGGTGTTATATACTATGGTTGAAATATAGGAAGGATTTGACTCCGTAAATATGGCATGGATTATACTCCGTAAACATTTACCAGTCAATGTAAATGAAAATGTATCATTGTGTAATGTTGAGGCTTTCGATGTTACCTGGTCCTGTCTATTAAGGTTAAACATACAAAATAAAAAATAGAGAATGAAAACTACCTGGGTTCAAAAAAACTAAAAAGTTGAAAATAAAACATTTTTAAAAATATTTATATATAACCGACTTCCACCTATAACTAAAAAGCTAAAAATAATTATAGCAAAATACAAATCTAGCAAATAAATAACACATTCAGTGTTGTTAGGTACCTACCCAGGAAGTAAAAAATGTAAACATTAAAAGGTGCTCATCCTATACAAATTAATTATCTACCAATCTAGTATATTTTTGAAGTCGGTGTCAAGAAACAATCAAGTTTGATGAAGGATTTTAGATTTGCTTGGCACCGACTTCAAGAATATACTAGATTGGTAGGTAATTAATTTGTCCAGAATGAGCAGATTTTAATCTTTACATTTTTTACTTCCTGGGTAGGTACCTAACAACACTGAATGTGTTATTTATTTGCTAGAGTTGTATTTTGTTATAATTATTTTTAGCTTTTTAGTTATAGGTAGAAGTCGGTTATATACTTTTTAATGTTTTATCTTATTGCTATTAATAAATACGTAAAGAGAATTCTCAAACTTTCTATAATAATTTTATCCTATACATTTCTTTAACCTCTTTATTTACCAAGATTTTCAAGAAAGGCTGGTATAATAAATAATGTCACAGTAATGACGCATCATCGAGCAATACGGCAATGGCTTTCTTGATAAATTATACAACGTAGAACTAGAATAAGGCTCTATTATTAAGTGAAGACCCACATTGAATATTAATTGTTGCTTTATCTCTCATTTTTATGAAGTTCGCAAGCAGAACCTGCGGAATTCATATTATGTCTGTCATGTGGAGCAAGATAAGGTCCAGGTTTTGAACACTGCACGTTAAAAATTCAATAGATTAGGTCTGGATGAAAGTTGCCGCACATAACAAAGGGTTGCAATCACCAGACAGGGAATTTTAATTAAAAAATGAAGCTGCCATACGGTGAACTTAATCTTTTAAAGTCATTCATTCATGTTGTTTTAATTTGAAAGGGGTCCAACTCATATTTAATTTCTTTGGAATTATAAGAACTACTCGGCAGCATTTGATTGTGAAACTGGGTGAAGTTAATATTCATTATCAATCTATCTTAGAACAATAATGTAAAAATTACGTTAGGTATTTCAATGAATCATATTTGCTGTTCCTTTTAATATAGCAAGAGTTGGAGAAAAATTAAATCGAATTAAGTTAAATATTCGCACTTTTATTTCAATTATATTTCAAGATAAGAAGCAACTACTGACGGCAAGTATACGTCTGAACCATTGCTCGCGAAACACAATTTAGTATATTGCTTTCTGAAGATGGGGAAAACCAGGAGAGTAACATTAAATGAATACTCCTAGGGTGTCATCTGTTCTGCTCCGAAGAGTCCAATGTCGTCCCTAAGCGTCAGTCGTTATTTTTTATTGAAAGATCCGAATGTCAAATTCACGAGAAAATCTGATTATGCCCACCAATATTTCATATAGCCTGGATGTCCTCATGTACGTGATAAATTGGTTTCCCGGGAAAAAGTTACCACAAAAATGATTGTGTCTAAACGTAAATCTATTTATGTGAAAGTTTGCCTTCTTCCAAAGCCAATTGCCATTGTGAACGCGGTGGAAATTAAATAATGGGGATTTTCTCAAATGGCTGAAACCAAACGTGCATGTTTCTTAATTTTAGTAATATAGTAAAAATATTTTTTTATGATTTATTTTGAAACAACATATGAATTGGTTATGATGGTAAATAATACACTTGTTACAAAATCACACACGTTCAGTAAACCATTACACTTTCTGAAAGAGAGTATAGTTATGAGATCGGGGTTAAAAAAGAATGATAATGAACACTGCTCTTTTAAATTCTTACCAATACAAAGGCTTTAAGGTGACTGCGAATAATGTAAAGTGTGCTTATGATTGTAGAAAAACGAATTACTTTGTTTTATATCACTAATTTATTTATTTTTTAATAAATAAACATAAAAACCGTGACTAGTTTCGACAATACTATGTCATTTTCAAACGGAAACAAATTCATGAATGAGAACAAAACATTTTGAAACAGACCGAAAGGGTCTTGTCTACAACAGTAGGTATGTGTTAAATTCTCGGAAGGATTACATAAATATGGCATTTTTGTGTATAAGAATATTGCATAGAAAGAAAGTGGTAAACTAATTAAGAAAATTTAAATATATCATTTTTGATTATTAGTTATTAAAAATTTCGAATAGGATGCTATTTTTAAAATCTACCTGCTCGTTAAGTAGTAAATTGAAGGAAACCGAATTATTATGGCTTTTTTCGTTAGTAATAAGTACGAACTATAGTCAACAATTATGATTCTATCAACTAACTTTTCAGGATAAAGGTTTTGCAGAAAGTATGAATAAGAATTCCTAAATTCATTTTAATAAAAATGACGAATTACATTTTGCTTAACTACAGCAACTGTTATAAAAATGTTATCTGCATATCCATAAAACCCAAAGACGTCTCTGATTTGCGGTAACGCCGTCCACTGTTCTTTTTTGGTTTATGTCGGAAGGTAAAAACGGACCTTGCATATTATATAATTCATATTCTTTATGCTCTAAGCAAGTCAAGATGATATCCCTATAGTTCCGTAAAGGGTAATTTACATTTAAGGGCAGTCTTGCGTAAAATTCTAGTACTGGGGCTTATCTTTAAAAGATTTTCATCCTACAAATACCCTGAAAGAGAAAAAATTGGTTTTCGGAATGTGAACGGCATAATGAACAAAGGGAGTTTTGATTCGTACTTACGATATTATAAGGGATTGGCTACCGCATTAATTTAACCCTTGCTTTCATTTTTATTACAAAAAAATTGGAAGTTTAGAAAGTATCTGAGGCTAATAATTACCCAACAGCTGAAAAAATATACAATACCACAATAAACAAATATTTTTAGAAATTAAACGGTGATGATCAATAAAATTGAACAAACAGAATATTTTTTTGAAAGCTATTAGCTATTATTTTTGGTTAAATTAATTTTGAAGCAAATTGATAAATATCATTGAGGACAAGAAAGTAATTTGGAATAAAAATCGAAAAACATGTATTTTTATACCGGAGAGACGGTTCATAGAACATTAGTTAAAGTACAAATATCACTGTACTTTAGCTTTTCTTACAAATGAAGTCCCCACTTTAATACTGATTTTTTTGTTTGTTTTAAAAAATCACTATTCCAGCGAAGAAGATTGTCATAGATACCCAATTCTTTTAGTTTATGCATATTCGTTTGGTTGGCACGCTATCCAATGCCATTCGATCCAGAACAGGTAACCACTAATTCACACACCAGCGTAAATTAGACAAGTTGATCTTCTGTGGTAGGCCATTTTTCTTTGGACGCTCGCCACTTTCCCTGTTGTTAAGCTGCACTCTAATTCTTCGGTTGCTAAGCATATTTTGCACCAGAATTGTTATTTTTCTCCTGTTATCATTTACAGCAGCTTGTACACCTTGCCCTTCTCCCAGACAGTGTCTTAGGCACTCGATTAGTCGATGAATGCAGCAAACATCTTCAGCCCCTTTTGGAAGCCTGCTTCTATATTGGCAGTTAAAGCGAATAGGACTAGCTGGGGATCAAGCACAGTCCGAAATTTTGGCACGAACCTAGGATTAACTATATCATAAATATAAGTATTTCAACAAATAATTTGAAATGTTTGAGTTTTCTTCTACAACTTTACAGGTAAAAGATATTAAAAATATGGAAGATTCTGTATTTATTTGAAAGAGAAGAACTGCGATGAATGAATAATGATTGCTGTTAAATGTTTCTTTTCCGTACAGTGACTGGGGAATTTCCCTGGAACATTTTTGCCAGTAAATTTTGTCAGTAGGTTGAAAATAGCATAAAAAACAAATCTTGTCCCAATATCTGATCTTACCCACGGGGTAAAAGCCACCTCTTTGAAGGGGTCGAAATTAAAATGGTGAAAATAGGTGGAGAAATCGATAGAGGCATGAACTCCAAGTGAAAAGTTCCCTATAAAAATTTTTGAAATAATTTTGAGTTATTTATGATTGAAAATGTTTATTTTTCATCCAAAAAACACGTTTTTCGCCGGTTTTTCACGAATAAGTGGAAAAATTTACGTCCTTCAAAAAAATTCTTTTCAAGAAAAGTAAGCTTATAAGAAATGGAAAAGTTCGTTTTTTTATGTATGTAGGGTCAATAGATGTTAAGATACGACTGGCTGAAGGTCTGTTCTTGTCCAATAGCCTCTAAATTTGCAGCGTTTAATGTGAAATAACTGAAAAAATTCAAAATAATATTAATTTTAGGCCATTAACATCATAATTGACGGAGTTATGGTCAAAAGAGCAGATAATTGATTAAATATATATATATATATATATATATATATATATATATATATATATATATATATATATAGGGTGTAAAAGGTTTGAGCGCAAAGGTTTTGAGGATCAAAACAAATCAAAAAGCTTATTAAACATTTCATTGTAAAGCTAAATATCTAAATAGTCAATAGCTTACATACCTTTAATAACTGTATTAGCAAAGAAAATTATTATCTAAACTCTAAATATTAGTACATGTTTACTTCAACTAGAGCTGACCGCAGCCAAGATTCTTTTTTGCTCTACCGGTTCTTGTGAAAAAATTATATCTAACTGAAAGTGATTTGCGTGATACTCGATGTAGACTTCGTGATTTGACTTTCTTTTTAAATAATTTGGTCGAGTGCGAGTTGGACTCGCATACTTAGGGTTCCGTACCACCTTCAAGATTCGAATATTCCAGTTTCAGACAAGCAGGGAATGAGTGCATTTTCTTATACTTACCCTTATGTCTATTAAAGGATGCGTTTTAAATTTATAAAAAATATACACTTTGATTTTCCAAACATAGACTTTTTATTTTATCTGCTTTAGGATTCGCTTGATTTTTATCACAATACATATGTATTTAATTTTCTAATTTGGCCCCCAAAAAGTAACATTAGAGTTTTATTTTACTAATAAACTTTCAGAAATGCCTTTTATAATCTACTGTCTGAGTTTTGAGGCTCTGTAGATTGGAAGAAAAACGGCAAAATAGGTCAAAGTTTAAATTATAAATTATTAAATCTGTTATTCAAATTATTTAAAAATATAAATAAAATATATTTTTCAAATTTTAAATAGTGTAGTTTCTAAAGTGGGAATTAAGTCGATGTTTAATTTTTTTAATATCTTTTACACAAATGATTTAAAAATTAGAATTAGGGAATTTTTTTCATATTTTTCCGATAAACAAAAAAAAAGAGATCTTAGAGTTTGGGTGAGAATGGGATAATGGGTAATTTTTTTAAAATATTTTTTTAATATATTTTAAAATATTCATTTTAAAAAAATTTAAAATTATATTTGTACCTATTCGTCATAATGAGCCCTGGGATTTGATATATTACATGACCCGTTAGAAACAATTATAATTTTTTATTTTCCATTTAATGCTATAATTTGCCCCCCAAAATGAATATTAGGGGTTTCTGCTTATTTTTCCAGTAAATTTCAGGTGAGGGGCTATACTTCCAGTTTTTCAAAATTTTTCAGCTTATGGTTTCGGAGATAAGGGGGGGAATGGGCAAAATTTTTTATATTTTTGTTAATATCTTTTAATTAACTTATTTTATAAATATGAAAAAAATATATTTGTTTTCGTCATAATGAGCCCTTTCATTTGATATATAACATGATGGGTTAGAAACAATTTTAATTTTAATTTTCCATTTAATTCTATAATTTGCCCCCCCCCAAATAAATATTAGGGGTTTCTCCTTAATTTTCCAGTAAAGTTTAGGTGCTATACCTCCATTTTTTTCAAAATTTTCCTGCTTATGGTTTTGGAGATAAGGGGGGGAATGGGTAATTTTTGTTAATATCTTTTAATTAATTTATTTTAAAATTTTGAAAAAAATATATTTGTTTTCGTCGTAATGAGCCCTCTCATTTGATATATAACATGATGTGTTAGAAACAATTTTAATTTTATATTTTCCATTTAATTCTGTAATTGGCCCCCCAAAATTAAAAGTAGAGGTTTCTTGTTATTTTTCCAGTAAACTTCAGGTCATAACCTATAAATCTATTTTTTTTCAAAACTTTACGTTTTATAGTATAGGTGATAGGGGGGGGGGAATGGGTAAATTTTGGTATATTTTCGTTAATATCTTTTTAAATATATTTTTTTTAAATATGAAAAAAATATATTTGTCTTCCTCAGAATGAGATCTTTCATTTGATATATTACATGATGCGTTTGAATTTTTTTTATTTTTAAATTTTTATTTAATTCCATAATTTGCCCCCCAAAATTAATATTAATGCTTTCTTCTTAATTTTCTTGTAAAGCTCCGGCAACGCTCTCTATTTCCAATTTTTTTCAAAATTTTAGGCTGAGTAGTTTCGGAGATCAGGGGGGGGTCGATTTTTTTTAGTTTTTCCCCCCAGAAGTACCCCTAAAATCAAATTTTTCTCTTTTTCGATATGTGATGTGACAGAGGCAGAAATCCTGAGTGATATTATAAGGGTATCCGTATATTGTATATACGGAACCCTAAAAATAAATTGAAAAAACAAATAAAATCGGTTGTGGATTTTCGGTTCGAGTACGAGAATATTAGTTTGTTACATATAATGACAGATTATACAATTAGGAGAACACCTAACATGTTATTAATTTGTGAGAAAAACAGATGTAATAGTAAGAATGTTGAATTTTGTATATTTACTATCAATAATCCGGACAATCGGATCAGCTCTATCATTATGGCATATCCTGTAAGTGCATTGGTATTGATTTGTCTAACATAAATAATATTGATTTATTGAGTAATAATTATTTTTTGAAAAATTTAACAATTAAAAGAACTACATATAAGAAATGTATTTGTATCGAATTATTTCTATATCATATGTAAACAACTCTGTATCCTCCCTTCTTCAACGTGTGTATAAAATAATTCGTCAAATATAAATATTGATTTCAATACATAGTTGTTAGCCTACCTTTTTGAAAATAATATTTGATAACCTTCGATTTAACTAAATAAATCTAATGACACTCGAAACAATATAATTATTCAATACACAAAAAATCACAGGTGTTCCTGTTTCTGTGGTGAATCATTTCTTTATTATTCGCGCTAAAAGTGAATCTGATTTTTTAAATTGTTTCCTATACCAAAACTCTACAGAATTTTTATTTTAAATATATACGTCTAAAAAATATTTTAAAGTAAAAAAAGATTTTTTTTTCGTAATTTTAAGGTTAGTTTTTAAGTGTTGAAATATTATAAATGCTATATAATAACCTGTAAGTAATGTTGAACAATGTTAAATAATGCATATTCTACTCGTTTGGACATAATTTTAGCCGAAGAAAGCTCTATTTTTATGTTTTAATTATTTTTTTAGCTTAGGGGGTGGTTTTTAACCCTTATAAATGAAAAGCACATGTCAAGCTTTCATAAGTTTTGAGCTAGAGGTTAAAATGAACTTAATTCCCAATTTTCATAAAAATCGGTTGACTGGCAAAAATTTTCCAGGTTCGAACTTTTTTTCTCTCCAGTCACTGTACTATATTCAATATAAACAATTTCAGTTAGATTTTGTCGTTCAACTACTTGATCATATGACAATATTTTCGAGTATTTGGGGACTACAAAAAGCTTTAACGAGTTTTGTCTCCCAGATCTCTAAAGCATTGCCACCCCTTTACCATAGAATGACAAAAATGTATTTGTTTTGTGGTAATTCTCGAAAACCGTACACAAAAATGTGCTTATCTGCAACATCGTGTCACTTAATTGCGGGTGTGTACCGTTCCGGAAACCACATAGAAAGCAAGAGTAATATTTTTCCGTGTTATATCATTGCGAAACCTGTGTCGGGTGGCTATAACGGTCCAAGCTGTGTAAACACCGATAGACGGGACGTCATCCCCATTGTTTGATAATGCAAATTACAGATTAAAACCAATTTCAAATTCAAAATTATTCGAACACGTTCCACAAATCAACAAAATGTAAATGCATTGCGTGACTCTTGAGGCTATAACAAATATTCATTGTCATTTTATTAAAACGCTAGTTGAAAATTAAAACCGCTCAGTGTATTCACTAACCATTGTTGGTCTCATTTAGTTATTGCAGTTAAGCTTTACGTAGCAATTTGTCCTTTTGTCGGGCCTAAAATGCGTTCGATAGCTATAAATGACTAGAACAAAAACACTCTACAATAGGTCTTGTAACGGATACACCAGTATTCTCCTCAATGGCAACTAAAAAGTATTGTTCGAAATGTCGGCTAGAATTTTTACTATTTGTTGGTTAGTGGTCGATCCTAAGATACATTAGCATAAAAGGGGGTACAACGTGACATGATAGGGGGTTTAAGGAAACATGAATTTCGCAATTCATTAAAAATTTCTAGTTTATTACAGGTCAATATTTGAACTAAGCGGGAACAAGGCCTTATAGTGTACCAAGGGTTTTCCTGTCGCTGATTACGATGAGAGGGTCGGTTGACCTTCATCACGTCAGGTTCAAGCACATTTGAAGGTCAAATCGAGAGAGTTTTTGTAGAATTCTCTCGATTTGACCTTCATATGACCACTGGGAAAAAGCTCAAGGTCGAACAAACTATGGATTCGAACTCAGAGACCTCAAAAACATAAGCAAGATTTGTTTTAGATTTTTTGGTAGACCTCTCTAGATTTTACCTTCAAATGACCATGAAATAACCTCTGGGAAAAAGCCCAAGGTCAAACAAACTACGGATTCGGACTCAGAGACCTCAACATTAGCATGAATTTTTTCACATTTTTTGGTAGAACTCTCGATTTGACCTTCAAATGACCTTCAAGTGACCTCTGACAAAAAGCACAGTCCAACAAACTACGGATTTGGACTCAGAGACCTCAAAAACATAAGCAACAATTTTTTCAGATTTTTTGGTTGAATTCTCTCGATTTGACCTTCTAATGCCCTTGACTCTGACGTGATGAAGGTTAACCGTCCCTCTCATCGTATTCAGCGACCCAAAAAACCCCTAGTACCCAATACGGCATGTCGTGTTCTGGCATAGATCAAATGTTGACCTGTGAATCTTTCTCTTGACTTTCTTTTTATTTTTCCGTTACGCTAGTCTATTACATATAGCCTACAGGCCCCTGTCAAAAATTGTTGAGTCATTTGAACCACCAGAAGACCTACATAGAATGATATAAGGGCGTAAAATAATAAGATTCGGCATTATGCCGTCTCTTGTAAGCTGTCCAACTTAGTGCAGCTGTCATCATGGAGTAAACCAAAACAGTTTTGGTTTACTCCATGATGATGACAGCTTCGCTGTTGAAACGTGCGTCGCGAGCAAAAATAAAAGTTTGATGTTAGGATACTAAAATTTGTGTTTATCTATCTGTGGCACACCAAAGGTTCCATAGTTTTTACAGTAGATTGGCTTGAAAATTACACACTTTACTAGATCTCTAGTTAGTGCTATTCTTTATCTTTATTAAATTTAGTAAATTGACAATAAACGTAGTCTTAATCTTAAACAAAATCTGATTATTTCCGCGTCCCCTGTGTTTTTACATAATTTTTAATTTAGAGTGAAGTCGTCTGTGAGAAAAACTATTATTATCAAATATAAATGAAATAAGAAAGATTTTTAGGTTTAACGGTATTACTTAAAGTTAAGACAATATTAATGTTAATAGTCAACTAAAAGCTGAAAAATAATTCGGTAGGTCCTAGGTACCACTCATTATTTTTCTTGTCTGATTATTGCCCTAAATTGCTGAGGAGAGTGGTGTGATGAGTGGTACCTAGGACCTACCAAATTATTAACTTCAGTATTGTCTTAACCTAGAATAAAACCGTTTAAGATAAAAATTTTTTTTTACTTTATTTATTTCCAAGATTTTATTTTTTTGTTTTGTTAGATTATACTCCTCATTCTATTTAATTCCTTGAGTGCCTCATTGTTTCAAAGTTTGTTCCCTGACAATTTTTTTCAGTCTAACTCCTCAATAAATAAGTATTCCTAAGACTTAGCTGATTTAGGGCAACGTATGCATGTACTTCTTCAAAACATTTCGAGCCTAAATATACAACTGTGTGGTCTACTGTGCTGCCTTGCATTTTGTTGACAGTGGAGCCCATGAAAAAAAAATTTCTTTTAGCTGTCCCGCAGTTGACCTTTAATAATAAGATGTACTCAGTTTTTCCTCGACACGATACGAAATCTTGACTTTGGTGGAAGATCCATATTGAAGGCGTGTGAAAATATATATAACTAATCCGCCATTTTGTAGGCGGCCATATTGGATTTTCATTCATTTCATAGTGATCTTTATTCTTCTACTTTAGCCCTTTCATTTGATACCCATATTGAGGTACTTGTGAAAGAATAAGTAATCCGCCATTTTGTAGTGTCGGCCATCTTGGATTTACAATGATACAAAGTGTATTAAATTCTATTGTCATCACAACTAAATGTGTGTGCAAACAGGAAAGGGTGAAAACAGGGCAAGCTAAATAAAACTGTTTAAAAATACCCAACTGTTAGCCAGAATGGAATAAATCTATAGAAATAGTGATTCAAAACCATCATATATATACAGATTAGTTAAATAAGTATATATATTAGGGTCGCTAAAAGTTCTTAAAGTGGCCAGAAGTTTTTGCCCTGCAAATCCTCATATTTGCAAATTACGTAACACAGACATATAATCTTGACTGGTTTAATTTAGTTCTGGCAAAACTAATATGAGATCTCTACGTTGTATCAGACACATAAAATGTTTATATATAATTAAGACGTCTAGAAGTTCTTAAACTGTATCGTCTTGTTATAAACGGAAACGTAGTAAATTTTCGAAGGAAATGGAGATCTGTTTGCGTGATGTCTTTGTAACTGAAACTTACAAGATTATTAAACTTGATATTTTGGATGCTTTAAGTCATTTTTAATTAAACGCCTGAATGGTGGTTGATTTGTTATGGATGCGCAGCTCATAGCGACTAACAAAGAATAACTAATTTTTTTTTATTGAAAGCGGGGTAATTCTAAAAATAGGACTCTCGTTGTTTCCTAGAGGAGTGGAACTATATCTTTAGTTTACTATATAATCTCTTCATAATACGTGTTTACAGTAATAACTCACACGGTACTAGGTCGGGAGAAAACAATGGATTATTGACAAAACTAAATATGAAATTTATATTAATCAGCAGTTTTCGTAAAAATTCAAACTACATTTTACAGAAAATTGTAAAAGCTACAACTCCTATGAATTTCAATATTTTTTAACACGTTTTTGAGATTTTTAGATTAAAGTGCTTGAAAAACATTTTTGTCCTATGGAAATAAAAAATGCCAAATTTTTGCTCACTAACATTTTTTGTATCTCTTTTGTTTTTCATGTTATTTTCAAAAAAGCTGCAGTTATTTGAAAATTAAATTATTATTATTTAAAGTTTTCAAAAATATGCAGTTGAAATCGCGGGCACTTTCAGAATATTTTACAAGCATCTAAATAAAGTAAATTGTAGAAAGATAACCTTTAATTTAAAATCTGGGGCCTGTTTCATAATCAACTTGTAACTTGTAGAATTTGCAACAACAAAATTATTGTACAAGTTACAACTTGTAAAATCAAAAATATTAGGTTTGTTCCTACCCGATGCGAAACAGTACATGTGACAATCACCGTCATGCGCATTCAAGAAAACCTGTTCCAACCAAGTTATGACGCTTCAGTAAAAGATGTTCCAACCAAATGACGTATCGTTTCTTGCATCATTTCAATCCGTGGTTAAGAGCAAGAATCGTTTGGTGATTCTTATTAGTCATGCGCAGTAAAAACTGTCAATACAGTAAGGTTATGGAATGCAGGCCGCAGAGTTCAAATCACAAACTTATCAGAAAAAAATAATATTTTTTGTGACTATGCATTGGTAGTACGCTGTTAAACTCGCAGTTACGCACAAATTCGATATAGGCCATTTTGTGACAATTTCATGGCGGCACGGAAACTACAGGTAGGCACAAACCTATTAGTATTCCAAACGTGCGCGAGAGTAGCACAGAGCACAGATCATGCAAAAAAGAGAGACTAGCGCCACCTAACATGTGCAACTATTGGTGAATATGTGAAATTTGTTCCAAGTGTCCTGATAATTCAAGGAAGTAAATGTCAACCCAGGGTGGATAAAGATGAGATAAAAATTCAATAGAAATATTATAACAGGTAAATACTTATTAGTTTGATTCTCAATATAACTATCAAAGAATATATGTCGGATAAAATTAATTCCTAAACCAACCATTACTTGGTGCCACCCATCGCCTACAGGAATATTAACAAGGTAGGCATTCCCAATTTAATTTCTCTACTACTAGTTCAAGTATAAAGTTTTCAGTTTGAAACAGAAACTACAAGTGCAAGTGTTTTTTATTAGTCAGGGGGTGGTAACTCAGATAGGCAATGTTGGTCCAGCTGTCGGTGAACTGTAAACGTAGCCCCCTTCAGAACTCCTTCAAGTACTATTTTTTGACAGTTAATCGAATATATCCAGGTGACACAATGTGATCTTCTTTATCGGCCCTTAGTACATGTAAATGATGTGATTTTTGTTTTTTGTCATTGTCAAAGTTGAAGCTATTAATTATTTTTTCTCTAATTTGTGGTAGAATTTTGTATCGAATCCCATTCTTGCAGTATTCATACATCGTTTTAAGGTACTGTATATATCCAGAAGCTACAAACTAAATAGTATTTAAAGCATAATTTAATAATCCGTTTTTTAGGCATTATTTTACAACCAACAAAAAGTGTCAGAAAATATGGCTTCAAAGAATAAACATGGAAAAACTCTACATGCCAGGTATGTTTATCATTTTCGGATACTGTTACTTGTATTTATTTCATTTATTGTTTAATTTCAGGTTATGAGAGAAGTTCAGGAGACAATTTTGTATACTCTGTAGGAAAACAACAAACCACTGATTATTACCCCCATATGATGACAGGTAAACCAATGAAAACAACCAAGCTATTGTGAAAGAGATACATGCTATTTTTTTAAGAAGCTGCTGATAATTAGAAAAGTAAAATTAATATCCCAAATCAAGGAAGTTCCAACCCTGAAGTGTCTGAGCTGGATTATAGATGTATGGCAGTAGTGTCAACTGACGATGATCATTTGTCTTAAGATGAAACCTGCAGCTGAGTCACCAAACGAAGTACACACGGGTAAGCAAATTTTAGTGCTTGTTGAATAATTCATAATATCTTGTATTTTTATCTTTTGTAAATAAATAAATTTAATTTCAATATTGAGTTTCATTTATTCTGATGGTACATTGTCTTCTAAATGTTATATTTGTGGCATATTCTTGATTATTTTTATGTGTTCTTGGGAAATAACACCACAATCGAAACAAAAATCTGTATATTCAAGGAAAATTTGGTTTTTCCTAGAAAATAATTCGATGGTACAGCCCCCTGTTGGTGAGATTTGGGACCAGTAACTGCAGATTCCTTCTTTTTAGTTGGTGATGATCTGTCAAATTCAACAAACGTCAAATTTAGTACTTGAAGGACTTCTGAAGATGCTTATTATGCATATTCTAACCTCTCATGGGACAAAATGTGAACACATTTTATAACATTGAGTTGCCCATCTATCTTTATTGTATGATCTGTGGTATTAGTGTGATGATTATGAAACAGGCGCCTGGTGGTAAATATATCAGTTTTATTACAGTATTTTTTAAAATCAATGAGCAGCTATTTTGACGATAACTCCGTCAATTATTACGCTGATTGAGTAATTTCAGGTTAAAAGCTACAAATTTAGGCGCTATCGGACAATAACTGACCTTCAACTAGTGTCGTATCTTAACATCTTTTGCTCCTACGTAAATAAAAAAAACAAACTCCCGTTCATTTTTTTTAAGAGAATTGTTATTGTAGGACGTCCATTTTTTCCACTTTTTCGAGAAAAACCGACGCAAAACATGGTCAATAATAAATAACTCAAAGTATTGATTTGCCGAAATATGTTTATAGTAAACTTTTTACTTAGAATTCATCCCTTAGAAGGGATGGCTTTCACCCCCTGGCCAATATCATGTCGTTTTTTGTGCTCTTTTCAACCTACTGTCAAAATTTCAGACAAATCGATTTACTTGCAAAAATTTTCCACGGTAATTGCCCAGTCACTGTACACTATTAATGATCATGAAATTGGTGACAAAGGTTAAGACTTTGTTTTGCCGTTAGAATTTTTTCATACGATATTATACCACAACATGATTTTTTGAAGATTGAAATCATCCACAAAAATCTGTTTGTTGGTATCATCCATAGATGTCAATCGAATATTATAACACAACCTTTATTAACAAATTTAATTTATTATATGGAAGTATACCATTTTTATGGTAGTATTTTATTCACAAATATAAATCTAATCAAATTTTCATCTATTTTTTCGATGTGATCAGATTGTTATATTTCTGAATAATACAATCTAGCACGGAAACTACCGAATGTGATATTTCGTTGCATATCATTATTAGATTTTTTCCCCCTTTAATAAAATCTCAGCCTGAAAATTCCAGGCAGTGTGGAGGCATTCAATTCTGTCATAAATTAAATTCCATAATCCACCCAATCACTTGTTAGAGCTTTAATTTACCCAGTGAGTATGCGTTATATATTATTGCAAATTTTCTGCCATGAGCAGAAGGTGCGATATTGAAGTATATATGTAATAATGATGTTGATTGCATATACGAGTCCTATATGAATATTTCCGAGAAAGATTTAGCTTCGTAGAAGCAACCTTAACAGGATATGTTATGTGAAAAATCAAATAAGGTTTCTAGTGATATAGATCCGCTGGTGTCGAGAGGAGTATAATATATAAATATAATAAACTGAACCCCATATAACGAAAAGTAAAGCTGTTTATTACTAAGAGAATTCTCAGAATCGTTTTAATAGTTCTTGAGATCATCCCCGTCAGACAAAGAAATTTTGCTTCTTTATATTGCAGTAAAGTTGAAATCAAATTTTAAAAACTGATATTCACTTCACGTTCTAGAACTTTATTTACACATAAATCCAATATTTACAACAGCTGAATTCCAAAACAATTTACATCAAAATAATAACACGACTATCTAAGCTCAACTAAAACTGAAATGTCCAGCCGTCCTTTTTATAATCCTCATGGCTTTTTCTCGTAGTTCCCGATGGCCATTCCACAGTTGTTCCAGTGTTTGATGCTAATACCGTTTTGTCCCATAGAATGTTCCGGATCGTTGTTTTTACTCCCAGAGGGTCAATGTTTTATTTTATGACTAATTTAGGCATCTCCAGCATCGGCGAATATAAATTTTATAACACTGCCCCCCCCCACCCCTTCATTCTGATCGTCCCGATCAGAAACATTCTCTCCATGGTAGAAAGCGAGTCGATCCAAATGAACCACCTTCAACTTAGCTCTTAGGTTTCGACGGATACGGTAGACAACGTTATTGATCCTCTTGACCACCTCATATGGACCATCCCAGGCGGGTGTAAACTTCAGAGATTTACCCTTGCTCCCCTGGGGGTTGTACAGTCATGCCTTGTGCCTCTCTTGGAACCCGACTGAATTGCCTTGAGGTCATATCGTCTGTTCATCCGGTCGCTGGTGGTCAACATCTGCGTTCGGGCTAGTTCGTGTATTGCGAGCATGTTATGTCGGAGTTGGGCAGGCATAATCGTGGACTTCTTGGGACGGTTCATCCGGGGAGCCAAAGGCCAAATCGCAGAATAATCTCAGCTCTTTTCCGAATAGTACCCCGACTGGAGTCAGACCTGTATTGTTATGTACGGCTGAGCGATAGGCTAACAGGAATGTCTGACTGTGGAGGCAATTGTGTTGTTTTCGTTTTCCTGATTCCCAGCATGGTACAGAACTTCTAGAATACATTCGATTCGAAGTTACGCCCTTGGTGAATGTAGTTCCAACGGGACGCCAAACCTGCTCAATGGCTGTGCTACTAGCACCGTCGCTACCGTGGTTGCCTATTGATTGGGTATCGCATATGCCTCAGGCCATTTTCTGAAGTAATCCATTGCGACCAAAATGTATTTGTTCCCCCTCTCAGACTCGGGAAATGGACCGGCGACATCGATCGCAATTCTCTTAAATGGGACGCCCACATTGTACTGCTGCATTCTTCCCTTAGTCCGAGTATTCGGGCCCTGACTGGCTGCACAGGAGTCATATTTCCGGCACCAAGCTCTGACGTCTTCCAATAATTGACCCAGTAGTATCGTTGACGAATTTTATCCAAGGTTTTATTCATGCCCAGATGACCTCCGGCAATCCCAAACAAAGTTCCGGATCGTTGTTTTTAATCCCAGACGGTCAATGTTTTATTTTATGACAATTTATGTATCTCCAGTGGCGGCGAATATAGATTTTATGAAAATATATTAGTACAAAAATAAGACTGTAAAAAAACTCATAACGGAAGAATTAAAACTGATTAAATTCTCAAGAACACTGTCAATTTCTAGCAGTCTTTGCCCAGAAAGTGGTAGAATAATTTTGTTCAAAATGCAATAAACTGAACTTTTAACAATAGACAGTCCTCAACTTACATGACTGAATGTTAAGCTCTACGAACAATTTCAAAACCTGCTTTAACTTCCTCTGTGCAGTTCGGTTTGTTTAAGCTGTATAAATATTCCACCTACCGAAAGACAAATTTCCATGATCATTAGGGTTTGTTCCAAATTCGGTGTTGAAAATCAAATTAGTTTTATTTTAATGCATACTCAGTCCTTTGTGTGTTTATATGGGTTTGAACAATGGCAATTGTAGAATTTATTTTTGTGTTTTATGATGACAAATCGTGTACGGTACTTTGAAAAATTCACAATATTCTACTAACTGAAACATTTGAATGTTCACTGCAGTTCTACGAATCATTCCTAGCGAAAACATTAATACATTTTCGTAATTTTAACAAGTTAATAATTTCAATAACACATTTGATATAACAATTTGTTATTTGTATATCCAGTGAAATCAGAATTTTCGACCATAACCTCAATCAAGCCTATGCTTGTCCATATTGTCAAGTGAATACAGTACAGTACCCATCTAACTTACAATAAGTAGGAATTTTTAATAACAAAATTAATTTAAAATTAATAATACACTAGTACCAATATCGTTATAGTTGTTCCACAGAAAAATGTAAATAATTATATTTTATTAGCAAAGGAACAATACCAAAAGAAAAAAAATTGATATAATACTGGAGACTGAATTAAAGATTGTGCCATAACATAAAAGAATTGAAATTTCAGTTGGTTGTGTCAAATAATTATAACATGCCAAAAACTGTCTTTTTCAAAATAACTTCATGAATATCCAAAAAACCAAAAATTTAGGCATTCGTTTTGGTTGGAATATTTTTATTAAATAAAACTGACAGAGGTTTGAATTTTCTAATGAAAAAATAATCACATTGAACATATTTCAACTTGATCCAACAATTTGGAAACCTCTGATTATAATTTTTGTATTGTCAACCAGGGCGAAATTGTAGCTTATTCGTTTTTACCGTAATAGAAGTAAATTACACAAAGGAAATATTGATCTGATCCTGTATTTGCCATTTCTAATAAAATGTTTAGCTAATAGATCAATATTTAGCAATTTGAGCCTGAATTACAGCTATGCAGTCATAGTTATTATAATTAAAATGAATTGCGAAATTCATGTTTGCAAATTTCAAATATTAGTCATAAATAAGGCAACAGAAATTAACCTATAGAGTTACATTTGCTGAAATAGTTAAATTTCACAATTAATTGCTCCAATACTGTCGTCGCTTAATGATACCGGACAGATTTAATTGAAAACATAACTTGTTTAAGGTCCATATTCTGAAATAATACTACACAGGTTTAAATTAATTTACGTTGGGCATAGATTTACTTTCATCAAGATTGTATGAGAAAAAACCGAATATAAATAAGAGAATATTTGTAATTTCCCACACAATGTAGTCTTAATATATCGATTACAGTCCTGAAATGAATATTTTCGTCCTAATTGAAAATAGATAATTGTTAATGCATGTCAGCACAAGCGAATGATTTGACTGGTTACCTAATACAAATCTCTAAACATATGAACGCAGTAACCAATGGGGGAGCATACAGATTAACATATATTGGAAGCATTTCATACAATATTGTATCTGGACGAATCTTTAATGGGGTATGAATTGGTAGAAGTGGTCACCAAGATCTCCAGATTTGACCCCAATGGATTTCTTCTTGTGGGGCCATGAAGGTGAAATTTTGAAACTAGATTCTAGGTTTATACCAAAACTTTCTTCAATTCTAGCCCTTTCATTTAATACCCATATTGAGGTAGTTGTGAAAGAATATGAAATCCTCCATTTTGTAGTAGCGGCCATATTGGATACACAATGTATTAAATTATATAGTCATCAGAACTAAATGTGTGCGCCAAATATCAGATCAATCTGTCAACAGGAATGGGTGAAATTTTACTTAATAGATTTGACCCAAACAAACAAATAAATAAATAAACAGGGCAAGCTAAATAAAATCGTTTAAAGAAACTAATCAACAATAGGAAATGTTGGTAAATGTTGGTAAATGGTTTGGGTCTGTATTTCACCAAAAAATTATTGAAAAACTTTAAAAAATGTATTGTTTTTTCCAGGCTTCACTTGATGAAAATTCCTTTTTAAGATTACTTTTATTTGACTTTGGCTTCTTCAGAAAGAATGTTTCTTTGTTAGAAATATAATTTCAGGCATCACACTCCCTCTAAGGCACGCTGTGAGTGCCTTTAGGGGAAAACTCACTAAACCCCAGATATCCTAGATATTAAAAGGGTTTAGCTCTATGGGAACCCTTACCAGGTTGGAGTCGTGGCGGCAGTTTCCCATAAATTTCCTGACCGCCCGGGCTGTTCCTAACAGGACGGCTTTTTTTCATTTGTTTGTAAAGATGTTCGTCCAGACCGAGGTATTTTAAATTGTTTAATAGATGTTTTGGAACTAGTCCTGTCGTTGTTCATGTCCCACTGAGTCTTTATTTGAAATCCCAAATCTCTATATTTAGTTATTTTCTCAGCCTGCTTGGTGTTTATATTATTGTTATTAGGAATTGCTATGTCAATTAAAGTTGTTTTTCGAGATACTTTATCTACCAAAACTATATCTGGCCTATTGTGAGCAACAGTCCGATCGGTCAATATCGTGCGGTTCCAGTACAGCTTGTAGTTGTTATTTTCTAAAACAGATTCTGGTTTATATTTATAGTAAGGTAATCTTACCGACTGTGATAATTCAAGTTTCAGTGCTAGTTCTTGGTGTAGTATTTTTGCCACAGGATCGTGTCGTTCTTTGTATTCAGTTGCAGCGAACGCTTTATAAAATACTGTGATATGTTGGATAGATTCAGATGTTTGGCAACTGTAACCTATATCTGTCGTTGTTAATAGAAGGGTCTTTAAGGATGTACTTTAGGTAATTCTTAGTTACAATTACTTGATCTTGGATTGCTAATATAAAGCCTTCCGTTTCAGGAAACATGTGACCAGAGATCAACCATTAGTTCGACGCTGCACTGTCGACATAATCTTGGTTGACGTCATTTATATGTCTTCCATGAAGGGGCTTCTCTTTCCATTTCAGCAGTTTCTGATCTGTTGTCTGGTGGTGTAATTGGACATGTTGTTGTGTCAGCCGGAATGGTGTTGAGTCATCAACCTGGCACATGACTGTGTAGATCAGAAAATTCTGGAAGTTTCTGGAAATGACTACGCAAAATAGAAATTTGTTGATCTAATAGTTTGCTTAGATCTGTCAATCCTCTTCATCCTTCATACTGTGGAAAAGTTGTACGTTCGACAGAGCTCCTTGGATGTTGATTTTGAGCTTTTGTTAGTAAAACTCGAACTTTTCGTTGTAATGGTTCAATGTCAGTCTTGCACCAATTAACTATACCGAAAGAGTAACTTTAGCATTTATTGTATTTACAATTTCTGAAGAAGCCAGACTTTACGAAATATATGTCAAATAAAAGTAAATAAATAGTGAAAATTTAACCAAGTGTTTTTAAGTAAACATTTTAAAAACGTCAAAATTAAGTTGTCGCAAACAATCAGGAATTAGTTTGTAATCCCCTTGGTTACCTTGCCTATGAATTTGCATCAAAATTATAAGCATATCAAACGAAACAGTCGAACTATTCGCAAATATATCTAAACACATATAAAGTTCGGCTAGGATGTTGCAAACAATTTGGAATGAACTCAAACTTCTGATTGCACTTCACTGTATTTAAACTCTACCAATATTTCACCTGACGAAAGACAAATCTATTTGAAATTCAGCGCAGAAATCACATTAGTTTTATTCAAATACGTACCCAAGTAGTTTTCAATTTGTTTATTTATCTTTAAGTAATACACGGTAAAAGTTTACTGCAGCTCGATTTGTATAGTGCAGCATGGTAATCCCCGAAGACTAAGTCTTCGTGTGATGAACCGAACACTGAGCATTCAGCAATCCAGCACGCGAATTCGGTGAAACCGCTAACACAGAGAGATTTATAGCAAAATCGCGAAATGGGGAAAGTGCCAGCAAATTACTAATAATAAAAAGAAAATCTGCGGTATCTAATGAAAATATAAAAGCTTTCTACTTCGACTTCGGTAATTAACTCATTTCCAGACATCACTGTTCATTTCTCAAAGTTCATACGGGTTCATTATTTCTCTTCTGCATAGTTAGGTGAGGCTCTGTAGCTGAATATTTTATCCCTCGAAAAGCGGAAGAACAATAGATTTAGATTAAATCTCCTGGGCTGCAAAATTTGAATTATCTTGTTGATTCTCGACAATATAATCGATCGTGTAGCATGACTAATATTATGAGGGTAGCTTTCGGAATGAGAATATGACTCAAATTTTCAACGAATACTTTGTGACTCATTTTACACAAAAACATTTAAATTAGAAAATATTTATTATAACACCAAACTATTTCTTTATTGTGCCACACATTAGTCTTGGTTAAGTAATAGTGTTACCAGTGCCAGTAGAACTATAGTGGTTCTGTTTTATTGGCGTCTTAGGCACATTTTTGCTGAATTTAAGTAATCTTTCACCCACTGCTACACGTATCGACATCCTGAAATGTCACTATATTCGTATTTATCTACCATTAAACATATAGTTTTCCTTTAAATACTTTCAGCTGCGCCTAGCGCAAAAAAGAAAATATTACAAACACAAATGGTGGCATGCTTGATCTAAAATGGTTGGAGAATATACTTTGGGCAGTAGCAGTAGAACGCAATCTGCTTCTAACTATCGATACTTGTTACCCCCATTTTATTACTCCTCGAAGTTTCCTTGGACTTCCATCGTCTTGAAATGACTGATCTCACAACGTTTCAATAGCTTTGGATCTGCTATCGTCATCAGGTGAATGATGGAAAATTCAGATTATGGGTCGTATTTATACCCTTTACCGGTCAGGGTTATTGAGTCGCTTAATCCCCTCTCGTCCAATCAGCGTCGCCGTACCTGGTGATTGGTTGCCGGTGATGCGTAGCGGCAGCGGTTCGAGAACGGATCTCCAAACGTTTTTAATTTGGACGCTGGGCTCCCGGATTATATTCTCTTAAAGAGATTATGTATGCCGTCTCTAAGAATTTTCTCTTATACCAGTGCTCGTCCTTGTGAACTACCCTTGCCTGGTCCCAGTTGATGTTATGGTGCTCGGTCCATGCGTGATTTGCTAACCCAGACTTTGTTAACTATCCCCTTTGAGTAGCTATGTGGTAATTTCGAAAAGATTGTTGAGGAGGTCATGTATTATTTTGTCAGTTCATTGGGGTTTTCTCTCCTCAAATTTATTTCCTGCAACAGATAAGTATTTAAAATCGTATTTGGAGAACAAAAGTGTATTAAGGCAATTTCGTAAAATTGCCCGGATTACTGGCTGTCCGTACAGAAATTCTTCCTCACAGTTATTCTGAGAGAAAGAGATGTCTTAAAATGTATTACTGTATATAAATAGTGCACGGTATGGTATAGTGTTATACTTATCTGTTTGGAGACGTTTCAACTCCGACTCTAAAGTCATTGTCAATCGTTTTGTTGAGTCTTTCGAGGTATTTTCAAAAAATTTTCGCACTGATATGGATTTTGTGGTTTGTCAAAAAAATTTGACAGCCAGTAATCCGGATAATTTTACGAAATTGCCTTACTACACTTTGTTCTCCAAATACGATTTCAAATACTTATCTGTTGCAGGAAAAAATTTTGAGGAGAGAAAACCTCAATGAACAGACAAAATAGCAATGTGGTGCTCCTTAACCCTGGTGTCCAGTGGTCGCTTAGTCTTCCCAATGTAGAGGTTGCCATATTCGCAGGGTATGCTGTATATACAGTTCTTTGGTACTGCAGGATTATCTCGCCTCGTTTTTGTGATCATGCTCCCCAAGGTGTCGTTGCTCTTGAAGACCATTTTGATTTGGTATGTTTTGATGATGCCAGTTTTCGTTGTTGATGGGTGGTTAGAGTTGAAGTGTAGGTACAACCTTATATGTGTAGATTTCCTGTAGACTGTTGTTTCGATCCCGGTCCTACACTACAATTTTTCATTAAGTTTCAGGGGTCTGTAAAGAAAACATTTCATTTTGTTTAATATTAATCAATTACTACTAGCGTAGACAGTATTTATAAAGTGATTATATTTTATATTATATTTTTATAACAATGTTATTAAAAAATGATGTTTTAACAACAGTCTGACCGGCTTTCGTGAATTGTGGAGTATAAATTAAGACCGCAAAATTTATATTTTTGTTCATGTATTTCCAATGTGTGAAAAAACCTAATAATATGTATTTTAATAAAAGTCGTTAAAATTTAATTTCTAAAGCCAAGACTGGATACTTCATTCCCCCTCCGACATAGAGCATCTCATGAACGGAGCATCCTGTTAACTGCTGAACTTGACTGGGATCATTAACAGATTGGAGTATGTAGCAAAATTGTTGAGTATGTTTAATATATGGCAAGTAATCTATTCCTAAACTTTCAAGCGATTTTTTTTTCTGGATACTTTCAATATTAAGGATCTACTCTTGGGCGGAGTAACCATGCATCACCCAAATAGATTCATTTATTAACCGATTTCCTAAAAGGCGGGGGTTTTAATTCGCCGGCACGTTTTTTTTTAATGTATGCTCAGTTATTATTCAAAAACGACTTGAAAAATTTTAATGATTTAAACGGCATTGCGTTAAGGAATGATACAGAAGGGTACCATATAATTTGCAAGCAATGTGCGCAGTTGCAATATAGGGGGAAGTAAAATTACACTTAGACAGGTGGGTTCAAAAAATCTTACAAATAAATGTGAAATCGGTGGTACATAAGCAATTCCATATATGGGATGGTTGAAATATAAGGTGGAATAGAATTAAAGTTATACAGGGTGGTTCAACAAATGTTGTATTAGGCGACACATAAGTTGTTGCGTATACAAAGTGGTTGAAATAACAGTGAAGTAAAACTACAGAGTTGTACAGAGTGAGAGAGAGGTTAGAATACGCTAAAATAACCAATAGAATTGTACCTTGAACCAGATAAAAAAGAATATATGCCAGAAAATAGTTATCGATTGCACACGGTTTCTGAATGGTTTTTGTTTTAAGTCAGTTGAAGTCGGTACTTTTATATATATATATATATATATATATATATATATATATATCTTTTAGGTAATGTGGTTTACAAATTTTGAACGTCAGTTAGGGATAGTCTTTTATCAAAGTTCTTTTTTGACTAAGATGGTATAGGGGTAACGGTCTATGTCTATTCCATCATACATTTTAATACTGTTAACTAGATTTAATATGTATTCACTCTACAATATCGTTCTAGCTTACTGAAGATATTGTATTTCCCATTCTTTATAATTCATCAGCAATTTTTGGTGTTTAAAATTTACTGTGAAGAATTCATGACCTACTCGAATAATGTCTCTAGATTTAAAATTTTCTACCATTAAATTTCGGTACATATTTATTATCCGCATTACTCTCTATCGAGTGAAAAGATTGCTTTGTAACAAAAGAAGCCATAATACATTCTTGGCACGCGAAAGTTGATATCCTAGATTCACTGCAAGGAGTAAATTGCCTCGGTAAAACAAAGGACAATGTCTTAAATTTGGGCACAACTTTCGCTTAATATTTTGGAAACCTCAAGTTTTCATCGAGGCTTTGAATATTCATGCACGGTAATAAATGGAACAAAACTGAATCAAGCGCGGCGTGAAATAAAAAATGAAACGGCTGAAACTGGGAATACAGCTCAATGAACTGCTCCGGGCAGTGGCGTCGAATTTACTAGCTAAAAAATATTATTAAGTAGTATTGAGTGCTCCTGGGGTGATTTAGAAGTTTAAACCAAGTTTTCTTGGTCAGATCTTTGGAGTAACCTTAAATATAAATGTATACTTTTGATCTGATTTGGAGGAATATTTTCATTAACTGAGTAGAACAAAATAGAGGCTCAGTGAAGTAAACAATGCTCTAGAAGGGTTTAGTGCCTGTCTC
This sequence comes from Octodonta nipae, assembly GCA_034190945.1. NCBI lineage: Eukaryota > Metazoa > Arthropoda > Insecta > Coleoptera > Chrysomelidae > Octodonta > Octodonta nipae. The sequence continues at coordinate 14,687,924 of CM067216.1, forward strand.
AGTCGTATATGTTTTATTAGTAAAAAAAATTTTTTTTGTAAGCTTCAAGACATTTAAATTATGAAATATTTGACAACTCTTGGAATATATATTGCATTTGTGGTTTCCTGGTCAATAACGTTTGGGTCAATAGCAATCCATTAAAAGGGAGAAGAAGAACTTGCTTGCTCCACAAGTTTTTCAGAATAATAATAAATAATTTTGCACTTTTTCAGGCACGTTTATTATGATTCTCTAAGTGATCTTGATTCTATTCTAATACTGGGTCGCCCAATTGAGATGGCAACATACCAATTTCCATTCACAAAGGTGAATGACCTCTGCTTTTTGGGACATGTACGGAATTTTACTCATCGAACGATTATCGTTATTTTATCAGATCTACTCCCATGTGACTTCTGTCATTCACGTTATCTGACTTCTACTTAATCTGAAATCTCAAAAAGATACTCCAGGGAAAGAATTTTCGCTATCGTGATAAGGTTACAGCCTTCACTGAAACCTATTTTGAAACAGTAGGCAAATCGTTATATAAGAAAGAAACAGACACTTCAGAAAAACGATTATTTTGGAAGATCACTGTCATAGGAACTTTAAAACAGACGCATTTGTATCCAATGTTTATTAAACATAATGTTACAGTAACATTAAAGGCTTTCCAATGCTACTTGTCCATGACTCGTGAAAAAGATATTTGTTATTAAAGGATCGATAAAAGGACTACAAATTTTGAGCATTTTAAAAGTAATTCCGTCAGCGCCGATAGAGTTAGTCATGATACTGTGTAGAGCTTTAAATATTAAAAGAAAAGGTCTTTGTAGCATCATAATGGTTAACCTCATAATAATTAATTTTATTAATACATTTATATGAGATATTTTGGAAAATCTGAGCAAAATGCCTAGTTATATTATTGGGATCAGACATATTTAAAGGTAAATGAGTACTAGAATAGGACGCACATTAAACAGGTGCCTGAAAATAAAGCTAAGATAGGCCCTCTTTTCAACAAGAATCGCAACTACTGTGAAGTTACGCAGCTCTTTATATCTGATCCAGTCTCTTTCCTTCATGATCATTTTAAGATTCTGCGTCAACCGGAGTTTTGGGCTTAGTTACTCGGATCACTTTAATCGGTGCATGTGTATCAAAGGCTACATTTATTAAGTCGTTAACAATTTTGACTTTTTGTCTATATTATTTTCATATGCAAGGTTCATCCAACATAATAAATTCAGAGCACACAAAAAATCACTTAAGACAAAGTTTTAAAACCTCGCTAGGTAATCCATTTGGGTTCCATTTTTGTCTATTTTAAATTTAATTCAGCAAATACGAGCCTATGGTCAGAGAACGTGTCAGCTAAATGGGTGCCGCACGCTAAAACCAAGTTTGGGTAACTCACAAATACTTTCAGCTGCGCCTGGCACAAAAAAGAAAATATTACACAAATGATGGCCTGCTTGATCTAGAATGGTTGGAGAATATACTTTGGGCAGTAGCAGTAGAACGCAATCTGCTTCCAACTATCGATACTTGTTACCCTCATTTTATTACTCCTCGAAGTTTCCTTGGACTTGCATCGTCTTGAAATGATTGATCTCACAACGTTTCAATAGCTTTGGATCTGCCTAGTTATATTATTGGGATCAGACATATTTAAAGGTAAATGAGTACTAGAATAGGACGCACATTAAACAGGTGCCTGAAAATAAAGCTAAGATAGGCCCTCTTTTCAACAAGAATCGCAACTACTGTGAAGTTACGCAGCTCTTTATATCTGATCCAGTCTCTTTCCTTCATGATCATTTTAAGATTCTGCGTCAACCGGAGTTTTGGGCTTAGTTACTCGGATCACTTTAATCGGTGCATGTGTATCAAAGGCTACATTTATTAAGTCGTTAACAATTTTGACTTTTTGTCTATATTATTTTCATATGCAAGGTTCATCCAACATAATAAATTCAGAGCACACAAAAAATCACTTAAGACAAAGTTTTAAAACCTCGCTAGGTAATCCATTTGGGTTCCATTTTTGTCTATTTTAAATTTAATTCAGCAAATACGAGCCTATGGTCAGAGAACGTGTCAGCTAAATGGGTGCCGCACGCTAAAACCAAGTTTGGGTAACTCACAAATACAGGATCTATAAGCCTGATGGTTTTTTGTGTGATTCGTGTAGGTTCGTTAAGAATTTGCTAAAGGTTATAAGATTCAAAGCAACTCATGACAGGATTACTTATCTCAAAAAAGTTTAAATTAAAGTCAACCAAACATATGATGTAAGCAAATTTTGTTGTAATATCATCTAAAAGGTTATTAAAATCATTAATGGTCAAGTTAATGTTACTTTTTGGTGGTACTTGAACTGCCATTGTAATGGATTTTATTTTAATACATGATCATATATTTTTACACTGAAAGACTGGTGCAACCTTTTGTTTCAAAAACGCTTCGTAAAAATTCTCACCCTTTATTACCATCCGAAAGTGAGAAAGCAAAAAGAAAAATTGAAAGGAAATTTCTTATTTTATCACTCCTAAATTATTCGAGCTCAACACTTCCAGTAGGACAAGAGTATTATGTAGCACGGAGCTTTTGATGTTGTTAACGACTCGTTTCTGAAAAGTATCAGAAAAAAGCGAAAACTTAATCCTTTCGAGGGTTCTTCTTTGTAATGAATAACTTTATGCCGTGCCACTGTGTTTTCACTGCACAAATTACCACCGTAAGGGGGACATGGTGTTAAGATCAGCCTTTCGCTTTTAATTTATTCGCTCTGAAACAAGAAACAGCGCAAGGCAGCGCGCGATTCCTTGCAGTGTAACCACTTTATAGCTTTAAAGACAACGGAAAAGCCGCAGAGTCATTCCAATATTTTATACAAAAATTACGCGAGAAAATTTCCGTGGTTTGAATAAATTGGTATCTAGCTGAAAGCTGTATATTCGTATATATCAGTCGGTGTTTTCGAATGGGGGTTATTACATATGCAGAAAAAGAAATTATTCACACGAATAACACATAAATTTCTTCGTGGTAAGTGGAAATGTAAATCATCAGACGAAAATTCTAATGATATGTTTCTGCAAGACTGGGGTAGCATGTTCGTATATCGTACCAGTAAAGCGTACACAAGATTTAAAACGCTCCTGAGATGCTTTCTGAAATTAACTAAAGCGTTCATATCCAACTATTTTTTAATATACTGCAGGAAAACTTTCATTCCGGCTGCCTCTTATTTCATTCAATACGAGGGCTGCCTTTTATATTTCGGGATTAGAGAACAAAAACAAATATTAAGAGTATGGATTTTATTAGTGAGCCAGATGCCAAAATGGGTACCAAAATGGTTGGTAATGGTACAGTGAAGTAGAAGGACATTATTTACCATGATATTGGGTTTAGCAACATTATTATGACGATTCTGGAATTTTAGCGTATCACTAGAATGACACTGTCAACAGAAAATATTCCAGTGCTTGTATAAATTATTTGACATTTTGTATACGAGGGATGCCTTTTATATTTCGCGATTAGAGAACAAAAACAACTATTAATCATCGAAAATCGCTTTATTGTTTTTCAAAATATTCTACATGAAGATCTATACACTTAAACATGCGTTTGAACCAATTGTCCAAGCACTTTTTCCACTCTGATTGAGCTATCTCCAAAACATGCATTCTAAACGCAGCACCGCTTCTTCAGGTGTCGAAAAACGTTGACCTCTCAGTTTGTTTTTTACGTACGGGAATAAAAAGAAGTCATTTGGTGACAAGTCAAGACTATACGGCGGATGACTCATCAAATCGATGTTTTGAGTGGTCAAAAATGCAGTTGTTTGAGCCGATGTGTGAGAGCTTGCACTGTCGTGGTGAAGAGTGATCCGTCTTTGGCGGTTGGTTTTCCTTATTTCTTGGAAGACGACTGGCAAACAAATGGTTGTGTACCACTCAGAATTGACTGTTCTGCGTTGTTTTAGTGGTACGGTTGCGACATGTCCAGTTTTTCCGAAAAAACAGGCGATCATTTGCTTGGAAGTGCTTCGTGCGCGAACAACTTTTGTTGGATTCGGCTCATCTTGAAACACCCATTCAATCGACACTGCTGTTTACTTTTGGGCACATACGCGTAAATCCACGATTCATCACCTGTCACTATGTCATAAACGTGTTTTGAAGCACCGCGATCTTATTTTTTGAGCTTTTCTTTCGACGAATCGATACGAGCCTTTTTTGAACGAATGACAAATTGTGTGGAATCCAACGCGAACAAATTTTTTTGACATTCAAATGTTTATGCAATATTGAATGTATGCTCGTCCCACTTATGTGTAAGGTTGACTCAATCTCACGATAGGTCACATGACGATCTTGCAATATCAGTTCGCGCACAGCATCAATGGTTTCCTGAACAACAACTGTTTTTGGACGACCTTAACGAAATTCGTCTTGGAGTGAACTACGACCTCGATTGAATTCACCATACCATCGATAAACAGTGGTCCTTGATGAAGTTTCGTCGCCAAAAATTAAACTAAGTTCATCCATGCACTCTTGCTGACTTAATCCACGTCGAAAGTTGTAAACAATAATCGCACGAAAATGTTCATGATTTAATTCCATTTTTGGCCGAGATGAATCCTTTAAGTTACTGTAAACAACACATAGCGCTCGTATATCAAAACGTTCTGAGTACGTATAACCTCAAAAATGTCAAACTTTACGATAGAGCTGTCAGCTGTCAGATTGCAACACTAGGGTTGTCAAATCCCGAAATATAAAAGGCAGCCCTCGTAGCACTTTGATGCTTCACTACAGATATTCATAGGGCATTTGATGGAAATTCTCCTGAAAGCATACCTACGTAATATATTTCTTCGATAGTGTTCATATATTCGAACAAAATCGAAAGTAGTAAGACTTTGGCACCATTCAAAAATTATTCAAAATGACGAACCGACGTAATCCCGGATAAATAATTTTTCATATACGTATAAAACAAATCATTTTAAGTATAACATATCGTTTATCGATGCTCAAAAAAGATACACATTTTATTCTAAACTTCATAAAGCAAGTCATTGAGGCAAACATTTGTTCAAATTATTCGGAAGATACCGATACCTTTTAAATGTCTAAACACATTAATAAATAATGGGAGAGAAACCCTTCAATGAAGTATCATAGAACCCATCACGCATTTAAAAATCAGTTGATAGAAAGTGGGATAGCAGTTTAAATCGTCTGAACCGACAGGGGATTTAGTGGTTTAATAGCAATTTTTTTACGATTCTTTTAAATCCCCGAACTGACATCCCATTTAAACGATTCTTTGGTCAAAGAGGTGGAGCTAGGGAATAACCGTTCGGTAAGAACATTCGAAATACACCTCTAAGATTACGAAATTTATCCCAGAGTGAATAAACTGAGAATGAGGGCTACTATACACAATTGAGTTGGTAAACAAACCATAACAATATCTAGGTTTAGACAAATTTACTCCGAAATTACACGATTGTTTAAATTACTAAAAATTTGTTTCTATATTGTATTCGTTTGTAAATATATTAGCTAAATTTTATTTTTTGAAAGTTGTTGTTGGTTCAGTAAATTTCGATTGAATCTAAAACAAAAGGTTTATTATGATTTAAAGTTAAGAGATAGTAGGGGAGTTTATAATCTCCATGTCCGGGATGCTATAGTTTCAAGGTTGGCACGACATGCAGAGATTTTTTCACCCGCTGCGAGGAACATATTCGTTCATTTAAATGTAACAAAACAAATTGAACAGTCGATAACCATTTTTTAAAAGCAGGCCAATCATTCCCAAAATTAGTAGATACAGAAATTATTCACGAACTTAATTTTAAATCTATAATCACCCTTTTAGAATCAGTGGAAATTTTCAAGAGTGCTCCCTCGAAATTTATTTTAAACGACCAGCTAGATTTACAACGAAGTGTACTTTTTGATGTATTTAAACATTACCTATGTGAGTTTTTCCCAAAATTTCAGGTAGTTATAATATTATGCAGCATTATATTTAAGAAATACCTATTGTAAGTTTGTGCATATATTGGAAAATTTCTAGAATCTGTAATTCATTCATCAGTTTGCTTCTGTTTGACAATGGAATAGCTTTTTTGCCGAAACTAATCATATCACAAGTGTAAATATAAGTGATATAATACTAACTTAATTTTTTTCATTCATTATAATCACGATTGAGTATCACAAAGCAACTGGTTCCACTATCAATTACGTGTATTTATTTATTTATTTATTAACCAATAGATATACACAATAATATCAGGACATTATTACCTGTTCGTGGTCTTGGCATAATACCTAAAACTAATAATATATATAAACCTATCCTATGGAAAATATATACTTAACATAAAGGAAAATGTCTAAGAATTCATAAAATAGAAAAGAACATAAAAGAAAAAATAAATAAATAAAACATAATTTTTCAGGAAGTTTCAATAACAATGGTAACTCATTTATCAGTTGCCTATCTGATTCAGTTATTATCTTTATTAATTATCCACTTTTTTAACTTATTTTTTATTCCACTTACATTACTTAACGCTTTTAGTTCATTTGGAAGACTGTTGTATACATTTATGGCCCTTATAAAACTGCGTTTCTTACTGACAGTTTTTGATCTATGTAGGAGAATAATGCTCTTGTTCCTAGTAATACTGTTTGAGTTCAGGAATTTTTCTTTCAGAGTAATGTAGTGATATTTTAAAGATTCAAGTGAGAAAAGCTCCTCCAAATTGAAAGGATTGTTATGTAAGCTTGTTTTATTCTTGTTTACGATTTTTAATATTTTTTTCTGGTGGCTTTGCAGACGTTTTGTAGCGTTGGAGTAAGCTCTCCCCCAGGCAATGATTCCATAGTTGATCATGCTGTGAAAAAATGCGTAATAGAACTTCATCAATGTGTCCGTTTTCATAATCTTAGAGATTATTGGAATGTCTTCGATGGCTCATTCCATAGAGAATATTCAAAAAAATTTATGAATTAGATGTTGCGATTTTAGTTCAATGCTGGTTCAATGCAAGTATGTAATTGACGAAGGACCTTTAGCGGGACAATCAATAAACACGTGCCGTCACATAAACGAATCACCAAATAAAAGTTATCACTAACCTTTTATGTCGAAGCTCTGGTGTTTTCTTGGGTCTTCTTTCTTCAGAGGCTAGCCCCGTAACAGCTGGAACAGTTTCTTAGAGCTTCGTCTGGACAACACGTTACACAAAACATAGCGACGTAATATTCATTGATTGAGCATACAAAAAATGCGGGTTTAACAACAAATGATGCGCTTTTGTAAACACAAAAGAAACAAAATGAAAGCGGTTTAGCGGTCGTTTCGAATGGAGCTAAGAACTCGAGAAATCGTAACGCAAAAAACAACAATAAGCGTCGTCCCTTCAGACGGAATTAAAAAATGTGTCCGAATAATTCGGAGCACAATACACGAAACTCCCAAGCGTCCTAACAGCTAGGGATCCGAAACACGAATGTCAATACTGTCTATATTTGACACGCAAAAAACACTTGCAATTAGCATTAGCGCGACGGAATGTTTTAGAAAAGGTGCAGAAGTTTAAATATCAATGAAATAATTCAATCAAATTGAACACAGTACACTAAACAAATTGCGGGAACGCACCAATTATAGAATACAAATCCTAAATACTTTGTTTTTCTAAAAATGTATTCTACATGTTTATCCCATTTCATTCTGTAATCAAAGATTTATATATTTATATAAAGATGTATATTTACATATATTACAGGCTATTATTTTCGAATAATACACACATATAAGTTAACTTTATTAATAAGGTAAATTAACAGTAAATTTAATAGCAAACATCAAAACCATAATAAAGGATATTTTGGTTACAGGGTATAAATTACACATTGTATATTTTCTGGTGGAGTCGCCGGACCCAAAACAGATTATTGCCAGTCCTATCTGTATTAATATTAATATCAGGTAAACTTGATAATATAATAAATACCAATGGCCTCAACGTATTAGTATTTGTAGATTTATTCCAATTTCTACCAAATCTTTCACTATATTCACAGCATCTATAAATATTTGATGAGTCTTAAAATTAAGACGCCAGGAATGTCGTTCTTATCAAAGTTATAAGTAAATATTTTGATTTTTATGAAATAATCCAAACTACTATTATATCCAGTCACGAAAAATGTAATTGAAGTTTGCATGTTTGAGATGGAAATGCCTTTTTAATAACAACTAAAAATGAATCTGTAAAGTTGTTGTCAAATTCTTGTTATTGAGATAAGTTAGATTTTAATTAGTATTTGGGCCAAAAATTACTTTACATTCCAAAAAGAATAAAATTATTTCGGGGCTCTGTGTCAACCTCGTCGTTAAATAAGTTTTAATTTTACCCTGTTGTTACATCACTCGCTGCACGAAGACATAAAATTAAAGCTCCGGCCATTATTCGAGCAAGAATCGATTTTTCTGCGGTTTTTTCATGAACTCCATGTCTGTGGTCAAATTGCACGATGCATAATTAACAAAATTTGCTGATTTCGCGACAAGTTATAATACAGGGGTGAAATGAGTTCAGCTAACGGTCTTTACATTTTTCAACGCCATTGGTTCGACTGAAAATAAAATTCGTACCAGGTTGACTTTGTCATCTACACGGTTGTGATAAATAAAAGAGATCAAAGCTGAATGAATTATGGTGATCCTTGTCCGAGTATTTAAATTGTCGACGTTTTATTTTCGAAACTTTCTTTGATGTGAAAAACTGCTTTCGGCTACCAGTGGTTTCTGATGGACCTTTGTAAGTATTACAGTGGAAGTTTTGATATATTTTCTCTACAAGTAAAACACAATGAGAATGAACAAACACATCTTAAACCTTATATGTAAGTTAGTGCTTTTATGTTTTAACTAACATTTATAAAATTAAATACTACAGGGACAATACCTGGTATTATAAGCATATCTAGAATATTCCCGATTCTTTACGAATCTTCCAATGGCTAGTATAAAATTCTTTTAGAAGATACACTAAATAACAAACTAAATAGTTCAAAAATTTTCACATAAAAAATGATTTACAATACACCTGTTTCGCCATATTATGGCTTCGTGAGGTGTAAAATGTATTTTAAACATCTACTGTTGTACGTCAAAATAATTCTATTTATAGTAATCTCATACAGAACCATTAAAGAGATTAAGGAGAAAGGAAGAATTTGTATCTAGTTGGTCATTTAACAAAAGCCCTAAATAATTTAGGTTATTAATTTTCTAAATAATTCAATTTTAAACTCGTAATCGTCGTTAAATTAATGATTTTCAGAAGCTAAATCTACGGAATAGTTAGATTTCTGATCATTTGTCTCATAACATCTTCTACGCACAGAGATGCGTTTTTTAAATTTCTATATGGTATTCCCACGATTTAATCCAAAATATTAAACTTAAGAACCACTATCACAAATTATTTAAAAGGTATAACTTTGAATATTATTATCATAAATTTAGCGATATGAGAAAACTTGTAAACAAACTTATTAAGGATTATTTCCACACTTACTTAAATACCCTACAGAACAAAATACAAAAATATCCCAAGGTATTTTGATCATTTATTAATCAAAAATGCACCTCCTCAAGTATTCCAGGAAAAATGTCCTACCAGGAACAATACCATACCAATCCCCAGACAATAGTTAATTCCTTTGCTCATTATTTTAAAACTGTTTATTCCCCTCCCCCCCCCCCCCCAGTGCCGCTAATTCTTTGGCTGGATCCATATACTCGCCTAACATTTCTATAGCAAGTTTATCTATAAGTGATATCATCAAGTCATCTAAATGCCTTAAAGATAGTTTTACATCTGGACATGACATGATTCCCAGCTTCTTGGTTAGAGACTGCTCGACTGTTTTGGCTTCACCGTTATACTCTATATTCAACTTAATTCTAAAAACTGGGATATTCCCTGAGTTCTGGAAACTGTCGAAAATCTGTCCGGTGCACAAATCTGGTAACAAAGATATTATAACAAATTACAGACCCATCGCCATTATTCCTAACTTTGCTAGAGTATTCGAGATGTGCTGTTATGATCAGATTTTTCCTATTGTCAGATCACACATATCGCCGGACCAACACGGTTTCATGAAAAATAGATCCTCAGGCACTAACTTATCGATTTTCACCAGTTCACAGCTGCAGCCCTTGACTCCAAAAGTCAAGTAGACGTGATCTATACGGATTTTACCAAGGCTTTTGATAAACTTCATCATCCTATATTAATCCAAAAATTATTGGTTTTTGGTTTCAGTTACTCGCTGGTTACTTTATTTAAATCCTACTTAAGTAACCGCCATTAATTTGTTACCTATAACGGCTTCAAATCAAACATATTTACTCTCAGTTCAGGAGTACCCAAAGGTTCCAATCTCGGTCCGTTATTGTTTCTGATATTCATTAACGACTTATCAAGTATACTGTTATCTGAAACTCTTCTTTTTTCAGACGATCTGAAATTATTTCTTAAAGTCGAGAGCATCAATGATAGCTTACGGCTACAACATGACCTGAATCAGCTCACGTTATGGTGTACCAAGAACAAACTCTTTTTGAACATAACGAAATGCAAAATATGTTCTTATACTTTAAAGAGGAATCCTATACTATTCGATTATTCGTTGAACAATCAAACTATTGAACGGTGCACTATCATAAAGGACCTGGGTGTATATTTTGATCATAAATTCTCATTCGCTGAAAATATTTCCATAACTTGCAAATCGACAGTGCGTTCGCTGGGTTTTATTTTGCGAAATTGCAACAGCTTTCAAAACATATGCGCGCTGAAATCTTTATATACATGCTTAGTGCGCTCAAAGTTAGATTATTGCAATCTTATCTGGCATCCTGTCTACAAGATTCATCATAAGCGTTTGGAGGCAGTGCAAAGAAAATTCCTGAAATTTCTTGCTTTTCGAGTCGACGGCTCATATCCTGTCAGAGGGTACCAGCACAATTTACTTCTTGACAGATTTGGGATAAGATCTTTAGATATGCATTGGCATTTACATTGCCTTTCATTTCTATACAAATTGATTCACAACAGAATTGACTCTCCTGTTCTTCTGTCAATGATCCCGATACATTCGCCAAGGCTTGGTTCACGAAATAACATCTATTTTTATCTGTTTGCAAATACAAATGTGCTTATAAAGTCACCATTAATTATTATGTGTAGAGCTTATAACAGTATATCTAGAATCTGTGATATTAACTATGACAATTTTGGATCAATAGCTGAAGCATATATTCAACAAATGTCAGATCAACCATGGTTTAGTTACTAGTAAAAGTCTTTTGTCAACTGTTATTTCGTTTCTTTTTTAAAACTGTGGGTAGAATTTATGATATAATATTTGTCAATTGTTATTTTATTTCTTTTTTAAAAAACTGTGTGTAAAATTTATGTTGTAATATTTGTTATATTCTCTGCTCTTTTAATTCTTGTTATTATTATCATTTTTTAATATTTAAGATACCATAGTTTACTAGTATGTTTCATTACTTTATAATATTTGTCCTGTAATTGGATTCATTTCTGTTGGGCAATAAACTAAACTAAACTATATGAACGACCAATGTAGGTTTTGGGACATGTACAACAATTCAGTTTGTACAACCCTGATTTACTATTTTTATCTGTATTTTATTTATTATTTTTTCCTAAGTTCTTAGAAGTTTTTAGTACAACGTTTATTTCTTGTTTACTTAAGATCGATGTAATTTTGTAACTTGGTTTACCAATATACGTTAAGTTTTTATAGATTTTCTCACGTTCTTTTTTGAACGGGTAAACTAAATTTAATGCCTTTTGTAACTGTTTTGTCTGGACAATTAAATCACTTGTTTCCGGGGAGTACCCGTTATTATCCGCAATTTGCTTTATTAAATTTAATTCTGCCGAAAATTGCGGATATGGGACACTTCTGAGTCTATGAACCATAGAAGAAAGAGATTTATGTAGGACAGGGGGTGTTGAAGTACTGTGAATCTAAAAACATAAAATGGCTGCATACTATTCTATGGTTCATAGGCTCATAAGTGTAGTTTGTTATTTAGTGTAGGACGGATTTTCATCAAGTATCGGCCTCAACGATTCAATTCTTTTAGAAGATTTTTGGCAAAACAATGCTCATATTCATCCGTCTTTTACTGTAATGGCTTCAGTTAGTCTCTTGGTTAGTTTAACACTAACCGTATTCTCCAGAATTGGCTCCTGTCGACTAGAGAAAGTTTTCAAAACATAAAGAAATTATGCAGCAGTAAATGAGTCGTTCTAAGAGGGTGGACAAATCATTCCTTAAGGTTGTTGAAATGCTGGAGCATTACTAGAACAACTATACTAGGATTTAGGGAGTTTATTACGAAAACCATGAAAACTTCTGATGTTGTTTCCATCTGTTTTCACAGACAGTTTCACTACTTTATTTTATTAAACTATTTTATATGTATTATTGTTTTAAGGTTAAGTGATAAAATGTACTGAAATAGTAAATATGCTATATATATATATGTAGGAGTAGCTACATGTGAAAAGTCGCAAACAATGTACTTCATTGTGCGCAATAAAAAGCGTGTTTACCTCGAAAGTCAATTTAATTTTTGAATTTAATCACACAACGATGCAATTGCCGAATTCCATAAAAACCTATAAAAATATCGGTAAACCGCAATAAATCGACAATGAAAATGTTCCATATGGAGTAATATCCACTAAAAATTCATTTGTCCGACGAAGAAATGAATATTGTATATTGGAAACATATATCAAATTGTAATTTGGATTACTGCACATGCTTTTGAATTCCATAGTTTGTTTTCAATGAAAACAATCAACAAAAAACCCATCGAATCGGCATTATGGATTTTCTCCCATGGACACAAAAATTACGTGTACACATTCGTTGGCATGAATAATAATTTTGAATTTTCCAAATAAACTTCCACTCTCGCAGGTATAGTGTGGCCACATTAGAACACAATTCTGCAGCTGCGTATGTTTTCGATCATAACAGTTTTGAAAATGGACATGTATTTACATGCATATACATATATATATATATATATATATATATATATATATTAATATATTTGAATTTGGTATCAGTCATCAATAGTATCAACTGACGTATTGATAGAAGCGTTTATTGTTAGTCGATCGTTATCCAATTTCAACAGCTTACAACCAATTACATTAGGACCCCATACATCAGTCCTACGATTTATGCTCTTTTGCATTTCTAAAAAATTTTGTTTAAAATTATTACGTTCTAGAGCTAGAGATTATCTAGACAACGTATGGCTAAAAAGCAATTTACTTTTTTAGCCTAATGTCACTTTTATGTGATGCTATTCTATGTTTTAAATTTTTAGATATTTGTCCTATGTACGTAGCTGGACAATCGTTGCAATTAATTTTATACACTACGTTGGACTTATGTTCTTTAGGTATGTTGTCTTTAATTTTACTAAATAAATCACCAACCATTTTGATGGATTTATATGCAAAACTTGTATTACGTTTATTTCGAAAACGCTTACAATTTTGGGAGTAATATCTTTCATGTCCGGAATTAAAACATGTTGAATTGGTATTATTAGATATTAACATATTTTATATTCTCGAATTGGGAAGTGATAAAAATCAGTTTTGATGGATAGGAGTTGTTACGAAAAAGTTGATGACTGTATTTTTTTTTCTTTGTAACAAGAATGACTAATATTACATATTCTTCTCTTCATTCCATTTATTAAGTTGATTTTCGTTTTAAATAGATGTTGGGAGGGTAAAAATCTGCCTGAACTGGTAGGTTTCATGTACCAGTCAAGATTTAAGTTGTTATTGTCGTCTAGTATGACTTTAGAAAACCATTTTGATGATCTTCTTCTTCTATTGTGAATTGTAAAAATTTATTGTAATTATTGAATACTCATAGTTCAATGTTACCCCCTAACGGGATACAACAAATGATGTCATCAACATATTTTTTAAAAAAGGAATATTGAAACTTAATGTGGAAATGTCATCCATAACATATTGTGCTATAATTGGGGATAAACGTGATCCCATTGGTGAATCGAAAATCTGTTTATAATAGCCTCCGTTGAATGAAAAAACAGTTGAATCAAAAACAAATTGACGTCACTGAAGGTTTATTTTAGCACAGTTGATTTTGGAGGGGCTCCAGCCCCTTAGCCCACCCCCTGAATCTGCCACTGGTTAAGATATCAACTAATAAGCTAGCAATGACCAAATTTGGAGCGTCAATTCAAGAAACAGTAGTTCTGAGGCAAAGTGTTGGTTTGTGTATAAAATTTTGGGCATATAGAATTATAAATGAAATATTTCTTTGCTGTTATTTCATCAATTTGTATATACATATATCTTTTGAGAGGCTTCCGCAGTCTTAATTGGGAACAGGGCTAGGTTTCAGGTGGTTTAAATTCATGAAATACTCGACGTCTCGACTCCTGCTTTGGAGCCATTATCAAGAGACAAAATGAAAAATAGTTTCAGAGTCAACATCGAACTCGGGGTCCCAATCTGCCTACATCCCAAGGGTCACTAGGTATCTTCAGTTACCTAGAGACACTTATAATCTCCATAGTTCCCTAATTATTATATTAATTTAACAGTCGTTAAAATTCTTTTACAGGTCAAAAAATGTCGATATTGGGTAAAAGTATCGATGCTTAGGTAGTATGTTTTATTACTATTGATATTGGGTAAAGCGAATAAGATGTATAAAAAAACGTAAAATCAAACGAGACAAGGACAAATTGTTAACACACGTAAAATAATATCCTGCAATTCGAAAAAAAAAACAGCACAATAACAAGCTCAATGGTGGCCCAATCACTATGTAAAAGCTTTTTTGACAATGATAAATAGGTTACAGTTGCACAATGTTTAATCAAACAGAGATACATATAGGCTTAAAAGTCATATGACAGAAAATAATTAGTTCATTTTGCCTCCATTTACGTAATCGTGAAACGTTCAAAATTACATACGGATCAAATATTGATAGTTTAACGGACCCTTGTTTTGGTATTACAGTACATACACAATATTGAAATATTATAGTTCTATACAATATCGAAATACACGAACTGATTGTTCATTTTCATGTAATAATTAACGCTTTAATAATAATTTAATGGGTTTCGGTAGATGTTAACATTTACATAGAAAATATGGACGGTTTATTGCAAAAACAACGTGGATATGTATATTTTAGTTGTTTGAACATTGTAGTCTACCGTACCTACAAAAGTGTACATAATAATGTAAACAGCACCCGTTACAAGAATATTATATTAATAACGATCAAATGAGATGATTCGAATATACTGTTTTTTATCAAATAATTTGCAATAATACATTTACAATATTGTTGCTATATTCAGTTAAATAATCCCATTAGCTTTCCAAAATGATCAACTGAATAAACATTTTCAAACAAAACGTAATTCGACAAAATTCATTTGTGCATTGTCTGGAAATGGACAGTGCAAAACCAAATAATACAAATATGAAGGCGATTTAATAGAAGGATACTTCGATAAAGCATAAATCCAAAATTTTTTAATGTACCACGTCTCTGAATCATTTGTACCTACTCGTCTCAGCGCTTAGCACTAAAATACATTAAGTTTTCAACCACAATTATATTTCATATTTTTGGAACACTAACACCAACTGAAAACCTATTTGATGAATTGAAGCTAGTTCAACACAAGAAGTTTGTATGCATCATTAAATGAGTGGAGTTTTAAATCTACCTCTATATCTGCATGTAATCTGTAAAAACACAGTTTTATACCCTAACACCAAACCTTTATTTAAACTAGTGATGTGTCCATTCGATAATTTCAGTAATCGATTATGTATATAACAGTAATCGATCTATAATCCGTTATAATCGATTATAGTCTACTATGATTTATGAAGGTAGGTAGTTCTTTCTCATTTTGGTGCAAAGTGACAAGATATTCTTAAGAAACTACCTATAAGGACTTCGTAAATCGTAATTCTCAATAAAAAAAACAGTTCTTCATAAAAATTAACAACTCAGGATATTGAGATTTATTACAAGTAGTGTTTTCATGAATATAAAGCTAAAAACATTAATGTAGTGTAATAATAATACAATTTTCCATAATTTTCATCACCTCAAAAAAATTCTAGATCCGTCCATCAGCATTGACAGCTACTGTCAGTGCACCACTGGCTGGCTGTCGCATATTCGTACTTTTAAAGCAATATTTACTATTATTTTAACCAATTTCCAGACATTATAGTGAAAATTCAAGATAGACAAATTGAAGTGGAATTTATGAACTTTCAAAATATCTTTAGTATATCCCGATCGGACTAGTCTAGTTAATACGATGGGATATTCAAAATATTTATTTAAATTATTTAAATTCCAATTCTTCAAAAACTGCTTATTACAGTACAGTATACAGTATCCATCGTGAGTTACCAGAAAGTTATCAAATTTTGAAAAAAATCCACTTCTCAACAGGTTTTCTAATTTTCTCGATGAAAAATGATCCAATCAGGATGTATAAACGCTCATTTAGAAGGATTTTTGATTCTCTGCAGCTTTTCTGTGGACGGTATTACGATTCCTTCATTACCTTTCATTATATAAGAAAAAATAAAAGAAATTCGTATTCTTGCTGGTATTTATTATTTAAATAGTTTGCTTCTACAAGTTTGTTGTTAAAATTTTAGTAACTATTCTCTATAAACTGTTACTGACGTGATGGTATAAACAAATTCCTGTTAAATTTTATATGCAAAAAAGAGTTCAACTTTTCTCTAGAAACTGGTGTAGATTTGAATCAAGAAATTGGGAGTGTCGGTTCCATCTTCGATTTGGCTTCAAACAACGAACCTAATGGAGAGATTCATACTAGATAGATAATATCAAGGGATTTGCCTTTTCACAATTATATGATTGCCAGGCTAAACCACGAACAACAAAAAAAAACCAAAGAAATTGATAGTATGGTAGAATAATTTGTAAATCGATCATTGTCGATTATTTAATTGCAATCGATTGCGGTTGATTGATTTAATAATCGGTTAATCGATTATTGTTATAATCGATTTCACACGTCACTCATTGAAACACTAAACACCGGTTCAACAACTCTAAATTGTCGTCATCAAAGAACCAGTTTGGTGTTGGTGTTAGGATGTAAAGCTGTATTTTTATATTTGTGAGACACCAAAGGTTTCATAACATTTCCTTTGCGTGTAATCTAAACTACAACATAATTTTCCCAATTGTTGGATTCATCTCGAATTTACAAAGTGAACAAAAGTTCTTAATTTCCCACATTTTACTTTGGACTCTGATCTCTGAATCATAACGGTTGACCCACGATTCATCCACCTGCCAAAAAAAATTAAGAAATAGAAAGAACAGAAAGACTTACAATGAGGAAAGTTGTTTGATTTTTTTGTAACTACATATGTTAAAACCGCTAAAAAAATTAAGTCTCAGTTCAACAGTTCTCGAAATATTTGCGAAAATCATTTTCTACCTTAATTTATAACCTTTGGAATTGTTTGTGTGAGTATGTTCCTTTAGCATATTTGTCTATATGTCATGCCAGATATTTTAATTGACCCTAACTGTAATACATTTTAGAGGAACTGGACTAACATATCTTGCTAATATCGAAATCAATATTTCCGTATATTATCCCGATACACGGTTCAAAGGGAAAAAAATATGTTGATTAGGTAAATAATTCATTTCCCTGCATTACATAATGCCCCTTTTCAAATTGCTTTGATTCATTGTAAATAGAGGGTCTCTATCGGTACCTATCACAAGTCAATAACGTCATTAAATATGCAAAATAATGAATAGCATCCAGGATATTCTATGCAAAAGCGTGTATAATTTTCGAATATTGGAATTTAGGATAAAATGTTACGGTAATAGGCAATTATGATTAACAGATATTAAGTGATATAATACGTGAATAAGTAATGATATCGCAATTATGTCTAAATTTTGGGTTGTTAAGGGTTGATATCCTGGGATATAAAGTTGAATGACAAATGAAGATCCATAGGCACCTGTATTAGAGTATTTAAAAGTATCCATTGATGAATGCTTCATGTATAAAGAACGTCGTCACTAATTAAGACTTCTGCTTATTCTAAACATACCACTCTCGAATGAAAATGGTCTTGGATAGGCGGATTTATTATTACTTCTTCAAAACTTAGGGTACATCAATCGGAAACCCTTCAAAATATTTGCCGCTTTTCCTAAAAAAATTGATATATTTTTTTCTTTCACTTTTTAAATTATTATTATTAAGGAATTTCGATTGTTTGTATTAGATCCGGGAGATCGTGAAGTAGTCCCATACCTATATTTTTTTCATTAATATAGCTTGTACCGTTTCTTACAAAATGGGGAAAAACTTTTTACCGATTTTCTTATACAGTATGCCTTGCTGGAGTCCCTGGCATTAAAAATATGGAATTTTTTCTATTCAAAAGATGGGATAAATTGAAAATAAATTGGATCAGTACCGGGATATCCCGAAGTAGCCCCTTATTTTTTTCAATAACATAGCATGTATCGTTTCTTAGAAAATCAGGAAAAACTTTTTTACCGAATTTCTGATACAGTAAACTTTTGTGGAGTCGCTGATATTACCTGCTCGGAACTTGGGGTAAATTGTAACATATTGAATTAATCAAAATAAATGTTAGTTAATATGTATATACAGCGTATATTCATAAATCAAACGATTTATTTTTATTAATAATTTTAAGAGAAAAATTCATTCTTCATAAACAGATTTGCATGGTATAAAACGTAAACTATAATCATTCCATGTCATTACAAGTTAAAGTATCTTTATTTTTGTTAATATATAAAATTGTTATCAAATAGAATTAATTAGAATTAAAAACTGCATCTACTTATGCCATTGCCCTAAAAATATAACTATATATTAAGTTTTAAAAAATATATCAATTTTGTTTATTTTTTTATATCTCAAATTGTAGTCAAACAAAAATTATAATAAATTGAAAGCTGAATGGAAATAAATCGAAATAAATATCAGTTAATCAACTTCAAGGTAGAGGTTCTCACTTATTTTCTATATACAGTGCGTCTTCATAAGTTGGATTCAAACTGAAAATGTTCTTATGAATAGTATTTAGAGAAAAAATTATTCTACATAAAAATATTTGCATGATCAGAAACGTATACTGTAACCATTACATGTCACTGTTTCAGCTGTATACGAGGTTTGTCAGCAAATATGAATTTTGCTTAAAAGTAAAATATCTTTATTTTTCATAATATGTAAAATTCTTATCAAACAGGAGTAATAAGAATTATAAATTATGCCACATCACTAAAAACTGTATAATAAATCCTCATGTCACTTTTTCAAATTGTGTACTAGGTTTGATAAATAATATAAATTTTGTTTAAATTAAGTATCTTTATTTTTAATAATAACTAAAATTGTTATCAGACAAAGTTCATTAGAATTGAAAACTACATCCTATTAATCCTATATCAGTTAAAATTATTTAACGATTTATTATAAGATTCCGCGGAGAGGAGACAATTAAATGAATGTCAGTATAATTAACGTACCTAAAGAATGATGATGCTCAGATTGTCTACAATATAGCGGATCCACTTCAGTTAGAATCATATACAAAATTTTCTTAATACATGTATACATATTGAGAAAACAAGTTATTCTATTCAACAGTAAACGAGGTTGATCAAGCTAACAAATGATACGTAGAAGTAAAATACCTTATTTTAGACAATATCGAAAAAGTTAATTAGATTTGACAACTGCATCCAATTAAGCCATTGCAAAAAAAATGAACTAAAAAGCATTCATTATACATAATTTTTTGTTACAATAATTAAATAATTTTTCTGAAGTCGGTGCCAATTTGAGCAGCGAAGCTGCGAAGTACAACTTATAAATTTACTTCCCAAAAAGTTTCACATTAGCTTGGCACCGACTTCATAAAAAGTAATTGTAGCAGAAAAATATTTCATGCTTTTTAGTTAATTTTTTAAGTCCGTTTTTTCACGTTTTTATTTTAAAAATGTATAAGCAATTTATTTGTTTATAAAATCTATAAAAACAAACAATATCTAAATGCAAAATTAAGGTAGTTTACTATTATTTACTTATATTAAAATGCAATAATGAAAAGTAATACTTATTAAAGGAATTCAAACTTGCTTTTTAATCCTTGAGTTGTGTTTTGCTCATATATAATAATACTAAAAATATTTTTTTTCAATTTTTATATTAATATTTAATAGTAGTAAAAATCTAACTTCCTTTTAGAAACTATTGATTGGTTTACAAATAAACATGTCTATGCAAATTAGCTGACTGCTGGTTTCTATTTCATTTTAGTATTTATTCGTAAAGCAATCCATACATTTTCATATTATCCGTCTAGGACAGACAGCAAAACATAAATTTTTTTAATACGAGAAAGTAAAATAATACCGAGCTGTAATATCGTGTCTCGCAATCACAGTCCATGATGAATTGTGCCTTTAAAGCACATATTGCGATTCGTGATTATTTTACACAGACTAAAACCATTGACCTTACTCTCCTGATGGCCATATTCATTTTTGTTTCATATTTCGATTTTCTGTTATTAAATAGCGTCCTACACTAAATAGAAATGGTTCCCAAATAGCAAATAGAGTTTCGTAACCCATTAAATATTTCACATGATATTATAGCTTTAGGCGGAATCAATTGCAGCAACTGCACGCCATATTTGCAACAGGGAAACTGTAAACATGACAATTTTTATGAAGTTTTACTGCGAAAAAGAATACAACTTTAAAATCCTTTTGCTGGTATAAAATATTTATCGAGTTTTATTATCGGTTGGTTGAGTGGAGTAGGCATCTTCTAAGTTATTGAAAGGTTCTGGAAAATTACTGGGTAGAGCAGAAATAACTTTTTGTATTCGCTGAAACTGGGCAATAATAAATAGATAAACTTGATTTTTTGGTCCTTTTTTGTTAAATCTGATAAGAAAATCCTTGAAGACTTAATTACAAATTGAAATACTTACTCTTCCCTCCACAGAACAATTTCCTGAAGCAAAAATTTATTTTCAAGCTTAGTTTTTGTTCTCATTGCTCGGATATCAAATATTGTTTAAATTCAGACACTTAAAGTTTCATAAAAGTGTTCCGAAGTTGTAAGTAAGAGTAATAAAATGGGTCTTTGGCCAGTTGAACTTTCATCCGGAACTCCCGGAATAACTCGACAGATTACTCATGTCTATCGACAGCCTGCATGCCAGCGATCAAAAAAGAAAATGTTATTAGGTACTTTCGACCACGGTTGTATCCAGAGAGTTTCGGCTTACTGAATTATCTCTCACAAATGTGCCATAAATATTTTAAACGAGCTGGATGGGAAAATCTGAAATCACATTGCGATGTCGACATTAAAAGTTTAGTTGAGTTTCGTATTTCACTCCCATATCTAACAGAATTAACATATTGTAATGTTTTTATTTTCACAAACGGGTTCAGTTCAGTTCTCGGATTTATTTAAAAACACACTCTAATTTATTTCCACTACTTTAACAAAATTTATATTTACAGAACTATTTACAATTGAATGAATGCTTCCTCCGTATTCATATATTTCTTCTCAGAATTCTCCAGAACCTCGAAGAGCCGCCGAGACCAGGCTCGATTCTTCGAGAATTACATCAAAGCAATAAGCCGCCGAGCTCGATGCGACAGCCAAATATGTCGACTTCCCAGAAATATCCGAGGAATGTCGCTTCCACGAATTATTGGATGAATTCTCGTCACAATATACTATTAAATACTAACTTATATTTACAAATAGGAAATACATACGACATTAAAACGGTTTTTAAGACAAACAATTCACTAATATCTTTTCTCATATAAAATGTTTCGAAAATTGTGTGTATAGTGTACCTTGTATTTGTGCTATACACAGCTGATCCTTCGAAACCTCTAGAAGATATACTATATTTTGTTATGTGTGTCATTTATTTTGTTGTTTAACATTGTTATCCTAAAATTTTATAATTTTAAACTCATTTCAAATGGACCACGCACGTTTCTTATAAAAAATGGGGTCCGGCCGATTTTATTGAAATTTTGCAAAATAATAGTCCTCAACAGGCTGATCAAAAGTCTGAATAGGCCCAAAGCTCTAAAACCACCCCCAACCCCCCAAAACCACTCTTAAGGATGGAAGGAACGCCTAACAGATTATATTGATGGATTGCCTAGCCGAAATATTTTACTAGTTAGTGGAATCTATAACTACCCAACTCAATATTATGCTCGGGGCTTTCATTCTCTACCATTCCCACTCACTCTCCCTCCTCCCCTCCACCTTCACCCACATACCAAAGCAAGCCCGTAGCCAGCGGGGGGGAGGGTCCTGGGCTTCAAACCCCCCCGAAAGTTTGGAATTTTTGGTTTCGAGATTCAATTTTAACCAATTAATCATGTTTTTCATAAGAATAAATTTTATATTTATACGAATTTATATATCCTGGAAATTCATGAACAAAAATATACATTTTTCAGTCCTAATTAGCCCATCACCAATCAAAAAAATTGTCCAAGCAAGCAAAGAATTCTGTGAGATAAAATACACCATAAAAATGTTTCATAACCCATAAGACCTCGGTGAAACAATATTGATTTCAACAGGGAAATTGCGAAGTACAACTTATAAATGTACTTACCAAAATGGTTCCACTTTAACTTGACATCGACTTCATAACAAGAATTTAATTGTTGTAGCAAAAAAATATTTCATTTTTTAATGTATTTATTATACAATGTGAGTTTTTTTTATGATCGGTATGGGGATCTCGGAAACTGGCGTAGATAGAGCAATGGTTAAATTGGGAAAGATTTGCAGTTTTACTGGCCCAATTTAATGACACATTTTTGTAAAAAGTCATGGCTTACTAGATATTTTGATAAAACGAAATTCTGTCGATTTAGTCAAATCCCTTTAGCTCCTTTGTTTTTGATTTTATAAAAAAATTGTAAACATCAAAATTGAAGGGAATATGTGTAGAGCATTTCAACGATATAATACTGGATATAGTTATTCATAAAAATTACGAAGTTATGGATGCTTTTCTCTCTTATTTTCACTTTTAACATAGTTAGCCATTAAATAGATTGATTTATTAATAACTATTCCAAAAAACAGTGAAGGATTTTTTATTACGTATATCAGATATTACGAAAAAACTAAATAAGTAGGTACTTACTAAAAACTTAAGAAATTAAAGTACATAATAATGGTTACAATTTATGTTCGAAAAGTCCACCATTGTAATTTAGACAAAAATTGCATCCTTTTAAGATTGCCATTACCGCTTTCCTCACAGACCGCCTATCAGTTTCTTCAGTTGCTTGTAATACCGCCTCCCTTAGGCCACCAACTGTCTTATACTTTCTTTTGTATACTTTATTTTTTAGCGCACCCCATAAATAGAAGTCTATAAGTGCCAAATCGGGAGATCAGGGTGGCCATTCGCGTGGGCCATTTCTTCCTATCCAAGAGTTTGGATAGATATGATCTAAGTGTTGTCTTACTAATAACGAGTTATGAGCAGCTGTTGCTCCATCATGTTGGAACCACTCAATTTCTAAACGAGTTCTCGAATTCAAATTATGCAACATGTCTTAAAAAGTGTATTGCAAGAAATTCAAGTAGTGCTCCCCAGTAAGTGATTAGTCATAGATAAAAGGCCCCAGAATAGTAGACCCTATGATACCACACCAAACATTAAAACCAAATTTTATCTGGGGTCGTCTTTGTTCTACATGGAAAGGGTTTTCTTTGGCCCAGATATGCACATTGTGTCTATTGAACATACCGCAGTTAGTAAATCTAGTTTCATCTGACCATAACACCCTTAATGGAAACTGTGGATTGTCAAGGCACATGTCTCTAAGCCATGTACAAAACAAAATACGTCGATGTTCGTCACCAGCATGCAAAGTTTGAGAAACTGAAAGTTTGTACAGGTGGAACTTGTGCGCTTTCAGTACCTTAACTACAGTTCGTTGAGATGTGCCAGCTTCTGCCGCAATCTCACGAGCTGATGTAGATGGATTTTGATTTACCATTGCCAAAACGTTTATTTGTGTTGCTTCGTTAATTTGATTACGTTCCTTTGGTGGTTTAGTAAAAGATCCCTATCTGCGTAAACTATCGTAAAGCCTCTTAAATGTACCTAGAGCAGGTTGACGACGATTAAAATATTTATGAAAGCATTCCTCAGCTGCACGAACTGAATTTTTATGGCATATTATATTACATTAAACCATATTCAGTTTTTCTTCGTTAGAATATTCAATTTTATCACGAAAACTTGTCAATATCGACTGTCAGTTCCGCATTACTAATGGAATTACTTTCAAATGAGGAAACGTCAAAGTGAAAACAATCTTTTTTATGGCTACCTACATTAAAAGTGAAAATAAGAGAGAAACGCATCCATAACTCGTTATTTTTATGAATAACTATATCGAGTATTGTATCGTTGAAACGCTCTAAAAATGTCCGATTTTTTGAGGTCATAGCCAACCAACTATGGTTTCCATTCAAAAAAGATAAATTTGTGTCATATCTCGAAAACGAGAGCTGTCACGCAAACGAGGACCTGACAATCATATTCGGGATACAATTCCCTTCAATTTTGATATGTATACTTTTTTTATAAAATCAAAAACAAAGGAGCTAGAGGGATTTGACTAAATCGACAGAATTTCGTTTTTTCAACGTATCTATTAAGCCATGACTTTTTACAAAAATCCGAAAGTGTCATTAAATTGGGCCATTAAAACTGCAAATCTTTCCCAATTTAACCATTGCTCTATTTCCGCTAGTTTCCGAGATCCCCATACTGATCATCAAAAAAACTGACCCTGTATACAAGATGTATTTCATGAAAGATATTAAATTATTCTATTGTCCCAACCTACATATAAATACATACTTTTAGCCAAGAAGCATAACTAAAAATCTACACATTTACCGTAAAAATCTTTACCATAAATCATATAAAAAATTCATCAGAAATCTAAAGACCTCAAGATGTAGCAAACAATTTTTTCACTTTTTCGGTTGCCATGTTATTTGAAATCCAGAATTACAATTCCGTGGTCTTTCGACCATATAACACGATTATATTTCTATTTTTATTTTGTCTCAGCATAAAATCACAAAGATCCGTACGTGAGTTTCCGAAGTTACTTCTTTTCTAAGACAAGAGGAAAACTCGCACGATTTTTCTTCCAATTATTTTACTTCAGAACAACCAGTGTCTGGCACTTAATGACTTACTTTTCTGATCACGTATGAACCGTTCGGGCGACTATATTTTATTAAAAATGAAAGGACAACTACGTTATATTTATTAACGTTTATTTAATTTCGTGCATTAATGGTTCCAGTTGAGTGAAATCTTTTCACCGAAACAACAACTTGTCACAGAAAAAACACATAAAAGAAACAACTAGAAAAATAGCATGGAAACAATAATAACTACATGAGAGTGTTAAAAATCTTAGGGTTTTCTTGTAACAAAGCACTCTTGTAAAAAAATGAAATCACTAAGAATCCAAATAATGACCATCCTAACCCGGTTTTACTAATTTTTAATTTATTATTTGTGCAAAATTTTATGAAATGAATATCTCTAAGTCTTAAGAGCGATAACAAAAAATATACAGTATTGAAATATGTTTACAAGAAACTGGCCAAAAATAATGCAAAGTATGTACTGTTGAAATAACTAATGCAAATAATGAATTCGTCGACATTGCAAACAAATTTAAGCAATAACCAAACGATGAATATAATTTTAGATAGGGTAGAATAAAAATACTTTGAATAAATAATTTTGTTTGAAGAACAGAAATGGAAGACTTGATAAAATTCATTCAAGTTTTAAAAGTCATTACTTTTAATTTCTATACCGACGTTGGAAATTAGCCTTAATATACAGTGTGGAAGTGCCAAATGGAATAAGTTCTATAATGAATAAAGGAGGGCTTGTAGGGAATAACGCTTGAACACATCGATTTGTATTTTTAAATGCACATTTTTTTGAACAAAAAAAATATATAGGATCTGTCATGTGACAGTGTCCAATACCAACTTTCTAATTTTCTCCAGAAAATTCTATACATAATTCATGTGCAATATCCTACACCTATCTTCAACTGTTTTGGAAATATTAAGTGTTTTCAGATTTATTACAAAAATTAACTTCAAAAAAAGAAAATTATTTTATTTCACAAATCAAGGCCGTAGCTAGGATTTTTTTTCGGAGTGGGTTTTCGGAGGGGGGGGGGGGGTTGGACAATTTTTTGATTGGTGATGGGCTAATCAGGACTGCAAAATGTATATTTTTGTTCATGTATTTCCAGGATATATAAATTCGTATAAATATAAAAGTTATTCTTATGGAAAACATGATTAATTGGTTGAAATTGAATATCGAAACCAAAAATTCCAAAATTTCGGGGGAGGGGGGTTTGAATCCCCAGACGTCAAAACTCATAGCTGTAGCATCTTGTTGTCTGCCTGCATGACAGTGGTGATCAGTGTCAGTGCTATTGTCATTTGCAGTTTCGTGAGCTTGGTCATGTAAAATAAAAAATTAGCTGCCAATGCTCTAAGTGATAATATGAAATTGGATGTTTTTCTTGAGTTTCGAGAAAACCCACATAATTCTGGGCGAAAAGCAGCCCCACTGTTCAACGTTAGCCACACATCAATTTTTCGAGTATTAAAAGGAAATAGAATGCATCCCATCCATTTCGAAAGGGGAACGATAACAATCTGATTTTGTGATTCTAATGGGGGCACATTTACACTTCACTACTATGTTGATTGTTAAAATAGCCGCTATTAGTCTAATGAGAATCCTCACTGGATGACAGAGAAACATACGAATTGTTGGAAATCATATTTTGCAGGTCCCTTTTTCATTGATGGCAACTTGAATGAACATAAATATTTAGAACTACTCCAAAAATAATGTCGTGCCAACTTTGAGTAAACCCACAAGTTCCTGCCAATACCATATGGTTTCAGTAAGATAGAGCTCCGCCCCATTACGAAATCAATGTCCGGCAGTAATTTAACCAAAAATTTCCAAATCGGTGGACTTGGAAGCGCGGATCGTTAGAATGGCCAACATGATGTTCTGATTTGACGCCATTGGACTACTTTTTGTGGGGATATGTCAAAAGTATTGAATACAAAACTAAACCCTTCTACTTAGAAGACCTAAAAAGACGAAACACGCTTGCGATTAGATCAGTCATGCTTGAGATGTTGAGTAACGTTAGAAGGCATGTCTATACGAGATTAGCACGTTGCCAAGATGTTCTGGCGAGCATTTTGAACATTTCCTACATTGACATTATTGTTTTTTTTATATTATTAAGAAATAATCAGTATTACTTATTAGGGTTTTCGTCTAATGTAGCCAGCCAATTTCTGAAGTAAAATAATTTTCTTTTTATAATGTTAATTTTTGTAATAAATCTGACAACACTTAAGATTGCCAAAACAGTTGAAGATAGGTGTAGGACATTGTACATGAATTATGTCTAGAATTTTGTAGAGAATCCAAAAAATACATAATATACAGGAGTTTGCATTTAAAAAAGAAAGAAAAACACAAAACGACGTGTCCCACCTCCCAGCTGAGATTATACGTATACAGTATACAAGCTCAAGTGATTATAAATGCTAAATAAGTGGTTCCCTTAAAGACTTGATGCCAGTGATGCTTTGCCAACTGATCTTGATGTTATAAGAAAATAGAAAGAAAATCTGTTTTAGCTGCATTCATTGATTTAATCAAACCATTTGACACAATCATTCATGAAATTACAATTAAAATGATCAAGTAAGCTGAACTACTAGTAAGGCCTTGATGATTTGTAAGAACTGGTAAAGCTGATAGTGCTTAAAAAAACTTAACACTAAATGTTTTAAAGACAATATATTAATCTAGCGTTAAACAATATTCAATTAATAAGTCATGTTAATACTTAAATAGCCGAAAATTTGTTAGACATTTTAAATCTAACAAAATACCGACAATTAAACAACTTTATATTATTTTACAGTACTTGATAGACAGTGAAATATCTTTGTATAAAGAATTATGACAAATAAGGGATAGATAGATACACACAAGAAATTTATCGTAAAGAAGTTTCCTAAATGTTTTTAGTCCAGTTGTCGTATTATATGATTATCAGAGATGCATTCAGTTCAAAACACATTCTATGTCTTGTAGACTGCAGTAGAACCGGCGATGAGTTATTTTCGTTTTTATTTCGAATACAATTTTACCTTAGGTACACAATATTTAGCAGCAAACGTTCCATTTAAAAGGCATCTCACATATCACCTCGTGGCGAATGAAAACATAGTTAGTACAAAAAGGTAAACCGTTAAAAGCAAACCATTACCACAAATTTAAAGTTTATTGATTTTAATGTTATCATCAAGTGATCACCTAATGTAAGAGGAAACAGTCGACAAACCTTATTTGGACTAAGCATCGAGCTCCAATAAGAAACCGTCACCCTCGTTGTACCCAATTTGTCCCTTTACGTCAATTCCAGTGAAAGATAAAAGCGCCGTAGCAAGAATGGCTTTTATTATGTTCGTAATTGTTTTAACGATAATTTAAGAACAAGAGGGTGTAACTTTTTAATTTTATATTAAAACCGCATCGTCTGCCCTTGTGCAAACCGGGATATTTATGTTAATCAATATGAGAAAACTTTAGTGAAAGTTATATTATGCAGAGGGAGCCTACAGCCCCGAAAAAAACAGAAGGAAGCGTAGACCGGAACCTAATTTAATAAGGCTAAAAAAGAAGACAGTTCAATTTCAGCTCTTGACTGGCATTATCTGTTCTCTCTTTCTTTTTTTAAGGGGTTGTTATGCTTTGAAACTTTTTACCGCCGATTTCACTCGGGAAATGTATTCTTGAACGAGAAGAGACAAGATAATTCTCGACCTCCTCAAGGCAATGGTTTATTCGAAAAAAAATTGTCTGGCAACGCGACATTCCTTTTGTTTTCCAATCAAGACGTAATCGGGAGAACATAAAGACGCCTAACCTGCTCTCGTTCCAGTCGTTTTTAAATCTAAACTAACTAAACGAAAAAAGAATGGAGTAGCGAACAATTTTTAGAGTAGTAAAATATACGACAATACTTTTCAGGAGCATGACTAGGACGTTTTTCCTGCTTGCCTTCTTCTTATTTAGTTTCTGTGGTTGTTGACGCTTGGTTGTCCTTCTGTCATTTTGTTGTCCACATTATCTTCTTTAGATCAGAAAGAGGAAGTGATATGAATGATAAAATCAATTTACAACAAAAACGTACAACTAGAATACAACACAAAAATATGTATACTCTCTTCGAGGTGTCATTCGTTTGTATGCAAGACAATATACAGGGTGAGTTTTTTTGATGATCAGTATGGGGATCTCGGAAACTAGCGGAGATAGAGCAATGGTTAAATTGGGAAAGATTTGCAGTTTTACTGACCCAATTTAATGACACTTTCGGATTTTGTAAAAAGTCATGGCCTAATAGATTTTTTGAAAAAACGAAATTCTGCCGATTTAGTCAAATCTCTCTAGCTCCTTTGTTTTTGGTTCTATAAAAAAAATGTTAATATCAAAATTGATAGGAGTTGTATCCCGAATATGATTGCCATGTCCTCGTTTACGTGACAGCTCTCGTTTTCGAGATATGGCACAAACTTATCTTTTTTTTTAATGGAGACCATAGTTGGCTATCACCTCATATAATACTCGATATAGTTATAAATAAAAACAACGGAGTTATGGATGCTTTTCTGTCTTATTTTCACTTTTAACCTAGTTAGCCATGAAAAAGATTGTTTTCACTTTGACATTTCCTCATTTGAGGGTAATTCCATTAGTAGGGCTGAACTGACAGTCGATATTGACAAGTTTTCGTGATAAAATTGAATATTCTAACAAAGAAAAACTTAATATGGTGGAATGTTATATCATATGCCATAAAAATTGGTGCAGCTGAGGAATACTTTCATAGATATTTTAATCATCGTCAACCTGCTCTATGTACAGTTAAGAGGCTTTACGATAGTTTATGCTGATATGGATCATTTACTAAACCACCAAAGGAACGTAATCAAATTAACGAAGCAGCATAAATAAATGTTTTGGCAATGGTAAATCAAAATCCATCTACATCAACTCGTGAGTTTGCGGCAGACGCTAGCAAATCTCAACGAACTGTAGTTAAGGTACTGAAAGCACACAAGTTCCACCCGTACAAACTTTCAGTTTCTCAAACTTTGCATGCTGGTGACGAACATCGACGTATTTTGTTTTGTACATGGTTTAGAGACATGTGCCTTGACAATCCACAGTTTCCATTAAAGATGTTATGGTCAGATGAAACTAGATTTACTAACTGCGGTATGTTCAATAGACACAATGCGCATATCTGGGATAAAGATAACCGTTTCCATCAAGAACAAAGACGACCCCAGATTAAATTTGGTTTTAATGTTTGGTGTGGTATCATAGGGTCTTTTCTTCTGTGGCCTTTTATCTATGACGAATTACTTACTGGGTTGCGCTACTTGCATTTCTTGCAAGACACTTTTCAAGACATATTGCATAATTTGAATTTGAGAACTCGTTTAGAAATTGAGTGGTTCCAACATGATAGAGCACCTGCTCATAACTCGTTATTAGTAAAACAACACTTAGATAATATCTATCCAAACTCTTGGATAGGAAGAAATAGCCCACGCGAATGGCCACCCCGGTCTCCCAATTTGGCAGTTATAGACGTCTATTTATGGGGTGTACAAGCAATTGATGAAATTGATAGGCGGTCTGTGAGGAAAGCGGTAATGCCAATCTTAAAAAGATGCAATTTTGTCTAAATAACATTGGTGGACTTTTCGAACATAAATTGTAACCATTATTATGTACTTTAATTTCTTAAGTTTTTAGTAAGTACCTACTTATTTAGTTTTTTCGTTATATCTGATATACCTAATAAAAAAATCGTTCAATGTTTTTTGGAATAGTTATTAATAAATCAATCTGTTTAATGGCTAACTACGTTAAAAGTGAAAATAAGAGAGAAAACCATCCATAACTCCGTTATTTTTATGAATAACTATATCGAGTATTATATCGTTGAAAAGCTCTAAAAATGTCCGATTTTTTGAGGTCATAGCCAACTATGGTTTCCATTCAAAAAAAGATAAGTTTGTGTCATATCTTGAAAACGAGAACTGTCACGCAAACGAGGACATGACAATCATATTCGGGATACAATTCCCGTCAATTTTGATATTTACACTTTTTTTATAAATTCAAAAACAAAATCTGGAGCTGTTCCATGTAATTGCTGTTAGTCGTAACTCCTAGGTTAGAATGTCACCGTGAAATTAGATTAGATCTCTTTACATTTCGCGTCTTCACAAAAATATGTGTTGACAGTACAAGTCAACAAACATATTGTTAAATTAACTGATAGCGAAATTTAGAGTTTGAAATATTTAATTCAAATAAAATAACTTCATTCAGTTCATCATCCTCATCGACATAATAAACAATTCCTAACGGAGAAACCATACAGTGTATTAGTAGACGCTACAAAATTTAGCAACCACTAAACCTTACTTTCCTTACCCTACATTAACACAATTATACTGAAAATGTTCTCCACCTAGCCACTTGCCGTTGAAACCTTACTGTGCAAACAAATCCTTTGAATTTACACCAGCCACAATACCTAAACTATTTCGGTATTCACATAAAATTTCATCTGAACAGCTTTGCCAGAACACTCTGGAAAATAATTATGAAAGGAATTTCGTGAAGGGCTCGGGGCGTACACATCATATTTTTAGGCACTCTGTAATATGCGGCAGGCAAGCATACTTAGGCGTGTTTCTCTTTTTCAATTATTCAAATTTTATATCTATATAATTTTAATATGAGCAGTCGCTTGGAAGTCAGCTCAAGTATTTCGTCACCATCTAGATCTTATGGTGTCAACTTGATGAACTCTCAAGTTAAAAATTATGTCTACAAGATAGACGTTAAACGTAGATATGGTTGTATCCAAAGAAATATTAACTTTAACAACTTTTATTTTATTTGATGTAAAGTTTAGAGGCGTGTCTCAAAATTTCTTGAAAAGCAATATGAAAGAGCGTCAGCGTTTACACACCCCCGCTCAAAAACAGCAACAACAGGAACAAGTTTATAAACACTCAACTTCAAAAATTTATGCAACCAAAATCAATCATAATTTCAATTTTTTAAATAATAAAAAAACGAAATAGGAATTGGATGTTAATAATTTGAAAAACAAATGCATAAGATAAACTATTACCTATTAAAAAAAAATTAAAATGTTTTTATGGACTGTCCCAAAAAATATGATTTTTTTGATTGTATTAAAGAAAAATTTTTAAATTACTAGTGTGTGCTATATGTTCCAGAAACACTTTTGAAAATTAGTAACTTACGAGGGTGAATCAAATATGAACCGGACTTTTCTGTTTCTGGCCCTGTAGGTAATTCGGGTGGCGTGACGTCTCGATATATGTTAGGTAGGGATGTTAAGAAGAGGGGAGTTCGTCGGTTTGGCGAGGCGTAGTCGATGCGCTGTTAGTAGGATCATGTCAGAGCAAGAGGTGCATACGTCTGTTGGGCAACGTGTTGTTATCAAATTTTTGGCGCGGGAGGGCGTTAGACCGTCTGAAATTATGCGTCGACGATCTGCACAGTTCGGCAATGAAACACTTTCAAGGACCCAAGTGTACGACTGGCACAAAAAGTTTTCAGATGGCCGAGAGACAGTGGAAAATGAGCCTCATGCACGCCGTCCCACGACAAGCATCAATGAGGCCAATATCTATGCAATTTATGAGCTGATTGAAGGTGACCGCCATCTTAAGATCTCACAGTATTGGCAATTGCTGAGCACGTTGGAATATCATACGGGAGTGCTCAATCAACCATTTCAGAGGAGTTGCCTTCTAAGGGAAGATCAGAAAGCAAACCGTCTTCCCGTATTTGAAAGGCTGTTAGCAAGATATCGAGCAGAGGGGGATGAGTTTTTGAGACATATTGTCACCTGTGATGAAACATGGGTGCATCATTATACCCCGGAGTCCAAACGTGCAAGCATGGAGTGGCGAAAACCTGGAGAGGCAGCACCGCGGAAAGCCAAGACCCGTCTTTCTGCAGGGAAAATTCTTGAAACAGTTTTTTGGGATTCGAAAGGCGTACTGCTGATCGATTTTCTGCACGAACGCCGTACAATTAAGGCTGAGTATTACTGCGAACTACTCCAACAAGTGAAACTTGCCTATCGGCAAAAGAGGCGGGATATGTCTATCCGAAGTGTGATTCTGTTGCATGACAACACTCGGCCACATACAGCTGCATTGACTCAAGGAAAATTGAACAAAATACATTGGGAAACCCTTGAACACCTGCCTTACAGTCCTGATTTGTCGCCATGTGACTACCACATGTTTGGGCCACTTAAAGAAGAACTGGGAGGCCACCACTTTGAGGGCAACGAAGGTGTAGAAACGTTTGTGCGCAATTGGTTATCGACACGACCAGTTTCATTCTTTGAGATAGGTATTAAAAAACTTCCGATTCGGTGGGACAAATGTATACATGAGAGAGGAGACTATGTAGAAAAATAATATGTATTAAAATTTGTATTGATTGTACCAATAAAATTTTTAAAACAAAAGTCCGGTTCATATTTGATTCACCCTCGTACATTATGGCGTCTGTTCTTAGAAAGCTTAAGAAGTCATCAGTAACAGTTGCCTTGGATTGTAAAGCTTCAAAAACCACTCTATATATATATATATATATATATATATATATATATATATATATATATATTTGAAAAAATTTGCGTTTCGTTCCTACAAACTAAAAATACTCCAACAACTAACAGAAGATAATCTTAATCGATGCATTTTTGCGATCTAATGCCTGTCCATCTAAAACAGGATCCGGTATACTATAAGTCAGGAATACTAGGGAACCATATTGTAGGGTCAATGTTTCTGACTGAGGTCTGCGTCTTAACAAGTCATATTTCGACAAGACCGAGAGCGGGGGCATTATTTTAGACCAGTTAGAGGTTTGCTAACTGAAACTTATTATAACCGATGGATTGGTAGATGCGCTCCTATCGAATGGACAGCTTGTTTATCTGATTTGATGCCTATCGTTTTTTGTGGATATTTTAAGACGGAGGTGTACGTTGCATTATGAGACTGAATAAGAGAATTTAAAATAAATACATTTAAAAAAAGCAAAAACCGACTTCAAAATAATAACTAAAAGCATAACACCTTTTTTTGCTTCAATAGTTAAATACTTTTTATGAAGTTGGTGCCAAGCTAAAATGAATCTATTTTGTTGCCTACATCAAAAGTTACTGCATTAGAATGTCGTTAAAAAAGTTTTTCCCGATTTTCCAAAAAAATGTACAAGCTGTTATTGAAAAAAATATGGTACCAAACGGGGATATTACGGAGCTATTTCAATTTCTTTTCAATTTATCCATTGTTGCAAATAGAAAAATGTACATTTTTTTAATACCGGCGACTCCAACAAAGCATCCTGTATAAGAAATCTGTGAAAAGTTTTTCTCCATTTTCTAAGAAACGGTACACGCTATGTTAATGGAACAAATATGGGACCACTTCGCGATCCCCGGGAACATAATGCATTATAAACAGTCGATATTCGTTGAGCCGTTTGCGAGTAATCGTTGAACAAACATAATGAACATATATACAGACGAATTAAGAACCTCCTTCTTTTTGAAGTCTCTTAAAAATTAATAATTTATTCACAGTTGAGGCTTAGATTTTTTTCAATTGTATATTTTACATATTCGTGGCCCAATGAATACAAAGTCTACTCATTTCCAGAAGAAGGGATGGGGACACTTGAGCCTGGGAAAATTCTCAAGGTCACGTCCGTCACTTGATTACAAGATGACCCCGCCCGTGCCATCGCCTGGGGGTCAATGACGTCGGCTGACAGGGGCGTTGACACGGACATAGAACGACGGAACGTTGACAGATAAGCCATAGAGTTGGGACGTTGACGTATGGCATTGAACGATGACAGGGAACGTTGGTATGAGGCGTTGTCGTATGGCATAGAACGACGGCACGGAACATTGACAGCTGGCAGGTAGGCCATAGAGTGAGTGGTACGGAACACAGTTGACAGCGGAAGTATTGTACTACAGAGAGGTTATGACATAATAGATAAGCAGTTACTCCTTGTAGCGCTCTTGTTGTTTATTTGCCACGTGCTCAGCCATACCAAGCTCTCATTGGTCAATAGTGACCATAGTTCTCTTGTTAGATTCAATATGTGTACACATAGTATGGCAGCATTTCCGACACGGTATAATTAATAACATAACACTTTTACGGCCACTTTTATTGTTTGGAAAATATAATCATTGTATTGCCTAATCTCCTTATTTTGAAAAAATGCATAGTTTAATCATCGGATACTTCTATAACGTCGTCAGCACAGTAGCGTGTGCAACTAAACTTACTTCACACTACACCATGAGGTGTTTTGTAGTATACAAATTATGTACTTGGTAATTATACAATGATTCTTTTCAATTGTTCAGTCATTTGGTATTTTAGTTAATCCAGAGTTTGTTTCATTGTACGCTTTCCAGATATCCAATAAAGTTACAGTTTCATGGAATTGAGACACTAAAAAAGGGAAAGACGTCGTTATATTGAGCAGTCAGCTTGGGAATCCCAAACATTCTTCCCATTTTCGTCTTTCTATATTGTGATAACGTACCCAACAATATCTATATCCATCTGTTGTCTAAAATTATATTATTTCCCCACTACGCCAAGTTCCTCGTTCCACAAATGTCCTCGAATCAACGCATTGTCGGGGATTTTTGGAGTAATAAAGTCCCACTGACTAAAGCATGGCGCGGATGTCGCGCCGTTCGAGCCGTTGTCGTAAGCTGAATTTGCTTTTATTAAAAATATAGACGTTCATGCGGAACTTAAGATTAAAAACCACAATGTAATGGGGACGGGGCCGGGCGAAGAGCGAATATTTCGGGGTTTGGACAGTCATCGTTTACTGTGCTGAATAATAATTTCAGCGTTGAGATAATTTGATAAGGGAAATGAAATTTTTCCTTAAACGTTTCAACGATATAAAGATGATATGATCTCAAGCGATAAATAACGAAAAATGTCGCCCAAAACAAAGGAGGGTGGTAGGTAAAGATTTCCTAACCTTTAT
Organism: Octodonta nipae; assembly: GCA_034190945.1. NCBI lineage: Eukaryota > Metazoa > Arthropoda > Insecta > Coleoptera > Chrysomelidae > Octodonta > Octodonta nipae. The sequence continues at coordinate 14,724,534 of CM067216.1, forward strand.
TTAGAGTATTCGTAGGAGATTTCCTAAACAACTGAATCAAATTTAAGAAAACCTTGATACTTTTATATTGGTAGATTGATATTTTATACATTTTCCTTTCCTGCTAGCCTCAAATCTCAAGGGAATAATCTTATCGTACGATATAACGTTAGCAATTTTCGAAATTATGGTGCCACCAAGTCTGGACTGCATATGGCTAATAATCTTCTGAGCAGTATTAAAGGTTGCTCCATCCTTTTCCAGGGTTTTTCTTTCGAAAAAATATACGATAATAATACCTACGCGATAAAATCACACACAAATCTTACACATTGACTATGAATAGTTTTTCGTTTATTTTTTTGATCTTTCATCACTCAAAATACCAATTGTGTTTGTGTACCTTTAACAGATGCAATTTTCTCATGTCCTGAACAAGTGAATGAAGGTTTTCTGTATCATACGATATAGGAAGCGTATGTGTTGTAAACGTATGTATATCTTGGTTGAGGACACAGGCTTCTTATATCATTCGTGGTAGCAAAAAGTGTGAACCTAGAATGTTAGTTGTTTAACATAAACTACACGGAAAACTAACTTCTGAGCCTTTACTGCTACAAACTTATTGACAGGATTTAAAAAAGTCTGAAATCCATAGAAAATTAGTTTTATCATCTATGATCTTTACTGTCACAATGATCTGGTTTGCAGTAATTGAGTGGTGAGCAGAGGCATCACTGCAAAATTTCTCAGAATCAAAAAAAAATTTGTTGAAAAATAAACTTATTATCATACCACATTTGAGATAATAAACTCTACCTTTAAAAATTAGTTATCCAAAAATTCAGTCATGTCACTATAACTTTGTAAAAATTTTAATTTAAAATTTTCATATATTACTGAATAATTCAATTGTCAAATAAAAATAAACTAGATGTCCCACTAACCTTCCGCATACCTATAAACTTATTATTATAGTTTACGAAATTGAAGTTTTAGTTATATTACTTTGGTTTCAATTAATGTGAGTGTACGAAACAGCCATGATCCTATAAAAACAATATCGAAATAAGCGAGAGATACATTTTGTTCCAACACAATTGAATTCTAGTTTAATTTGTTAAATTAGATCACAACAAAATTTAATTCGTTTTGGTGATCTAAAACCACACAAATAAATGAATTAAATAGGAATGTCACCTGCAGATATAAAATATGTGACCGTAATCAGAACGTTCCAACCAAAATGTTATTTAGAAAATGCAATCAGTAATTAAAATTTATAAATTCTTGTATATTTGTACAACAATATATAAATTTATCAAATTTACTCTGTGCGCAATGGAAACGCCAAATATTTCATATACAAGAATCAGATCACCATAAATTGAACTCTAATGAGATTTGAAATTTCTATCTATTTCCATTTAAAGAACACGAATTTGATTTTACAATGAACTGTCAATGGAATGGACAGATTACTTAGTCTATCAACCATAATTATAAAACACATTTATACAGTATGGAACAGCCAAATGAAATAAATTCGATAAAGAATAAAGGAGGGCTTGTAGGGAAAAATGCATTTTTTCAACAAAAAAAATTATTTTGAAGACGCAAGATGTAAAGACCGACATCTAGGATTTTCGGGGAATGACACCTTGAAGAGAGCAAAAAAAATTATATTGGTTGAGTCATGTGAAAGTGGTCAATACCAACTTTCTTATTTTAAATGCAAGCCCCTGTATATGATTTATTTTTTTGGATTCTCCAGAAAATTCTAGACATAATTCTAATACAATGTCCTACACCTATCTTCAACTGTTTCGGAAATATTAAGTGTTTTCAGATTAATTACAAAAAATAACATTAAAAAAGGAAAATTATTTTACTTCACATTACACTAAATACTTAATTCCCATTTAGCTTGATATTGAGATAGTAAGCAAAAACTATTCCAGCGTTCCTTCTTGCTGATTTGAAGAAAAGCAATTTTGTTTATTTTTTTCATAACTCATAGCCTTAGCATCTTGTTGTCTGCCTGCATGACAGTGGTGATCAGTGTCAGTGCTATTGTCGTTAACTGTATGTAATAATATCAGAAAAATGGTTCATTTAACAGAAATGCACAAAATAACTATTTTAAAAATCGTTATAGAGATAACATCTGGACACAAATGAAAGTTTCTCTCTTATTTCACAAAAATTTTCCAAATTTGTCGCCTGTATTCCAAGAAACAATTACCAAAATAGAAAAGTAGTTTCGCGAGCTTGGTCAGGTAAGACAGATAAAAAAATAGCTGCCAATGCTCTAAGTGATAATATGAAATTGGATATTATGTTTGAGTTTCAAGAAACCCCACATAATTCTGCTCGAAAAGCAGCCCCACTCTTCAATGTTAGCCACACATCAATTTGTCGAGTATTAAAGAAAAGGAAAGTTCCTATAAAATGATGCCCAGTCAGGAGCTCATGGAACACGATTTCGATAGGAGAACGTATTTCTGTGAACAACTGATGGTAAGGTTAGATAACAATGTGATCCAATTTGTTTTCTGATGGGACCATATTTACATTTCACGGTCATGTTAATCGTCAAAACTGCCGCATTGGTCTAATGAGAATCTTCACTGGATGACAGAGAAACATACGGAATATCCTAAAAAAGTTATTGTTTGGGACAGGAATTGTTGGAAATCATATATCACGTCCCTTTTTCATTGATAGCAACTTGAATGGAGATAAATATCTAGAATTGCTCTAAAATAACGTCGTGCCAACTTCAACAAACTTATATCCTGGTTCAGTAAACCCACAAGTTCCTGCCAATACAATGTGGTTTCAGCAAGATGGAGCACCGCCCCAGTATGATCTCCTGATTTGGCGCCATTGGACTAGTTTTTGTGGGGATATGTCAACAGTACTGGTTACAAAACTGAATTCCTCAACTTTAACGACTTAAAACGACGAATCACGCTTGCTATTAGATGTTGAGTAACGTTAGAAGACATTTCTATACCAGATTAGCATGTTGCCAAGACGTGCGCGGCATGTATTTTCAGCATTTCCTGCATTGACATTAATGTTTTTTTTGTTCATTTTATTAAGAAATAATCAATATTATTTATTATGTTTTTAGTGTAATGTAGCGAATTTGTGAAATAAAATATATATTTTTTTAATGTTAATTTTTGTAATAAATCTGAAAGCACTTTCCGAAAGATAGGTATAGGACATTGTACATGAATTATCTCTACAATATTCTGGAAAATCCAAAATAAAAATAATATACAGGGGCTTGCATTTAAAATAAGAAAGTAGATATTGGCCTGTCACATGACAGACCCGATACAATTTTTTTTATTGAAAAATTGGCATCTAAAAATACAAATGAGGGGTCCGGTAGCTCAGTGGTTGAAGCTCACGTTTCATAAACTGACTACACTTTTGCCGTGGGTTCGAATCTCACCGATGCCTATGGCTGTTGTGATATTGTGCGAATGCGAGTTTCTAGTGGAAAAATGTAATCTCCCCAAAAGGGAGGTTGGAAATTCACAGAAATAAAGACAAAAATAAAATATTTAACGCAAAGAGTAGACTGGTTATATAACCTAAAAGTGTTGAGGCCATAAAAGGAATGAGAATTAATGAGTGAAATACAAATCGACGTGTCCAAGCATTTTTCCCAACAGGCCTTCATTTATTCGTTTTCGAATATATTCCAAATGGCTGTTCCACACTGCATAGTCATAATCTTTTATCCTATTTGCCCACTTTTTGTGAATAAATAACGGCCACACATTTACTATTTACATTTCTCAATCTTGCTCGAGGAATATCATTATATACTTCTCTACATTTTAGGACGCTTTAGTTATAGTTTTGGATTAAACTAGGTTGAAACATGCCGTTTTTTTAATTCATTGATTTTTGCTTCGAAACCTTGGCGTGAATTATTTTGAGTTTTCCACTCTGTATTGTAACAAATGTTGTTTTGTATTATATTTCTTCGTTTCAATATCACATTCTTATATGAAAGCCTAATCTGTGCCAAAACTTTAAATGAATTAGTTCCATAGATACATATCTCTATTCGTACGATATTTTATCTCTAGCGGATCCTTTTAGCCTTTGTTCTAAATTTATAGTTTCGCAAGAGATTTTAGGATTTTAAGAGTCACCACCCTAATCTATACGTTTTATGCCGCGTGCTCAGCCTTTAATTTTCTCGGAGATAAAATCTTACTTACTCCATGCGACAGAAATATAATTAAATAAATGCTTACTAAATTAATTATAATCTGCAGTTTAGTCACATTTATTAAATATGCGAAATCTATGTGTATGGAATTTAGCAATTTTCAAACCAAATCAATTGTTTTCAGAAATCCATAATACAACCAAATAGTATGTAATTGTTATAGTTTTAATCTAGTAATATGGATATACATTAACATTTTATGGATGATTCCGATATTCGATCCTATAAATAAGGGAACACATCAGTTTATCATTATATTTGTATTCCTGATGGAAAATGAAAATATCTACCAAAAAATATTTATTTTTGGAAATTGTCACTAAGAATGTTTTCGTCAAACACAAAAAATGTATCAAAGCTTTTTCGAGCAGATGCGGAAATGTAAAATTATTGTTGAAAATTTGTGAACCTTTTTCAAACACAGGTTTTCCTGCTCATAATGTCAAGGTCCTAAGTGTTTGAATGCGATGAAGCATTCATATTCTTTACATTTTTTGTCAGGTTTTAGGTATTTTACAGGTTTATATCAGTTCAAGGTTCCGCACTAACTTAATCTTGAAGAGAATTTATTCAAGAAGCTTTTGTCTCTGGAAGGTTTCTTTGGAATGAAAAAACACCGTATTTTTTCGATTTTCGAAAATTTATGTTAGTGATCTTTTTGGGGCTATTATAATAAAAAAATTTCTTAGCATATAAAACAGTAGCCAAAAAAACATTCATTTTGCTCTAACACTACCCAAATGAAAATTAGACAAATTAAGACTTACGGATCATACCCACATATGTAAAACCAATTCTTTATTTGTAAAATGGAACTTCTCAAATTACCTAATGAATCTCGAAATAGTTTCGAATTGCTTTGGAAACAAATTGTGCATTTACCAAATTGAGCATCAAGTTGAGTTCATTAATCATACACTATATGAATGAGCATCGGACTCCAAACTCGATAAAGTGGTATAGTCCCATTATTAGAACCCTCTAACTTTTGATTGTTGTGAAAGGTCCTAAATGGCCGAGGGTTTCGGCAAACTTTAACAAGCTTACAACATTCATTAACATTGTAACCTGTTACGGTACCTAAACTTTCAGGAAATATGCTATATTACAACGTATGAGGGCCGTCAGTGTAACCAAAAGTAAGTGACATGCACGTGATTCGAAATTTCGGTAAGTTCATAAGCCTCGCCGCTTTAAATATACAAAGACATTCACGATCAGTGAACTTTGACGTTAGAAGAACTTCTAGACCAGGAAATTACTGCTAATTGGGTTTAAGTTCGAACATTTAAAGGTTGATTTTTTATAAATTGTCTTTAAATCCCGTTTTAGAGCCTTATAAAATCGTAGCTCTCAATTTATTATATAAATTTGAACCGAAAGCTTCTTAACGGAGCCCCACACCTACACATATGAAAATAGATGAGCAAGGGATTGAATTACCCATCCAATTAAGTGTTCTGTGTAAAAAACAGGCACCAGAAAATTTATTAAGAGTCCCTTCTTTTATAGAAAAAAAATAATAAATCCAAGTAATATAGAATACCTGCACAAAATTTACGTTTCGTTCTAATAAACACTCGAATTCTCTATTTGTGATATATTAAATTGAAGACTTAACATACGTCAGAAATTAAAAAGAATACCAAAAAAAGCAACTTGGCAATAAATTTTCATATCATCAATACATTAAGCAAAACATGATCTTTGTTTACATCGTTCTGTTATCGTAATAAACAAATTACGTTTACCACTCAATAGAGGGACTGATGTATTACATACATCCGGAACTTTTATATCCTCCTCAAACAAGTGGTCCAGAGTCTAAAGCGCATGGCTGCGAATCCAAACTTCTCTGGTTCGAAACCGAGAACAATTACAGTTTTTTTACATATCATGTCGTTATTAATTAATTTTATGTACGTATTTTCAATTGACATAAAATGAATAACTCATTTTAATATTACATAGAATAAATACTTTACCGTTAGTTAAATTAGGATTAATACTTGACTCGTAACAAAATAGTGACAATTATAATTCACCTGATATTTATATTCATTACTAAGAGTGACACAAATAAAGAAAAATAAAGACATTCAGAAAACAAGAAAATGGAAGAATATTTCGTAAGAACCTTTCGCTTCTATCGTTCAGTCTCAAATGACTGCCGCTCTTTTTTGTGCTTATTTTTCGTCTTATTTGCATTATGCACAAAATAAGGTTAGTTTTTCATTCCATATAAATATGCCTACCTAAGTCAGTGATCAAAGAAATAAGCTGTGTTGTTAGGATACTTCAATAAAATTTTTATCTTTAAAATTCTCAAATTTACGAATTTTCAGCATCATGACATTCTGAGCAATCCACTTATCACTTGACAGTTTGAAACGTCTTCTAGATATCCGCCAGTATTCCTTAGGTGTTTTGATATTGTTTATAATAATTCTATTTGTGAATACGACACGATTTTTTATTCCTTATTCCAATGAACTTTTAAACAAAACTTGCTGCGATATTATTTATATTACGCTAAAGTAAAGTTGGAAATTCTCCAAGGAAATTTATCCTTAATCAGAACTTTCTTATGGGAAAATATAGCTGCGGAAGAGAATAATAAGTTTTGTGTTTATTTTTTATTTCCTCACACCAGTAGCGTATTCATGAAACTTTTAATTTATAATTGTTTCTAAAGAAAACTGAATAGATTAAAATTGCGAAATTGCTTTTTATGAGAGAAAATCAGGGACGAAATTGGAAGATATTTGAGTTTTCAACTTTACTTAGTCTAGACACGATATTGTATCGAAAAGTTTTGAGGCAATAATTCGCTTAAACAAAATAGTAATTGGTCGCATAAAAACTTATTCAAACACATGCCAAATCTTAGGAGCTACTGACAGCATGAAAATAAGTAGAAAATTGTAATTGTTTTGGGATTTAGACATCAATCCAACGCTTATTTTTTAACAACTAGAGATCAGACACAGACTATGAGCAATGCCATGAAACTGAAAATGATATGAATTATATTAAACTTCCCTTAAAAGCTGAAGAATTTTTAAGATTTTTCTCAATCTACGCTTTTCTGATAAAGCTCCATTATTACTAGGGCTTCTGACTGTTGATTTTGGTGTCTTCAAATCTTCAATGAGAAGGCCTTCTAAAGGTCTTACACGGCTAACGGTAATATAATCTTGCGCAGCAGGGGAAGGTTTAGGGCGTGAATATACCACTTCCATGCACTTCACCACGATGGTAACAGATGATCATTAATGGCATTCTTTGCTCGGCCATGGAAAGAAACAGGTCCAATAATGGTAATGCCGTCGTCAAGTCTACCTGGACTGGTCAAAAAGCTGTGCCCCTAGAAAACAGGGTCAGATACTATAGTTACGTATCCAATGGCACCGTTCACTATTCCTGTCGTTATGCCTATATTAGACTCTAGACGCTGTTCTATATCATCATACTGATACAGATAGTAATGTTCCAATTCCGGCATTGATACATTTTTATCACGACTACACTGCAGATTCTATAGTTCCGTTATTTTGTCCGCTAGATTAAATTAAGAGTGATGTCATTTTATTTTTCGTGTTGTGCTGGTAAACTGTTTCATTTGATATTCACTTCAGGTAAGTGCTTGAGAAATAATTGGTCCGCCACTTTGTGCGTCCGCCATATTGGATTTAGCATGATGTCACGTAGCTAACCATGCAGTGACATCCAAACCAACAGGTTAAAAATTCGGTTACAAGATTTTACTTATACCTACTAAAAGGGCAAATTAAGAAAGAGCTTCTTATAATTAATTTTTTTAGGCATGAATCTGTAAAGCGAAAAAGATAAATGATTTCTGTCACGTCTTCCATGATACTCACAAGTTCATTTTTTATTAATTTAATTCTGAAAAGTTTTTGTTTTAATAGCTTGGATCTCAAAATCTACCAAACCATTCCCAAATGAAAATATTAGATGAAGACCATCGAGTACATATTATTAAGCATCTGTCTCTGATGAATAATACTGGCTGTACAAACTCGACGATAAGATCCACCAAATAAGTGGTCTGTTTGAATTTAATTTACTTCGTCATACAATACCCACCCTGGAAGTTCGATGTAAATCCAACAGTGTACGCCAATTTCGCTGTGGGGTATTTTTGCGCGAAATTATTCATTGGATTCTCAAAACGCATTGTGTTCGAACCGGCACAGCCGCTCTGTTCCGTTTTCCAACGTCGGGGGCACGAAACCTGCGATTCTCCACGCGATATATGAGGGTAAACTGTAGCAACTGATTGTCAGTCAATTTTCTGGTTTATTTGCCTAGACAGTTCTGTTTATATTTCTCAAATGAGCTTTGTGAATGAAGCGAATAATAAGCTTTCTTATATTAGGCTTCCTTTTGCTTTGAGAAGGTTCACGGTTTGACGAGTCTGATGGAAATTTCGAAACAGATTATTGAGATGGTATTTACACAAAAATGTCAGCAGAAATTATTCTTAATGTTGCTCTATTATTTTGAGATTTTAATACCGTCAACCATATCCGACATTTATTTACTTTCCATTACTTTGGGAAAATAACAGTTTTATGCCGTCAACTAAAAATAAATTTATTGCTTAATAACATTTTTTTTGTATTATAAATATTTTTTATTAAAATTGCATTAATAACCAATTGCTGTATTTTTTGTGATAGGTGGTAGTAGATTTAAAGTACGACTTTACATAACTAGCTTGTACATTTAAGCCATAATCGTATTTTTATTTACAGGTACGTCACCAAATCACCCTGTATAGTAACTCTCTTATCATTCATCGTCTGTCAGAATTATTAAAAATTTATATATATATATATATATATATATATATATATATATATATATATATGAACTAAATTCTAACTAAACTAAATTCAGACGCGGTTCTCACCCGGAACCTAGCTTAGTTCATAATAATGACCGCGGAAGCCTCTCAGAACATATATATATATATATATATATATATATATATATATATATATATATACAGGGTGTAAACGGTTTGAGTGCAAAGATTTTGAAGAACAATACTTCAGGCAAAAACAAATCAAAAAGCTTTATAACATTTTCTAAAATAAACTATAGTTTTGCCAAAAAAAAAACACATAAAGTTAGATTTTATGTAGCCCTTGCTACAGTGAATAATACAATAATTTCGATTTCAAAATGTCAGTAAATCTAAATATGTAAATACTCAATAGCTTATACATCTTTAATAGCCACATTAAAAATGAAAATTGATTATTTAAACTCGAAATATGCTTTTATAATTTAGTGTAAGTTTCTCCGAATAGATATGGCAACGTGGCATACAGACCAACTTATTTTTTACTGTAACGACGACTGAGAGTTATGATTGTTTTTTGCGATTTCGATTCTTGTAAACAAGAATAGATAAACTGTATAGTGATTTGAATGATATCTATTTGATGGAGACTTCGTGGTTTGCTCTCCATTTAATATATTTTTTAAATAAATAAAATCGGTTGTGATTAGTGTGTAAGTTCGAAAATTAAGAATAGTGCCACAGTATTTATTTGTGATAAATAATGGCCGATTATACAATTAGGGAAAGACATGACATGCTCTTAATTTCTCGCATACGTGAAAATTGGATTAAACGGTGTCGTGCTTGTGTCGATAGTAATGGTGGGCACTTTGCACATTTGCTGTGAATAATCCGTTGTTTCAACTCAGTTCTATCATTAAAATAAATTCGGTAAGTAGGATTACATATTTACTTGTCTAATATAAATAATATTAATTAAATCAGTAATAATGACTCTTCGAATAATTTAACTGGTAAAAACTACATATACAGATCTCTTGAGTTGAATATCATATGTATTTACCCAACTTTGTATAATTGCATAAAAGAAACCGCCAAATACAAATTCTAATTGCAATACCTTGTATTAAAAACGTAAATATTTCCAACAAAATATTTCATACATTTTTATTTAATTCTAAGGTCAATATCATCAGTCAATACAAAAACACAGGTGTTTATATTTTTTTGTCGGCGTAGTCATTCCTTTATTATTCGCGCTAAGAGTGAATCTGCCTCGAACGCGAGCGACGTTGCCGGATTGACAATAATTTACTTAATATGTTTTAGGGATTTTCTTGGTTATTAAGGCCTACTGACCATAGTGGTATAAGAGTTTTTTGTTTAATTTGGTGTATACTACCTCCACCTAAAATATATGCACTCAAACTATTTACACCCTGTATATATATATATGTTTTTAAGTTTTCGCGGGCACTAAATGTTTTAGGTGGTTTCCGGGAATTCATCCGCGTAGTTGATAACTGATCCCTGCCGGGATCGATGGTAAAATGACGACGTTTCGGCAGAGTCACATCTGCCCTCTTCAGGTCGGTTCGCATAATTCTCGTAGCCTTCTGCTTTCGCTTCTAGTTACTCGAATACTGTACTGTATTCGATCAGTTATCAACTACGCGGATGAATTCCCGGAAACCACCTAAAACATATATATATATATATATATATATATATATATATATATATAAAATAGAGTATGTTTTGTAATGTTTAACAAGCCCCTGAAATTACCTTTTAAACCTCACATTGTAAGTTAACAACTATCAGGTATAGAAATTATATAAATTAATGTTTGATATAACTTGTAGCATTAGACCCTGAAGAAGGAACAAACAGTTCCGAAAGCTCGGATTTTTGAATAAAGAGTTCACCAAAAAGTAGTAGTCAATATCCCTTATCTCCATAATTACTATATATATATATATATATATATACTGTTTGTTCCTTCTTCAGGGTCTAATGCTACAAGTTATATCAAACATTAATTTATATAATTTCTATACCTGATAGTTGTTAACTTACAATGTGAGGTTTAAAAGGTAATTTCAGGGGCTTGTTAAACATTACAAAACATACTCTATTTACAGCAAGGATTACATTAGTAATAAAATTTTATTTGTGTTGTTTGTTCATTGTTCGTATGACATTTGGGCTGTCAACGTTCATTCATCCATCTGTCAATCATAGAACTCATGGAACCGCTTTGAGAGTAAGAAGGCATAGACAAAACTCAATTGTTGTACATCTGATTTTTTATTGATTGGATTATTTTGATCATTTCTAGTAATAAGCGTTTGTTAGATTTGTTTTCCCTATCTAAGATCTTTATATTTTCAAAATCAATTGTGTGCCCTTGGACGTTAGCATGATTAGTCAGTGCACATCTTGGCTTGTTGTCATTTATGTCACTCTTATGAAGTGCTAATCTACTCTTGAGCCATTGCGTGGTCTGGCCTATTTATGTGCTGTCACAATCCTGACATTCAATTTGATAAAAACATTGTTCTCAAGATTAAAAGATCCCACACCATTTCTGCTGCAATCAAACATAGTGTATCAAATTGGATGTCAGGATTGTGACAGCACATACATAGGCCAGACCACGCAATGGCTCAAGAGTAGATTAGCACTTCATAAGAGTGACATAAATGACAACAAGCCAAGATGTGCACTGACTAATCATGCTAACGTCCAAGGGCACACAATTGATTTTGAAAATATAAAGATCTTAGATAGGGAAAACAAATATAACAAACGCTTATTACTAGAAATGATCCATATTAATGATCAAAATAATCCAATCAATAAAAAATCAGATGTACAACAATTGAGTGTTGTCTATGCCTTCTTACTCTCAAAGCGGTTCCATGAGTTCTATGATTGACAGATGGATGAATGAACGTTGACAGCCCAAATGTCATACGAACAATGAACAAACAACACAAATAAAATTTTATTACTAATGTAATCCTTGCTGTAAATAGAGTATGTTTTGTAATGTTTAACAAGCCCCTGAAATTACCTTTTAAACCTCACATTGTAAGTTAACAACTATCAGGTATAGAAATTATATAAATTAATGTTTGATATAACTTGTAGCATTAGACCCTGAAGAAGGAACAAACAGTTCCGAAAGCTCGGATTTTTGAATAAAGAGTTCACCAAAAAGTAGTAGTCAATATCCCTTATCTCCATAATTACTTTAGTATATGAGACTATTAAACAAATATATATATATATATATATATATATATATATATATATATATATATATATATATATGTATTTTTCCAAAGATAAGACCCTCACCAAAATGAGGTGTTGAAAATGTCGACTTCTCTTCACGACACAAGAATCCAATTTTCTCCTCATTGACTCCCCAACTCTTTCAAAAATTCCCGGGGCCATTTCTTACTGAGTTACATCCTGCTATTATCCGATCTCACAAATCTTCCACAGTTTCTAAGAAGGAGAACAAAGTAATGATTTCATATTGCTCCATGGGAAATAATTTGGAGGATTTAATCCAGCAGGCGATAAGTAAGATCCACTGCCATATGGATTCAAACTATCTCACCAAACGAGCTATTTTTGCTCAATTTTTGGTCTGCTGCCTCAATTTCAATCTGTTACTATTCTTTCTCTCTCAAGTTGTTATTTTGTGGACCGAATTTCAGTTTACTTTATCTTCTATCTCAAATTCTATGGCTATTGGCCAGTCTTCCAATATTACTAAATCACATCTATTTCGTCTAGTGTTCTCCTAGCTGCTCGCAACTGTTTCATTTCTGATAAGTGATCGCAATCACTATCAGCTTTGCTGCGCTTAGAGATTCGGTTAAATGCTTTCCATGTTTGCCTTCTATGAGGACATGATCAGTTTGATTCATTGGCGCTCCATTTTGTGCTATCCGTGTTACTTTAGTTCTATTTTACTGATTATTTAGCTGCTGAAAGTGGCATAGAAAATGCAAAAATACAAATAGAACTTAGTAGCCAAGGTGTCATAGTGCTATAGAATGCAGATTTTTAATTTGTTTTGGCGTCAGTTCTATTCTCTTATGTCCAATATCTAATTGTTATGGGAGAGAAAAAAAGAATGGCATATTTCAGCGAAATTATTCCATAAATCTCCCACTTTTCTATTTACTTTTAATTAAAAGAAATTGTTGCTTCCAAATGCATTCATTAAAAATTGTAAATGAAATCTTCCAGCTGCAGTTTCCGTAACCGAGTTATTTTAAAATTATCGTATTATTTCAACTCAAATACTCTTTAGACGATCCCCGGTTATTTGTCGTTTCTTTTTCAAGTTTTCCAGTTTTCGCCGAAACTAATTTTCATTGTTCTGACACCCTTTTAAATTTACTGCTGGTATAGGTTTTTCCTCCAAGCAGAAGTCCTATCGCTATAGAACTAGAAATAATGATGAGACACTCCCAAAGAAAGGATTTTCGCTGAGAGCCGTTCTCAAAACATGCATTAGAGGCGGCGGCAGTTTAAATGCAATTCATTTGCATATATTTCTCATTATTCGATGGCTGATGGCCGTATTCATTTTTAGGGAACGCTGTCTGGATAATTTTTAGCCGGGTAAGTTATATTTAGGAAGTGAGCGATGAAATGCAAGCTTTTAACAGTGTTAGTTATCTCAGGGCACTTTTTACTGTTCCGTGGAGCTCTACGTTTTATGGTTACTTTACGCTAGGTTAAACGTGGATTTACTATTGCAAAAAACGTAATCATCAATGGTATTTTAAGTAACATTTCGAATTTGCCCTCGTGGTATCTTTAACAGCGCCACAGCATGCGTTAAGTGCCATCTATGAGGAATTTGAGGAAGCCTTGTGTTTGGCAGCTGTTCAAAGCAGATATTTTAACGATAATGGGAAAAAGGCAGTTTCTTGTTATGTTATGTTGTTATATATAAACAAGATGTTCTGAACAATGGTAGAGAGCCTAAACCGAGAAAGGCTTGATAACTACGCCTTTCTCGGTTTAGGCTCTCTACCATTGTTCAGAACATCTTGTTTATATATATATATATATATATATATATATATATATATATATATATATATATATAAACTCATTATAGACACTCTAGTTGTGCCTAAAACCCAGGGTTAAGGCCAGCTACCAGCGCTGGAAGGCAGAGAAATACATACATAGATCTAGCTCGTAGTGAAGGTAAGAGTTTTCTGGTGAAGTGCAATTGAGTTTTTAGCCAAATAGAGCCAACCAGCAAAACTCCAGTCTACCTAACCCAATAAAACAATCATCAATTTCAATAGTTAACGAGTAGTTTACTGAATTCAGTTGTGGTCATACTAATATATTTCTAGCAGAGACTAGAGAAAGGCACAAGAAGCACGGTGCAATCATATATATGTTCATATCGTTTTACTGTACTTCCAGCCTTATGCGCATATTCGAAAATGTCTCAATTGGCTCTTCTGTTGTTGGTTATTTCTCTGTTTGATTCTTGGCAACGCTTACGCAAAACGGTTCAGGTACAGTAACACGGTATAATCTGCTGTCTCTCTTAGTCGGTGACCCTTCCGCTGACGGACGATAGCAGTATGTGGTCGTACCAGCGCAAGTGACGCCTAATGTTCAGGTCGTCTAAAAGAGGTCATTAAGGCCAAAAAGACGAGTAGTGGAATGCCTGATTCCCATATTGACTCAATTTGCATAGTAAACTTCAACTGTCATGTGGTACAATTCTCTGGTATTAATTAAATATAACCAAAAATAAAAATCATTGTTACCAATAATAACTAAAAATTCTAGTTATTTAAAATTTCAAATAAACTGATTTTAGGAAATACATTAGCATGAATCTACATCGTTAGTAGTACCTGCATACATACTTTGACTTGACCATACAGTGTATGTCAGCACACTCCCTCTAAGTCACTCATAACGTGCCTTTGGGGGAAAATTCACTAACCCCAGATATCCTAGCTATCAAAAGGGTTTAGCTCTGTGGGAGCTCTTGCCAGGTTATCAGGCCCGTGGTTGGAGTCGTGGTAGCTTCTTATGAATTTTCTGACCGTCCGGGCTGTTCCTAACAGAATGGCTTTTTGCATTAGTTGGTAAAGATGTTCGTCCAGACCGAGGTATTTTAAATTATTTAGTAGAAGTTTTGGGACTACTCCTGTTGTTGACATAACAATTGGTTCAGTTCGTGTGTTTTTCATGTCCCCCTGTGTCTTTATTTGAAATTACAAATCCCTGTATTTGGCTATTTTTTCAGTCTGCTTAATATTTATGTTATTGTTGTTAGGGATTGCTATGCCAATTAAGGTTGTTTTCCTAGAGATTTTTTCTACTAAAACTATATCTGGTCTATTGTGAGCAACAGTTCGATCGGTCAGTATCGTGCGGTCCTAGAACACCTTGTAGTTGTTATTTTCTAAAATAGATTCTGGTTTGTATATATAGTAGGGTGTTCTTACCGATTGTGACAGCTCAAGTTTCAGCGCTAGTTCCTGGTGCAGTATTTTTGCTACAGCATCGTGTCGTTCTTTGTATTCAGTTGCAGCGAGCGCTTGGCAACCTACTGTAATATGCTGGATAGATTCAGATGTTTGGCAACCATATCTGCATCTGTCGTTGTTGATAGAAGGGTTTTTGACGATATACTTTAGATAGTTCTTAGTTGGAATTACTTCATCTTGGATTGCCAGTAAAAAGCGTTCCGTTTCAGGAAACATATGACCAGAGATCAACCGGTAGTTCGACGCTGAACTGTAGACATAATTTTGGTTGACGTCATTTATATGTCTTCCATGAAGGGGATTCTCTTTCCATTTGAGCAGCTTCTGATCAGTTGTGTGGTGGTGTACTTGCACTTGTTGTTCTGTCAGTCGCAGAGGAGTTGAGTCATCAACCTGACATATGACTCTGCATAGATCAGAAAATTCAGCTAGTTTCTGGAAATGATTACGCAATTTAGAAATTTGTTGATCAAGTAACTTGCCTATATCTGCCAATCTCTTAGTAGTACTCGAACTTGCCGTTGTAATTGTTCAATGTCGGTCTTGCAGCAGTTAACTATACCTAAAGAGTAACTAAGCACTGAACACGCGTAGGTGTTAATAGCCTGAAACAATTTTTTATTGTTAAGTTTTATATAAAACTGTGTTGTTAGGTCCTTTTTCATGGTGGTGTGATCAATTCATTTATTCCAAGGTATTTGTAAGTATGGCCTTCCTCCATAGATTCAATTGAGGCTTGCATACATATATTATTATACAACATGATCTCTGTGTTTTTTTAAATTTTGTTATTTTGTTCGATATCTTTCCTGGAAATAAATTAATGTAAACCATTTATGTAAAGTAAATGAATATTGATGTAAATTTCCTTCCAATATTTAGGAAACCCGCAAACTTAAGCAAACATTTGTACCGCTTTCAAATTTATCATAGTATTTTTCTGCTTATGCAGATCTGAAAGCATCGATAATTTTTACCAAATGCAAGAGTTCAGACAGATATTTAGAGTTTGAGTGCCTAGCACTTCGGGCAGCTATTGAAGCTCCACAAACGTCTTATGATTTGTAACTAAATATTGCATTCATGAATCTTTGGGAAAAGTATACACGAGAAAACTAACCGGGTGGTCAAATTTTGAAAAATAGGGAATTTACATATACTATAGGTAATAAATTAACTACAGTGTCAATTTCGATACAATGGACGCGAAAGCTTCTGACGAATTATACCTCCCCGTATCACGTTATCTCCTGTCTCTGTTTCTATTTCCTTGTATTAGTTATCATTAGTTATGGTTATAAATTTCAGGAGAATTAAAATAATTGTCACTATTTTGTTATGACTCAAGTATTAATCCTTATCTATAATTTAATTTTTAATCTAAATTAGTGCTGAATAAAATTTGTTCAATTATTAACTTGCAAGTTGAAACTCATATCCGATGAATTGTAAATACGCCAAAAAATTAAACAGAAGGTGTATGAAATTAACAGCGTTCTTTCTGACTTCTGACATATGTCAAGTCCGTAATGCAATACATGGCAAAGAGAGAATTGGACTTTTTATTAGAAAAGCGAATTTTGGGCAGGTTTTCTATGTTAAGTGGATGTTATATTAGTTTATTACCTATATATTATTGATATTATTTCAAGTGTGTGGTGTCGGTGTTGGTGTCGAAACAAATGAAATCTCAAGTTATCCAATTCATTTCCTTGGTCGTCTATTTTCATATTTGTAAAAGTTTTCGCTTCAATAGTTTATCTGTCTTTTAGTGATCGTGAAAGTCATGAGAGACTTAATAGTTGTAAGTCATATTCTATGCATAGGTGTTCGCACTGTAAATGTCAATTTTTTGTTTGTTCAGTATATTCATTTTCTGGTTTCGAGACAGTTATATACTATTCATATTTATTTTAATATTTTAAAACGTAAACGTGAATTGAAATATGATGCTGAAGAGATGAGTCTTGTTATTGAAATACATATAAGGTTCACTGTTCGTTATTTTAATAAAGTAAACATTTTTATTTCAGACAACAGGGCTGATAATAAGTAGAGATGACTATGTCTGCAGATTCGGAATATCTTGCTCACACTTACTGCTAAGAATCAAATCTCTCTGGCAATGTCTGTTAATTTTTTTCTTCCACTAAATTCAATCAAATTCTTAAAGAGGTTCAAACTACGAAACTACACACATCGGCACAATTAGGGGAACACAATAAAAAGGTCGTTTTTTTACAAATTTATGTTGTACATATTTTTTTAGTTACACAATAATTAGTTGCACTCAAACTAACTAAAATAAATGCTAAAGTAACTTACACAATATTTCGTCTTGAAGAATTAAACAAAATTAAAAAAAAAGAAAATTGAACGTTTTTTCTTTAAAATATAAATCGTTTAAAAATTTCAAAAATCACAAAAAAACCGTTTTAATAGGGTGTATTGCCGCCACGGGCTCTAATTAAAGTTTCTACATGATTTCCCTTGCTTTGGATAACATTGTCGATGAGTTCTTGGGGTAAATTGTTCCAATATTCCACTAAGGCCAATTTAAGCTCTTACACATTATTAGGGGCTGGATTTCTTTGTCGAACGCTTTTTCCCAGGTAGTCCCAGACATGTTCTATCGGGTTCATATCCGGCGATCGCGCGGGCCAGTTCATTTGAGTGATGCATACTTCATTAACATTAACATAGTGCATTATCGGAGCTGTGCAATTTTATATATGACTCATTGAACAATAAAATATTAAATATAACTTGCTTCTTCGATTTATCAGGTGCATTTGACTCCATAGATCATACTTGTTACTAGATAAACTTAATAGAATAGGAGTCAGAGGCTCAGCAAATGAATGGATTCGATCATACATCACAAGCTGTTCAAGTAGGCGAAACTAGATCCGATTTCAAGACAGTCCATACGGGGGTGCCACAAGGCTCAATATTGGGCCCTGTTCTATTTCTTATATTTATTAATGATGTTTCATTATCATGTCCCACATCTGATCTTAAAATTCTCTATGCTGATGACAAAAATTTTGGCATATTTGGAAAAAGTGATTCTGAACTTCTCAGAAATGCTAATGTAGCCACTCGGGAATTTCATGACTATTGTAATTCACATGGTTTAACGGTAAATGTTAAAAAATCACAAATAATGTCATTCTTACCTAAAAACAACACAAATAATTTAAGTTATCTTGTCAGGTTAAATACTGAATCTATTGAGCAGACAAATTTATGTAAGTTCTTAGGAATAATTGTTGATAATAAATTTACTTAGGAAAAACACATTGATTATGTAACAAATAAATTAAGTAAGACCTCTTTCTTAATGCGTCAATTAAAATTTACCGTAAGTTTCAATGTTCTTAAATTAGCATATTTCGGCCTAGCGGAGTCGATTTTGTCATATGGCCTTATATTTTGGGGCTGTTCAGCTCATATTAACAAAGTCTTCTCTACACAAAAAAATATCTTACGATGTATAGCTGGTGTTCCCCCATTAACCAGCTGCAAGCAATTTTTCATTGAGTTTAATACTCTGACGGTCCACTCATTATATATTTACCGATTAATAATGAATATTAAAAAGCAAGTATCACTTACTACAAATGATCAAATACACAATTATTCAACTCGTAGCAGCAATGAACTACATCAGCCATTCTCTAGGCTATCAGTTAGGCAAAATTCCCATATCTATAGGGGGACTATAAGTTTTAATAAATATACGCGAGCTAGAGGGAATGAGAAAAGTATAGTGAAGTTTGGAAAGGAGCTCTATACATACCTGTCCAGAAAAGCATACTACTCGTATGATGAATTTTTGAAAGATGCTGAGTGATGCGGGTGGTGATTGTTTTGACAAGGCAAATAAATCATTTATATTTGTAAGATTATTTCTTTTGTAAATGCAGTGATTTTAAATGTTGAATAAAGGAATATTTAATTTAATTTAATTTAATTAAGGTATTCACTACAAATGGGGCAAAAGGCATGAAATGGGGTTCTAAGAGTTCTGTCACCTACCGCTGTGCAGTTAGCTATCCATGACTGAAGATCACTAGCTCCGTGCGGACTCCCAAACATATACCATCCCATACCATAACTGACCCTCTAACATACGATACAGTTTCAGTGAAATTTGCTTGGCGATAACGTTCCCCTCGATGTCTCCACATTCTTTCCCTCCCTTCCACGAAATTTACACAAAATCGGCTGTCGTCACTGAACAAAACACGGCCCCACTCATTTGTCCAATCTCGTTGCTCTCGAGGGAATGCTAATCTTGATGAGCTACCTCGAGTTTTGGGACGTTTGCTGGCACGTAAGAGTTTAAGCCAACTTCATTCAACCGTCTACTAACAGTCCTTTCACTGACGTTGACGTTTCGGACTTCTGCTAAACGATTTCAGGTCTGAACCACGATACACTTATAACGGTATGCTGATTTGTCAACTCAAATTCGAACGGTTGTGCGCATTACGTCACGTTGGAATCAAAACATTCATTACACGATACCCTTATATTATTATTATTAGATTTATTAATATTACTAAGAAAAATGCAAACTGAAATACTAAAGGTACGAATATTAAATATATTGGATTTCCAAAAAATGAGGATTTAGCCAAAACAATGGATAAATGCTTGTTGTCGAAAAGATAAAATTAATTTAAAAAAGGTAAGTAAAGAGTTCACTAGTACTGTTTTAATACAAATGCTAACCTTATAGTTTTTTATTGTCACTGTCTTCTAAACTTTAGCCCATATATGTTCTTTA
This sequence comes from Octodonta nipae, assembly GCA_034190945.1. Taxonomy (NCBI): domain Eukaryota; kingdom Metazoa; phylum Arthropoda; class Insecta; order Coleoptera; family Chrysomelidae; genus Octodonta; species Octodonta nipae. The sequence continues at coordinate 14,744,966 of CM067216.1, forward strand.
CATTTTGAGGAGAATTGTGTTGAAGTTTCTATGCGGCAAAGACTATTGCAATATCTTACAAAAAATATTCAAAATTTAAAATCAGATGCAGTCCCATTATTACAACTTCCTGATACCTGTCGGAAAAAATTGATTTATATCATTCAAAGAGAATTGATAAGAGGAACCAACGAGACACTGTCAAATAATTGTTACAAAAATCTGATCCGAATGAGTCTTATGTTCACAATTCTAGTGAAAATTTTATTGGAAATATCAAACCTCAGTTTATTAGTGAACTCTTAATGATTGAGACAGCACCTAGTAAATGTGTATTTAATGTTGAATGTAGGTAAATTAAATTTATTTAATTTTAATTTGTATTAAATTATTATTTATCATTATTTTCGTGAAGTCACTGAATTAAAAGAGAAAATTAAAAAAATTGAATAACAGATTAAAAATCTACTGCTGCAAGTTATTAATGCTAATATGCAACTGCCAAAGAAAATTGGAAAAAAACTATATAAATTAACAAATAAAAAATAATTCGCATTTGACGTTGTAGTTTTATTTATTCTATATGTGATTAATTCTCCCTGTAGTTGTTGAAATAACAGTTCAACAAAAGTCTCAAATCATCATTCACATTTTAACAGAATATAGATCCACTTGAATACTTTAGTTATTAACAATAATATTAATGTTTTAAAAAGAATCAAGTCAAATACAATATAAGTCGATTTTTTTATTGTTAACAGATAATGTTTTTAAATTTTTGGGACTTCATACATGATATAACATATTTTTCAAAGGTAAATGTTGACCAGATAAATTTTGCCATCACATATCCTTCAGCAAATGAATAAAAATAAATACCGCCTTTGTCGAAAACATAAAAATGTTTATTTCACTTTATAATAATTGAGTGGAAATTAACATTTAAATTCAATCATTAACTTTTACACATGATCGATAATATATCCAATTCAGTTGTATTACAAAATAGGTCTTTAAAACTAATTATTTATACGAAAACGCAACTCCCTTATGTGTTTAGCTTTAAGAATTTTAAATTTTGACTCCAACGTGACGTCATACCAGACTGCTGGATGCGCATCGGCATACCGTTATAAGTGTATCGTGTCTAAGGCGCTATTTGCTCGATTTCTGCTTTGTCCTCGTCTGCGCACGTACGATCCAGTCTCCCTTTAACGTCGAACGACGCGATAAACCACCGATGTCGATACACGCAATCCGCGACTGACTGAGCGATAGGTGTGCCCTTCCTCGATCATTGTTACAGCCCTAACCACAGAAGTTGCTGGTAAATCACCCATTTTGTATCAGATCAATGTACACTATTCAAATGTAAGCATCCACTAAAGTTCTTATCAGAATAAGTAAAAAACGTTAAATGAGCAAATTCTAGAAAAAACATTAATTCTTGTCAAAAAACTTAAAATTAAAGTAGGGCGTCCTTAAAACAATCTGTCATGAAGTTGTCAATACTTAAAAACAAAAACCACTTATCAAAATACCCGACAATGTTAGAAAAAATCAACCTTATTTGTGTGTATAATGCTTGGGTATTAGGAACTCTGCTATAATAAAAGCAAAAACCCCCATAGAATGTGTTAGTGTTATTAAAAACGTTTCCAAAAAAGTTTAGATGGACTAGCAGTTTAATACAAAATTCCACCATAAGTTGGCACTGATTTTTTAAAACATTACAAGCCTTAATCTCATAATATCATTTTCAAAAAAAAAATGTTGAGAACCTGAAGGCCGAAGCATTTCAGCTAAATTGGCAAATGGCATATTTTGGAGATTCCAACTCAACTCACTTTCAATATCAACTATCGCTTTTGATCTCCAAAAGTTAAGAATATATTTCACAGTCTTTTCAAAGCAAAATCCGAAAATCAATACGCTATGCCTTCGAGCGTATCATATAAAACCATATGGTTTTAAACTCACACCTCCCTTCAAGAGTTAGAGGGTATTGTAAAATGTATGAAGTAAGGTGTCTTCCTAATTTTCCCACTCATGTTTCCTATGAATAACTTGTCGACAATGTTCTTTGAACTTCTGTTTATTATTCGGTTCCCCAATACTTCAACCTTCTATTTGAGTTTGCATTCATACGATAAAACATGACGTATAATTTATAAACTTCCCTACCACGAAGAAAACTCAGTTGGAATTGACTTTGATATAGTAAACACAACCTGTGGAATTTCGGTATAAGTTTCAAATTAAGGCGAAATCCACCTCAGCCAGTGAGTTAATCAAAACTTTCAATGGACTGATATGGTGAAGGAATTTGGTTATTTATTTTCTTTTATGATATCCGAAAATCTCATTAGAAAGAAACGTAACAGTATTTTATAACAACTTCGGATTGATATTTTACAAAAAATGTTTCGTTGACAATGGCGCTGTATTGCCTAATCCATCTTGACTTACTTCATCGCCCTTCTTGATGGAAATAATGTTAAGTGACAACTCCATCATAATTGTGATATCTCCTCTTAGAGTTCGCAAAAAACTACTTTAAATACTCAGACAAGAAAATATATGTTCCCATCTTCCGAACGGAAATTTTGTCCATATTTTTAATACCAGCGACTTCACCAAAGTTTACTGTATAAGAACGTCGGTAAAAAAACCTTTTCGAGATTTTTCAAGAAACGGTATAACCTATGTTGTTGAATAAAACATTGGACTACTTCGGGATATCCCGGAACTAATCCAATTTCTTTTCAATTTATCCCATGTTCCGAATAGAAGAATTCCCATATTTTATACCAGCGACTCCACCAAAGTTTACTGTATAAGAAATTCCGTAAAGATTTTTCCCCATTTTCTACGAAACCGTACAAGCTATGTTATAGAAAAAAAAATATTGGACCACTTCGCGATCTCCCGGAACAGGATCCAGTATAAACGGTCGAAATTCCTTCCTTCCCTGAGCTGTTTGCGAGTGATCGCTGAGCAAACATAAAAAAAACATAGATACAGACGAATTGAGAACCTCGTTTTTTTTTGAAGTCGGTTAAAAATGAAGTTTTATCCAACCAATCACATTGTATTTCAAAATGATGTTTTATTTGGGTACCTGGTTGTATAGTACGTTGGCACTAATGCCAGTTTTATGACAATTTATTCAAAGTAGCGATCGCCCAGTGGTTGAAATCGACAATTGTGTCAATTCCTAACAAAATTCAACTTGTTTTTCATATGTAATTAATAGGTATTTATTTGTAAGCACATTCTTAATGCTTAGCTTAATGATATAAGGTATGACAAAGAGGCAGTAAGTGGAAATTATAGACAAAAATTTAGTTAACATGAAATTCCTTAAAGTTAAATAATTCAGCTGTTAACCGGTAGGATAATATAATAAATAAACGTAAATGAGAATTCCATTTGAATAGAAATTGCAAAACAATCTGTTTCATTTTATTTCTAATACTTATTCAATTTCTAGTTGCATATTTAATTAATAGTACATGGACCGAGCTGTACTCGTAAATGCAAAAGTTCATCAAACATGTTGGTAGGTACATACATATTATACATATAATCGGATATTTGGTCAAATTTTTCTCAAGATGAAGAGATTCAGTTTAATTTCAACTGTCCAACACTTATTAAAATACTCATTATAATAATTCCACTTTATAATATAATTCCACCACCGTGTATATTTAACTGCCTATGGATTACCCAATATATATATATATAATACACTGTGTATATGCAACTGTTTATGGTCACCAAATAAAACTTTTGGTTTCTAACATTTCTGGAATCACTCTGAATAATTATAACCTACAGCGTCTTATATCTCAGTCAATTTATACATGCATATACGAGGGTGAATCAAATATGAACCAGACTTTTGATTTAAAAATTTTATTACATATTATTTTTCTACATAGTCTCCTCTCTTATGTATACATTTTTCCCACCGAATCGGAAGTTTTTTAATACTTTTCTCAAAGAATGAAACTGGTCGTATCGATAACCAATTGCGTTCAAATGTTTCTACACCTTCGTTGTCCTCAAAGTGGTGGCCTCCTAGTTCTTCTTTAAGTGGCCCAAACATGTGGTAGTCACATGGCGACAAATCAGGACTGTAAGGCGGGTGTTCAAGGGTTTCCCAAAGCATTTTGTTCAATTTTCCTTGAGTCAATGCAGCTGTATGTGGCCGAGCGTTGTCATGCAACAGAATCACATTTCGGATAGATATATCCCGCCTCTTTTGCCGATAGGCAAGTTTCACTTGTTGGAGTAGTTCGCAGTAATACTCAGCATTAATTGTACGGCGTTCGTGCAGAAAATCGATCAGCAGTACGCCTTCAATCAGCTCACGAATTGCGTAGATATTCGCCTCATTGATGCTTGTCGTGGGACGGCGTGCATGAGGCTCATTTTCCACTGCCTCTCGGCCATCTCAAAACTTTTTGTGCCATTCGTACACTTGGGTCCTTGAAAGTGTTTCATTGCCGAACTGTGCAGATAGTCGACGCAAAATTTCAGACGGTCTAACGCCCTCCCGCGCCAAAAATTTGATAACAACACGTTGCGCAACAGACGTATGCACCTCTTGCTCTGACATGATGCTACTAACAGCGCATCGACTACGCCTCGCCAAACCGACGCACTCCCCTCTTCTTAACATCCCTACCTAACATATATCGAGACGTCACGCCACTCGAATTACCTACAGGGCGAGAAACAGAAAAGTCCGGTTCATATTTGATTCACCCTCGTATAACCGCTCAAGGCAACTTCATTGAGTTCCTCAAATTAACATAGGAACGCATAACTTTTTACCCATCCAAAAATCGCTCAACCAGCGCTTTTTACTTTCAAATCTTGAAAGGTTCAACAGTAAAAATGTAATGCAAGAAAAATATCAAGTAGTGATAAGATAAGTGGGAATAAGAGCTGAAGTTCTTTCCAGCAACACATTTAACATAAAAATAAAAAAATCAATAAATTGAAATTGGACACATATATTCTGATAACTGGAACATTTCGCTATTGTACTGCCCCTGATGAAATTCAATGACCAGAATTTTGGCCAACAAGATGAACTACAACAGAACAAAAATTCACATAATTTCAAACGTCTGCTGCCAAATTCCTTGGCAAAACCGGAAATTAATTTATAACTGAATTTTATAGTAATTATATTCCATGCAATTTGAAATTGTTCCCAATATCGATTTTAACACACCACCCCAAAAATAAAAGAAAGGTAGTTGGCTGATGGGTGGTTCAGCATTATTATACAGTGTGAACATTTGAATTGAAGTCAATTCTATCAGACCTCGAAACGTTTGAATTTGTTGTAATGTACAACGGTTTCTATAACAACTAGATTGTGGGATATCCTGCACTAGCTAGTTGTTGCAAAACTCTGGATAATTTCCATTCATCATTTCCAAAATCTTCGCTGTCTGAATGAGTGAAATGACATTACTAGAATTTTCAGGTTTGAGTTCTCCACCAAATACATCCGATGTTGTGTGCGAATTTTCCCTTGCAAGAAATATTTGTATAAATGTAAGCTTAATATGCAAAGAGTATATTGATTGTTTTCATCATACAATTACTCAGTATTTACGAAAAATGTTCCTTATTCTATTTCAGCTATTACTATTTCATCAATTAGACAAATACGTTTTCATGTCAAAAAGATGAAACCCATTTAGCCTATTTCTCTAGGACAGTTTTATCTGCTTGAATTTTGGACTGCATTCGTCACAAAAATTACATTAAATAGTTAAAGTTAAAATAAAAATTACTTAAATCATTAAGGCTAAAATATATTTCAGAATGTAATCCTTAACACAATAATCATAATTTACTAGTGTTACCTCTTTCCCTACAACTTTATCCTTCTAAATTATTAGATTTGTACTTAATGACGAATTTTCACTTTTAATATCACGGCACTCAACCTCTCGAAACAGATACCCCTTTATCACCATTCCGAAAACACTCAAAGCATTTCTCATAAAATAATTAGACTGTCATTGGAGTAAAAGTGTAATTGAATATTTTTCTCCCTTGGTTGTTACTGCCAAGGGATTGTCGTTGAAAAATGGGACTCGTCAAGTGAATGTCTGGAATGCCAGTGGTGGCACATTCCCAGAGTATATAAAACTGAAACAATTAAGATTTTAACATTAAATATTCTATTCCAACGGAATCGACTGGTTGTAATTGGTCACAACTTGTTCCAACCAAACACATTCGAGTGGTTTTGGTTAAACAAATGACATCACAAAAACGTCACAAAAGAGCTCTTTGTCACGTCATTGTTTGAACAACAATGTTTCTAATTGTCTGCCTTTTTCTTAAATTACATTTTCAGGTTTTATATCACGATTTTCTTGATTCCATAAATATTTGATACTAAATTTGACCTTTTTTATGAAAAGAACATACTTATAACAGATCAATGAAAACAAGTATTGAACTATATAATAATTTCATTTCATAATATATCTAAACCATATAACTGCTTATGGAACACCCATTATAACATTTTTTACTGCCAATTTTGAACTATTACTAGAATTCTATTCCACCCTATATTTAAACCACTCTGCTTATGGCCCATCTAAAAAATACTGTTTCTAAAATTTCTTGTACCACCACGTATAACTATAATATAAGTTATACGATCCTAAGTAAATTAATAAACAGAAGGAATTTAGTTGTAAGAAGAAACTGAAGTTTGTTTCAATCTTCACTTGATGAAAATTCAGTTTTAAAATTACTTAAAAACAACATATGTCAAATTAAAAGAAATAAAAAAGTGAAAATTTAACAATGTAATTGTTAATTTTAAGTATTCTTAAGAAGAAATCTTTACTAACGAGTTTGTTATCACAATTTTCATTTTGTTTCTCCCTCAAGATCATTTTAGATTCTCCCATGCTGCCCATAGGTAACCCTTCTATCACTTTCAGGTTTATAGAATCTTTTAACCAACTTCTGTAACTATAATTTCGTATTTAAACCATCTATATATGCAACTCCTTGGGTTCTAGTCTTTAATAAATATTTTTCTCACATATTTTAATCAACCAATAGAATTATAATTTCACCCAAGCCTACATTGCCACCACCCTATGTGTGCAACTGTTTCACATTTTTTTAATCACTCTGTATAAATACGTTCCAACCACTTCGTAAATGCCACTCATAATCGACTAGCCAATAGATATGACTCTGTATAACAAAAATTTTACTCTGTCCCATATTTTAACTATAATAAATACCCTGGTGTTTACAATATTGAATTACTTACTAGCCTATATAACTAACTTATGTACCTAGCTATAATTCCATTCTACTCTATATTTAAACCACCTTGTATATGCAATTACTTATGGGTAACCCAATAAAACGTTTAAATTCTAACCTATTTTGAACCACCCTGTACAAGACTAAAGTCCTAAGAAAGGAGAAAAACAAGATATAAAGAATTTACACCTTTATTTGTTTATTATAAAATTATAAACGAAAAAAATTTGTTTCTCCTTATGATTAAATTGATGTTTTCTGCGATGGTAAGGCTGATGATTTACATATATATTATCAGAAATTAATTAGTTTTATCAAAAGAACAATTAGTTGAATCTAAATTAAAGTTGATTTGATTTCTGATTACTTTCTTGATTTATTTGTTATATATAATTTAAACAATTTTCCATTAGATTTGACTCGATGTTCAACAAAAATCCATTTTCCCCTTTAAGCTGCAAAAGTTCATAGAACTAGGAAAAATCCTGAGATCTGGCAACGCTGTTTATGTTAGCCAGAAAATCTACGAATGATATCGCAACATCGGGCGTACGCATTTTTGTTTGTTTTTGTATCGTGGTGTGCGGTAACAGTGTGAAAGTTTTTTATTGAAATTTCGGTTCCATTTTGTAAAAAGATTTATTTACAAATTGTTTGTGAGTTTTGTATGACACGTAGTGTGTAATTAAACTAATGTGTATTGTTTTTGATATATTAAAATCGTGATTATACTTTCAGTCAAAATAAATTGTGTGACAAATCAAAAATATTGTGGATTTTTTCTACTGCAAGACTTAAAATTGAATTAACTAGAGTCGTATTGTGTCGAGAGCAAAAGTGAACATTTTTTAAACATTTACTGTGTGGTTTTGCTTAGTTATTTATCATGTTATCGGTAAGTACAAGAATTTAATTTAGTAAGAAATGATTGTAAAACACTGAAGTTGAAGTTACTTATAATAAAGTAATTTCTATGTTTATTTTTCCGTTCTTGTTACACAAAAGAGTTACTCGAATTTTAATGTTTCTTTCAAAAACTAGATTTATTTACATTATTTCACAAATAGTTATTTATCTCAAATATTTTATTGACTGAGACAACCAAATCAAATTCAATACAAAGAGTTATATTTATAAAACACAAAACAATGCCACAAGTAAATAGTACCTACTCAGGGATTGCGCAATAACAATAATTTACTTGTGTCCAGTTACTAAGGGGCGTATACCATACTAATACATATATATTGTTGAATTTGGTGCCTACTTCCTTCAACTAAAGTATATGTACTCTGATATCTACAATCTGTATATTCCACGTTTTAGTTTATGTCAAATTACGATTTATGTCCCTAAACATTTGTTTTGTCCTTTTTCATATGCTGAAAGTTGTCAAAATACTGTTTTTATAACTAATTTGAATATTTGCCGTTCTCTACAAGGTGTAATTTTTTATTTTGTATATAATTTATTTATTTAATATCGCCATTGTATATTATTACCATAGGCGTATTTACGGCAAGGGGGCAATGAAAATGCTGCTATATTCAAAATGGTTGTTAAAAATCGCGGAATGTGGTTAGGATATATTTTTTAGATGGAAAAAATCACACAAAAACAACGGTAAAAATACCTAAAAAATTCAACACAGTCTAAAAAATAATTGGTCTTTTCATGTCTATATTTTTTGTGCACATTGAGGAATAAGTATATACGAGTACCAAATTGTTTTCTGAATGATATTTGTGGCATATTTTTCAATGTCTAAGGACTTCTTGGGAAATAACACCACAGTTAAGAAAATTGCTGTATATTCCAAACGTTTCGGGGTCTAGGTCAGACTCCGTTGTCAATGGTTAAGAAACTAGGGATAAAAAAGGCACAATTCTAAGATGAAAATTAAAATACCTATTTGACAATATGTATTATTTGATTTCTGACGTAACTAAGAGAATTTTATTTGTAATATACAGGGTAGCACAGAAACTTTTAAAGGTCGTATAATCATAAGGTTAGAATAGTGCCTTTTTTATCCATAGTTTCTTAACCATTGACAACGGGGTTTTTATTTTTTTGTTAGATTCTGTAATTAACACCTATAAGAATTTAAAATATCACAAGTCTAATCTAACAACAAAGTATAATTTTCAATAAGCTTCCATAATAGCAAACCTTTGGTTAACATGTATAAGCAAAATCTCGAAAAAGTCGGTAAACCCCTTTTATAAAAAAATAGTATAATTTTTATTACCGGGATATTGTTTGGATTTGCATGGGTGGAACATGAATTGTGGATATATTCACAATTTATCTTTTTAAAATAAAACAAACTCAGTTGTTAGAATTTGAAATAAATTAGATTCATACAATTTAATTTAATTAGTATTAAAAATTATTACAAAGTCTGGACGGCTTTGTTTAACTCCAGTAATTACATCTGAAAGGAAGGGAGGCGTATCTCAAAAAGCTATATAAAATGCTTTAACTTTTGTTATAATTAAAATCTGCATTATTAATGCCCCTTCCTTAAGAAGGATTTTCAAACACGCCTGTGGCAAAGCTATTCTAGTTTGGACGTGTTGAAGATCATGGTCAAGCTTAAAAAATTACAAAACTCGGAATTTTTTACCCTTTTCCATCAGTTACACAAAAATATTAAATCACCCCTTAAATTGTTTTGCGAAGACAGATTTAATTTGTAGATTCCATCAAATTAAGAAGGATTCTAAGGCTAATGAACGCATTATCTATCATCGCAGCTGCTGTATCGAGTCCTTCCATCTTACGAGGTCCTTTAATAAGGAGTCAAATGAAAAATGTTACAGTTAGGGAAGATATATCTTTGCTGAATTTGTTTTTATTTTCACTACTCTATCTCATGAAGACGTACGACGGTCAACTGGGGGTGCAAAAACCCTTTTAAGCTGGACCGGGGAAATATATCTTGGAAGAGGAATGGCCACTTTGTCCTTGAATCATAAGTAATATCTGAATATAGAAAAAAAGGTAAAGCGTATTTCTCCGACTAGATGGGAATATTGGTATTTATAGTATGCTATAAGTTGTGGAAAGGGTTTTATATAAAAGAGATTTTGAACACCAATTTGTTAAGCATAATTCTGGAAATATAAGATACTGATAAAAAATAATTTCATTATTTTAAACCGACTTCCAAAAAGGAGGAGGTTATCAATTCGTCGCGTATTTTTTTTTTGTATGTATGTTACCTGATTTCTTCTCCTGTGGTGAACTGTTTTGAATGAATATGGTGTTGTTTAATAGAGTATATATCCGGATTGGTGAAACTTCAAATTTGGCAAAAGAATTCTATTGGTAAAAATGGACCAATATCCTTAACATATTGGTCTATTTTTCGACAACTTCTTATGGATGTGTATAGTTTTTTAACGTTTAATCTATTAAGGAAGATGCCTAAGTGATCTCATATACTTTTCTGCGACGTGCAACTTGCAGTTTTGAAAATCGCCGAAAATTCTAAAATTCTTGTCAACAATTTCATCGAAATGACATAACGGACATTTCCTAATATATATTTTAATTCCAACGTAATAGTGCGGGAATTGTAGGCACTGGATGTTTTAATTGCATAGTGTTTTCGGCTTCTTAAATCAATGATTTCCAAGCTCGTTTTGTTTGTATACCAGGCAAATACCTATTTAAATGAAAATTTTTCCATTTTGCCAAGACAGTGCTTTTGGTTGTCACATTCACCCGGCTTAATAGAAAATCGAGTGAGAATTTATGTCAAACTCTAAACTGCTATTTGGTGCGTTAATACACAGGGTGTTTAGTTAGGCAAACAAAATTACAAAGTACTTTGATAGAAGGAGTTGCATTTATATGATGATTTAAATATAGGACGGGGTAGAATGATAGTGGTCCATAGGCAGCTGTATATACAGGATGGTTGGAATATAGGGTGGAGTGGATGTTTGATGGTATAAAAATGTTGGAAAAAATGTGGAATTAAAATTATATAGGGTGACTAAAAAACGGTTATATGATGTGGACGTAAACAAATCATATATAGGATGGTTGAAATATATGCTGGAATTGAATTATATTTATACAGTGTGATTAAAAAATTATTTATTTTATAGCCATGAGAAGTGGATAAAGTGTAGAGAGGAATTAATGTTACAAAGGGCGATAATATAAAATGTTAAAAATGAAATAATTTATGGGGAGCCCACAAGGAGTTATATACGATGGTTGAAATATAGGACGGAGTTGACTTCGCAAATATGGGATGGATTCTACTCCGTCGTATAATTTACAAAAGGCAGCTAACAAATTTATGCTTATCCGTGGTCAGTCGTATGTACAGGATGGTTGGTACATAGGGTAAACTGGAATTATCTATAGTTATACAGAGTTGTCAAAAATAGTTGGAAAAAGGTTACATTATAAGGTTCAATTTTGTTAGGTACCTACCCAGGAAGTAAAAAATGTAAACATTAAAAGGTGCTCATTTTGTAGAAATTAATTACCTACCAATCTAGTATATTTTGGAAGTCGGTACCTAATAACATTGAATGTGTTATTTATTTGCTAGAGTTGTATTTTGTTATAATTATTTTCAGCTTTTTAGTTATAGGTGGAAGTCGGTTATATTTTTTTTAATGTTTTATCTATGACAGATATATTTCTAGTATTTTTCCCTTTGTTAAGGTTATAGGTTCAATGAATATTTTGGGAAATTTTAAAATTAAAATTGGGAAATTAGAAATTAGATTACTAAAAAGGTTTAGTTATATTTTTCGTTGAAATTACTCTTTCAAAGTTATAATAATTTTTACTGAAAGTGGAACTTGAAATAAATTTTGAACGAATGCATTTAACGAAAAATATAATGAAACATTTTTGGAGATTGTATTATTTCCTACAAAAACAAATAACTTTCTTAGAAACTAATTGGTTTATCAGCAACCAAAATAAAGCTAAAGTTGAACAATTAAAACGTAATATCAGATCAAGATTTTTTGCAGAGAATTTAATTTCCTTCAAAAATATATGTATGTTTTTCAGATATATTGTTTAAAAGATTTCAGTGAAAGATAGACAGCTTAAAATTAAAATTACGTATTCAATTTTTTTTTCCGTATCCCATTGAAAATAATGGTCGATTTTTTGAGCTTATTCTATTACATACAGCAATTTATTTTTTGTGTTCAGTTAATGACTTATTGAACAGGTTCTGGACATCTGTCGTTATTATAACATATGTTTACTTGAAATTTTATAAAAATTATAACATGTTATGTTAGATGTAGGTGAATTAAAATCTTAGTAAAGTTATATAATTTAATATTTGTAATTATTATTATCATTTGATGCACACACATTGTTGGTTGTCTATCCTCCACACTAATTAATTTATACCTTTTGAAGTTTGATTTTCAAGCTAATCGACTTTATTTGTGACATTTTATTTTGATTAATGTCTAATCCATTACAATATATATGTACAAATTGATATAATTGAAATTGGTTTTTTCAGTTTTGAGTTGTATACTCGTATCTGTCACGTACGAACACAACGAATTCATCTTTTATAGGTACATAACCAAGAACATGTACAAAAGAGCCCGTTACGCCTTACGTGACATCTGGCATTTGTTGTGTTAGACGATGGCTAATTTTTGACGCAAACC